>CM059300.1:5400000-6600000 GCA_030340665.1 Neosalanx taihuensis
CACAGCCATGTGAATGAATGGCAGTCTAGCGATAGGCTCTTCCTTTGTCAACAGAGCCCCAGCCAAAGAGCATTGTGCTGCATTGTTGACTAAAGCCCGGCTTCTTTATGCTGCGGTGCGTGCGCATGTGAAACGGTTGACATTATTCTGTGATTGTGCTTGTAGACTCACTGATTGGTTGGCTGGATGGATGGGTGGCTGGCTGGCTTAATGGCTGCTTGACTAGCTGGACTGTTTCATCCCCTGTCCTGCAGGTTATTGGGTTTCAGTTTTTTGGGGGGGTTCAGCTCCAAAAATAGACCTCCTGTCATAGAATAAACCCCCATTTGAAACTTTAAAAATTGAAGCTCCTGATAAAGAATTCCAGTTGGAATCGAGAGACACCGTGTTTGCTTAAGTGACTTCTAGAGGTCAGAGGGTTGATGCCGTGTCAACATATTTTGTTGCCCTTTACCGAGTTTTATTACAGATTTGGCAAACAACTTTGGATGATGTGATATGCGCGGTCTAAAATCTCCTCGCCGTCGACCCCGTCTGACAGTCTGTTGGCCGTGAAACTGCGGTGCCTATCCCAACACTCCTGGTTCAAGCCTCCCGCCACCTCACACATCTTAGCATCCAATTCCAACACACTGCCAGGCCATAGCAGCGATTCCATTCCATATTCAGTCAGTGCTGTCCTCCGCAGCGCGACCGCGTACACACACACACACATATACACACACACACACACAGCTCCTTTACTGTTCCACCCTTATCTAACTCCCATCTCCTTCATGTCCATTCTCCTCAGCTTCTGTCTCAGCATATCACTGCTAGCCGTAGCCGCATAGCAGCGTAGTCTCACAGCCAAGCACCCCAGCTCCGCTCCGCCTGCCGGCCTGCCTCCAAGCTGACGCCTGCTAACCGCTGCTCAGGATTTGTGGGCAACAATAGCAGGCGAGGCCCCTGCCTGAGGCCTAGACAGGCCCAAGGAGAACAAAGGGGAGCTTGTGAATGGCGGGCCCAGTGGGCAGCCGGCGCGGGGGGGGAATAAAAGCAGGTCACATCCAGATTAAGACTCACCACGGAGAGGGGTGCTTCTGGGTGCGCATGCCAACTCATACAACGGGGGGGGGGGAGTTGAGGAAGGAAGGGGGTGGGGGGGGGGGGTGGAGAGACAGCAGCGAAGACAATGGTGGGAGATCCAGGCTCCGCGTGGTCGGACGGACGGGGGATATCCAATCAGGAGAAGTTTCCAATTAGTGCTCCCGGTTGTTGTCAGCTGACTGAAATCCTTCTCTGAGGCGGGGGGGTGGGGTAAACACCTTTGCTGGGGGTGGGGTTGCTCCCAGGCCCCCCCCCCCCCCTCCCAGTGTCATCCTGACTGCCAGGCCCTGGCAGACAAAGCTGGCTGACGGGGTGATGCATGCTCCCTTTGTGCTGCCACGGCCCCTCTGCTTTTTGTCCTGCCTCCATATGCTGTCCCGGCTTGATGAGGGTTTGATGAAGTCAACCAGAAGACCCCGCGTTTGCATGCATGCATGCGAGCGTGTGCATGCGGTCGCACGCTCGCCGATTGCCGCTTTGTCAATGGCCCAGTGACGGTGTCAGCTGCGAATGTGGACGCTAGCCTCTGCCTTCGTTTGGAATGATTGTCTGAGGGGGGAGAAATGATTCCGTTTGCAAGGGGAGGGAGGGAGGGAGGGAGGGAGGGAGGGAGGGAGGGAGGGAGGGAGAAGGGAGAAGGGAGAAGGGAGGGAGAGAGAGAAAGGGAGGCCAGAGTCCCATCCACGCATTTGCACGCCTCACACCCCTGTGAAGTTGTCATTTCAGCGTCGCTAACTTACTTGTTTGTTCGTTCCCATATGAGTCAGGCTTTCAGATTAGTCAGATTAGTAAACCGAGCGATTAGATAGCGGCTTTGTGCTACCTTGTCTGTGCGTACGAACACTCCTCAGACCCCACCTCTAGTTTCGGGCCTCAGCCTCTTGCCAGTCCTCACCCAGCTCACCGCTTGATGTCGAGGGGAGAAAAAAAAAGCATATTTTTTCCTGGGTAGGAAATATAAGCCTCTTAATGCTACACTTATCTAGGCTCGCAGGCGAAGCGCTTGACGAACAAACGCACAGTCCCCGTCCCCCTCTAAAGGGGCATTGTGCCGGGCCGCTGCTGTCGAGCTTTTGAGTCTCTTGTCAATTGCGAAGACAGCAGATGGCTCCTCGCGTGTTTGCATATTCATCGCAAATCTTTACATGTGAAGAGCATCGCCGGTGGACGAAAAGGCCAAAGTGGCGTGGAGACGTGGGTGGGGGGGCAGTGTGGGGGGGGGGGGTGCCCGAGGGGATGAAGGCTGATTCCAGACTGCCGTGGACGGGCAAGGGCTGACTGACGGATCAGTAATTGGAGGGTAAACCCAGCCTGGTGACCTTTGGAAGCTGTCAGCTTCTCTTAGGAAGCTGTGTGTGTGTGCTCGTGCGCGCGTGCGTGTGTAACTGCTATCCAACTGCGGCCAGGCCAAGGCAACACACACAACACACACACGCAGCAAAAACCCGCCTCAGCAAACAGTATTTTTTTCTTTTATTTAGCCTTGAGTAAAGCAGTTTGCCCAAAACAGAGATAGGACATGTTTCTATAGAAGTCCACACACACACACACACAAAGTCCTTTTGCTTCTTGTATTGACTAAACTAAGCATTTTTTGTTGTTGCTCTGGGTCCAAGGTGACCATACTATTGTTTTCTGACCCATGCATGTCTGGACTTGCCCAGCGTTGTAAGGAGTTGTCCATCATTTCCATCTCCCACTCCACGCAGCCTTTTCTGAAGCCACAATGGCCGCCATTGCTCTGAGTGAAGGCGAGGACCTGGCCTCAGTCTGCATACACTGTCTGCTTTCTGATTAGACCCCATGAAAACCTTGAACAAATCTAACAATAAGTGGATATCCTCCCCTCCTCTCGTGCCCTCCCTGCCTCTCTTACCCCTCCCTCCCTCCCTCCCCTCCCTCCCCCTCTCATACTGTCAGCCCCCAGTTGAAGTGTTGCCTGCTTTTATCTCAAGCAGGACATCTGTATGTACTTATAGTCGCATCCCACCTCACACACACACCCACACCCTCCCCACACACCCACACCCCTCCCCACACGCACACACCCCGCCCCCGCCCCAGATACACACATGTTCACATACACACATTTGTCTCGTATATATTTATCCCCCCCCCCCCCCCCCCCACCCCCCTTTCTGACCGCTCTCTCCCTTTCCCTCTTTAACTATAAATTATTATTTTGGAGGAGAAAGCCTCTTGAGCCGGCTCTGGTTTGCATCAGGTGCTTAAATGGCTGTTTTGATCTTCCCCCAGCGCTGCCCTTGAGCTCCCATTATTCACATTTTACCCACCCTCCTTCTCCCCCTCCTGCCCCCCCCCTCCTGCCTCCCGGCCCTCCCTCGTTCGCTTGCTGTGTGCTCACACGCATCAAGAGCTGAATCGGAAATTGGGGCGATGCATCTTATCAAGGATTTCCACAGACGTCACTCAGTTGTTCCAGTGTTCCGACCGGCCTGGGCCCTGGGTACTGAAAGGAGCTTGATTAAACCTTGCCCCCCCCCCCCCACACACACACACACTACCCAACACCGCCTCCCCCTACCACCACCCCTTCCAGTTCATGCCATAGAAACGCAGCGAATCAGGAATCAATTGAATGTGATCATGACAAATGACTCCCAATGGCTGGGGGCCCTGATGGCGCTACAGGGAAATCACAAATGAATCAATCAGACGTTATCAGATGTGAGGGTGAATGGGTAGGGGGTAGGGGGGGGTAGGGTGGGGTGGGGTGGGGGGGGGGCTGTGAGGGTGATACAGAATGCAGTGTGCCTGTGCATATGCATGTCTGTTCTGCGGCGATAGACACATGGAGGGGGGGGGGGTGTGTGGAGGGGGGGGAGGGGGCGGTGTTAACCTCCTAACTGCTGGAGCAGATGGAGGATGGGCTAAGGGCATCGGGGGGGGGGGGGGGGGGGAGGGGATTGCGCTGTTTTGGGGGAGGTGGGCGACAGCAACGTGGCTGTCAGGGTTCAGACCGGGCAAGGCAACAGAGGACCTAGATGTGTGTGTTCGTGTGTGAGTGTGTGGTTGTGGGGGTCCAATGATGTTCAAAAGATTTAAATGTCGGTAGTGTGTCTGGGCCTCTGGGACTGTAATGGTGTGTGTGTGTGTATGTGCTGTGTGTGTGCGTGCTGTGTGTGTGTGTGCTGTGTGTGTATGTGTGTGTATGTATGCTGTGTGTGTGTGCTTTGTGTGTGTGCTTTGTGTGTGTGCTGTGTGTGTGCGCGCTGTGTGTGTGTGTGTTGTGTGTATGTGTGTGTGTGTGCTGTGTGTGTGTGCTGTGTGTGTGTGTGCTGTGTGTATATGTGTGTATGTGTGCTGTGTGCTGTGTGTGTGTGCGCGCGCTGTGTGTGTGTGCTGTGTGCTGTGTGTGTGCGCGCTGTGTGTGTGTGTGTGTGCTGTGTGTGCTGTGTGTGTGTGTGCGCGCGCTGTGTGTGTGTGTGTGCTGTGTGTGTGTGTGCTGTGTGTGCTGTGTGTGCTGTGCGGTGTTGGCTCTGTTCCTGCTAAAGAGACAGCAGCTTCCACAGCTGAGTACAGGTTAATGGTTTAGAAGCAGAGAGGGACCAGCCTCTGATTGGCCGCTTGTCCCGCGTGGGCGGAGCAGCCGAGCGGCAGATGGGTGTGAGTGAGCGAACGAGGGAAGCGTCGGTAGAATGAATGGGTCTGTTCCGTTCTAATGGCTGTCCTCTAAACATACTCTCTCCCTACATTCTCCCCAATGTTAAAATGATTAGCCAATACATAATATTTTGCAGGGTCCACACACACACACACGCACATGGACACGCTCACACACACGCACGAACGGTCCCTGGGGACAGCCAGACGACCATGTGCTTCTGTTTCAGGATCAACTCAGCTTTGCAGGGCTGGCAAGACTCCCAGAACCATACATTCATTTCACCTTTGTTAGAAATTCATGTGTTGAGCTGGCTTCACACCCCAACCCCCCCTCTGCAAGCAGCACAGCGAACCGAAGGGCAGGGAGCCCAACATGGCTGCCGAGAAGAAGTCACTGTTTTAAAAAAAATAAAAAAAGGTTACCGACCCCTAACGTGTGCGTGTGAAAAATGGCCGCGTCTCAGAGATTCACATCCTGTTTTCTTAGGAGTGTGTTTGCAAGGTTAGTACTCAGTCCGGTTCTGCGGAACTTTCCGGAACGTGTTCTCAGACAGACTGCCTGTCAGGTGGTTCCTTGCACACGCTACCCAGAACCACTATCAGCTGTCCTGTATGCTTGGTTAGCCAGAGCTTCATGCTGGGACCACTCTTCATGTGAGTGTGTGTGTGTGTGTGTGTGTGTGTGTGTGTGTGTGTGTGTGTGTGTGTGTGTGTGTGTGTGTGTGTGTGTGTGTGTGTGTGTGTGTGTGTGTGTGTGTGTGTGACCTATATTAGCCAAGACAGTGTAATTACTCCCCTCTGTGAAGCAGCATCTTGTATTGTCACCGACACCGCTATTCCATCTGCTTACGACTCAAAGTGTCCCTCTCTCTCTCTCTCTCTCTCTCTCTCTCTCTCTCTCTCTCTCCTCTCCCTCTCTCTCTCTCTCTCTCTCTCTCTCTCTCTCGCTGACAACACAAAGCCCTCTGCGGAAGTAAGGCACAAATAATCCCAAGAAGAGAGAGAGAGAGAGGCAGACCGTACTGCCCTTGGAGAGAGCAGGGCCGCAGAGAGGAAAGGGGGCCGCAGGGGCAGGAAGAGGAGGTCTGAAAGACAAGGCTCTCCACGTCCATCAGTCCCAGATGCCTGCCTCTCTCCATCTCTGTCCTCCTGTCTCTCGCTCGCTCTCACTCTCTCTCTCTCTCTCTCTCTCTCTCTCTCTCTCTCTCTCTGTCTCTGTCTCTGTCTCTCTCTCTCTCTTTCTCTCTCTCTCCTTCTCTCTCTCTCTCTCTCTCTTCCTCTCTCTCTCTCTCTTCTCTCTCTTCTTCTCTCCCTCTCCTCCTCTCTCCCTCTGCCTGGTTTCACTACTACTCAGCGACCTCTACGTCGCCCCTGAACTCTGAAAAACATCTTATCTGCTCCCCCCTTCCTTCCCTCCCTTCTTCCTCCCTCCCTCCCTCCTCCCCTCCCTCCGCTCCACACACGGACGGAACCTCAGCGAAAACACTGCGTCCTAGTTTAGCCCCCGCACGGAGCGTCTTATTTAAAGAGATTCGGTCGGAACACCGTGGGTGCGGCCAGACATGGACCGCGCTCTCTCCGCAGCCCAGGCACGCCTGAGAGAAGGAGGATACCTTCCAGCATCTCCCTCCGCGGTGTCCCCCAGTCTGCCGCACCCCCACCCCCCCCCCACCCCTCCTTCCCAGACTCCCTTTTGAACTCAAGCCCCCCCCGAGCTGTGAGTCATTTGCAACCCATTGGGTTAGAAGCCCCCCCCCCCCCCTTTCCCCTCCTCTTCTCCCTCGCCTCTCCTGACGGCTTCTCTTCTCTCTCTCTCTCTCTCTCTCTCTCCCTTTTTTTTTATCAAAATGAAAACAGACATCACCATAAAGTGTCCTTAATCAGATGGGCATGTGGCTTTGGCTGCGCCTGAAAGGCTTTGGCAGTAAATTGGACGTTGGATTTCTTCCTGTGGAGGAGAAAGAGGGAGGGATGGAAGAGGGAAGGTCAGAGGGAGGGAGGGAGGGAGGGTTCTCAGAAGAGAGGGTCTGGAAGCCTTTTGTGGGGCTGTGCATGCTTATTAGGCACCCCTGTCGTACCGGTCAAAATTTAGAAATAATTGTGTGTGTGTGTGTTTTGGGGGATTTGTGTGTCAGAGAGTGAGCAAAAATTCCAGATATTTTCAGTTCACTGGCCGTGATAGCATGTTCATCCAGAGAGGACCCCATTTGACGTTAATAAGCTTAGCCGTGGCTAGCTGAGCTCATTGGGTTGTTGGTTAGCCTTTTGTTGTTCCATCTGTAGTTGACTTAGCTAACTGCTGTTAGCTGGTAGCGAGGTTAGCGTGCGCATTAACATGTGTCAGTGCCGATCTGACTTGCAAACCATAAAGGAGACCCAGACGTGAAATGAGGAGATTGTGTTTAAGGTCAGGAAACAATTGCCCGGCAGACAGTGACCTTATTGTTTCTGGATTGTTCCCTGTCTCTTTCTCTCTGTCTCTTCCTCGCTGTTTTCCGGGTGAGCGAGGAAGGCAGGTTGCTGTGTTCACATACAGTAGAATGGGAGGCAGGTTGCTAGCTGTCCTCAGCTCCAGATCCACTACGCGAGCCACGCTCATCAATTATCCACCAGCCACTGTGAGATTCCCTCTGTTCTCTCTCCACTGTCCACCCCACATCCCCTCCGCACATAACACTCATTCCCTTGTCGCCTTTCCCCCTGCACTCCGTCCTCGCGTCTCGCACTTCCCGTCCCATATCTCCTTTCCCAGCACACCTCCCTCATCTCCTCCCCCCCCCCCTCTCTCTCTCCCCTTCACTCTGTGACTGTATCAGTTTCTGTGAGCCCCAGGTTGAGGGAAACAGCCCTTTAGGTCAGTTGTCCACAAGAGCTCTCAGTCTACTGGCTCCTCTGGGAGGGTGGGGGGGGGGGGGATGGGGGGGTGGGGGTTGGAGCAAGGTCACAGATAGAAACAAGGAAAGCCTATCAGGAAACCGTCCCTCTGCTTTGAAACGGGGGGGGGGGGGTTTGAGGGACAGGAAGCGGCGCCGCAGGCTCGGCCGGTAGCCTTAAAGGCACAGGCGGCATTTCCCCCGCCGTCCGCTCCTCGTAACGGCCCCTCCCCCCCTCCCTTTGTTGTTCCCAGGCTTCCACCTGAGTGGCACGGTGACGGAGCCGGCCTCGCCGTCGGAACCCGAGGTCACCCACCGCGTGGCCATCAGCTTCGACCGCTGCAAGATCACCTCGGTAACCTGCGGCTGCGGCAACCGGGACATCTTCTACTGCGCCCACGTGGTGGCCCTGTCCCTGTACCGCATCCGCAAGCCGGAGCAGGTCAAGCTGAGGCTGCCTATCTCCGAGACCCTGTTCCAGATGAACCGCGACCAGCTCCAGAAGCTGGTCCAGTACCTGATCACCGCCCACCACACAGAGGTGCTGCCCACCGCCCAGAAACTGGCCGACGAGATCCTCTCCTCCAACTCCCAGATCAACCAGGTTCACGGTGAGTCCCCAGGGTCTGTAGCCACACGCGTGCACACCCCTGGCACGCACGTGTGCCAGCCGGTCCTGTTTTCAGGCAGTCGTGCGGTTAGGAGGTCAGGGCTGGTAATCAAAAGGTACCTGGTTTGAACCCCCGGCTGCGTCAACGTAACGTCGCCTTCGAGGGGAATGTCCCCGGACTTGCCGCAAGTCGCTCTGGATAGGAGCGTCCGCCAAATGAGCCAACGTAAACGTGTTCATGCTGGAGTTGACGCGCGTAAGGACAGGAAGAAGGAAGGAAAGGGGGGGGGGGGGGGGGGGGGGGATGGAGGGGCGAGGGGAACGGAGAGGAAAGGGAGGGAGAAAGGAAAACATCAACCGTAACTTACTCACAACATCGGCGAGGCCAAACGGTGCAAAGCTAGGTCCCTCTTCACGTTTTTCAAACAGGGCGAACGCAGGGTCAAGCAATAACCAAACCACCCTGCTTCCCCCGCAAACCCACCGCCACATCAAGTTGTCCAAACAAAAGGGAGTTATCTCAGTTTCTTACCTTCACCTTCTACCGAAATATTTACCTTCTTGAGCCTTTGAACCAGGAAGTCCCGGGCCCTGTGTTTGCGGAGGGGGTTCCTGAGGTAGAGTCTAGAGCCCTCCCGATAGTACGGGACCCTCTGTGGAATGTGAATGTTTCCATAATCCTCACAGAGGAGCCGGAGTTTTGCTCTGGCGATACTCAAGAACATCTCAACAAATGGATCCGTTAATCGATCCGTTCTTATCCTTTGTTCGCCCCATTGGCTTATTCGTTCAAGGCAGTTCTGGGTTGGAGTTAAGTGTGTGTGTGTGTGTGTGTGTGTGTGTGTGTGTGTGTGTGTGTGTGTGTGTGTGTGTGTACATATGAATGTTGGTCACTCACCTCCAAGTGTGTGTGTGTGTATGTACATATGAATGTTGGTCACTCACCTCCAAGTGTGTGTGTGTATGTACATATGAATGTTGGTCACTCACCTCCAAGTGTGTGTGTGTATGTACATGTGAATGTTGGTCACTCACCTCCAAGTGTGTGTGTGTATGTACATATGAATGTCGGTCACTCACCTCCAAGTGTGTGTGTGTATGTACATATGAATGTCGGGTCACTCACCTCCAAGTGTGTGTGTGTATGTACATATGAATGTCGGTCACTCACCTCCAAGTGTGTGTGTGTATGTACATATGAATGTTGGTCACTCACCTCCAAGTGTGTGTGTGTATGTACATATGAATGTTGGTCACTCACCTCCATGCGTGTGTGTGTATGTACATATGAATGTTGGTCACTCACCTCCAAGTGTGTGTGTGTGTATGTACATATGAATGTCGGTCACTCACCTCCAAGTGTGTGTGTGTATGTACATATGAATGTTGGTCACTCACCTCCAAGTGTGTGTGTTTATGTACATATGAATGTTGGTCACTCACCTCCATGCGTGTGTGTGTATGTACATATGAATGTTGGTCACTCACCTCCAAGTGTGTGTGTGTGTATGTACATATGAATGTCGGTCACTCACCTCCAAGTGTGTGTGTGTATGTACATATGAATGTTGGTCACTCACCTCCAAGTGTGTGTGTTTATGTACATATGAATGTCGGTCACTCACCTCCAAGTGTGTGTGTGTATGTACATATGAATGTCGGTCACTCACCTCCAAGCGTATGTGTGTATGTACATATGAATGTCGGTCACTCACCTCCATGCGTGTGTCCCCCCCCAGGTGCCCCGGACCCCACGGCAGGAGCCAGCATTGACGATGATAACTGCTGGCACCTGGACGAGGACCAGGTCAGGGAGCAGGTCAAGCAGTTCCTGTCCAGGGGGGTTACTACGGCTCGGGAAGCAGCTCAACTCCATGTTCGCTAAGGTAGGCCCCTCAGTCCCACATCTCAGTCACCTGATCAGGAACAAGAACAGTGCGTGTGTGTGTGTGTGTCACACAGCGTGTGTAAGGGACAGAGTGTGTAACGGACAGTGTGTGTAAGGGTGGCTGAGCGGTAAGGGCATCAGACTAGTGATCAGAAGGTCGCCGGTTCGATTCCCGGCGGGGCTTCAACATGATATTGTGTCCTTGGGCAAGGCACTTCACCGCTGCTTGCCTCAGGGGGGAATGTCCCTGTACTTGCTGTAAGTCGCTCTGGATATGAGCGTCTGCTAAATGACTAAATGTAAATGTGATGTCACGCTTCTGCAGGTGCGGGAGATGTTGAGGATGCGGGACTCTAACGGTGCCAGGATGCTGACGCTCATCACGGAGCAGTTCATGGCCGATCCACGCCTGTCGCTATGGAGACAGCAGGGCACGGGCATGACGGACAAGTGTCGGCAGCTTTGGGACGAACTGGGTGAGCAAACCAGCTCCAGACATGACATATCGGGGGGGGGGGGGGGGGGGGGGGGGGGGATGTGGATAACAGCATCAGCAAATACAAATACAGTATTATTATAATATAGGCCATATGACACATGCTCAGCTGTCTGCTTGTGGTTCACATATCATATAGAAGAGTTAGCAGAAGCTCTGTGCTCACTGGACAGCGTGTGTAAGGGACAGCGTGTGTGAGGGACAGCATGTGTAAGGGACAGCGTGTGTGAGGGAGAGCGTGCTGAAGGGACAGTGTGTGTAAGGGACGGCGAGTGTGAGGGACAGGGTTGTGTGAGGGACAGTGTGTTAGGGGACAGTGTACTTAAGGGACAACGTGTGTGAGGGGACAGTGTGTGTAAGGGACAGTGTGTGTAAGGGACGGCGAGTGTGAGGGACAGTGTGCTTAAGAGACAGTATGCGTAAGGGACAGTGTGTGTAAGGGACAGTGTGTAAGGGACAGCGTGTGTAAGGGACAGTGTGTGTAAGGGACAGTGTGTGTAAGGGACAGCGTGTGTAAGGGACAGTGTGCTTAAGGGACAGCGTGTGTGAGGGACAGTGTGCTAAGAGACAGTATGTGTAAGGGACAGTGTGTGTAAGGGACAGCGTGTGTAAGGGACAGTGTGTGTAAGGGACAGTGTGTGTAAGGGACAGTGTGTGTAAGGGACAGCGTGTGTAAGGGACAGTGTGCTTAAGGGACAGCGTGTGTGAGGGACAGTGCTTAAGAGACAGTATGTGTAAGGGACAGTGTGCCTCTGGCCGGCCAGATCAATAGGATCTCAGCATACCCAGATATTGATTGGAGCGTTTACAGGGTCGATGAGCGCAGAGCCCACCCACACCCAGAGGAGGCTGACTTAACTGGCTGAACCATGTGTGACTGAACACTGTACAACCAAACCCTGTATGACTAAACCCTGTATGACTGAACACTGTACAACCAAACCCTGTATGACTAAACCCTGTACAACTGAACGCTGTATGACTGAACAATGTACAACTGAACCCTGTACGACTGAACCCTGTATGACTGATCACTGTAAAACCAAACCCTGTATGACTGAACCCTGTACAACTGAACGCTGTACGACTGAACCCTGTACAACTGAACCCTGTACAACTGAACACTGTACGACTGAACCCTGTACAACTGAACCCTGTACAACTGAACCCTGTACGACTGAACCCTGTACGACTGAACCCTGTACGACTGAACACTGTACGACTGAACCCTGTACGACTGAACGCTGTACGACTGAACCCTGTACGACTGAACCTTGAATGACTGAATGCTGGGCTGAACACGGGTTTGCACACAGTGTGGTTGAGGGGTCCAATCTAAGACCCTCCCCCCAACGCCTGGGCAGTCATTTGAGCATTGTGCTGCCCTGACACATTAAGACCCAGCTCTCTGCAGGTGCAACCATGTGCCAAGAGCACAAAGGACTCTCTCTCTGTCTCCCTCACACACACACACACACACACACACTACCTGCCCTGACCTCCCCTCCTTCTCCCCCCAGGTGCGCTGTGGGTGTGTGTGGTGCTGAACCCTCACTGTAAGAGTGAGGAGAAGAGTGGCTGGCTGAAGCAGCTGAAGCGATGGGGGCGACATGGACACCTGCCCCTTGGAGGACGGCAACTATGGCAGTGAGTTGCCCAACATTACCAACGCCCTACCACAGAGCAACCTGGCACAGGGTCAGTCCACACACACACAGAGATACACACACACACACACACACACGTACGGCACTCACCAACTGCACTTGCGCAGTCCACCCACACACGCACTCGCACACCCACGTGCACGCACCCACACTGCTGTTGGATATGCACCGGTGAGGGTTGTTCATAGGCTTGCAGAGCGTTTCCTGTAGTGTTCACTGTCCTTGTGTGTGACCCCAGGCTGGGGCCCGCGGTAGTTACGGCATCAGAACCCACTAATCTCTGTTTTGACATGCAACATTCGTCTGTCATTGGGTGTCCTGCGACGCCAAGGTTTGACTGTTTATCTCTCTCTTCGTCCCCCTCGTTCTCTTTCTCTCGTTCTCTCCTCTCGTTCTCTCTCCCCCTCCCTCTCTCTCTCTCTCTCTCTCTCGCTTTCCCCTCTCTCTTCCTCCCCCCCTCTCTCTCTCTGTCTCCTTCTCTCTCTCTCTCTCTCCTCTCTCTCTCTCTCTCCTTCTCTCTCTCTCTCTCTCTCTCTCTCTCTCTCTCTCTCTCTCTCTCTCTCTCTCTCTCCCTTCCTCTCTTTCTCCCTCACTCTCCTGGCTCCATCTGCCCTCCTCCAGACTCGCTGGCGAGGCCCAGGCGGACAGTGTTCACGCGGGCCATGGAGGCAATGTGACCTACACTGGCAGGACAGCCACCTGCAGAGGATCATCAGCAGTGACTTCTACATGTCCCCAGCCTACCAGAGGGAGGGGGGAGAGCCTGCTCTTCAACCCCCAGGGCCTGCCCCTCTGGCTGGGTAGGGACCACACACACGTCCAGCCTCAACACTGGCCGCAAAACACAAGCACTGCATGGTGTTCAGTTAAACCACGATGTGCCATAGTCTCACTTTTGTACGTGAGGTGTTTTTTTTTTGTGACTAAGGTCTGTTGAAAAGGTTCTCTAACGCGTGGTATGTGGTAACAGACACGCATGGGTGGAAATAGGACCCACATACAGTGATGTATTGTGTTTCGTCCCCCAGCGTCCCAGAACACTGACATGTCAGCACATTATGCACTCCATGTTCTGTGTATTAACTACCCTGCAGTGTGTGTGCTATCTGCACAGTCTGGACAGTGGTCCATTTATGCTTCTGACATTCAACAGTGTGTGTGTGTGTGTGTGTGTGTGTGTGTGTGTGTGTGTGTGTGTGTGTGTGTGTGTGCGTGCGTGCGTGCGTGCCGTGCGCGTAGGGTTAAGGACTAGCCTAGCACCAGTAGTATGTTGTGTCATAAGCCTGCTTTAAATCTCCTTCCCATCAATCCTAAAGCCTCAGTAAGTTGCTGGTGGGGACGATCTGAACAGTGCGTGTGTGTTTGTGCGTGTGTGTGTGTGTCTGCGTGCTTGTGTGTTTGTGCGTGCTTGTGTGGCAACTTGCCTTCGGCCCTCTCCATATTTCTCCTTCCTGTATTGAACCTGCGTCATGTGACACCGTTCCGCAGATCATGTCCCCACCGCATGTGCTCGGGTCGATGCCTTACGTTCCCATGGTTACCCCCGCGAGGCACTGCGCCTGGCGGTGGCCATCATAAACACGCTCGCCTCCAGCAGCAGAGGCAGATGGACATCTACAAGCACCAGAAAAAAGGTAGCGCCCCCTGTCTGTCTGGAATCAAAGGAGTTCAAAGGGTTCACTTGCATTAGAAAGTCTAACTTGTAACTCTGACTAAGAGAGAGTCATTAGACCACTTAACATCTGACATCAGCATGACTCGGCATCACGAATTCCCTTAACCGCTTCTTTAAAAAAAAATGAAGGTAAACTGTAGCATAAATGGCTACTCATCACATTAAAATGCTAACGTTCAAGTGATTTCATTTAATTTGAAACGTGCCATTGTTGACTTTAGTCAGTTCATATTCAAATGCATCCAGTTGCGTAGCAACGCCATAAATATCATAGATGAGAACATTGTTCTCATCTATAATATACATTGTGACAACACAAATGTATACCGTATTTTTTGCACTATAGGGCGCGCTGGATTATAAGGCGCACTGTCAATGAATGGTCTATTTTCGATCTTTTTTCATATATAAAGCGCACCGGACTATAAGGCGCATTAAGCGGGAAAAAAAACAGTCAGATAAATCAGTCGAATAATATTATGGTGAAGCACAGTATGTATTACTCCGCGACACTCCTGGTTACGGTAGCCGTAATGCTGCAAGCAGTGCGGCTTTGTAGTTTACCAAAGTCATACTAAAACATTTTTATTTAGTGCCTTGGACCACACAAAAAATCGCCTTAGAGGTCAGTAAACAAAATAATTAATCCATATATAAGGCGCTTCGGATTATAAGGCGCAGTGTCGTTTTTTGAGAAAAAATAAAGGCTTTTAAGTGCGCCCTATAGTCCGAAAAATACGATAATAGATCATATTAGAATTAGAAGTGATATTAGAAAGGTTTGTGGTAATGTCCCGCAGCCCGGTCCTCTTGGTCTAACAGTAAACATGCGTCACCTCAACAGAGCTGCTCCAGAGGGGGCTCACCTCCACCACTAATCTGGAGGGCTGGGTGGGGCACCCCCTGGACCCATCGGCTGCCTGTTCGTCACCCTGACGGAGACCTGCGCGCGTGGACGACGACAGCGCCATGGACACCGGAGGTACGGCATCACCCTCCTTTAAACGCCATCTTGATCCTCGGGGGGGGTGGGGGGGGGGCGGGGGGGGGGGATCCTGCTTCTTGTAATATCACCGCAGCAAAGTACAGCACGGACGCCTTGAAAACTCAGCGCACCCTAGCCTGACCTGATTCCACCGCTGGGTTGCAAATTGGAAACCCGCTAGTTGGCAGGAGGGATTCGGAGGGTGTGTGTTAGGGTCAAAGCCGCCTGTTTGCAGCACCCCCCACGTGAGCGAGCATGCCTGCCGAGTCAGAGCGAGCGTCCCGCGTCACACGGAGAGACTGCAGCACCAGATCCGACGGGGGATCACCAGTCCCGGATATCTGTACTAGACCCCTTCCACACTCCACCCCCCCCCCCCCCCCCCCCCACCCCCCCCCCCCCCCCCCCCCCCCCCCCCCCCCCCCCCCCCCCCCCCCCCGAGTGGGGGCTGTAAACAGCTATGGGATGAATGGCCAGGCAGCTGAGAGGTCATTCAGCACGTGGGGGGGGGTTTGGGGGGGGAACACATGTGTATAATCATTCCGAATTTGCATTCCATACATGCATCCTCGAGGCTAGCGGAGAACAGGGATTTGGTATGGCCCATTGTTGTGTCCAAGCAACAGGGAGGGCATTGTGAGGTGGAACAATACTGGCCGGTGGTACAGGGATTGAGGCCTGAGTGAGTGTGTGTGTGTGTGTGTGTGTGTGTGTGTGTGTGTGTGTGTGTGGGGGGGGGGGGGGCGGGGGGGTAGTGGTTGAGGGAACGACTGTTTCTTAGACGCAGAGAAAAAGGTAGGGAGAGAGACACAGAGAGCGGCAGAGTGTGTATGTTGCACCCAGCCCCTGGTTTGCAGCCCCTGTCAGACTCCTTTGTTTTGGCCCTGCTGAGCAGCTGGAAACATCTGGTGTGGGGGCAAGGCCTATCCCCAGCTCCACCAATCAGCAGTGGCCATTGTCCACAAGCTTAACAACAACTGCAGGCCAACAAGAAACCCAACCCCACTGAGAAACGGTCCTCTGTCCCACAATAGTTCTACTATTGGACATAAACGGCTGAAAACCCGCCCCAAAAACCCCAGAGAGGGTCTTCTCTCGTGGACTGTACTTACCCGAGTGCTGTTGAGAACCCTGGTCCAGACTAACTTACACGAGCTGGTGGAAGTTGTTGTGATCCAGCGTGATTATGGTAGATTCCATGTGTGCAGACACACACACACACACACATACATACCCCCAGCCCAGAGTAATAAACAGGATTGACCAAGGATCATTCGCAGGAGGGATTTAAGAGTGGGGTGCTGCTGGTTGGGTCTGAATCCTTGTCAACAGATGTTAGTGTTTTTCCCAGGGTGCGTATTGTATGTATGTGTGCTTGTGAAAGTGTGTGTGTGTGTGTGTGTGTGTGTGTGTGTGTGTGTGTGAGACTGGCATCTACAGCTGGCTGTACCAGGGGTACTGGAGAAAGAAAAGGGGACTACAAGTAGCATCTGTTCTCAACAGGCACCTTTCAGGCAGCAAAACAAACCATGAGACGGCCATCTTGGATTGGCATGAGCACAAATGTGCAGTCCAGTACAGTAGCACTGCACTAATCCTGCTAGCATCGGAGGCCGTGTGATAGCAGGCGAAGTCCAGTCAAGTCAAACGTTTCCATAAACACACTTATGTAACACAGATAATGAGTTTGAATGAACTAGAGCAGAACGTGAAAACTTAGAAGCCTCCCTGTTAAGTAACCCACTCTCTTTTTCTGTCCTCCCAGACTCAGGAGAGCCCAAGCCCCCAGTCTACCACCACGTGCCCGTGTGGGGCTGCCCTGACGGCGGAGAGTCCTACCTGGCGCTGGCCCTTGAGGTGGCCCTGATGGGCATGGGCCAGCAGAGGCTAATGCCCGAGGGTCTGTACGCCCAGGACAAGGTGTGTCGTAATGAGGAGCAGATTGTAGCCAAGCTGCAGGAGATGGAGCTGGACGAGCTCCTGGTCCAGACGCTCCGCAAGCAGGCCATCCTCCTCCTGGAAGGTAGAGAGCTCTCCCTGGGATTAGGCCCACTCTCTCTTTCTCTCTGTCTCTGGCTGTCTTTCCCTCACACGCTCTCTCTATATGTATATAAACTACAGCGTTATGATGGGGAGTCAGATGGTTCAGCAGGTTAAGGCGTTGGCCTCATGAGCGGAAGGTTGTGAGTTCAAACCCCGGCTGTGGCTATGTGATGTTGTGTCCTTGGGCAAGGCACTTGACCCTACTTGCCTCAGGGAGACTGTCCCTGTACTTACTGGAGGTCTGCTAAATGAATACATGTAAATGTAACTACCAGTCAAATGTGTGGACACACCCTCCCATTCAAATGAATGGGAAATTCATTTGAATTTGAATGGGGCTGTATGTCAACCTTGGAACTTTTTATCAGTGTGCAGTAAAGGCATGGTTGAAACTCTGAACCCTCCATCCCTCACTCCTTCCCTCTGTCTCTTTCCCACCCTCTCCAAGGCGGGCCATTCAGTGGCTTGGGTGAAGTCATCCACAGGGAGAGTGTGCCCATGCACACGTTTGCCAAGTACCTGTTCTCTGCCCTGCTGCCCCATGACGCCGACCTGGCCTACAAGCTGGCACTGAGAGCCATGAGGTTAGACCTGATCCCCAACCACCGCCAACACAACATACTGACAGCGTTTTGCATTTGCACGTGCGTTCACGTGAGTTAGTGTGTGTGGTTCAGCGGAAGACCGCGTAGCCCCCTTCTGCAGTACTGCTGTGTCATTACCTACTAGACTCCCCAGGGCTCAGGCTGGTGCTGATCAATAAGTCAGCTTAGCGCTGCACACACACACACACACACACACACATACATTATTTATCGAACCCCTCTGGTGTTTGTGACTTCTATTCACTGTGTGTGTGTTTGTCCCCAGGTTGCCGGTTCTGGAGTCATCAGCCCCCTCCGGGGACATGGGGCACCCCCACCATGGCATCTCCATCGTGCCCAGCCGCTACCCTCGCTGGTTCACCCTGGGCCACCTGGAGTCCCAGCAGTGTGAGCTGGCCTCTACCATGCTCACCGCAGCCAAAGGTCAGTCGCACACACACACACAACTACACACACATACACACACACACACACATACACACACACACACACATACACACACACACACAACTACACACACACACACACACACACACATACACACACACACACACACACAACTACACACACACACACACACCTACACCCGCCAGTGTGAGCCTGAGCAGTCAGATGCGTCCAGTATGGCTGTACACTGACCGCCCCTCCCCCCCTGCGCCCTGGTCGTCCAGGTGACATGTTGAGGTTGAGGACCGTCCTGGAAGCCATCCAGAAGAACATTCACTCCTCCTCGCTCATCTTCAAGCTGGCCCAGGACGCTTTCAAGATCGCCACCCCCGCAGACAACCCCCCGGACATCACGCTGCTCAACGTAGCCCTGGAGCTGGGCCTGCAGGTACGCAGCTATGCTGTTGTTTGTGTGTTTGCGTGTGTGTGTGTGAGAAAGAGAGAGAGAGAGCGTGTGTGAGTGACTGCAGGACAGAGAGAGTCTGTGTGTTCATCGTTTGTCAAGCTGGAAGAGTGTGTGGGTGTGTGTGTGTGTGCATGTTTGATATGCATGCCATGTATTTGTAACTTGTTTGGCTAAATGCCCTTGTGGCTCTTCCCTTTAGCGCTTGCTTGGTGTCCCACAATGTATGCTTCATAATCTGACCACCCACAATGTTTGGGGACTATCACGTTGTTATGATCAGTGACTGATGCTCTTTTGTAAAGCTCTCCGTCTCAAAGTTGCTTTAGATGAAAGTGTCTGCTAAATGAATAGATGTAAATGTTTGGATGTGGGTTCATGTTGTTCTCAAGTGTGTGTGTGTGCGTTGTATCCATCCCCTAAGCTGTCTGTCTGCGTGCAGGTGATGAGAATGACCCTGTCCACCCTGAACTGGAGACGGAGGGAGATGGTCCGCTGGCTGGTCACCTGTGCCACCGAGGTGGGCCTGCGGGCCCTGGTCAGCATCCTGCAGGGCTGGTACACCCTCTTCACCCCCACCGAGGCCACCAGCATTGTGGCGGCCACGGTCATGTCCCACACCACCATCCTGCGCCTCAGCCTGGACTACCCCCAGAGAGAGGAGCTGGCCAGCTGCGCTCGCACACTGGCCCTCCAGTGCGCCATGAAGGACCCCCAGAACTGCGCCCTATCGGCCCTCACCCTCTGCGAGAAGGACCACATCGCCTTCGAGACAGCCTATCAGATCGTCATCGACGCCGCCTCCACCGGGATGACGTACTCGCAGCTGTTTACCATCGCTCGCTACATGGAGCACCGCGGCTACCCGCTCCGGGCCTTCAAACTGGCGTCGCTCGCCATGACGCACCTGAACCTGGCCTACAACCAGGACACGCACCCGGCCATCAACGACGTCCTGTGGGCGTGCGCGCTCAGCCACTCGCTCGGCAAGAACGAGCTGGCCGCCATCATCCCCCTGGTGGTGAAGAGCGTGCACTGCGCCACCGTGCTCTCCGATATCCTGCGCCGATGCACCATGACGGCGCCCGGCCTGGCCGGCATCCCCGGGCGACGGAACTCTGGCAAGCTGATGTCGACGGACAAGGCGCCCCTGCGCCAGCTTCTGGACGCCACCATCAGCGCCTACATCAACACAACGCACTCCCGTCTCACGCACATCAGCCCGCGGCACTACGGCGAGTTCATAGAGTTTCTCAGCAAGGCCAGGGAGACGTTTCTGTTGGCGCAAGACGGTCACATCCAGTTTGCCCAGTTCATAGACAACCTCAAACAGATCTATAAGGGCAAGAAGAAACTGATGATGTTGGTAAGGGAGCGGTTTGGCTGACACAGACTGAAACCTCACAGCCTTGACATGTAGGCGGACTATTAGGGAAATACTTTCACCTGACTTTAATACTCAGTTTTATTATTTAAGTTTTTTTTGTTCTTTTGTTTTTGGGCAAAGTCTTACTGTTTGTCTGTTTGTTATGTTGCTTTGTTTCTTCTTGTGAGCAAAAAAAAAAAGAAAAAGAAAAAAAAAGTTCACCACAAACTTGTATTTAGTCTGAGAAAGAGGACAGGTGATGAAAACATGTAGGTGGCACATGTGGATGAAACCAAATGACAAGGGTGGGACCTTTGACCGGGGCCTGCCTCCTTCTGGGGTGGTGCTGTGCTTTTCTGAAGGAGAGAAACTTCATTCCAAAAACACTAACACACACACACACAGTGTTACTGGCATACCTCGGGTCACAGAGAGTCAGCTTTAAGTGAGACTAACAGCGTCTCTGGTTTTGGACAGACTAGTGTGGACCAGGCAGAGGTTGAGCTAGCATGTGTTTCCCCCCCCCCGGCGACCTCCTCACCCTCCGTGTCATAGGCACATAGACTCCCCCCCCCCCCCCCCCCCCCACCTCTCCTCCACCTCCCCTGGGTGGATTTAAGGGGAGGCAATACGAAAGGACCACTTTGTTGCTTCTGAACAGTGTTTGTAATATAACCCAGGGCAATAGATCGGCCAGTTTTGCTTATCTGGGAGTGGTAATACTCTGTGTGGGTCTGACATTTTGATGTCTGCTGTCGTCTGGGTTGCTGGGTTTTCAACAGAAAGCTGTCCAATATCATAGCTATATCTAGATCCATAATACTCTGTACCTGTAAACAAGATGGCTGACAGTGCTGTGTTGCCACACGCGAGCTTACCTGACTCAACCCACCTTCGCCTCTGTGGCAGTGTTGCAGCTGACAGCTTGACCTGTAGCATTAGTACTATTATTATACAAGCACTTCAACAAAATGGACCTCCTCTATACATTCTGTGTTGCTTGAGCAATTATTTATCAAAAAAAGTTAAGAACTGTGTGAACAAGTTAGGAAAATGTACACAAACACACACATACGTTAGCATATTTAAGATACAGGCAATATAGTTGGGAGAGTTTGGTCACCCTCGTCTTGGCAAAGAAAACCGTTCCATGTTTGCTTCCACATTCCATGAGAGCTAGTGATCTTCAGTCCACCTAGATAGCCCAGCTAGCGGCCTGCGAGCTGTCAGAGCCTCCATTAGGAACAACATCACAATTCAGAATGAGAAGACGAATACGACTGAATGAAAGAATGCAAAGAGAAACGAGATGCTAAACTCAGTTCTCAGGGAAATCACAAAGAAACAAAACAAAAAAAACGTAGTAGCATTAAGCATTTAAGATATTGTAAATACGAAAGTGTCAATTCAGAAAATTGTAAAGTTATAATTATTTATCATAACTGTATGTTTTTTCGTTCTGTTTTTTGGGATACTTGAATATGTTGTGGTGGGCTGGGAATGTGAGAACACAAAGAGGAAGACATTTCTCAGGTGCTCCTGTGTACATCTCTCAGATTTTTTTTTCTTCTTCTATAATTATTATAATTATCACTATTATTTGTATGTTTTACTGCTTAGGATTTTTGCAAAGTGTTTTCTAAGAGGAAGCATGTCGTTTGGAGATTAGATTTGAAAAAAAAGGCTTCGTGTTGTGAATGGGAATGAAACCAGTCTATGCAGATCCACTTGAAGGTTTGGTCCACTTTCGCCCCCCACCCCCCCACCCCCAGCCCGAGGAGACACGTAGGAACACTCTAGTTCTGTCACTGGAGTGAGGTGACTGTTAAGAGGGTCGCAGCATGATGGTGTACGATGGATGTTGCCAGTCTACACATGCTGCATTTTGGGGTGACAAGACTTTTGCCTTTTTGCGATCGATAAAAAACCAATACAACAACAACAAATAGACAATGAAAACTTATTTTCTTTCGGACTCAAGCCTTTAGTGTCTTCTCACGAAACTAGTGTCATGACAGGGCCTGGTACTTTAACAAGTGTTCTAGTGAGATCTTCAGTCTGAATACAAACAACCAACGTGAAAACAAATACAGTAGCCCACAGTGGTCAAAGAGGAGCTAGCTGAGAGCGATAAACGAGGACTAGTGTGTGTTCCCTACGTCCTCTCATTTTGTTTGTTGCTTAAATCCGTTGTTTTAAGGAAACAGGAAAAGATTTGTTCCCAGTGAGCGGACTGTTCCGGGGTGGTTTCTGCTGTCGAGTCAGACTGTTCCTTCCACCGCTGGGACTTCTCTTCTTTTCCTCTTCAGCTGTATGATTCTGCTGAGTCATGGAACAGTCAGCCAACCAGTCAGCCGGCCATCCTGTCAGTCGTTACTGTTAACAGTTCTGCGATGGCAGCGACAACCAATGTAGACAACCACCCAGTTCCTGTCTCACCATCCAATGCTACTCCTTAACAAGGGAGTTACTAGGGATGGACAAAAACCCCACCTGTCTGTCTGTTTGAGAGGTAGACCTGCTGTTGATCGTGACAGGCTGTCCCAGCCTCAGTGCTTTGTACAGGCTGCTTTCAAAACAGACAGACGGGTCTCGCTGTCTATCAGTGCCGCAGCATCACACAACAAAACAGAAATTAACCATATTTTGCTCTGGATTTTTTTTTCTCTCCCCCCCGTACTCTAAATGTCTGTGTTAACTGTACCAGTGTTTTGACCTGTCCCTAGACGTTAGACGATTAATAATCGCTGGTAGAGATCGATCACTAGTTCATCTACTGTTTGGATTTGCTTTTTATTTTTTTATTTTCTTAATTTAAGGGAAAAGTGTTTGTTGCCTCTTTGTGCTACTGACTTATAAAAGGTATCCAGTATTTGTTGCCACAGAAGTATAGTTCATCATCAACACTTTTTTGTTTTGTTTTGTTTGTGCGACCTCTTGAGCTAATGTCTATAAAAGGAAGATTTATGACTATTTATGTAACGATACTACCATTTTATATGATTTGTGTTGGAATCTCAGTGCTTTTCTATGAATAAAGTGTGAAACACGTCACTGCTTTAATGTTCATTTTCTACCGTACTATTTTACGACCACCCACTGTATACTGCAACCCTGGTCAAAGACGTTACCATGGAGGTCCCTATAGTAACCTTGGTTCTTTAAAGTGAAGAAGGGGATGTTGTTACACGTGTCTCGCCTGAAAAAGAAACTGTAGAAATCCACTCAGTTTCAGTTTTAGATCCGATTCCATCTCTAATCAGACTTCATTCCGAAGCCTCATCCCTCTCCCATTCTCATTCATTAAGACAATGCATGGAGCTAACTGGCCAATCAGGTCATAAAGAATCCTAAGTGCGGTTGAGAGGCAGGCAGCACGTATCAACCTAGATTGATTGCCTCTTTAAATGAGCTTATTAATTATCCCAGCAATGAAAGAAGCAGTAAGCAGATCACTAGTCATTCTCATTCTCTCAACACCAGAACCCCTCTCTGCTACTGCCACGCCTAGAGGAACGAACACGTGTGTAGTCTCTCCTCTCTCTCCTCTCTTTTCTCTCTCCTCTCTCTCTCTCTCTCTTGGGATTCAGCAACCAAATATAAAGATGGGAACATGCTTCACCCTGTGGTGAGTGTCAAACCAATGTCCTCAAATGACAATGGCGTCCCCTGGGTCAAATGGAAATGGCGGACATTCAGGTTGTGCCATGACTCATCCCTAACTGACGTCCAGTCTTGGAGAAGGTAGGTGTGTTGTCAGGAGCCAAAGAACCCCCCCCCCTCCCTCCCCCCGCATCGCCCCAGCAGTGCAGCAGCTGATCTGTTAACAACTGTAAACACAACGAAGACCCACATGTCAGAAAGATAGCTAGCTAGCGAACACGGGTGGCGTAGCAGACAGGCGCAATGCTCCACGGACCTCGCTGTGCGAACTGTTTGCTTGCACGTATGTGTGTGTGTGTGTGTGTGTGTGTGTGTACGTGGTGTTTGTGTGTTATCTAACCATGAGGGAGTCCTTCACAGATGGGCTATGTCGTTGTGTTCTGGACAGCAAGCAGCAGTTCGTTCACCCCAGAGAGAGAGAGTGAGTGAGTGTGTTGGTGTGTGTGTCCAATCTGTCTGAGTAGAGTCTGCATGTCTGCTGAAATATGGATGCGGGGCTCCTGTTAGCTCTGCTGGGGAGTGTTTGTGTTGCTGTGGAGAGGCTGATGCAGCTGAAGTGACAAGGAGGAGGAGAGACAGAGGAGTAATTGGTGCTCATACCTGGCTGCCGTGTGGCTCCCGCCTCTGCTGGGGCTGTCAGAGGGAGTGGGGGGGTCTAGGTGTGTGTGTGTGGGAGGGGGGTTGGGGTGAGGGAGGAGATAGGGAGGAGGGAGGCACTGAGGTGAGACAAGACCGTGGTGCTGGAACGGAGCTGTCCGATCATTAGCGCTGGACGCCGGGCCTCAGCATGGTGGTGGAAGTTACCTCCGTGCTGGAGCCTTCCTCTCGCAAGTCCACAACTCGCCCTTCTAGCACCCCAGACTGCTAGTTGGCAGCTGGGTTTGTAAGAAAGTTCCAAAAGTGTGCACTCGTATCCCCCCGCCCCCCCTCTACCCCCCGTATCTCTCTCTTTGTGGGATGAGGGGGGTTCTGCTGTCAAGAGCCAGGCTCTTCGGGGAGCTGATTTGGAGAGCTTTGTTCTGCTGTTCTGATTTCCCAGCCAAGCAGCCAGTAATTGGTGTGCATGTGTGTGTAAGCCTGGGTGTGTGCCTGCCCATGTGTGTGTATCCACAACACATTGTTTTTTAAAAGAATAATGACCTGAACCTTACGGCCGGTGCAAAACTCAAAAGTCGGCGACTTTATGATCAGTAGAAGACAGGGAGGCTTTCCCTCTCTTCCTCCGCAGTCCGTACGAAACATTGAGACACTCCCTTCCAGTGCCTCCAGTTTGGGGGTCTCTCCATCAGGTCCCCCCCCCTGCCCCCCCCAAGTTAATATTACCAATCAATCTCCGTCACGCCGGCCTCATCGACTCCCCGTTGATAAAGCGCTGATAGTGCCACAGCCTGACAGATGATGTACAGCCCACTGTCTCCCAAAGCAGATTGGATTTTCAGGCTTGCTGATTTGGTGAGAGATTGAGTGTGACCCACACATACACACACACACCCCACACACACACATACACACAGCACTGCTCTACTCCCCCAGTCAAGCTTTTAAAGGAGGCCTTGGGGATAGGGGGCGTCCTTTATTCTTGAAGCACAGATTGGCTGCCACCCCATGAGGTAAAGTATCTATACATAGACGGGAACAATGCACACACACACTAACACACACACACACACACACAGGTCTTTGTCCTTGCACTGTCTTGCTGAGTGACAGCATCCTTGTACTCGCATCTCTAATCAGCAGATTGATTTGTGATTTTCTTTCATTCTTCTGATTCCATCCCTCTATGTTCCCTGAGGCTTGTGGAACCTCAGAGCACAATCACGGCCGCCCTAATCCAGCCGTATCCAAACAATGGGGATGTTTGTGGCCCGATGCAAAGCATAGCAGCAGCTGCTGGCTCATGAGTCACACATCCATCCCTCCCTCCCTCCATCCATCCATCCATCCCTCCCTCCATCCATCCCTCCATCAGTCAGGCCACATATTGACTCATTTGTTTATCTGTCCTATCACCCAACCCCAGTTGTGGCCTCCTCAGTAGATCTACAGTGGAGTCAGGTGGTTCAGCGGGTTAAGGCGTTGGCCTCATGATCGGAAGTTTGTGGGTTCCATTCCTGGCTGTGGCCATGTGATATTGTGTCCTTGGGCAAGGCACTTCACCCTACTTGCCTCAGGGGGATCGTCCTTGTACTAGTTGCTTTGGATAAAAGCGCTCTGCTAAATGAGTATTTATTTATTTACAGTATAGCTTTCCTTCCTTTTCATTTATTTGATAACAACGTAGTTTCTCCATCCCCACCTTTACCACAACAAGCCACCTTTTGAGACAAACCCCAATCCATGTTCCACACACCCAGTGTTAATGGCCAAACCTGACAGTGGTCATGTGATGTTTTTATGGCATCCTATACGGACTCGTCCAACAACAAAAACAACTGGATTTACTGAGACGGATTTATCTTCTGTACTTAGGCCATTGCTTTCAGAGGAAAACACCATTTGGGATTAACAATTTACTAAATCTTGCGTGAAACATGTCCGTCATGATAATAATTCCAGGGATTCTATATGAAGAAAAAACACTGATGCAAATGCTTTCAATTCTACTTCATAACTCTTTATTTGGCATAGCCAAAATCCATAAAGATGATTGGACATGCGTCCTACACAATACGTAAACCCAACTCTGTGATTGGTCGAGGCATGGCTTATTTGTTGTCACCAATCAGAAATAAACTGTATGATGTTAAACACCCTGATCTCAATGGATTCCCTGATCCCTGAATGAAGTCAAATGGATCAACATATACAGGAACGCTACTAGTCCGTGGAAAAACCTTTTCCATAGCGTAACATAACTTAAACTAGGGACTACAACTCAAATAAATGGTGAAAGCTTTATATTGCAGCAGAATAGGCCGACTTGAATTGTGATCTTTGTCTGGACCTTTAGTTTCACATCTATAAAGTGAGTTTAACACCTTTGAACAGATTTCTCAATAACAACATAGATGGGGCATAAAATAACAAATTACTTGTTTATTATGAAATAATTTTACTTTAAATTATTTCAACTCATTTGAAATTAGGCATTGTACAGGTCACAAAATAATGAATGCTCGTTTAAGAAAACAAGACAAACAGCTTCAGTCCAGAACAGCATTTTAGCATGGATCATCACATACAATTCCAAACAGAACATTTGAGGATTATCTCATGTCACTCCATTCACACACTTGTTTTTCTGAGGTGCACTACCACTAATGAAAAAAAGATTTTGGGGAACAATATAAAAAAAATAAAAATTCCTAGAAATAACATGTGTAATTCAAATTTTAGGCCTGGGATTATCCACTTAAGAAGGAAAATAATCTATAAACGCACAAAAAGTAATTTCACATCCAACGAACCTTCTTCGGCAAACATTATTTATAATGGAATATGATATTGAATAATAACCTGGTCGGTGTCTGTGTAAATACATGGTGACCTTATATATTATTTATTTATTATGACCTCAACATTATAAGTCTCATAATAAAAAAATATGTTTTAAATTACCAAAAGTAATTTTAAAAAATGTGTCTTTGGTAGCTATGTGATTACTCTGCAAGCAAATTTTGAGTGGACAAATTTCTGCAAGAGGTCTGGTGTTAAGTCTTGTGCTGCTGAAAACACTACATAGAAACAGCATGTGTCATGTTGAGAGATGCAAATGACGCTATAAATAATACATTTCTGAGTGCTTCTATGAAGTCGCGTCTGTCTGAACGTCAATCTGGGGTAGGGAGGTGCTGCTTGAGTTATTTGCGTTTGAGCATCTGGCTGGAGTGGGTATGGACAGCTTCTACAAAAGCCCCCACGCTCTCAGGGTCCATGTCTGGGTACAGGCCATGGCCCAGGTTGGCAATGTAGCCCCTGGTTCCAAAGCCTTCAATCATCTTCTTCACTATCTCCGATATACGCTCCTGTGGAGAAACAGAGGATGAGAGAGCGACCATGGCATGAGCAAACCATGTATAATGAGCAAACCATGTATAAAGCTCATCAAGAGCTATTACCGGACAAATTGCAAAAACGATTCAAAAGAGAGAAAGTAAATATCATTTAAGAGGAACTGATCTTTTTGCTAAGCCACATTTTAGAACAGTGGTTCTCAACCCTGGTCCTCAGGGCCCACTGTCCTGCATGTTTTAGATGTTTCCCTGCTCCAACACACCTGATTCAAATGATTAGGTCCTTATAAAGCTCAGCAGAAGCCTGATAATGACCCTTTATTTGAATCAGGTGTGTGGGAAGGGGAAAACATCTAAAACATGCAGGACAGTGGGCCCTGAGGACCAGGGTTGAGAACCACTGGTTTAGAACAAAACCAAAGGAAAGATGTATTTCAATTCAAGGAGTCAGGCTGTGGAACACCCAGGAGTACAAAATTAAAAGCTCCAAGTCTATTAATACCTTAAAAAAAAGCATGACACATTTGTTAGTGGGAAGATACAAAAGTGTTGTGTAGCAGGACATCCTAAGTTGTCTTTTGTGTAATGTTATTTTGTTTGTTATTCTTTTGTTTGTTATTGTTTACAACGCATCGCACTGGAAGTGTACGATTTCTGTAGATAAGGGGCAGATATCACAAGCTTTTGCTTCTTTCTGTGGCCTTTCATTCATCATCTCTGTTCAAGATGTATTTTATTTGATATTTAATTTTTATTACGTTGCTATGAATGAAATGAATACAATAAATAAATAAAAAGCGAGCGAGAAACAGAGAGAGAGAAAGAAATAAAAAGGATGAAAGTGAGCTACCCCTCTAACCAGTCTTTTAACATGTTGTACATGAGTGTTGAATAACAGACACAAGTCTCACCTTGGAAGCATAGAGAGCACATGGGTCCATGTTACCTTGGAGACTGACCTTTCCACCAGTCCGCTCCCTGAAAACACAAACACACAAAAGGTGTTGGCACAGCCAGGGTTAGAACCAGGGACCTTCTGATTACTCGCCCGACATCCACCCCACCCATGACATAACTAGCACGTTTCCAATATTTACCCCTCACTTTCTCCTGCCTGGAGTAATGATAAACACTATTCTATGAACAGGGGTCAGTAACCATCGATCCCCTGTGTGATAAGCACACATGCTCTCGGTGAGACCCCGCAAACCAATGACCATCATTTATGGTTAGCTGATTCCTTTGGTGTGCTTGTTTTGTGTGAATACCGTGCAGAGCGTGGGTCAATGGTCCAGTCCAGGCTGACCACGTCATAGTGAGAGTCAGAGAGGTCCTCCAGAGCATAGTGGCCATCCTTTGCAAACACAATCTGGGAGAGGACAGAAGAAGAGACCATCAGGAAAACCTAGCATGTCATACATATCTGGTCCTTTTGCTCCATCTGTTGATGAAACATGGAATAACACTACAGTACCTTATAAAAGGCCAGTTCTCTGTGTGTGTGTGTGTGTGTGTGTGTGTGTGTGTGTGTGTGTGTGTGTGTGTGTGTGTGTGTGCATCTCTGAATGTGTATGTATCTGCACCACCTCTATGTCTGCACTGACCATGGGAATGTCCTGCCCAGTCTCCTTGAGTTGGTCCTTGACCTTGCGGGCGATATCTCGGAGGTAGGGCAGGGAGAACTCCTTAAACTCTGCTGGCCCCAGACAGCCTGCGTGGGACTCAAACACCTGGAGGGCCTGACGAAAGAGGGCAAATGGGGAGGGGGTGAGGATGTCACGTAAAGCCAACAGTATAAATAGCAGGCCTGTAATGCAGGCCTACATAGCATTGTATCTGTTGCAGTGCCAGGGTGGCATTCTGTTATCTCTCATGTACTTGAACAGTCACTGTCGTTCTAAACTCACTCTCCCAGCATGCTTTGCTTTACCTGCGCCCCTGCTGCCACCTGTCCCAGCAGGTACTTCACGATGACATCAGTGAGAATGCGCAGCAGTTTGTGGCTGGCTTCCGGGTGGCGGTAGAGCCAGCGCTTGGCCTTGGAGTGGGTGGTGGAGCCCCCGCCTTCAATCATATAGGCCATCAAGGTCCACTAAATCAGGTTGGTGTTTGAGGTGGGAGGGGGGAAGGGTTGGGTTAGGTTGGGTGTACTACTAACAGCGAAGAAGACATTAATAAAAAGATAGAGAGTGGGAGCCTGGGAGAGGAAGAAACATGGCAGAGCGTGAGCAGTGTGAATGAGTCGTCTCACCGGTGCTCCAGTGAACCCTATGAGGGGCACCTTGCCCTCTATCCTGTGGCGTGTCAAGGTGATGGCCTTGAAGACGTAGCCCAGCTCGGTGTGGACATCCACCTGGGGATTCAGGAGCTGCAGGTCATCGGGCTCTTTCAGGGGTTCGGGAAATGTGGGGCCCTTTCCTGGAATCATCTGCACCTCCATACCCAGAGCCTGGTGAGAGGAGAAAGGGGGAGAGACAGGGACAGAGAGAAAAAGAAGGAGACATTTAGTCATTTAGCAGATGCTCTTATCCAGAGCGAATTACAGCCCCCCCCCAAAGAAACCCCACAGCCGGGGTTTGAACTCGGTACCTTCTGCTTACTAGCTCAAATCCCTAACCGACTGCGCCACATGACTCCCGGAGCGCAGAGGTGGGTTGCTGGAGCTCTTTCAGCGACACACAGAGACATATTGTGGAAAAAGATTTGTCATAGAAATTGTATTTACGGAACCTCACCTGTGGGATGACCAGGATGTCAGAGAAGATAATGGCTGCATCAAACGGGAATCTTCTTAGTGGCTGTGGAAGGAGAATGGGAGATGTTAGTTGTGTTTTCAAAATATGCATTCCAGAGTGTTCAAGAACCCCCGCCCCCCTATATAAACCCCGCCCCCCCATAGAACCCCCACCTCCCTATATTTGTACATTTCTGTTTGTACATTTTGCACCACTTGCATATGTGAGTTGTTATTGCACTATCTGTCCATTTTGCACATCTACACAGCTGTTACTGCACCACCTGTACATTTTGTTCACTTTGCACATCTGCTCATTGCATCATTTGCACTAACTGTACATACATGCTACCCGGTAATTTCTGCTTTGTCTAAAATCACTTGAATCTGTACATACCCTGTATATTCTGATAATACTGTTCATACTATGTAAATTCTGAGTATACCCATATTTATTATATTCTGTTGGATTAAATGTTTTGCACTTCTGGTTGGATGCTAACTGTATTTCGTTGCCCTGTACTTGTACCTGTGTAGATTAGATTAGATTAGATTCAACTTTATTGTCATTACACAGGTACAAGTCCAGGGCAACGAAATACAGTTAGCATCCAACCAGAAGTGCAAAACAGTTATTAACAACAGAATATAATAATATGGGTATACTCAGGATATACATATTATGAACAGTAACAGTGTAATGACAATAAAGTTGAATCTAATCTAATCTAAAGTGCATTGTTTGAAGTGTTCTTCACCTGGAGTGTGAGCTCGCAGCAGGCCTCAGGTGACCGACATGTCTCAAAGAAATCCTTCCCTGCTCTGGACTCCCTAAACTCTGGCCACAACAGGAAGAACACACCATGTCAAAACCAGCAACACACTATAAAAAACACATAGCTCATTCCAAGGATTCATTTGAGGAAGAAGCCATACTCAAGATATGTTTGGCAACATATGTTTTGACCGTGGCGATTTTAGGCTACGTTGCTTGCTCCAAAGGTTTCTTATCCCAGTATGATACATGTCCCCCTCACTCCCCAAAAACCCACCTGGTAGGTAGCGTCCGGCCTGTCTCATGCACCAAACAGGCACATGCTGGACCTCCTCCCCATGCGCTGCCCGCAGGAACGCATCGTTCTGTAGCTGGGGGAAGTCTTTAGGCCTGCAATGGGTCAAACAGGCTCATGAGAAAAAAACTGCTCACTTATGACCGAAACCAGTGAAGCTGGAGATGTGTAAAGTGACATTCAGACTGATCCATAAGGTGCACAAATGGATTAAAGGAAGAAATACTAAGATCCAGATGAAACTGATGTGTTACTGAATTAGTCAGTAGTGACTCCTAGTCATACGGTAATAGTCATACCACACCAACTAACAATGATTCAGCACAATTAGCCAGGCAATTCTAATCATACAGACCGACTGTATCATTCTCAGCACCCACAGTAGGAGGTTTGAGGAGGAAAGGTGATTGTACAAGATAAGTCTGCTCTGTTATCAGCCCAACAGCGGAATAACGGTTGTGCAAAGCTAAATTTCCATTTAGACATTTGGCAGACACTCTTATCCAGAGCAATTTACAGCAAATAAAGGGCCATTTTCCGTGGCCTGGCTGAGACAGGTAGAATGCGACAACACCATTTTAAGACTAAATCTCCCACAGGACAGTCAATTACTCGTATTATTGTTGAAGTTATCCGGTTTTACAATGACTTGACAGATTACTAGTGGTGGTATGCCAGACATCTGATTAAAAAGACTACTTGAACAGGCACTTGAATGTATTGAAGTGATGCATGCAATATTTCGAAAACCCCCAAAACTGTTGTGTCACTATTGTGAGAAAGCAGATAGAGGTAAACTAATAATTGACGTCGTAATCGTTGACGCTACGTTAGGTTACATACGTCTTGAAAAGAAAAACGATTAAGGATTGTTTGGTATGTCCACACAACACAAGCTGGTTGTTTGCGTGGTTAGCTGGATAACAATCCAATGCAGTCATTTGGCAGATATTATAAACACCTAATCTAATGTACTGTGCATGCTACTAATGGTTGCATTAGCTTGCTAACACATCTCGAAGGTTGAAATTTCTAGCTTTTTTTCTAGCTTACTCGCTACGTGTACAAAATAGATCATTGCTTTGAATCAATGAGCTACTTACATTATTAGATCGTTCTTGCTCATGATGAAGTTGATTAAGACTGGAAGATGCTGTTCGTCTTGTCATTTACACCTTGTGCAGTTTAACGTTACAGAAGCTGTCAAAGTGTGTCCAGCCCCTGCGTTGCTCACAGGGCGCGGCCATTTTGACCCAGTCTGATCATGCATGAGGCAATGAGGAATCATGCATTTTACGGACCAAAAGATCTAGGAATAACGAGACAACATTTAAAAAATAGAGAAAATAGAGAGGATATCATTTATGTGGAAATTGTGAGGGTATTCTTGCGGCTGCACAACCTGATGAGTCCTAATGTTTACTGATATTTAAGTTGGTTTTTGACAGCAAACAAGTGGGTTGTTTAGGGTTATAATTCCTGGAGGGTAGCTAGTTGTTATTAAAAACAATTACACTTGTAACCATACAACCAACGTTTCACCCAGTTGAAAGTGATAGGATTGCTATTTGCTCGCGGTACGACAGTGTGTGACGTTATATTTATTTTTCTTTCAATAGTTTTCGCTCCATGAGAATATGTACATATAATTATAAATACATATATAAAGATATATAATAATATAAGAAGATATTTTCCATTTGAATTGGAGAATATTATTTTATATTTTGGTTGTATTTTTTGCTGCAAAATTATTACGATCTACCTAATTTACTGTAGGCTACCAATTTATTTTTATGAGTTTGTCGAGATGCAGTCATTTTTGCTGTAAAAATCGCGCTGTTTCTTTGTATCATATCCGAGTTGTCAATTTAACTGTACTGTACGTAAACAGTAGTTCCTCCGACAGTTTGTTTGTGTAGGCCTGTGTTTTGTGCCCTCAACCAGGGAGTCCTTTACAAAGACATAGCATGATGTCCTATGAATATGCATATCAGAAATATGTATTTATGTATATATGTGTACATCTATTTATGAAGATAAATAGATGACCGTGTGCGTGTGTTTGGACTCGATCAGAACGAATACTAAATAAAGCAATTACATGTCTATGAAATGTTGGTTTTCTTTTTTGAATGATACTGTCGCCTACACACACACACACACACACACACACACACACACACACACACACACACACACACACACACACACTTTTTGTTATTTTCTAAATAGTACTGAATCGTTTAGCTATAACTTGTAATTCATGGTTACTGATATATGTTGTTATTACACAGTATCCTTAAACGAAGACGACAGGGCAGCTTAGAGAGTGGTGAGCCTTGAGACATGGGGTCATTACTACCGCAATGTATTCTCACGTTTCATAGGACTTACGTGCCTTCATCATGTAGTTGTACTCAGACAACTCAATTCTGAGATAGATGTTAACCAAGGCTTACTATCAGGGACAAATGGACTGGAAACGTAACTTCAGTCTAAAGTAAAGTTTAGAGGTATATTACTCTGAATGTACAAATGGTTCTTGTCTCATTATTACTCCACTGTCTAGTCATAACAAATTTCTGCTCCTTGCATCCCCAGCCAATGTTAGAGCAAATACACGCAGAGGCAAATAAACTAGTGGTCAACTGCAAGGATGTAGGAGATCTGAGGAAGAACCAGCAGGACAAAAACACCCTACTGCACTTCCCCTCTCTTCAAGAGCATCTTTTAAAGTTATGTTTTAGCAAGAACACAGTAGGTGCCGTTTGATGAAACTGCACCGTTGTTCTTCATTACAAAATCTGAAATTACCAGTGTTCAGTTTCCACAAGATAATTCCGCTTCCCGATATATGCTGACTGTTGTGCATTTGTTCACTAAAGGAGGAACCCCAAGACTACTTGATCTCGTCTGATCGCGCCTGCTGTCTCTCAGAGATAGAGGGTCTGAAAATGAAGTTAAAAAACCCAGAGACACCTCACCATGCACCACTCCCTGCACACTCAAAAAAGAATAACAAGAACTCCCAGATGGTGCTGCAGAGAATCCTGGGTCAGTCCCAGGAGAAGGTTCACTCCCTGGAGCAAAAACGAGTACGTAAGAAAAATAAAGGAGTACGAGGTGGAGGTGGCAGGCCTGCAGCACAGTCTGATGGTATCCAATGCCACGTCCCAGAGCCTGATGAGAACTTTACGGGCTGCCAACGTCAGCATCCAGTCCCCGCAGCAGTCCCAGAAGATAGTCCATAACTTGAAGATCGATGGCATGGTCACTAAAGAGAACAACCAGTCACTGCAAGAGAAACTGGTTTCCTCCGATGAGAACGTCAAGTCTTTCCAGCATAACACCAGTGAGTTAGAGAAGGAGTTTCGGCACTACCAGTGCGCCTCCGAGGAGAAGGTGAAGTCCTTGCAGCAGGCCCTGAGTTCCACTGAGCAAGAGGCCTCGTTGCTCCAGCAGAGCCTGAAGATGTCGGAAGAGAAGTTTGTGTCCCTTCAAAACAACCACTGGGCGTTGGAGGAGAAATGCCAATCCCTGCAGCAGAAGCTCAGCTCCTTTGAGGGGAAAGACAGTTTCCTTCAGGGCTCCTTCAGAACAGCCGATGAGAAGTCCAAGTTCCTCAACAAGTCCCTCTTGGCCTTGCAGGAGTCCCTGGCCATCAGTGATCAGCAGCTGAGTGAGACCACGGCCCAGAAGCAGTCCCTGGAGAAGTGCAAAGACCAGCAGGAGGAGAGAATCGAAAGCCTGTTGCAGACCCTCGCAGGTGCTGAGAGGCGTCACAGTACTGCAGTGCAGGAGATGGAGGAGTTGGTGAAGAGCTCCAGGGAGAAGATGGAGAAGCTCCAGGGTGCCCTAGACAGGGCTGATGCCATGTACTAGAGGGAGGTGGGACAGTTTCAATAGATGCTAAACAGGACAGTGCAGAACAGAGACGCCACTGAAGATGAAGACTTGACTCTTATTTTTTGGGGGGGAGGTGAGATGTTTCTCTTGCTAATGCTGATGTTTTTTGTTGTTAGTGTCTCGCTTGAGCAGGAAGTTACAAGAGGAAGAGACCAGGGCATGTAAAGAGATTAAGAGTATGAGAGAGAACTGCAGGACACCACCACGGACCTCAATAGTCATTTAGGTAAACACGCATATTTGCAACAACTGACAGAAAGAAAAAAAAATACTGGTGAAAAATGTGCACAAGAGACAATACAGACTTAGGGACGCTTCCACTCTTGCAGGCAGAAGCTAAAGGAGGAAACTGAGAGAATTTCTGTCACAGTGAATTCTATATTTGTTAATCTTGCATAGTGAATAAACCCCATTCTGATTCTGAGAGGAGACCATTTGCTCAGGAGAGCCTCAAATCGCATCAGAAGGAGCTGGCAGAACTTCAACGCCCTCTAGAGGTGGACCTGTCGAGGTGCAGGAGCTCCTGCCAGCCGGCCAAGGAACAGAGGACCCCAACCATCCTTCGCCAGAGCAACCTGAAGATGGACTTGACGAACCTGATGTCCAGTCTGCACTCAGTCTTGGATAAGGAGAGCGTGAAAGATGATCAGAGGAGGCAGGACTGGATGAAGCTCCTTGACATGTGCAAGGAATGGGAGCAGAGGGCAGAGAAACTGGTGAGGAAACGTCCACGATTAGTAACGATAGATCTTGATGGTGTGGAGCTTTGATTTTGCATCCACAGAATGAATTTTTGGGGTATTTACGAATGTTCCACCGGCAAATACAACCTGAAGGTGTGTGACATCACTAGGTGTGTTCCTGTGTGTGCAGGTGGACAGTCTTTACTGTAACCAGCTGTTGAAGGAGAGGAAACAGTATTGAGGCGGAGTATCGCCCTACTTTGCTGCTTCCCTGCCCCAGAGGAATTGCTCCTCAAGACCTTAGTCTCCTTACACTTATGGGTAACAATAATCATCCCCTCCGGGGCTCATATAACAAACTTGGCGCAGATGTGAAACATTCTACTTCCATTGTTTTGGAGAGTCAGCATTCTAAGAATAAGCATGTGGGTTCTTGTTTAGGTTATTATTCAGTTGAATTTGTGTTGTGTAATGTTGTGTCCACATATTTAATTTAGTATGACATGGTTCAAACAGGAGAGGTGTTAAAGGCATACACTGTAATACAAAGAATCCTTCTGAGTGGCATTTTTTGAACATGCTCCAATAACATCGTAATACGTGGTTGTAGACAATAGGGCCCTGTACTGGAACATCTTTATTCATGATATCAGTGTCAAATCAAATCAATTACACTCAGTACTCACAGTTACACACAGCTGTTGTATCATGGACATAGTCAGCACTTTATGTCCTGTTTTCTAGAAATCTCTAGCAACCTGCTTTCTATACTGATAGTATCTCAGTTCCCTCCATGTTCTTGCAGAAGAAGGATGTCTGTAGTCGACAAACCTCTCTGTCTGTCCAGCGTTTCTTCTGTGCATTTCTAACTATCTTTTCCTCCCTTTTCCAAAATCTTCCCCTATTTTTTTTACTCTCTCTCTCTCTCTCTGTCTCTCTCTCTTGTCCAGCCTTACTGTGCAGCAGGCTAGGTTTGGATCTGAAACCAGGAAGTTAAGCTACAGGAAGTGTGTGTGTTATCATGTATATGTAAGGGAGTCTTTCAGTGTAAAATCAAGATGTGCAGTGCTGGTCTGTCGTAATCCTGTTTGTTTGACATTGAGACACCACAGATGCAATATTTTGTACCGTAGAGTTTTTCGGTTCTTCTTGAATGCCATATGGATACATTTGATATATCAGTGTCACTGAATTTATACCAGGGTCTGGGTGAATACGCGATTCTGATTGGCTTCAGGGGTGATCTCTCAAAACTGTTCACCCTTCTAAACCAGTGATTCTTAACCTGGGTTCGATCGAACCCCAGGGGTTCGGTGAGTCAGTCTCAGGGGTTTGGCGGAGGTAAACACACACATCCGACTCATATGATTCGTGATGACATGACCAATTAAGGGGTTCAGTGAATGCACATATGAAACTGGTGGGGTTCAGTAGGGGAGACCGGGGATGAAAGTAACACATTTTGTTAGAGCGTCTGTAACTCAGTGGTTGTTTGTGCTGGGTCTCTCAAACTTTGATACATACTACCCATAATTGTTTTCTACAAATATAACTCACTTTGACATCTTTTAAACAATCACATATTATGTGAGTTAGTGTATATCTATATCAGGAGACTTGATAGGATCTTCCTGTCAGGTAGGATGAGATCCATTTAAGCGCAGTGCCAGTGATACCCATCTCTTCGAGTGTGGTGAGCAGGATCTGGTGGTTGACTGTGTCAAATGTTGCGGAGAGGTCTAGCTGAATGACAACAGAAGACCTTGAGGCTGCTCTGGCAGACTGGAGGGCCGTGGTAACCGACAGAAGGGCAGTCTCAGTGGAGTGGCCGGTCTTGAAGCCCTACTGGTTAGGGTCCAGAAGGTTGTTCTGGGAAAGAAAGCTTGACAGTTGGTTAGCTACAGCACGCTCAATTGTTTTAGAGAAGAAGGGTATCAGTGAGACTGGTTTGTAGTTCTGGAGGACGGCTGGCCAGCGATTCCCAAAGACGTCCGTTTTTTACTCGTTTTTCGAACTTGTGGGTTACATTTTTGACGCTCAAGTGACCGCTCATTTAACCGAGAGTATCCGGTAATTTTTCGAAATAAAATATTGTTATTAATTATCGTATTTCTTTGGCGGCCCGATAATAATCCCGATAATTATTTAGGGGGGCTGAAGAACATTTTAGGGCTAATGACGCCCCTGGTTACTGTACGGGTTTTGTTACTGGTTGGTTGCTCCAAATGCGATTTATGAAATGTAATGTAACTCTTTCGCTAAGAGATTTGAACAAAAAAGGATGCCTTAGCTAAGGAGAAACATAATTACCACAAGAGCACAATATTAATCCATTTATACCCCAATTGAAAAAGTCACGAACATGTACAAATCATCTATCATTAGTAACTCTTTGAAATAATTCATCATTATTTTCATTTTCAGGGGGAAGTGAAAAAGTAAGGTTTATGGTTGGTCATGGTGAGATTATACATTTTCACAAAAATAGAGCTGTTTACTACCTGGATGTCCTTTGACATGAGGCATCACAGCTCCCAAACCAAAGTTTAGTTAAGTCTCCATTAACTATGACAAAAATATTTGGTACACACCCCCTTTAAGGTGTCTAGTATTGATATTTGTATTTGCATATACTGAACTTTGTTCAGTGTGGTATAGAATTAGTAAACATGTGTTCGTAGGCTTGTTTCCCCAAACTGGTTGGATATAGTAGACACTGTCATTGTCGAGAATGACAGCCATTAGTGGAAATCTCACTTTTATCAACATTAGAGATGCTTTGCAACTGCTTAGTGTAACATACGTTTGAGATATTGTTAGGATACACTCGGTGTCCAGAAATTAATCTGAGGTCGTCTACCCTAAATTAAATGTCTTCTTCTCTGATCAAGAGTAACAAACCACGCAAGATGGAGATTAAACTCTATTGTGACACATAGGCTGCTTATAGGGATCCATATTTTACTACTGTCAATGCCAGATCTTTTCATGTAATTACGAGATATTTTGTTGTTATTACGAGATCTTTTTGAAAAATGTTTATTGGTGGCCTCTCTTTTCACGCCCCATCACGTGTCATCTGTCTCTGACTATTTTTGATGGGAATTGGGGAACGAAAACTCTTGCAGGCTTGTCTTGCAAAATGACAGGTATCATTGGTAACACAGGGATCAAACAATTGGCGGATTGCGAAAAGAAAAATCTGCCTAACCGGTTAAGCAAACAAGAAGGAAAAAAAGCAATTATTTTATTGACGAATATGATAAATTATTATAAATCACATGCAAGATTTGAATAGAAGTTATCATCACATCCTCATCCAAATATATCAGTAAATGTAGTAATGCTAGCCTGTATACAATTTCATATATTATCTGTTACAATTTTAATTGCACTCCAGGCCTTCTTAATTCTTTTTTCCAGAGGCAGGTGAAAAGGCTATAAATTATGCATATGCTATTCTGCTAGAAAAACCACAAGTGCATTGATTTGTCAAACCAAATATAGTTAGACCAAAAATATCAGTACAACATCTTAAGATTTATACAAGGCACTAGTCAAATTTAAGAATTAAATTGAAAGATCAAGCAGTCAGAAAAATAAATAATCCATTAAAATACTTTGCATGAGGCGTTACTTGGGACACCTTTCAAGAATAATATTGACTCATCCTACAATATGCAATTTACATGCAGGTGTATTCTTCAATATGAAGTTGATTTAGTTCTGTCAGCTTGTTTGGCACTAACGAAAGTGATGTCAGAATGGTACTGCATCGAGGGCTGTCAACGTATACAAATTCAAAAGCCTGGGTTGGAACTGTGTCTCTAGGGCTGCTGTTGGTACTGTCCCTCAGTGGCAGTGTAGAAATCATCAAGGACGCTCTGAATGTAATCAAAAGTGGGCCGGTCTTCAGGCTTGGATTTCCAGCAGGTGCTCATTATGTCATAGAGCTCACTGGGACAGTTTTCTGGGCGGGGCATCCGGTAGCCACGCTGTACTGATGTCATCACCTCGCCGTTACTCATACCTGGGGGAGACATGGAGCTGATCAGTGAACATGTCTGACTGTATGTCCGTCAAAGTCATCTTTTGTCACAACACCAAAGTTCAAGCCGTTGATATGCTGAACTCTTAATGGGTCTGACAGAGATAAGAAAAGAGTGCTGTGTCTACCACCGAGGAAGTGAAACTACTTGTCAGCTCATAGCTAACTGACCACTAGATGGCAGAAAAAATCCAACTTTACTGAACGATAATAGGGTTCTTCTTGTAAAATGTTTTACCCTATACAGTGATGACAAAACCAATCTTGACTATGTAATATTATGATCCTAGAATGAAACACAGCCCATTCTTTCTGTCTGTGCCTGTGTGGTGTTGCTTGTTCTGGTTACCACCTGGGTATGGGATCTTCCCATAGGTCAGGATCTCATAGAGGAGGACTCCAAAAGACCACATATCAGATTTGATGGTGAAGGAGCCGTAGTTGATAGCCTCTGGTGCTGTCCACTTGATAGGAAACTTTGCTCCTAGGAACAGAAAATACACCAACGTTCAAAACCTGTCCTAATGCAGGACCACTGACCATAAACATGATTGTAGGACAAGCCCAGACTGACCCTCTCTGGCTGTGTACTGGTCATCCTCTATGACCCTGGCCAGACCAAAGTCAGCAATCTTGCACAGGAGGCTCTCTGACACCAGGACGTTGGCAGCTCTCAGGTCCCTGTGAATGTAGTTTTTCTTCTCTATGTAGGCCATGCCCTCTGCAATCTGCAACAGCAACCAACAGCTCAGAACACAGCCCAGGTCGGGAATGAAATGTCACTAAAAGTGCATGTTGGATAACGTCGAACATTTATTTGAACCAAAGGTAATGAATGCGGTTGTCAGGGCCCTATCAAAGACCAAATGTCCGCAATACCTCGGTTCCTGACTAGAAAAATAGGTTTATGTTCATCATCTTGAGAGGAAAGCGGCATGTTTGGGATAGTCTTACAGAAAAATGAAATCTTGTAAGAGCTGATTGCAACTGTTTATGAAAGCCTACGCGGTAAAACGACCATATCTCACACTATGATTCCAGTTCCCTAAAAGCATCCTCTTTCTCTCTCACTCAGAGGATGTGGTTCTAGCATCTGTTTGTCTAAAGTTCTAAGGCCACTGAAATGATAGTAGTGGCATAGATTAAAATGAGGGGTAGAACATTAAATTAGAAAAAAATAAACAATTAATATGCAGCATGTGGTGCATCAAACAACAGAGATGGAGCTGTTTGTGAAACCCAACCTGTCACCCGTCAGGTGTGAGTGGTTAGGGTGTCGGACTAGTGATCAGAAGGTTGTCAGGTCGATTCCCGGTTAAGGCAACATGACATTGTGTCCTTAAGTAAGGCACTTCACCCTACTTGCTTCAGAGGGGATGTCCATATATGTGCTGTAAGTTGCTCTGGATAAGCACGTCTGCGAAATGTAGGTGTAATTTCTTTAATCCAAAAGTTTTAATATTCAAAAAGGACCACATCAATCCCGATTACTTGAAACTAGGACAAGAATCATGTCTTTAACTAGTAACCCAATCAACTATTTATAGTTGGTATGTGTTATTTATTCCCAAGTCCACAAGTTATGCATGGTCAATGAGTTAATATGAGAAATGTTCACTTCGGTGTTCTTGGAAAAAAACGGAAGAATTTTCGTTTCTTTTGCTAGTTCTGCTTTTACGAATGGAAAGAGTGACGCCATAAACAAACTGCTTACCAAAGGGAAGATTCACCACGGTTAAGCAATAGGTTTTTGTGTGTAGTGTTGAACTGCGACATACAGTACCTGTGCCGAGAAGTCAATAAGTTTAGGTAACTGGATGTTACATCCCGCCTCACTCTTCAGGAAGTCTAACAGGCTTCCTATAAAAACATAGAACATCAACTCAATTGAGGAATGAGGAATGTACTAAAATCTCAATCTCAATCCACTAGAGCACCTTTGGGATGTGCTGGAATGTGAGATTCACATCATGGATGTGCAGCCGACAAATCTGCACAATATGGACCAAACTCTCTAAGGAATGTTTCCAGTACCTTGTTTAATCTATGCCACAAAGGATTAACGCAGTTCTAAAGGCAAAAGGGGGTCCAACCCGATACTAGCAAGGTGTACCTAATAAAGTGGCCAATGTGTGTACATAATACAGCTACACATCACAGAAAAGTGTGTGTGACACTCATCTAAGAGCGCTTATGAAGAAAAGCCCATCTACGATCCAAACGAACACTGTGTGTGAGGGGATGAGGGTGTAATTGTTTTGTGTGTCTGCATTTGAGGTTGTGTGACCTTCCCTTACCATTAGACATGAACTCAGTGATAATGTAGATCGGTTCTGTCTTGGTAACTACGGCGTACAAACGGACCAGCCTTTCATGTTGCAGTTTCTTCATGAGGTTGGCCTCCTCCATGAAGGCCTCCACTGACATGGTTCCCGGCTTCAGTGTTTTCACTGCCACCTTGGTCGAGTTGTTGTAGGACGCTGGAACCATGATTGTACTAGTCAGACACAGAATTTAAGGTCTATGCTAAATGTCTTCTCATTAAATAACTGTCTGCCAACTGCCACAAACTCTTTAGCTATGCAGACCCAATAAAGTCGGCTCTATTTTAAACACTATGTGTCGTATCATTTTGGTCAGCATGCCCTTTTAAAAGCAGTTCACTGAAACATAATTCAATGGAACTCTTTAACTCTTTGTGGTCTTTCCCCACCAGTATAACCTTGGCCAGTGTAGCATGAATTATTTGAAACAACTGAGCAATTAAATTGTTCCACTTCAGAAATTGTGTTTATAAGAGCTATTAGTAGACATGGGAAGCCACAAGCCAATATTTATCTGGTTGTTAAAGCTTCATTGAATTTTGAGTAAACACCAACTGTCAACTACAGTGATCTCAAGGGAATATTGTACCACTCAACTCAACGAACATGCTGCAGGCCAACTGTGGTTAATCTATGTGGCATTGTCACACGTGGATATAAGGATAGTTTGATACTGAGATTCATATCCTGAATGATTCAGGTTATATACAGTATATTCTTCAACATATATGGTGTTGGACAGAGAATGATAACTACAGTGTGCTTCAAACATTGAACTTGCCGTCACCTCACCCCTAAAAAACAGATGATGAGAATGAGTGAGACAGCAGCGAGGAGCTGGTCTGAGTCAGGCCAAGAAGACTTGCCGGTAAACGCTGTCTGGTGCCACGCTAACGACTCTTCTGGTTAAAGGCGGTGAGCTGGAGGAAGCAGCTGTGTCAGAAGGAGGCTGAGGGGCCCACTGACATAGGAGGAGTGGCAGTTTTGTATATTTGCAAAGCTGACTACTTCCTGCTATTCACTGTAGCTGAACGGGGTCGGTAGTGGGTAGAAGAATAATAACAGAATCCGATGCAAATGTCATGGCTGGCATACACACACAAACTCCAGTTTCTTTATCTCTCTATTCTGACTCACCTACACACGGACACACACTCGCACATTTCCTCTAACAAGACCTTTGATAACATCAACAGCTCTCACAGCCAGATCCCGGATCATAATTACTCTGCACACTGTGTGCAAACAACTGTGAATCCCTCGCTAGTCGCTCACTTCATAAAATGGTAGGTACATAGTTTTCTATACTGACCCAACCAGACTTCTCCAAACTGCCCTGCGCCCAGTTTCTTCATCATCTTGATGGATTCCTTGGAGATCTCCCATGCATCTTTGTCCCATGGCTTCTGAGCTTTTGGCTTCTCACAGATCTTCTCCAGCTTCCGACACAGGCCGTCTGATTGTTCTAGGGCACACACGCATACACCTATTTGAGTTTCCTTTGTTTTAATCACGGCACGTCTCACTGCATCTCAGCATTATTCTATTAGTATCCTCTACTGGCAGGTGCATCCTGTAGGAAACTCACTGTGGTAATGTTTGATCATGGTGCCTATGTCGTTGAAGGTGATCTTGGGCGAGATGTAGTAGCCTCCGTTGTCCAGGGTTCTTATCTTGTAATGTTTGACGGCATCCATCCCCTTAGCATCCACATCTCTTATGGACAACGAGTAACTTCCTGTTGAAGACAAAGGTAACCATGCACACTGTCTATGACTATACCCGCCATCAATGCATATGGAAAGGTGCTTCAGGGCAGAGACAGAACTTGAGGCAAGACTACCCTCTCAGAAGAGGGAGATGCATATGAACGAATCCTTTTCTGTTTTAAGGAGACTGGTGAGCACCTTTAGATGTTTCGCTTTCTCGAACGAGGTAAGAGCCTGCTTTGTTAGCAGGAGCCAGAAGCTGTCTCTCCGCATCTTTTCTGGTTATCTCCTTGAAAAACCATCTTAAGAAAGCAAACGTGAAATCCATTTAGCAATCTCTTCGATACTTTGCTAAAACCGTTTTTACTAAAGGGTTCTAAATAATTCCATGGACTACACTCACTCTTCTGTCTCCATGCTGTCGGCCTTGGCAACGTAGTTGGAAGGGATGAAGCCTTCCTTCCGGGTGGTCAGAGACTTGGCCCTCCACCACTCCCCGAGTCTAAGGAAAACCACGTAATTCAGGTCAACAGAAACCTCATACAATTACAATATATCCATGCCAACTCAACCAAAGCCTAAGAAGGAGCCAGATGTTGTGTAGAGGGATCAATAGAAGACCCTTTAACCACTGAAATAAAATCCATCAAGCTACTCTATAATTATCAGAGCATGAAGCTCAACACTAAAAAGCACTAGAAAAAAACATGGGAAACTCTGAATAGATACCCACTGCACACCTATAAAGTACATCATTTGAAAGAACAGACACTTACTCTTCAAGAACCTTAAGTCTTTCACCCTTCTTGAATCCCAGGTCATCAGGATGAATTGCCTCGTATGGGTATATGGCAATAACTATCTTCTCTGAGTCACCTTGCTCTAATTGAAAAAATATATACATGGTGAAATTAAAAAAAAAGAAGAAGACCTGATGCAAGTCTATAATAGCCATGTTGATTTGTTTTTGCTTTGGTAGGAAAAGGGACACTGTATGCTTAGATAGCCTTTGTTTAGATCTTTAGATAGGGCTCCTGGAATCGGCCTGGTTGCTCCTTGTATTTCCTTGTTCAAAGTTGCATGGCTTTATACACTTTGTAATTATTGTGACCTCTGACTTACATCAAGACCCAAATGTATGGCTATGCAGGCATAATAAAACAGAATAATAAAAATGTATCAATTGACACAAGAAACATAATTAGTAGATGGGCATTATTTATCTTCTGGACATAACCAAGGGTTATGTTCTCATGAGCTTAATATTACAAGGTATAGATTAATAATTTTTATTACATTCAGAACATTTCAAACAGTATGGAAATAATAAAGTAATCATTATCTTTAATTGTTGTTAACTGATCAGTGGTTTACTGAAATACCTCTTCAAAAGTCTGGTGAAAATATAACAGCTATTTATGTCATTATTATTATTTACTTGACAATAATAGTAACTGACAAGGTTAAATCACTGATATACAATAATGAGTTAAGAGATTATTAAGGACGTGTTTGAAGTTAAATCTCTGGATGGAATCCTACCTTCCATTTTCTGGAATACCTGGCCAGGAAGCAGGCCAGAAGGAGGAGGGGTGCTCTGCATGGAGAAATCAGAATCAGTTTTAATTGCCATGCAAGATATACAAACACGAGTTTCATATCAGTAAACCACAAGTCTTTTCCACTCAACCACTGACTTCTTCTTGAACATAGTTCTGTATTGGGTAACTGGATTTCTAACAGCCACACAGTTCACACAGTTGAAAAATTAAGTTTGATACAGTTGAGTTGTGTCTACATCCTCACAATCTCAGTCATGTCCAAATTAGGGAGTTATTACGTTTTCTGTTTTCCCTGACCATCTACTTACTAGAAGTTGTCTACCGGAGGTGGGATCTCTCACATAGACAGTTTGGTCAGTACGTACGGGCTGGTGGCTCTTCCCCTCCAGACTGCCGCCCCCTTTCAGACCCGTGCTCAGTTTGGATTTCTTGCAACCCATGGCGTCTGCCAGGAGAGATGGGAACATGCAGGGGGTGAAATTAGGGATTTCCACCTTACACCAAGGTTTGGGAGTCAATACATCAGTGCAGGACCATGATGCCATGAGGAGGACGGACTCGCGGGTATCAACGGGAGAGTATTAAAAAAGTGTTAATCATTGTGAAACAAGACAGCATAAAACATTACAAGCTGTGCTTTCACTGAAGCTAACTTCCTGTTGGTCTCTCTGTGGCCTGGGGGCTACACTTATAACTTCCTGTGTCTTTGGCTTTGCATAGCTTTCCACAATAGTCAAATCCAGTCAGTGCTTGATTGAGTAACCGTCAGGTGTCAGATGGACAGGATTGGCACAATTACGTTGTCTCTAAATTCTTCATCAAATGTTGTGCACTTACTTATGGGCCCAGACGTAAGATGTAGTTTTGCTCAAGATTGATTGAGTATGAGTGAGAAAAGCTAAAGCAAAAATTGACAGACAAAAACAAACAAAGCGACAAGATAAAAGACAAGAGAATTGTGATGTAGGGAGAGAGGGGGATAGACTTAAAATAACGAGTGAATTGAATTGAATTCCCTCCCACTCCCATGTGTTTATCACCATCTGCACAGAATATTACAAAAGGAATGTATTAATACAATTTTCCTACGAGATGTTGTAATCATAAAATGTGTTATCAGTGCCTCTAAATTGTTCTTCCTTGAGGAAACTCTCCACTTGTACTATTTCCTCATACCTTAGACCCTGAGAGGATGTTTAACAGCCTTGGAGCCACTGGACAAATGTACTCTAACAGTTTGAATATTTACTTCCTTGTGTGCCTGTATGTTATGTTATGGACCAATGTCATGACAGTTGGAAAATCTAGAAATTTTGGGATTGAGTTATTTTGTATTCTAATCATTGGTTCCTCGGAGGGAAAAAGAGGCTTTTAACAATCAAGAATATACCTGAGTGGTTTCTCAACTAATTTAACTTGTCATTCATGTGAGTGGCTCTCTTGCTGACACCAGAGTTTGAGATGTCAACTAACAACTTCATAGCGTTGTAAAGATGTGGTCATGTTCTTATTTTTAGCTGACAGTCAGGAAACCCCTTGTTTGGCTCTGGACAGATCAGACCGACACAGAAAAGTTAAGACAGAGGCACACTTCCTCATTCAGCCTGCAATTACTTGACCAAAGCTCAAAAGCAAAATGTAGGACTACGTGTTTCTCTGTTATCCAAGGCAAATCTAAAATTAGTTAATATCTTAGGTGGTCTCATAAACTTTAACCTATAAGCACCTTGACCCCAAATGAAAACGGTTCAGTGCTCTCAAGAGTCCATCAACATCTGCACAGAATAATGCAAAGAAAACGGTAGTGTTGCGCTGGAGACAATGGTAGAATACTGCCCGTTTAAGCAAGTTGAGTTTGAAAACCCTCACCAGCTCCCCACCCAACTTAATATGTTTGCAAAGTAAATTAATTCCCATAACTCTTAGTATAGGCTTGTTATTGTGATAGTAAGAGGCACGGCGAATCATATGGATATCTTAAATCGAAATGATGACAAAAAATTGCTTACAAATACAGGTAACAGGTGACAATATGTTTTTTTTACCTGTGAAGTTTAACAGGATAGAGGTTATCCAACTTGATGTCTTCTTTGATTTGTCAACTTTCGTTCGTCTAGAAAGAAAGAGCAACGATGTGGACTGACAGTGACTGTCCTTCCATTCTACAGCCCGAATGAGGAACTTCTGACATTAGTTAGTAGGGACTTTTTTCAAGGGCAACTTCCTGGTACAACTGCCCAATAATTTTCATAATTGTTTAGGCTCAACACAGGCATAGGATAGGGGTGAGCTACAAACCTGGGAGACTTTTGAATGAAAGCTTAATAAACACAGTCAACGTGTTTTTTTCCATTCCGAAACGGTTGCCTATGGTGTTGGTTGGTTTTGGTATAGTTCATATAATCAGTAAAATGCAAATGTAGATTCCGAATGGGTATTTGTATAAGCAAATGTTGTTTCTCAATTTTAATAAAAAACATGCCGTTTGATCAATTACAAATTTCAAAATAAAAGACATATCAAAAGATAAAATCAAACCGCTATGAACGTACAGTAGCCCAATTTGTGATTAAATTCAGTTTATTGTCCAGTCCTGTATTAATAGAAATAAAATCACATAGCGCCACATCGTGGATGGTGAAAAACAGTACGTCAGAGTAGATTATTAAGATTCTAACTGTCTCTCATGCTATAATATTGGTCAGCATGAAACAAATGGGTAACCCCAACTGCTCTATACTATGAGAAATCAGACAAACACTTTGATAAAGCATGCACTCTTTCAGTTGAACAACAGACGTGTTAAATGTCGATTTTGCTGTTGTACATACACAGAAATAGCTGAAAACATGAAAGGGACTATGTTCATTGATATAATGAGACAATGGTATCACAAATGGAGGTGAAGGCATGCAGTTTTCCCTATCCATTCTTATCATAAAACGTGGGCTTTAGCCTAATGACAAAAACACAGAAATTCGTTTCACAATCATTAAAATATATATTTTTCCACACAAATCATTGGTAGCTACAGCTGTGCTCAACATCTAAAGTGACTTAAACAAGGCATCCGAAAAGTAAGTGGACAGTGCAGCAGTTTCATTGAATTAGAGACACAGCATGATTCCAATTATTTTACAAAACCTCACTTTTATATTGTAAACAATATTTTGATATGAGCCTACTGTGAACAGGCAGTGCTGCTATAAAAAAGAATATTACTGTTATGTCCTGTAGTGTCAGTCTGACCATAAACACTAAAAACTGTCATAGTGTGTATATTCTTGCTTTAAAAATACAAGCTACATTATGATTACTCCCGTCTCCGTCTCTACAACAACATGTTTATACTTTGCTAGTACCTGTCACTTGGAAGACTTTTGAAAAAAACAGTCAAATAACATCTACTCCCCATTAAAATCAATAGCATTTTCTTGCATCTTTGGATGCTATAAATAATTATTCAAATGACTGCTAACCTGTAATGCTATTATCCTTCAAACTTTATGAAGACAGGTTAGTCCCATTGAGATTGTATTGTCAGTTTGATACCTGTCCCTCATCCATTGTTAAAATAAAATAAAAATATGTTCCACCTCCATCCATAAGTCCAGAAAACCACCTCTGATCCTCTGTATGTTCAGGTTGTCCTAGCAACTGAACATGCCATATTAATAAACTGGATATGGTGTCCAGGGGGTGTTTAACAGTGATGGGTATGTGAGCCAATGCCAAGATGGGTATGTGAGCCAGTCTACCCTCATAACTCCCACATCCCTCATTGCTGCCTTATGTCAGTGTGCACTGGGTCAGGGATGATTACAGTAGTCTTCAGGTCTCAGGTAGTCACCGAACCATCTCTATGAGAGGCCGGGTCAGGGGTCAAGGCCAAGGGTTAGCTGTTTCCCCTGCCCTGCTGCTCCATCTGTGGATGCCCCACTCTGGAGGAGCCCTGCATATCCTCCATGTCATCTCCTTCTAGAACAGCAAAGATAACATAAAAGAAAACATCCAAAGCATTATGGTAGATTGTAAAGCTAGTAGATTTTTTGTATAACTCCTCCAGTGTCACACAAACGTGTACTCGTAGACACACACAAATCACAATGGATTTAATGTCACCTGGTTTAATGAGAGATTTAGTTAGGAAACACCTCCACACATACCAAGAAGCTCCACAGGGGGGGTGGGGTGGTTCCTTGTTCACTCACCAGGGGGGTGGATGTTGAGCTGAGACAGGCTCAGGGCCAGCTCTCTGGACTCTGGGTCTGTGGGGCTCTGCAGGATGTCGTGCAAGGCGTTCCTCCTACCGGTTCTACCTGAAGCTATGAAGTCTGCATACGTGGCCTCCACCTCAGTCATTGCTGCACCTAACACATATTCACATAGCAACTCTTGACAGACAGGGGAGGGCACAGGGCTGTTATTTACTGTTGTGTGCAGTCTGAGCTGCTTCAGTCAACAGCCAATATTCACTTGATCATCTCTCTCTCTCTCTCTCTCTCTCTCTCTCTCTCTCTCTCTCTCTCTCTCTCTCTCTCTCACACACGCACGCACGCACGCACGCACGCACACACACACACACTGTTAGTAGTGACATGAAGGCAACTGTATAAATCAACACAACAGCATTGGCTATGCAGTAATACAGAGCAGTCATTGGAAAGCTATATTAATTAGCATTAGAGATTGTTTAAACTGAGTAGGTTCATAGTAAATAGAGGTTAGGTACATAATTACCTATGGCCTATTGTTCTCTCACCCTCATGGACGTTAAAGAACTGCAGCAACGGTCATATAGTGCATGCAGAGGTCCCGTTTCTTACAGTACATGTATTATTTGAATTATTTGAACACGCGATTCGTCAAAAATGCACATGTACAGTGGCTACAGAAGCTTACCTTCAATAAGCGTCAATTCTCCTTACTGTGAAATCCGTATTACATCTCCGATGGAGTGAAACAGAATTTGAACGCAGAGGGCCTACAACTAACGGGATAGTATGCGATTATTAAATCCAGGAGAAATTAATGCTATTTCGTTTGTTCGATCTGCTTACTGTACCCAAAACGCCTTCTGCACATGATACCAAAACAAATGTCCATATCTGTAACGATACATACATCATACAGCGGCTACGGTGATTAAAGCCACAGTTTATTTTCCATCCCATCATTTGATAGACAAGGTTTCCTCAGTTTCGGCCAATGAACAGCCGCCAAATTCCCATCCGCACTGTCATTGGACGCATGAGGAGACGTTTGAGCATAGGTTGACCGCATATTGCCATATCGGAAAAGATCCATCTTAAAAATAGTATTTAGGAATCATCCTTATACACAGCTATGTGTTAGCTGGGTCTCTAAATTATATTTAAGTAGGCTATCGAGCTGTACTCAGTATATATTCCAACACAATTTTAATAATTAGACTGAGGGCGATAATATATACAGTGTGAATAATACACATTACTTCTAGTAAAAAAAAATGATATGTGTGGTTCTCAACAAAAAATCTTACACATTATTGAAACTGGAATAATTTAGATTGATAGAAGGTGGTAAGGATGAGGTCATTCAATTACGGATAGCGTGTTTGATGTTTTGTGTCCACAAGATGACGCTAATGTGACACCAAGTATAACTCCAAACCCAAACACTATCATTTAACCAAGAGGACATCCTCATGGTTGACTTAGACGTTTATCTTCTTAGGTAAGGTTACGTATTCCCAAATGTGTCGTTTCAAACAACTTCAGATTAACAAAAATTACTTATTAATATAGTTAAGATGTGTATAGATACTAAGTATGGCAAATAAGTAAAGTCAGGTGGCTGAGCGATGAGGATGTTGGGCTAGTAATCAGAAGGTCCCTGGTTTGAACCCTGGCTGTCCGACCATGACATTGTCTCCTTGGGCACAGCCCATCATCCTACTTTCCTTGGGGGCAATGTCCCTGTAGTTGCTGTAAGTCGTTCTGGTCAAGGAAATGTCTATTATTTGTTTATTTAATTCAAATATGGGTCACTGCAAATTCTTTAAGTGAAAGTACAGCTCTTGTTTATGCATGTAGCTCCTGGGGTGTTATGTCATAGTCATAGTGTGTCATAGTGTGAGGGGGATATGTCAACATGGCATGGGGTCTAAACCCCCGTCTTTTTAGCCTCTAATCTGTTCTTCAAGGTCATGTGTGGATAGACTCTCAACACCCTCAGACAAAGACAAGACCACGAGAGATTTAGGAAGAGGAGCTTCCCAGAGTAGGAGAAGGGTTATAGGGAGGAAGATAAAGCGAGAGTGAGATAGGGTGCGAGAGCGAGGGAGCATGAGAGAGTGAGAGACAGCACATTGATCCAGAACGGAAGCACTCTGACTAAGACCTCTGTTGCTTTCTCTGTAGGGAGGCCTCAATGCCAGGGAGACAGCCTGTTCAGCTGGGGATTACATTGTCTGTTTTGTGTGTGTGTGCTTGTGTGTGCTTGTCTGTGTTCTTGTGTGTGCGCGTGCTTGTATGTGTGGACTCACAGCTGAAATGACATCACCCGAGCAATCAGGTTGTTGCTGTTGTGGATGTTGGTTCATCAAGATAATCCACTGTGGCTTGGTGAGAATAGCAATTGTCTTAAAACAGATCCTTTCACATCAACGTTTGGATTGTTGCATAATCGCATAGGTTGTCTCAGTAACAATCGGAATATTTTGGCATGTGGCGTACACTAAAAAGCGTTTGTAAAATTAATAAATGTACACCACCAGTCAAAAGTTTGGACACATCTGCTCATCTACCATACTAATTCACAGGCTAGCTATACGTAGCTGCCATTATACACATAATGTAGCTACATGTATCATTGGAGAGCAGTCAGGCTGTGGCCTCGAGAGTGGTGGTGTGCCTATGGCATAATACCAGGGGGAGATGAGGTCAGCGAAGGATCAGGTGCAGCCCTCCTCCTCCTGAGTGTGACTGTGCCCTGCTCCCCCCCATCCCCCCTCCCCCAAGGAATGGCACTCACACATGTGCTGCAGTCATGACCACCTTTCTTGGATGAACCAGCCCTCAGGGGGCCCATAACTGGATCATCTTAACCTTCCTCTGACTCTGATTTAGTACTCTTAAGAAGCAGCATAAGAGCAGTGACCCGCTATAGCTTTTTAGGTTTGAGGTTTCCCGTGTCCCAGTTTTCACGCTGTAGTTTTCTTCTTCCAAGATGTGTCCGTCTTGTCTTTGTAGCGACGGGTTGCTCGTGTTTGTAACATCACCAACAGGTGTCGCTGTGTTGCAGTGGTACCCACGACTCCGCACATCATTGACAGGCGATGGGGGGATGTGGTAGACCTGGGAGGATTGAAGAGAGCAAGCGCCGCTGCCTTCTCCGCTGCTCACCGCAATGCATGGTCTCCCTTACCATTCTCCTAGCCTATCAAGCGGTCTCACTCGGCCATTCAGTGGATGCTGCCTTTTCCGCCAACACCGACGTCGAGCGTAAGGTGTGTTTTGCGGACTATTCGCAAGGAATGCTTCTTTACCGATTATATATGATTTGAAAATTGGACAACAGCCGAGGGGAGTCGAGAAGAGCGCGGTTCCCCGGGATATTTTACAGTAAGCGCAATGTCATTCTAGTTGCTTTTTCCAGCTGTCATTATCTCTTCTATCGCACAGTTACAATAAATCATGCACTTGATAGTACTCACTGGTATGGTTGAGGGGCACTATTGTCTCATTATCACTTTGGTTTCCTCAATTTATTTTGTCATTTCTGCCAGATGTTTTTTCGAGCCCCAGGAAGTGTGTATGGCTTTATTGTGCGCTATAGGCTTGCATTGATAGTGAACTGAAAATGGAATCCATTAGAGCTCCAATTCGCCATCCAAGGCGGGGGATGCAACGTATTACTTTCCCATTGACCTAAATTTCAACGATATTTATGAGATTACATTGGTCGTCGGTGGATTGCAGTTAAATCTATTGTCTGCAATCCAAATGCGATGGCAAGAGATGGAGCGATTAAACGTTTCGTTTAAATAGATGATTGCCAATGAATAAGCACATCTCAGTTCGTTTGTGGCCTACATGTTAATCATTAGTGGACTGTGGATTTTTATGTTTGTACTGTGCAACCATGTCTATGTTACATGTAAGTATGTTACATGGATACTGCATAAAACTCCCTAATCACCCCCCCCCCTTTATTGCGTGTGATGCCCTGTATAAAGTCGTGTTTTGACTGCAATACCAAATTAATATTACAAGAGGAATCATCCTTTTTTGATCAGGCCAGATTTTGCGAGTTCTGCTTTTTGACCCGATCCAACCTACTGAATTGTGTCTTTAATTAGGGGAAAACTGTGATGTCAGCGTGGCTTGCAATGTCAACGCTGCGATCCCTCCTCCAGGTGATTCTATGTGCAATAATTAGTTAGCCTGTATTCTGGTCATTTCAAGATGGAGAAGAGCTGAGTGTTCCCAAAAAGAGTCTACAAGTGTGTGTGTCACACAACATTCTCCCATGTCAGCTTTTACAGTCTTATGTGTTATAGTCTTTTGAACCTCAATAAATAAAATTAACTGTTATATAAAACCAATATGCCTACAGGCATGACCATATAGTGGCCAGCACAATGTTTTGTTCACCCAGGAATGTATTTCCAGTGATAGATGGAGATGTCTAAAGAGATGGAGATGTCTCTGTCTAAATAAACACGTTGAGTATCTTAGGCCTACGACTGAAAGAGCCATTCTCGCCTGACATGTTGCTCAGTATGGACTTGGTCTCTCCTGGGAAACCCAACTCTACCCTAAAACCTCTTGTTTTCGGAACCCTGTCTCATGCTCCTTAAAACAGTTACAACGAGACCGTTATCAAAGGGAATTGTTTGTAGCTCTGACCTGATAAGATGGGTTGATAAGCCCGTCTTTGCGTGTCTGGCGGGGACGAGATGGCGTTCAGCGGCTAGTCTGTCAGCAGGTCGCTGTATTCCAATCATCTGGGCGACTGATTGGTATCAAGGCCCGGCCGGCGTGTCTCAGCCCCCTTTCAGCCCCGCTAACAGGCGAGATGGAAGATAATGGACTGGGTCCCGGTCATCAATCGCACACTGGCTCCACATGCAGGAAGAATGAATCAAACCTAATCAAACATTTTACATCAGAATTTTCATGAATTATTCCATTGTACAATTGTTTAATTTCACAATGGTTTCAGACAGACTATACAATACCACCATTGGTTTGGCAAAAAAGCTGATCTTTATCAAAAGTTCATTCATTTTGGATTCTGCCCAAATTCTTAAATTGGTTTAACTGTGTCTTTCGGTGTTGTGCTATAGCTACTCTCTATCAAACTCAATCACTTAATCAATCAATGTCAGTCTTGTTGCCAAATTACTCTGCCAAATCTGTTTGTGTCCTTGAGTTGTTTAAGCCTAATGAAAGTGGTCGAGTTTATTACAGCTAACAAGTCAAGCAGATGTGTTGATGATGGTTAAGTAGAGGGCGGAGCACAATTTACTGTTTGTCTTTACTGTATGTCTACTGTATGTCTGACCATAGGTAATGATGTTGCATGCTGTTAACTCTCTCAAATCTTACTGTCCTATAGAATCATGTGCTTAGTGGAGATCTTGTAGTTAAAAACCCTTATGGGAACATATCATTCTCCTGTGGTTTGGTCTTTTCAGTGTCACCTCTGTCAATGTCCACTTGATGTGGGAGTCATGTGGCGCAGTCGGTTAGGGTGTGGGGTTAGTAATTAGAAGGTCCCTGGTTCAAACCCTGCGTCAACGTGACGTTGTGTCCATGGGCAAAACACTTCAGCCTACTTGTCCCAGGAGGAAAGTCCTTGTACTTGCTGAAAGTCGGTCTGTATAAGATTGGCTGCTTAGTGTAAATGTAAATGATGTGTTAGATACAAATATATCTGTTTGAGATACTACATAGGTGAGGGCAGGACTAACTCTATCCCTCCCTGTTACATTACATTTACATTTATTCATTTAGCAGACGCTTTTATCCAAAGCGACTTACAAGAGAGAGCTTTACAATAGGACGTTTTGAACTAGACAACAACAAGTGATATTTCTGAGTGCCATACTATTTTTAATGTTTCGAAGTGCCATTAAATTATTGGAATAAGTGGGTTTTGAGCCTTTTCTTGAACGTGAGGAGACAGTCTTTGTTTCTGATGGGGGTGGGGAGTTGATTCCACCATTGAGGAGCCAGACAGTGGAAGAGTTTGTGCTGGGCTCTGGCGCTCTTGAGAGGGGGGACCACTAGGCGGTTGTCAGAAGAGGACCGTAGGTGGCGGACAGGGGTGTAAGGCTGGAGGAGAGAGTTGAGTTAGGAAGCACTGTCTGGTCTGTAGAGTCCAGCTATTGTTGGGACCTAAAGCCTCTCTTTTCATCCCTGGTCCTATCCCCGCGTCACTCTGACACACTAATCTCTCCTCTGCAAATTGACCGCTTATTTGACCCCATGACGAAGGTGATATGATCTGGACCAAAACCTGGAACACTTTGTCAGTGCTGCTGTAGTGTCTGTAATACAAGTAGGGAACAGAGATGTAGATATAACAAATTTGAAAGTCATTAAACATGTGTTGTTATTGTCATACGTAATTGCTTTATGCAAAATGAGAGTGTTGTTCACCATTCACCTGGGATGTGTGAGTTAAAGATTGGATCTTTGAGAAGATTTTTGAAAGCAACAAAACAAAGGGGGGAAGGATGGTCCATACTAGCCACTGACAAACTTTGAGTTAGCCTTTGAGACAGCTTTAGTCAGGAGTTGACACGGAGGAGGAGTGGGTGGTCGCTCCCTGTCTTGGGGCTTTATTCTGAAATCCAACTTGTAGAAATCCTGGGATATACATTGGGTGTTTCCAATGCAGTCTGGGTGAATAATTGAGAGGATGAGAGAGTGGCTGGTCTGGTCCAGGCTCATTCCCTCAGTGAGTTAGACCTTTACATTTACATTGGACATTTTTTTTTATAATTTAGCAGACGCTCATATCCAGTGATAACGTCCTGTTGGCACAGCCAAGGTTCAACCTGAATATCTTCTGATTACTAGCCCAACTCCCTAACCAACTGTGTCACATGACTAGTTCAAGTCCTTACTGAAATAAAATGCTGAAAGCAGGCTAGGTCTACCTTGGTCCAGAGCTCAAAATTGATCTGAAGAGAGTATTGGGATGTCACATTAGTTCAGCTGTATAACAAGGTCTGGGTTTGTTATGGGTAACCAAGGTAACTCTCATGGGACCCAGTGGTCATCTGCAGGGCATCCAGACTTGTCCCAGACTGTTTTGAGTTCCATACTCCATACGCATATTACAGCTGGTCACAGTTGAGTCCTGCTGTGCTCTATGAACACTTCTACCCCTGATGATAAAACACACTGACACATGAAATATGAGAGACAGCAGTGAGCCTGGCCTCTATTTATAGAGAGACACTGGGACCACGCTGTAAACGCTACAGGGCATGCTCGTCATAATTTTTTTGTCATCTCTTTAGATAAAAGAGCAAATAAATGTACAGGAACACCTATAGATCAAGACATCGCATCCCTTAACATGAAACAGGGTCCAAGTGTGTGTCTGTGGGTAGTGAGCTTTCCTTTAATGCATTTAAAGAATTTCCTTGAATGCATTTGATGAATGTGTGTGTTCATCTTGACACAGGCAACCTAAGGTAGTGACCCCAGTATTTCCCACTGTTACATTGCCTTACAATATTTATTTAGCAGATACTTTCGTCCAAAGCAATGTTGAAATTGCGCATAGGGTTAAGTAGAAGATCAAGAATCAGAAGTGCGTTGGTATATCATATTTTAGGGGTCAGAGTAAAAGAATAGCCATTTTTGACTAACCATATAAGGTCTGTTCCCAAAGCTTTTGCCTACAACTCTCTGTATTCACCGATTCACTCATGAAAACAGTCATTCACTCATGAATACTTTAATTTTCATGTTCTGTGAGCTGTTTTATTTCTGTTGGATGCTGTGTTCAGAGCTAGTCAGAACCATACCTGCTGGCTCTTTGATGCCTCCCACCTTAGAGACTTCCCCAGTGATGTCATCCCTTCAGGGAGCCTTCAAAGTCAAGTGGATGGTGGATGTATAATGCATGTTCTGAACGTACCCACACTGCTGCCATGAAACATCACATTCCCATAGAATGCCTGGGATTGTGGCAATATGACCTTCTTTATTTTCTGTGACAAGTACTTTCTGCCAACTCTTGAATTGGTGAGTTGTGTCTCTCTCTTGCACTGTTACCTGGGGGTAATGGCAGTCCATCACAGATTGCCTGACTGCATCCACAATGCCAGTCAAAAGCCTACATTTACTAAACACTCTTAAGTGCCTTGCCCAAGGACACAATGTCATGTTTGCACAGCTAGGGTTTGAACCGGGTACCTTGTGATTACTAGGCCAACTCCCTAACCACTCAGCCACATGACTCCCTAGGAAAACTTTGGACACACTTTCCCATTTGAATTAATAGGAAAATGTGTCAAAATTTTTGATTGGTAGTGTAGGTTGTAGTGATGGGTGGCGGTTGTTTTTTAGTTTGTTTTGTGTTGCTCATGACTACGTTCCGTAATATTTTTCTTCGCTCTTCCGTAAAGTTATTTTGTGCATTGCTGTGCACACTGTGGATCTGTACGATTATGCATAATTCATCATGTTGATCGTATTTATAGATGCTGTGTACAGAATCATACGATACAAAGCAAAACAAGGCTAGATCCAAGGCTAGAAGAGACTCGAATAAATGATCTGATTATCCTGAAAGCAGATCTTTGGTTGTCTATGGTGATTTTGCACATCCACGTCTCACCTCAAAAGACAAACAACATTGTCTGCCTACTGCGCTCACAGTCCAACTTACAGAACCAGCAAGGATGGAGACATAATTCAAACTTTTGTAGATGGTATACAGGAATCCTAGGGGGTTCAGTTAGCGGTTGCCCATGTTTATGATATTCGTTTATCTCTACAAACAAAATATTTCACATCAATAACAACCTCCTGGTGAAATGAAAGGCAGTGTGTTATAAACACTCCCAGATAATAAAAAAAGGATTGTCACGAGTACTGTTGTGCAACTGCATGTAGATTATAGTCCAGAGTGTTGACACATTAAACAGTAGTAACAGTGTAAGCCAACAAAAGTCACACCCAGTGTGACTTTGGCCAGTGGAGATGATGTTTTGCTTGCGTCCCGTTAAATAGACAGGGGTCTGAGGCTGTTCGTGATTGAAGGTCAGATGATTCAAGAGGGGACAGGCACCGACTAGATCATGGCCGGCATGTATGGATGTGTGTGTGGATGTGTGTGCCTCTGTGCATCTGCTCTTTATGCTACACAGAAAGAGTAAGGTGTTGGGTTGCCATTTTCCCCATCCCCCACCCCACTCTGTCCTGAGGTTCTCCCCTGTCGCTGCCATTATTATTTCATCATCTGACCAGCAGGGGTCATCCATGGAAACCAAGCTCCAGCCAATCAATAAAGCCCCAAATCCAAACCATTGCTAGGTCTTGGATTTTTTTGTGTGGCATTTTCTCATGCTCATGCCTCCCTAGTTACGTGAAGTGAGTGAAGTGGCTTAGCGGTGAGCGAATTGGGAAGGTTGCGAGTTTGAATCCCGGCCATACCAACATGATGTTGTGTCCTTGGGCAAGGCTTCACCCTAGCTGCATTGGGTGGAATGTCCCAGTACTTGCTGCAGGTCACTTTGGATAAGAGCATCAGCTAAATTACTAAATATCCAAATATTGTGCAGTTCAATGACAATGTTTTCTGAGGAAGACCAAACCCATTTTAACCTGCAACATTCTTGAAAGAATTGCCTCAGCATAATCTAGTTATGCTAACTCTTACTCTAGCAACCAGGGAGGAATGGATTATATCACTGTGTCTGGCAGGAATGTAATGTACTAGTAAACTGTTCCGATTAAATACATTTATTCCAGAGGGATCAATATGGATTAAACTGTCTAGATCCCTATATCTAGTGAGAGATCCAACTAGAGAACTGCGCGGGACTGTTTTTTTCATCCCGCTCCCGCCCGCTCCCGCTGAATTTCTGACCATTACCGCCCGCTCCCGCTGAATTTCTGACCAATCCCGCCCGCTCCCGCAGAATTTCTGACCATTACCGCCTGCTCCCGCAAAGTGTGCGCAACGTGCCCGCCCAGACCCGCGATGTGTCTCCAATATAGTTAGCAAGCTCTTACCAACAGGGCTGTTTGAATGAGCTACTATACAATCGTTTTAATGGGAACATAAATAGTCAAAGCAACACGCATTTAAATATAACTTTGTTTTATTAAAATACCTTTTATATAAACCTTGCATAATCACATGGCACCTAAAACAGGCTGCTTTGCAAATCACAATATAAATATGAAAATTGTCAGCCTACTAGTAACACCGCCAACACGCCTCTTTATGTAGCCTATGACCTCAATAACAAATGGCAACGAGAGGCTGAGTGGCTCAAACAGTAGTAGCATAGCCTAAAATAAACTAAGTTAATAAATGAATTTAACGAATCACTTGCCAATATTGCTATGGAGGAAGAGAATGTTGCTGACCGACTGCGGCCCCATTCTCGTGCGTCTCTCTTCCAAGATGCGCCCACAGACACTAAATGTACTAAACTAGATGCGGGAATACTGAGGATGAAACGTGCTAGCTTTGAGAGCGCTTGTCAGACTTGCCTTGTTTAGTTTTAATGGTGTACACAACTTGTTTAATGTTCTGCTCTACTTCGTTGGCTGACTGAGTCATGACTCACTAGTACCTAGCTATTACAATCCCGCACAAACCCGCAGTATTTTTTTTTAGCCGCCCGTTCCCGCCCGCAGTTAAATTGAAACCGCCCGTTCCCGCGAGATTTGCGTTGGGTCCCGCGGGACCCAGCGGGACCCAATCCCAGTGCAGACCTCTAGATCCAACCCAGGCAGTGTGATTACTGTTGATGGGATCTTGTCATAGCAATGTTGTCGTGCTGTTGTAAATGTCAGCAGCTGGCTCTATCTGAGGTAGATTCTGTCTCTCTAGGGCAGGGATGCAGTGAGGGAGATTCACACACACGCATACTCACGCACACTGCACACACACATTTAAACTCCTAGCAGTACTATGATGCCTTCAGGCTGATTGAAAACCAAGGGGAACAGCTCCACAGCTAAATAAACACTAACACACACACACACACACACACACATACCTATTAAGCTCTGGACTGCTTGAATCTCCACATAGCCCAGGGTGGGTTGAGTTATGCATGAGCAGGCAGTGGTCACTCTGAACCTGCTTTCTCTGGTGTGGAAGAACGAACCAAGCTGTGACAGCCTCCCAGGACAGCCCCCTAGCACAGCCTCCCCACCACTGTCCCTGCCTCCTCTGGAGCCTCCTGTCCACCCTCTCCCTCCTCCTTCAGTCGCCCTGTCCCTTTTTTAGACCCACCTTTCAGCATCTCCTTCCCTCTCATGTTCTCCACCGTCAACATATTTTCCCCATCTTCCCTCCTTACCGCACCTTCCCCCTCGCCTCTGAAAACCTCCAGCTCAATTTCCTGTATTATTCATTTCAAAGAGCCGAGTAGCTGGCTGTAAGCGTGGTTGGTTTGCGATGCCTCGTCACGTTCGGTACGTATTGGCTGCACGTGAAATGAAGGAATCAACACTTGTGTGGGATGTGGAAGCCCAGGCTCTCTCCGAACCAATCATCCCAGAGTTTGTAACTGAAAATGTTCATAAGCAGAGGACGCTTGTTTTCATTAGGCATCCGCACCCACACACAAGACCACACATGCACAAACACACACACGACCGCATACACACAACCACACACCCTCAAACACACACCAGACACTAATTACACTTGATCATCTCTGTCATGCTCTACCTTCCTCAGGGAACAGCAGTGTTGCAGGAGTATAATTGCCTGCAGCTCCCCTAACTTCATCTGGCAATATTATGCCCTGCAACGAGTGGAGCAGCATGCCAGTAAACCTACAGTCAGCACCACCGCCATTCTAAACTAGGGTGCATTCTTTGGGTGAATCTTGTCTTGTCTTGCTTCAGATGCAGTTGGTGTCATCCTTTCACGTACATTTCCGGAAGCTTCACTATCAAAACGTAGATGAAGCCTACTAGGATGCCATACAATTCCTAGAAGCCTCCGGAATATGAACGGGAGATAGACCCAGTGCCAGTCCGGAAGCAATCCCAAATCCAATCTGTGGTCAGACCTCCTACCATGGTAATCACACTCTGAGGACACAGCCCATCATCACACCACACACACCTGCTCAAACGGATGTTGTTTACTGCAGCTCATGTCAATGAAACATTTTGGGCTGCCTGTTTATTATTAGAATTCTCGGATCTCAAAGACCGAGTTGAAAGTTGTGCAGCAGATAGATGCAGGTTGTCAGGCAAAGCTATTCACAGCTGATGTCAATCCTAGTTCTCTGCCACATCCTCACCTGACTTCCTGACTTGTCAGGGATGGGAGGAGAGAGAGAAGAACATAAGATAAGTTAGCTGGTTAATTGAGGACATGCTAATTGGTCAACAGATAATTGAGGTCTAAGTGAGAATCCAGGAACCTTATTGACTGGCCAAATTGTACACGTCTAGTCCTCAACCTTTCCTTTCCCACACTGTGTCCACACTGCTTTGTGCGACTGTGTACTTCACATCAGACGTAGAATCTGGGTGAGCTATATCAGATCAGATATTATCTGTTCATGACAATATTGTTTTACCACATTCATTAGCCTTCGTTAACTTGTTTCGTTGTCCTGAATTGCTTATGTGCTGCAACATTTTGTATCTGCGGAAAGGAATGATGTTAGACTCTGAACCAGGATACACCAAGCCTCCATTCATGCTTTCAACATATTATTTCTGGAAGACTATCTGACTGAAGAAATGAGACTGGGCCAAACCTGCCAGTCTCAAATCATATCAATATTTATCCCTGGTTGCCTGAACTTGAACGGCATCATGTAAACAATGGTCTATTGCCAAACAAATACAGCCCCACTCACCCGACAGTCCATATTGCTTTGGAAACACTGAAAGTATTTCCCTGGATTTCTGTTGGCTTTTTGATTAAGGTCTGATCAAGACTGTCGAGAGCTGAACCGGCTTGCTTGTGGACCTCAGTGGGAATAACCTGCACCTCCGCTAGACACAGTCATAGAACGAACATGCCAGTTGTATCCCAGTTCATCACCGCATCACTGAGTCTGTCCATGGTCGCTTTAGTGTCGTTTGTCTCTGGTGTGCTACTTTTGTAACTCTGAATAATGGATATTCGTAGTGGTTAAAAGTCTGTAAGTGCGCCCTCCTCCACATCAAAGCTATTCTCAAGTGACATCCAGGGGAGGATTGCCAAACGCCAATCGATAATCTTAGCTGTGTGCGTGTTTGGCTGTGTGTGGAATCTCTAAACTCTCAATTAGATGGCTAAGAGTCTGTTTCACTATGTGTCAGGTTGCTTTTAATGTTACAGTTTTTCACAATTGCTAAAATACGAAACCTCAGAAGTGTCAGTGGCCTAAACCAATTTGTCGCATCAGACACTCTTCTGGCAGCACTCTAAGTGTACTGTTGTGAACTGCAATTTCCACCCCCTGGAGGACAAATAAAGGTTAATCTAATCTAATCTAAACACAAACTCTTTTTGCACTTTTAGGCATTTATGAAGCAAAATTATAAACAAAGGTGGCAAACAGTAAACACAACTACAACACAGTTGTCGTCCTTAAAACACAATGGCTCAAAATTGTTCACACTTGTTTCTAATGGTGGTTTGGGTATATTTGGTATATATTATATTTAAGATTTGTGTGAGAGATGGAATTTGATCTAAAATAATATTTATTTTACGAATAAACTGTACGAGTTAAAAGCTTTTTCTCTGATGACTCAAGGTACAAAAGGGCATTTTGTAAGATACGTTCCTGCAGTAATTTCACATCGGAAAAATCTGACATTTCTTCTTTGAATCATGTGTCATCAGGGAGACATGCAGAGGTTGGACTTTGATAAGAGACCAAAGTGATTATTTTTCTTGAGGTTTCAACGGGATCTTATCAATCAGACGGACGAATATCCAAGCTTAGTTCAGACTATAGGCCTAATCCAGCCTTTCCTCTGGCCACATATGGAGGCCAGCAGGACTGTATGCCCTCCAACTCCAGATGTCACTGTTGTCACTGCTGGACTAAAGCAGCTTTGTGCTGGTCAGGTCTGGGAATCAGCATCCCTGGTCACACACAGCCTGCCAGCTTGACCTATATATGACAGCAGCCTGTCTCCTAATTTAACTGCTTTTGATGTTGAGAAAGGGTATGTTGACATACTGCCTACTTAAAATGTCTTAATCCAGTTTCATACTTCCTTCCCCAAAAGTGCAAATTCCTTGCAAAATTTAATATAAGAGGGTGGTGGAAGACAATTTCCAATGGAGGTCAGGGGGGCGTTTTTTGCATTCTATGCTCCAACAAGCCCAACTATAGATGTAAGTATGTCATTTGTTGTAGCCACGAGGAAGTAGGAAATGAGTTGAGGCGAGGTGGAGCTGGGGTTTTGCTAATGACAGATGAGGATGACATTAGGTGTGGTGACCCCAGGGAAAAAGAACACTGGGGAGAGATGACATTCTGTCAGATAAGTACCCAGTGTTTAGAACTCACAGACTGGAAGAGAGATGAGCAGGCACGGAACTAGGTCAAGAGAGAGAGAGAGAGAGAGAGAAAGAAAGAAAGAGGGGAAAGAGTGTAGGGAGAGGGAGATGTAACACGAGATGGACTGACTTAGCAAGAGAAAGGGATAGAATGAAATGCGGCGAGCGAGAGAGAGAGAGAGAGATCTCGGGGCAGAGTAGATGAAGACAAAGTGTCTAGATGGGAGGGAGGGTAATGATATGAGAGAGCGAGTTATGGAGGGAGGAGATAGGAAGGAAGCGGACAACAAAGAGGAAGAGAGCTCGGAACTCGGTTTAAAATGGATGACAAGCAAAGGATGCTGGTCAGCAGCCATGTTAGCAGCCAATGTCCAGGGCTTGTTGCCTGGCAGCATACCAGAATAGTCTCCTCTTGTTTCCAGGCTACGGTTGACTTTCTGCTACCTTCATCCTGGGAAATGCGCTGTCACACACATGCATGTTGGTCGACGTGTGTACACGGGATCAATTTTGACAAGCTTTCATCAGCTTTTAGAGCTGTCGTTCGGGCTGCCATGGCCATTATTTGAGCTCAGACTGCATTAGGATTATCAGGAGATTTAGGTCCTCTTTGGTGTCATTGTTATGTACAATTTAGTCACATGATTAAACACACACACACACAATCTTGCGCATATAAACATAAATTACTGAGAAACTCACACCCCTCAGATACACACACAGGTGAAATTATTAGTCCATGCTCTCAGAGGCTAATGCTGTGACACGGATAGTTAATGAGTGTCAGCTATTTATCTTCAATATGAATTTAGTACAGAACAGTAATCTCTTTGTTCAGAATGTTGAATCTGGGCCGTAAGATGTTAACTGTCACAACAAATACTCAGACTTTCATTTTAGTGAGAATATTGTACTTGGAACTATAAATGAACGCGTTGCCTGACTACTGCTTGGAGGCAGACAGACCCGTCCAATCATAGCATTTGGTCCAAAAGCCATCCAATCAAACTCAGCGACACGAGCAACCCAATTTAAGTCTCAACATACTAGATGTTTCCAGACCAATATGGAGGCCTCATGCAGGCAGGTGAACTGCTGTTCAAGTCTATCACGTGTTCAGCATCACAGTAGGAGTGTGTTGAGGAGTGTTAAGTTTGTGTTGATGTGCTTGTTCCAGGAGTGATGCCAGTGCCGGACCAGCAGGCCTGTGACAGTGACAACGCCACCATGCTCAGCCCAGTCCTCAACGCCTCCAACGGGGACGGCTCTGAGGCAGAAACCACGTCTGCCATCCTGGCCTCCGTCAAGGAACAGGTGAGAGCCTCCGACACTGACTCGCCTGTTCTCATCTTGTTAGAACCACCAGCGAACAGACATGTGTGAACATGTCATGAAGGTTCAATTAAAATTGTGCGAGTCTGATATAACAGTTTATCAGCCAGCATCAAATAAGCAACCGTCCTGCTTCCAGATTTAGTATATTTACCACACCCTTACCACACCCTGCTGCAAGCACACGTCACCCAACCCTGACTGCTGCTAAATTAACAGAGACTAAAAAGTTTTTCTTATCTTATCTATCTTATCTTATGTTTTTACAACAATGAGCTTCATCATAAGGCGATGGTGATTGTCCAGAAAAAGCATCCATTCTGATTGGCCTTGCTCTGTCAGGTGTTGAAGAAAGTGTTTTGTCCGTCTCTTCATAAACGGAGTGACAGTTCAGTTGAGTTCTGGATTAAATACGTATTTAACAACCTGCAGATTGGGAGAGAAATGACCAGACCTCTGGCAACAAAATGAAGACAGTACAAAGCTTAGGTCTCAATCATGGCCCTCTCCCGGACGAAGGCAAGAGAGCATTCTTTTATAGGGCACAAGAATGTAAACATAGATAGTGACAGTCAGGCGGTAATGACGTTACAGCAGTCTTCATAGAAGGTGTGTTCAGTAGTGATTAATACAGTAAGTACACAGGAAATCCAATTTCTTCCACACAGGCGACAATTCAAGTGTGCATGAGCCTGCTGTCAGGTGAACACAGCAGTAATTGGCATAATTTATTTTCAGGTAGGTGTCTGGGCCAGATGACTGCTAATCATTAGCAAAACATACTGACAATCTCCTCAGAGGTCTATGAGGGACATGTTGAATACATTGTACTAGCCCAAGATTCTCTTAGTCCACTTATAGCCTAGCACCATGTGCGCATATTGTGATTTGATCCGGTGCATATGGATGCTGTCGAACATCAACGTCCACATCTATCCATCAGCACAGGACAGCGGGAGGTCACTTGAGCCTTTAGACTCACCTTCTGTAATGGCGGAAGTGCAAACCAGAAAGATGAGAGGATGTTCTAAAATGGAAGTGGATGTTGAGTAGGTCGAAATTGGTTTTAGAATGGCAAAGTGGAGTTTTGGGGAGGCGGGGATATGTCCTAGAATGGCAAAGTGAGCGCATAGTAGGTACAAATATGTTCTGGAATGGTTAAGTGCAAATTTAGTAACTCGAGGTAGGCTCTAGAATGCCAGAGTGCGAGTTGATAAGGTAGAAGGACATTGTGGAACAGTTAAGTGGGCCACTGTCATGTAGTGTATGGAGGACTGAATGGAGGGCATTCAAAAGGCGCTGTGATCCCTGTGTGTGTGTGTGGGTGTGTAGTTATGTCCCTGCAAACCCAGCGTGGTTGTTCAGACAACTGGAGGGAGGAAGGAGGGAGGGGTGTGTGTGTGTGTGTGTGTCTGTTTTTGTTTGTCTTTGTTCATGTAAAAAGAATAGCCTAAAGGCAATTACATGGGAAACTCTCTGTTGACAAAGTAGGTGAGTAAAGCCCATTCTGTAAACTCACCTTCCGTTTTCTCCTGTGCTCCTCACTACTGTGGACAACATGTGTAAGTTGTGTGAATGCTAATATAAACTTCATTTAAATAAACTCTTATCCAGAGTAACTTACAGCAAGTACAGGGACATTCCCCCTGAGGCAAATATGGTGAAGTGGCCAAGGACACAACATGATTTTGGCACAGCTGTGGTTCAAACTGGGGACCTTCTGATTACTAGCCCAACTCCCTAACCACTCAGCCACATGACTCCCCAAGTGTGTAAGTCGCTCTGGATAAGAGTGTCTGCTAAATTACTAAATGTAAATGTATATCCTCAGAAATACCTGTTCAACTAAGAATTTATGATAATAATAATAATAATTAAAAAGCAACCGTTCAAGAGCTATTTGATGCTTTAGAAATGGCAGGTGAATGTTCAGCTGTGACGATAGTGAATGTCCAGCGTGCACCTTTAGGTCAGGTGCGAAGAAAAGACATCCTGATCATGTCTTGATTTTCACACACTGAGAATGATTCAGCATTCGCAGTTCGGATTGGCTTCCCAATGACCCCCTACATGCAAATTAAATCAGGGCACACTGGAGGAGCACCTGGGAGAGTGTGTCGAAATAGCCAACATCATTAAGGAGGGGGGGATATGCTGGGACAAGGTCGTTATGGAAACCCCTGTCATTTTCTCTGAAGTGTTTGCGCCAAACAATCATAATATAACAGTATTATGAGAGAAGGAATTGAAGTGTTTCAAACTGACTTTGATTTAGGGAATCAAAACATCTTAGAATGTGAATCTGCTTCCAATCTGCAGTTATGGCCCTCAATTATGGACACTTAGACACAATGGTTTTAACTGCCTGATTTAAATTCCTTTAGGGAATTTATAATCAGATTTTTAGTGTAGATGGTTTGGCACCAGACCAGTGATTTTAATTGTTGAAAGACGTCCTACATTTCATTTCTGGCTCTGAAGACATAATCTTGCATACACGTTTGTAATTTTTTTTCATAATAATTGGACACAAAAAGTGATTAAAATATATATTCAGTGAAAGGGGGGTATTTGAGAAGCACAGCATGTGGGCTGCTGCCTCTTATAGTTCCTTTATTTCCAACTGCAAAGAGTTGGCATTTAGTTGTCAGTGTGACTTGAGGGTAAAAGTGGAAGAGAATGTCTTGGCAGGGCACCTGGCTGGAGGCTTGAATGACTCAACCTGACCAGTTTGGCGGATGAGGGACAGGAGCTGTGGTAGCGTGAAGGCGTGCGGTAATAGTGTTAACCAATCAGAATTCAGCGTACACTTCAAGTTCAGCTGTGCTGGTGCCAGCTGTGGAGTCCAGACAGAGAAGTTGCTATGCTACAGTGTCTCTAAGGCGGAAGCAGTTAAACAAGTGTATAAACTAAGAGGTCTCATAGACAGGCTTTGATAACCAGCCTTAAATTGTGCAATCCAGACTCCAGACTTGTTCTGTATGGATTTATTAATCTGTTATTTCTGTAAATTGAAAGAACATAGGTGGGAAAATGTGACCATATGTTTAAGTTTAGGGAGAGTCATTTTCAATTATATGAAATCAAATGTACTAGTTCAAAGGAACTTCCGAACTTGCTGCTTAACTGGTAGGTGTAACCTATATAAGCTACGACTAATCATGTAAAGCTACGGTTAATCATGTATGTTTTACTTGAAAACTGCCCTATAATGTGAGTGGATGTAACAAAGGGCTTTCGGCTGTGGAGCTTTTGAGGGACGACCAAATGGATTTTGAGGGTTTCAAGAGTTTCCTTCTCTCTCTCTCTCTCTCTCTGTCTCTGTCTATATCCCTGTCTCTCTCTCCGTCTCTATCTCTCTGTCTCTATCTTTAGTTCTCTCCCTTGGTCTTACTCTCCTTTTCACTCTCTCTCTGCGCTAGCTGCAGTTTCACTTCTGGCTTGTTAGGAATTTGATTAAATTCCCGAAAAGAAGTCTGAAGGCATACCCAAGATGACATTTTGTAATCAAATTGTCTCCAATGAAGTAAAATGTTGGCCTTAAGTCCACAAGGCACAATTAGCCATTTATACTTGAGGATATAACCCCCCCCCCACTCTCCTTCATCCTCTAGTCATTTATATTCTCGCTTAATTGGTTTAATGGTGTTTTAGGGGCTCTGCCATGTAGACAAGCTATTGTCTGCTTCATCCTTTTCTTTTAGTCCTGTTAACTTAAGGGGTTGGGCTGGGAATCTCTGGTAATCAAATGATCAGGCCAAGCTTTTGATTGGACTACGTGGATACAAGAGACAGTTCATTTTGGTAGTTGATTGATGTTTATTAACCACTGCTCTACAGCTTTAGCGGTCTTTATTGCATATGGGTTGAAAATGAAGCTGCAAGGCTTTGAGACAGTGAAATCAAATCAAATCAACAGTTATTTGTATAGCCCTTTTTACAAGCAATGTCATAAAGGGCTTCACATATGCCCATAGAGCTGCCCCTCAACCAACCTAAACCCTCAAGGAACACAAGGAAAAACTCACAAGGGAGAAAAAATTGAAGAAACCTTGGAAGTAGCAATAAAAAAAGACAGGTTGATACCCACAATATGTTTCATGGGAGTCATGTGGCGCAGTTAGTTAGTACGTCAGGCTAGTAATCAGAAGGTCCCTGGTTCAAACCCTGGCTGTGTCAACATGACATTACGTCCTTGGTCAAGGCACTTCACGCTACTTGCCTTAGGGGGAATGTCCCTGTACTTACTGTAAGTCGCTCTGGATAAGAGTGTCTGCTAACTGACTAAATGTAAATGCTTCTCATCATTTAAAACTTGATTCTGCATATTTAGATAGATTAGATACAACTTTATTGTCATTATACACATACAATTACAGGGTAACGAAATGCAGTTAGCATCCAACCAGAAGTGCAAAACAGGCAGCAGAATCAGAATATACAGTGAGTATGGGTATTAACAATATTTTGGTAGTACAAATATACAGCTGTATTGTACACGTTTACAGTTTTTACAGTGTAAAAACAAGCTCCACTGAACCATGTATAGATAGTGCAAAATTATACTATATATAGATGTGCAAAATGGTACAGATTGTGCAAAATGGTACAGATTTGTTAGTCATTTGGATCCTGTGAATGGGTGTGCTGACCCTATGAATATTTGAATAAAGAAATGAGTGGCGATCAGACTGCTTTGCATACTGCTTTGTACTGCATGGCAGTATAAGTGAAGCTAATCACTGCATTAGAGTCTTTACTTTCTGCTACTTTCGGCAACATTACATCATTGCCTTATTCCAGTACAGATGACTAAGTTAGCATTTCATACTTTTAGATCCTCATCTCCTTATTTGATTGGATTCCCTGTATCTTGTACTTAGTACTTTTTATATTTAGCATTTCTTATATTTTAAACTGTTGCCCCGAGTGCTGTACTGTACCCTGCTGCTGTTGTAAACATCAGTTTCCCCAGAGGGACAAATAACGGATTATGTTATCTTATCTTATAGCACATTCAGTTATCAGAGCAGAGTGAGTTGTCATAACAAAGTGAGTTAGCATCTCACAGGTGCTCAGGCTTTTTGAGTTGTGACCATTCCCACACTTACCCATGGGGGTTCCTGCACATCTCACCAGTCATGGGAATTCTACAGTCGGTCTGCTCCTATTGTGTCCATGTTGAGCCCCTACGAACGACTCTTTACAATGCACATGGTGTATTCACAATTCAGGACACCCCACGGGATGTGCTGTTCGGGCAGAGGAACGGAAGGTGTCTACTGACTCAGTCATGCTTAGTTTTTGTAGGCCTGCTGTCTCTCAGAGCGTACAGAGCTATATTTAAACCCTGTCTCTGACATGGTATATTGTGTTTTCCCTTTTCAGCCCAGGACAGCCCATAGAGATTCACTGATGCAGAACCGTTTTGTGCACGTCCCTGTGTGTTGCTGTGCACAAGTGTGTCTATGCGTTGTCCACCCCCTTGTGTGTGTACTCGTAGGTGTCTGTCTGTATGTGTGTCCTGGGAGAGAAACGGTGCTCACAGGCCCCGGCCGGAAGAAGGGAACATTTCTGCAGCCTCAACCCTCCGCAACACTGTTTAAACTCCCCACTCTGTCTCTGGGCGGAGCTTCATACACAGCTGTCTCCTCCTACCCCACCTCACACATCGCCGGCTCTTGTCCTCTACCTCCTCCCCTATCCACCCCTCCTCTCTCTCTGCCCTTATCCTCCCCTCTCCCCACCTCCTCTGCCCTTCGCCCCCCCCCCCTTTTTCCCCTCTCCCCTCCTCCTTCACTCCCCCTCCCCTTTTCCTCAGCTTCTGCAGCGGGGGGCGCAGATGGTCTCGAGGAGAGGAACAGTCAAAAGAGTGATTGGCGAGCAGCGGGATTTGGCAGGCAGGCTGGTGGGAGTGTCCTTTTGTGATGCGTTGTTGCATAAATAATGCCAAAGGGGTTCTAAATTCTCTGTTGCCATGGAGACCTTTGTGCCTGGCTGAGCCCCTGTGTTGTGTGTGACTGGGAGGCAGTCACTAGTTCGGGCCTCGCCGCTCTCTCCCCCTAATGACGGTGTCTCTCTCTCTTTATAGAACATGTGAACAGTTCAGATTTAGGACATGTTGTTGACGGGCCACAGAGGTGGAGTATCAGTCTGTACTTTTTGCGTTTCTCTGAAGTATGGTCCATGTGAAGGTATGACTATGTTTTTTCTTTACAGATAAAACCATTTTTGGTGTCTATCTCTCACTCAGACAGTAACAGGTGTTTGCTTCTGTGCTGGAATTGGAGGGAACAGTGAGGGGCCAGGCTTTTGTTATGAGACTGAGCTAGTTTCTAGCTATGTAGTTAGCAAGCTCCACTGAACCAAGTATTCAGACTTTCTTGGTGCTGTGAGTTGTTATTTATTCTGAAAACACTCAGAAAATAGATTTCTTCAGCAAATAAAATATTAATTGCGTTATGTGCATGTTTGCCCCGATACAAAAAATTGCATGCATGCAGAATTGTCACAAGTACTCTTTATGAATCCTAAACAATAGCTTTGTGTCTATTAACTTTCTGCTATGTTAGTGGTAGTAGTTAAGAGACGACTATTATATATTATATATATTTTTCAGTAATTTTGTGTCTGTGTGCCTTTGCATCTATGTGTCTCATCATCTTCAGTGTTGAATTAGTGAACATGTTGTGGGGCTGTTTTGGGCTCCGTTCCAGAATAGCAGGTGATACATTGTGTTGCAAAGAGTTTGCTTCAGGGAGACTCCCTGACCTTGTGTCCGCTGGACTCATTTAAACGCTGTCACTAAATAGCTGGACGCTGCTGTATTGAACAGTGTTGAATGGAGCTGCTCTGGGCCAAATTAAAGGTTTCTTTCTGAGGGGGGATTCTCAGTAATGACCATCTAAGCACTGCAGCTCATAGGCTAGTGGTTAGCAGTTAGCTCAGGGGATTTCATGGACTCACACTACTGTGTTTGTTTCGCTTTAATTCATCCCCACAATCTCGAACTAACAACCATAAACCACGGAAAACTGCTGGGTGGAGCAGGAGCCTAAATCCAAGATTTCTGACCTCTACCGTAAATGCACATTATCAAACGTGTAGTAAATGCCTAGCATTTTGCCAGATCAGACAGAATCATTCAGGGAAATGCACATTTTGCATGCTTCTGTCTAGAGCCACAGCTGTATTCATAATCTGAAATGGTTTAACTAGACTAAAAAAATTTTCAACATGGAACCTTTCTTCAGATGGGAACTATAGAAACACATGATTTCCCAAACTTTTTTCGTGTGAACCCCTGGTCTCGGATGGCTGAGCGTGGAAAGCCAAATTAATTCCCCACTTGTCTTTTATTGGATGAAAACCCCCAATAAAAACGGCTGCCCACATCTGTCGACCTGCCCGAATGTGTGTGGTGGTTTTCAGACAGAAAAGTCACTAATCTCTCATATAAGATATTTAGGACTCCCTCGAAAACGCTGCAGTCCATCTCAAGAGGTTCATCCAAGTGAATGCTGGTATCACAGCATATATGGGGTCTAGTCAAAAATGTTTGATTTCTTGTTCAGGTTATAACCTATAGTAGATGGCAAGGCCTTATTCAACGAATCAGAATTTAAAATACGTACTGTATTGATTTCTAAATTGAATTTGCACAAATACTCCTGGTCAGGTCCACCACCAGCACATTATGCTGGGCAGCATGAGGTTTGGAACAATGCTGCTGACAGCCAAACAGACTCTGTTTGTCTCCCTGTCTCTCTCACTCTCCCTTAATGTCTCTTGCTCTTCCACCTCTCTAGGAATTGCAGTTTGAGCGACTGACGCGCGAGCTGGAAGCAGAGCGTCAGATTGTCGCCACCCAACTGGAACGATGCAAGCTAGGATCTGAGACAGGCAGCATGAGCAGCATCAGGTGGGTCCAACTGAAGGGCCGCCGCCCTTTCTCTCTGTCCTCCGGCCTTCATCTCCCTGTGTCCAGCTAGCTGCTAGCTCTTCACTTTCCTCCTCCCAGCTGGATCTCCATGACAGATCCTCCTCAGAGCTGAATGCAAATGCTGGTGATATTAAGAAGACAAGGCATTTTTCACAGGTTTACAACGGTCTCTCTTCAGGCATCTATTGCAAGCTGACAAGATAGCAAATAAAGAACCACCATCTTATCTTGCACAGGCAAATAATTGTTTCTGCAGTTCTTTCACATCTGATCCCAGAACGGCAACAGTGAGGAGATCTCCTGCTATTCCGGAGCGCTGGAGTGATAATAGCCTCGACATGCAACCAAGGACACAATGCAACAGAACACTGTGTGCGCGTGTGTGTGTGTGTGTGTGTGCGCGCGCACACGCGTGTATATGTGTATGTAGTTCTTTAACCGGTGGGGAATTTCATCCTCAAACCAATTAGGGATCTTTGTTATTGTAATTCTCAATTTAAGGCAAACAATTAACTAGATGGTCTTTAAATTCGTTATCCTAAATTTTTAATTAACCAGTCGACCTTCTAAGCCTGAGAGCCACTGTTTCTTTGTTGAGACCTATTTACCAGGATTCTACATTGGGGACGTACTGTAGGCCACTGTAGCTCATGGACTCACGGAAAAAAGAATCTGTTGTGCAGAACATCCTGTATAAATAATGCTGTAGCCTGATTGTGTATTGTTTGGTGGGGATTGGACATGTGAAGTAGTCCATCCCTGGCAATCCGGCTGGGTGTCTGTAAGCCGCTATAAAATGAAAATAACCGCAATGTCCAAATGGGAAACACAAAACTGAAACGGGAGGCACACACGTTTCTTCTCAGATATGCTCCTGGCACTTCATGAAAGTAACTTGGCATCTCCAGAACAATGCCAAAACAGACACCAGTAAAGAGGGTGTCGGCGTGTTGCAGAGGATAAAAAGACCCAAAGAGTAGCAAGTGACTCTTCTTTCAGTAACGTCTTTGTTTGTGTCTTAATAAGTCAAGGCAGGTCAAATGTCTGTGGTGGCATATGCTCACTCAAAACAGTCAGGCATATGGTGCTTCATCAATTTAAAGATGTCGTACACCCTGAAGTTTGTCAGCTGCTTTTGGATATCCGTTAAAGGGATAGTTCACAGATATCAAGCTCCTGAAAGTGTTCAGAACTCAAGGACTTGGTATGACCTTTGTCTGCCCCAGCGCCCCATTATCTATTGAGTTGTGTTCCGTCAGCAGAGACCCGCATTAGAGGACCCACTGGCATTTAAGGTCACTGGCTGTGCATTTAACCAGTGTTGTTTCATGATTGTTTCAGGGAGCTTTTCTCGGAGCTGACCAGACAGAATCGGTCTGCCTGGATAGGAAGCAGTTTTCCCATGATGCCTTTTGCTGACATTTTTATTACCTTGAAACTGTAACAGATTTCCACTTAGTGTCTCTCACACATACACATAGAAAACACTACCATACACCCACAGATCACATTCAAACAATAGATTTGATTTCCTTCTCACATCTCTATTCTGTATTGTTTTTCCCCCAGATTATATGCATTCTAGCTGTCTGAAATATTACAGGTTCATTGTTTGTGTGTGTGTTACAGTTTGTTCTGGGTTCCATTAAACAGACAGCGTTTAGTTGGATAATTTTCCTCTCTCAACGACCTGGCTCTACTTGTCAGAGAGAGGTTGTCGTGAGCGATGGGAGAAGCTTGGACATGGTTCCTCCTCCTAAGACATCCGCTGCACCTCTGCCGTTCTCGCATCTTTAGGGGGCGAGTAAAGGTTGCGGAGGTCATCCAGGCACGTTATAAGACCTGTGATTGGGTGCTAAGGCCTGTGATTGAGAGGCCAGCCCTCGGACGTGACATGATTGGGTATTCCCCCCAGAAGTCTCGGAGCAAATAGAGATAGCAGGATCTACTAAGTCAATATCCTGGACCTGGGTCTGGACTCAGCTGGTGATTGTGCTTCCTGAGTTGATCATTTGTTGTTGTCTCCTGCTCTTTAAGATGTTATACTGGGTTTGAAAAAAAACGATTGCAGTGCCGCTTTGCAGTGTGAACTAACAAACATAAACACATACACACACTAAGATTCAGTGTACGATCTTGAGCTATGTTTTTCCTGCACAAAAGCATGTCATTTTTAGCTTGGTTATATTTAGGCTAACATCTGTCCTACAAACTGAAAACAGCTCAGGTTTGTGGATGTCATCATCTCTGTTCATCTAAAACTGCTATGACACTTATGTAGCCTCCTGTCTTCCAGCCGTCATTCTCATTAGGAAAACTAGACTGTTCCCCAAGGGCACAATTGAGTGTTCTCAGCCATTTCTGCATCTGTCGCATGGCTGCTGTTGGCCACATGAATATATGACCAACAATAGAACGATTGGCTATAGTTATTATTGGCCATATGTCCAGCAGAAAATAACATAATACAGTACATAACACAGTATTTCAAGGTATATCTTATAAGGCCTGCTTTGCTGGCCCCCAAACTGTTTTAGTAATGACCAAACAGGGACTCCCGTAGGCAGCACTCACCTGGACGTCTGCTGGCTAACAGCTGCTGCTAGCGGGCTAGCATAGCTTGGCTCAACTCTGGTCCGGCCTGGGCCAACCTCTTCCTAGGGTGAGGGTTTGTCTGGCTCTAAACGCTGTCTGTCAGGCACAGCAAGGGCGTATTAAGCAGAAGCTGTCAGAGCATTTTGTTGCCAGCTTAGTCTCTCAGTCTCCTGTGGTTTCAGTGCATGCTGCAGTAAAGGCAACGCTCTCAGATGGAGGGGGAGAGTGAGATGTGGTGGCAGAACATCAGCTGTGGTTTTCAGTCCTTTTTACCTAAATGGAAATTACCAATGTGGAAATTTGGAAAGTTTAAATATGCTAATTCAATTATCTTTTAGTCTGGATCATTGGATCTACTTTTTATAGACACCGTACACAAAGCAAACATTTAGGAATGGAAGTAGACACATTTTAATCTTTCCTTTATGAGTTCAGTCTTCTGATAGGAGATTAATTTTCCCCTAGCAACGAAGGAGACTCTAGAAGATGGTTGTTCCATTTCAATAAGTGCCCAAAAAATTCATGAAAATAAAATGTTACCAGCCTTTGAATTGCAATCATGGGAAACTGTATTATTAGTTTTCTAAATGCCAATGCTCACTAGGCTCTGGCATCTTTATGCTTTGATGAAACATGACCGAGCTTCAATTTAAAGGGCACTCAGAGGCAATGACTCTGTATCATGAAAGGGCTGCCTCTCAGGTGAATAGATCGCTTTTAATGCGATGTGAACAGTTTGAAATGTTGGTTTGGACATCAAAGGACTGCATCCTATTAAAGATTAAGCTTCCATCTATATCACTTCACATTTTTCTGTGTGATATTATTAGGTCCCCATATAGTATGACCCTTACATGTCTTTCTTGTACACGTGCACCGACTCCCTTCCCTTAATGAGTCTCCTCTTCGCTTCTTCCTTCAGCCTCTGTGGACCCACCCTTGTCTCTGTTGTCTCAGGCTAACAGAGCTATCACCTGCATCCTAAAGCCCCAGCGTGCGGCGTTTGATCCACATGGCTCCTCCCTATTGATCCATCGAGGCGACAGGGCTAAATACTCCCGCACTGGCAGTGAGGCAGGCAGTGAGTGGAGGTGTGGGGTGGCGAGTGGGGGTGAGAGAGACGGAAGTGGGGAAGGGGTGATGGATGCCTGCAGTAATAAGTCCTTTAAAAGCCCACACCCCCCCCCCCCCACCTCCACTCTCCCCCCTCCCTCCTGTGTGTACCCTGGAGTGCCTCAGACACAGCCTGTCTGATAGCAAAGGATATTAGGCTTATTAAGAGTGTCTGGGCAACTGAGTGACTCACACTAACTGGCTCATACAGTAAAGGGAAGAAAAAGCATATTGATCTGGTGCTAGATCTGCCCCTCTGTAAGCCTCCCAGAATGACACACTGAATTACTTGCTGGGTAGCTGAATGGAGTTGGAAGTCCAACTTACAAATTGTTTGACCGGCTGGTTGACTGGCTGGATGAATGGTTTACAGGCTCAGTGTTATGTCTTTGGCTTATCTTGGCTGGTTAGACTGTAAGTCCAGTCATGCTGCCAACTTGCCAAGGTGAATATGCCAGATCCTGAATTCAGGAGAATGAGACTTCAGCTAACACCACTGCAGCCAGTCAGACACTTGGTGGTATCTGCCATAGAAGATGTCGAAACGAAAGACAGAAGACAGATAAATATAGGTTTTCAGACTAGTCCTTCTCCTTTCCTCTTCTCCCATCTTTGCCAAACTGCTCCTCACTTCAGATGGCGTTGTCATGGTTACATGTCACAAACTTGCAAGGTTTCTTGCCAGAGAGCAAGTCAACACTGAGCTGATGGGGTAACCTTCTGGAGCCATACCATAAGCTGACTAACACCAAATCAGACAGTGTCCACTCCAGCTTATAGCTGGACGATGCATGGCTATTTTGGCTTCTTATACTATTGGCCAGACAAAAAGACTGGATAGCTGCCATAGAGCAATTTAACCTTGGCTGGTTCTCTGTGGTACTGATAATGGGAGATGGCAGAGATGTGAGATAGAGGAAGAAGCCAGACCCAGATTGAATCTGCTACACAGCCTTGGCATCTACCTGCTGGCAATGGTGACTGGAAGGTTCCTGCGCCTGGCTTGCAGTTGCTTGGGCTGCCCCAAAGTGGAAAAGCAAGATAACAAGATCAACAAGGCTGGCAGGAGTTGTGTCTGGTAGCATGAGGGGATCAAAGGAGTAAAATAAAGAGTGTGGTGTGCAGAGATGAAAATAAAATTCAATGTGTGGCCATCTCAGTTGAACTACCAGTAGTCTTGGGTTTCCTCTGAGATGACTGGTTAAGGAGTGTGACTGAATCTCTGACAGTCCATCTTCTGGCTCATCAACCAACAGGGAAGTGTCTAATTTAGCTCAGCAGGGATCCAATTAGTCCAATTAAAGGTGGGTAGATCACTAGAACCTGTGTCTTCCACCTACTCGTAATTATCCTTGGCAAGAAAGGTCATCATCGCATCACTTCCTGTGGACAGGAATGAACCTTATAAAAGCACAACATGTTCTATTCTGCTAATACTTTCTGATGCCACATTAGAGCCACACCACACCGGAACCATATTTCTGGGGTCTTTCAGCATACGCTGTTTCTGCAGCCTGTACCAAGAGCACAGAACAGTTGGTTTGTGATAGAAAAGATGGAACGTACAACCAGGGGTAATTCCAAGATCCCACTGCCATACAGTTTGACAGTAATTACACTTCTATATAGCAGTATAGGGATGTGCCTTTCTGCCTCTTTAGTGCTTGCTTGCCCGTTTCTCTCTCTGGCTCTGCTTAACTCTCTTCTCTGGAGCTGGGAACTCCTTCGTTGACTCAGCACATTTCAAACCTTCCCCCTCAACTTTTTTATCTGTTTCTCCAGGGGAATCTAAACGAGCTAAACACATTTTCAGTTAGCTAACACTTTTCTGCTAGGTGCTACTTCCTACCTAGCTCTGATTGTCATTGTGGCTTTTTTTCTTTTCTTCAACCTATTATTCCACCTCTCTTCACTCAATGGGCCCAGCCAGTGTGCCCAGTCCTGCTTACAGGTATTATGCTATGGTAGAAAATGAATGGATTCCATATTACATAATAAATTGAAATACATATTACAGTATTTGTGTTTGTTTAGATGAAATTACCCGATTTTTCTGGTGATGGTTATGGTAAAACTCCCAGTTTCCATCAGCCACACACTCACACGCCCCCCTCAGAGAGGCTCCTACATAATGGTTAGAAGTGACGAACTGCAGATATGGCATTGTTGGATGGTCAGACTGAAAGACCCAGTCATGTTTAGCCAAACTACAGTTGATTCTGAGCACCGGTGTAGAGTCATATTTATATCTTAAACGGCTACCTAACAGGGGACTGCTATCAGTGGTGATGAGTAACCCCCTCCAAACCCATAATGCTTCTGATGAGCTTCAATGACCCTCTTTCACTGTGACTCTGAAATGGGCTGCTCTGCTTTCCGGACCAGAACCGACAGGGCTTTCAACTCGGACTCAGAACCCTGTGATTGTCACTTTTCTATAAATATAACATCCCAGTACATACACATTTAGATTACATTAGATAAACCTTTATTTCTCCTCCATGGGGGTAAATTGCAGTTCACAACAGCAGCAGGGTAAAGTACAGCACACAGAGTTGCAGGGTAATATAACAATAACAATAAGGGGGGCACGATATAGTACAGTATAAAAGATTATTGAATTACAAAATAAGTAAGTTAAGTATGTGGTTAAGTGAGTGGTTCCTGTCTCGAATGGGAACCAGATATAGACAGACATATTGACAAGTAGACAGTCATTGCACTTAAGGAGAATTACAGGGTATTGCACGTAATGTACGTAATTTACACTCGCAACTACACAGACCATCAGGTGTATTCATAAAGTATATATTTCACCAGTAGAATGTGGGTCTTATTATAGCATTAAACAACTTTTGGGCCCAGAGAGACACCCACAGCATCCATGTGACTCATGTACTAGGACTGCCTAGGAGCTCTGGGAGTTGATTTCTCTGATTTCTAAATGTCACACAGTAAACTACGTTCTAAACACAAAAGCACAAATACACACACATACACACGCTTAATTTAACCAGGTATTTGTGTAAAGTAAGTCGACGCTGTATTGTTTTACACCTGAGGCAGTCAGGGCATTGTAGCCATGTAGTCTTTGTTTTGCTTCTTGTCTAAACTTGTATAGGATGTCCCTAGTCGGCTCCGTGTAAAGGATGATAAATGAAAAGTGACAGGATGAACTATTGGGTGGAGGTCAGGTCAGTAAGGTAAACAGATATTTGTCTGTGGTTCCAGAGAAAGAAGTTGTGTTTGTGTGCACAAGAGGACCAGGCTGTGAAGTAAAGTTCAGACAATCATACTTTTGTGAGAAAAGAGTGTGTGGCGCTGTCTAGCACCATAACACAAACACACACACCCTTGGGAAAAGGGTTTGACTTCTTCTTTGCCAGCTCAATCCTTATATTCCTGTTTGACAACAGTTGAGGTACCAGCCTTGTACTTTTTCCTAAAGTAACAGAATGCATCAGCGTAATAAGACGTGAGGGATTTTATTGATGACCCATTGATGTAAAATGGGTACAGTGTGTGTGTGTGTGTGTGTGTGTGTGTGTGTGTGTGTGTGTGTGTGTGTGTGTGTGTGTGTGCGTGCGTGCGTGCGTGTGTGTGGGTGTGCGTGTGCGTGTTCACCTGGTGTGTGCCCCTGAAGTTGTGTTTCATTAACTGTAATTAAGTGTGGTGGTAGATAGTGACCTGCAGATGGTACGGCAGCTAATAACACCATCCATTACTCTTCTCTCTGCTCTTTAATTATCTATTCCCAGCCAATTGATCTGTCTGCTGAATCAATAGAAGAAACTGTGTTTCTCAGCCAAAGTTCATGGAGCTATTTAGATACTGCTGTGATTATACACTTGACGATGTTTACCCCATCAAATATCCTGTCATATATTTATAGTTACATGGATTACACTATGCTTTCCTTAACAATGTCTAAAAGCTAGAGTTGCAACTATCTTTTCCTATGTACCAATGCATGGAAAATAGATGCCTCTAGAACAGGGGTGGCCAACACTGGTCCTCGAGAGCCACAGTCCTGAAGGTTTTAGCAGGTTTTAGGTTTAAGGACCAGGGAAACTTCTAAAACCTTCAGGACTGTGGCTCTCGAGGACCAGGGTTGTCCACCCCTGCCTTAGAACAGGGCTGTCAAACTCGTGCCATCGAGGGCCAGGTTTTTGTGTCAACAAATCACGACACCAGCTGATTTCACTAACAAGTTTCACTACTTAGTGATATCAGCTGGAGTAGTGCTTGGTTGAAGTGAAAACCTGCACCCTCTTGGCACGAGTTTGACACCGAAGCCCCCCTAGAATGAAGAGTTCTAGAACTCCTCCCTGTGTGTAAACATGCTGAAAGCCGTGTTAATGAACAGAGCTGAGAGAAGCTAACTTGGGCGCTGTCATAGTGTTTCACATGCTCCAGGTTATGGCTATAGCCTTTGTAGACTTGCGTTACTATCAAGACTTACGGTCACTTACCATGACGATCATGACACGTCATCTGCATTATTTTTAAATTCTGAGACGAGAACATGCAAGGAACCAGACACATTCAGTGTCAACATCTCTTTATGCTTTGCTGTTCCGTGTGACTTGGTCTCTTTTCCACATAAAGAGTTGCCCAGCCATTCTCAAAAATTGGGGTGAGGGGAAGGTGATGTGTATTATCATCCTCTCAGCTCTCTGTAGAACAGTCCGCTCAAAACCCTGAGTCCCTGCTTCCGTCCTCCTCCCCCGAAGCTGTGTGTGAGTGCGTGTCTGTGCAAGTGCTCACCCGTGTGTGTCGGGTATTGTTCAGTTAAAGAATGACTGATGAATGAGGGGCCGGTAGGCTGGCACTGGGTCATATTAACATTTGTGGTTTTGTCTTTATTCTGCGATTGGTCACCCCAACGCAAACTCACAAAATGAAGGCTCACATCAGCTCTCTCAATGGGTGAAATCAAAGGCATGATTTAGCAGCTGTTGTTAGCCTGGTTGCCTGACTATCTGTCCATTTAGCCGAATGCCAAGAAGCGGATTTCAACTTTTACCAACATAATCCCCATATATGTTTACACAATTTATGCATGTCCAATCCATATACAATGGCCCACATATTTGCCCCTTGTAATAGCCCTGACCTTATATCTAGTGTGACTTTTCAAAACAGTGCTGGTCTGTAGAACCTGTGTCTGTCTGTCTGTGTATGCATGTGAAGATTTTACTTGGATCCAGCCATTATCGTGTTCCACCAGTGTGACACTGCTATCAATTACAGGGTGCTTGATACTCCCCTCCAGCTCCAGTCTCCAGTGGATCCATACTTATTATGATTTTTGTTTGTGTGCCTCAGATCTTTGATAATATGCCATCGACCCAAGGCAGGTTATTTTCCGTACAGAGTTAGTTTGCTGCGCACAGGGTGGAGTATATACACACAAAATAAACAAACAAAACTACAGCACTTTTGAAAAAAGAAACACACATATACACAAAAACTGGTGATTATATTCATCATTTTAACCATGTTCTTTGTTCTGTCTCTCTCCCAGTTCAGCAGATGAGAAGTTTCGCTGGAATAATCAAGGTACGTTTTCCATGAACTACTTTGTCATTGAAAAAAAGATCTATAAGATTTAGTTTGCAACGAAAGTGGAGGATAAGCGCTCAATGGCTACCAGGCTGTGTAACAGTCGCTGTTGTGCCAGGTCATAGTGGCTCAATCTCTGTCTGTCAGAGTGGAGAATGAACGAAGGGCAGTGATTGAAAGGGTCGGGTCAGAGTGAGAAGCAAGCACTCGGACACTTGTCTTTCAGGTATTGCTCAGGCACTGCTCAGAAGCGTTTGCCTTAATCTCCAAAGGCACAGCGTTTTAGCTGCAAAAAATGCAGTTTAAATTCTGATGTTATGATTAAAATGTTCAGAATTGAGGTCACTTAAAGCTGGGGTACAATTAATTAGTTCAGAAATATCTTTCTAGTAGAATCACTGTGTGAGTTAACATGGTACATGCAGTTAATCATATAATGAAGCCTCTAGCTAATGAAAAGCTCTCTGTACCCAGTGCAAAGCTTTAGTCCTCCCTGCTGGTATGGATGAGAGATTAATGCTGATCTTAAATCTCTTGTGTAAGGCTTCATCCTCTTCCTTGGCAGCATTTGGCTGGTCAGCCAACGTAGGGGCTGATCAGGTGGTTCGTTAACTGGCACACTGACCAAACACATTTACAACAGTGCCACAGAGACATCAGCTAGCTAATGATGTTTTTTAGCTGGGTCTTAATGTTGCTTAGGAAACATGGGTATCACTCTCCACGTCGTCTTTTAACTGTCTGGTAGGTTTTCATGATCTGAGTGTTTGAGTGCTGGTGACAGACAACAGCTTTGTGTTCATCTTACGATAATGTATCTTCCCATATTACCATAGCTTAGCTTAGCCATCACAGACACCCACCACCCCCAAGTAGTTAAGCAGAGCTCAGTGTTAAATGTGTGTGTGTGTGTATTCTGGTTAAAGATTGTGTGATAACAAGATAGACTAATCTTGTTTCCCCTCTCGCCGCGTGTGGTGCAGACGGTCAGAAGGACATAGAGGAGGAGCTGACCACAGGCTTGGAGCTGGTGGACTCGTGTATCCGCTCCCTGCAGGAGTCTGGCATCCTTGACTCCCAGGAGTTCTCTACAGGCGACAGTAAGCACGCCCTTCGATCTTTTGTCTTAACCAAAGCATTAGGATTGAGCCACCTTTAACCTGAGGAATGAAGTCGTTTTTTTTCTTCATACACACCAAAGAGACAAGGTGATTTTATTGCAGATCAGGCCAAATCTCCTTTTTTTTTTACAAAAAAGAAAACGAGCAGCGTTTAATGATTTTAAATTAATTGTATTAAGACTTTAAATGTCAGGACAAATGTCAAGTTTCATCTCTACAACATCACCCGGATACAGACGTATCGCGTGATAGGTCTGCCTCGGAAGCGTCTAGTAGAATGTCAGCTACTGAAGACTTTCCAGATGTCGAGGAGCCTCGTTCTTCTGCCTCCTCCACTTGCACGAGCCGTTGTCTTCCTCATTTATGTCCCTCGTGCTCCTTCCTTATTTGATCCTGGCGATGATATTCATTTCCTCCTAAAAGCCACCAGGAGAGTTGTACCTGTCAGAAAACTCGCAGCATGTGTCGGGGGTTTGAAATGTAAATGATATCTCGCTGAGATGTCAGCGGGCCTCCTTTGAACGTAAACGTAAGAGGAACGTACGATTTCAAATCGGGAGCTACAAAAGCAATCACACTCACATTCAGCCTGCTGAAAAGACTTTCAGGGGTTTGTGCAGGGATCTGGAGACTGGGGAAAAAAGCATGGTGTGTTGGTGTGTGTGTGTGTGTGGCTGTGTGTGCATGTGTTTGTGTGTGTATATGAAAGCTCACACGTGCCTATGCCTTTTGCTCCCCACTCCAGCAGGGTTCTAAAAATACCCACTTGATGAAATATTCAAATATGTTGATTGAAAATGCGGGGCACGCATTAGATAAATAAAAGCATCACCGAATGCATGAGGCACCTTGAGAGACCACCAGGCTAGCAATGTCCCTCTGATGGACCACATACACACGTGCACACACACACTCACGCACGCCTGTGCGCTGACACTTCCCAACTAATGTTAGGAATGATCTACTACTATTACCACACACACACACACACACACACAAACACACACACACACACACACACACACACACACACACACACACTGATGGCCACTAAGAGATCATAACCATGGTGTCATTCCCTCTCCCGTTTGAAGGGATTATGTATTTATGATGACCTCAGCTCAGTAAAGGCCCTGATGTGCGTGCTGGAGGTGATCACAGCACTGGGATGGTCCCTCATGGTGCTATATCAGATGACTGTCATATGTTCAATTATACACCAATCAGAGGCAAGCACCGTCATGTTAAACAGCAGAATTAGTGTGCATTTGTGTGTGTGAACGTGTGGCCCACATTAGGCGCATTTCTAACCATGCTCTCCAGTGTTTGATTACAGTAGTTCCTCCCTGGTCAGGCTAAATACACTTAGAAAACCGATCAGCTGGAAACTGTTTTGACAGGTAATAGATATTATTTAAATCGAATGAGTGCCACATAATAACACTCATTGAAATGATTCGCAATGGTGATACTGCACAAGTATTTCAGCTGTAGGGCATTGAGGAGAAAGGTTCTTGCGGTGGGAGTGACCAGTGGAAGATGGGAGACCAGCGGGGGGTGGTTTCTAGTTTCCATTCAACTTGGCCTCATTCTGCACCAGTAGAGCTCAGTGACTCCTCGTTCCCCCCCTATGAATTATGCATGCTCACTCCATCAAAGATGGGGAGGGAACGGGAGGGGAGCTAGAGTAAAAGAGTGGGTAACGTGGAGTGAAAGGTACAAGAGACAGTGCTTGAGCGGTAAGGGTGGATAGAGAGAGAGGGGGGGGGGGGGGAGAAAACACAGGACGGAAATATGGAGAGAGGAGAGGGGAGGGGATGGAGTGAGTTAAAGTGACAGAGATACACAAGGGACAAAAGATGGTGAAGGAAATAAAAAGCTAGTTTGAGAAGCTGTCCAGCTATTCACCATTCAAGTTGTTGTGATCGATTATTTAATGTATTTATTCAATTCCATCGTCTATTCTTTTAATCCTCAAAGGACAAGGATTGCTATCCCAGAGTGCACTGCAGCTCAACAATCAGGACGGGGGGCTTGGTTATTCTGCAGGTTACCACAGCAACCAGGGCCTAGCTCTTGGGGAGCAGGTCACACCCCGCAGTGGTCAAGTGGGCGGAGCTGTTCACAGTTACAACCAGGTGTGTTTACACACACACAAACACTAACTCACCCTAACTAACACACCAATGGCCACAGATCTAATGTCAGTGACTTTTCATGACTTCTTTCGGCTCTCCTTGTTCCGTTGACCTAGGTTACATCAAACCGGGCTGCGGCTCAGCTGGCAGCAGGCGACTCCCCCTCTCAATCCCAGTCTCAAGACTCCTTCGCCCCCAGCCATGCCAGCGCCTTCCACCTGCCTGATGGCCCGCCCCCTGGAGGCCCCGGCATGTACTACTCCTGCGCCACCCTGCCCGCCCAGCGTGTGAGCTCCCCTCTTTCCATGCAGGGGGTGGGCTCCCCCACCAAGCTCCAGAGGCTGGGCTCCTCTTCAGACATGCCCAGCTATGCCACCCTCCAGCGGGTCTCCTCCCCCAAGCAGTCCCCCAGTCGCCTGGCCAAGTCCTACAGCACCAGCTCCCCCATTAACAACCTGTCCGGTCTGGGGCCCTCCTCCTCCCCGGTCCACATGGGGGCCATGGCAGGGGGGTCCTCCCCCCTCCACCACCTCAGCTCCACCGTGGGAAACTACGCCACCCTGTCACCCACCAAGCGCATGCTGCACTCAGCCGCCGCCGATGGGTACAAGATCTCCCACGAGCTGTATGCTAATGCAACGTTGCAGAGGCCTGGCAGCCTGGCAGGTAGGGCTGCCCATAGAGATATACTTGTCGAAACCATTAAGAGACTGATGTAGGGGTGTACATGGAATATCTGTCAGGGTTAGCTTGATTTGGATGCCTTCACACATGGCCTCAAATCAAAGTGAATTCAGAGTTTTGTTGGACTGTTCCACGTGCTTCTTTTGTGCCTTCCAGGTTCTAGGGGGTCCTACAGCAGCCAGCACAGTCACCTGGGGTCAGAGCTACGCCCCCTGCAGTCCCCGGAGCACCACATCGACCCCATCTACGAGGACCGGGTTTACCAGAAACCCTCTCTCAGAGGCCTCAACCAGGGACAGGGTAAGGCCATCCCTGCTCTTTGCACTGGGCAATGCTGTTCAATATTCTACAGGTTGAGTGAGTCCACCTCTGCACTGTGCACTGATTGAATGATAAGCCAGGGATGAGACTGAGCAAAATACTTTTAAAAGCATTTAATAGTTTACTCTGGCCCACAATAGGTTTGAACACAAAAGGTGTTTGCCACAATGGAACCAGAAATAAACAAATAACAGTGCAACCGAATGAGGCCATTGTGTGGTAGTTAATAGCATGCCAACTGTCAGTGCCCTCATCTATCTCATCCAGATGGACCTTTGAAAGTGGGCGTTTCTTCAGCAGGGTGTTTTTCCTGTAAATAGCACGGCCAGGAAAAACAGTTGAAAGAGCGCGAGCTTGTTTATCATCTTCTCTCATCGTTTAGCTTATCTCCTCAGATCAGGTACAGCAGGTAAATCCGATTAGGATCGAAACGGCAATTTGCTTCCTAGTCACAGTTCATTACATAATTGGATGTGAAATGGAAATTAATTGCAACTATGTGAAATGGAGGTAAACCCAACTGTTACGGTTTGTAGCTCTACTACCAAGGAGATGTGTTTTCTATTGTTGTCACGGCGTCTGGTTAAACTACAAACACATACAGTAGTAGTAGTACGCCCATGACAATACCCTCAGTAAGGATGTTTAGTATAGATGGTATAGATATCATTAGCTCCTCTGTTTAACTGCATGGTCTTACTTTGACTTTGCTTTTATCCCCTCCCTTTCCTCACCTTCTCTCTGCTGTTGCTTGTGTTGTTGGTCATGGTGCTGGTGTGTTCTCTCTCTCTCTCTCTCTCTCTCGCTCGGCCTGCGTGTGCATCCGTGTGCGTGGGGCTGTGCCTGCGTCGCATGTGTGCATTTGTGTGCGCGCGCGCTCGCTCATTCCTCCTCCTGCTTAGCCCCGGTGAACCAGTTCTGTGAAGATATCCTGAACTTTCTGCTCTTTCCCTACTTTCCTGTTCCTGCCGTAGCCCCATCCTCCCCCGGTGTTGACTCCATACCCTTGCAGCGCACAGGAAGTCAGAATGCCACAGGGACCTATCAGAGGGCCAGCTTTGCCACCGGCGCCGGCGACTACGGCAACCCCTACCGCACGCTCCAGTTCTGCCCCTCCACCGAGTCCCCCTACAGCAAGTCAGGCCCCGCCTTGCCCCCGGAGGCTGTGCTCGCTCGCTCCCCGTCTGTGGACAGCATCCAGAAGGATCCCAGGTCAGTCACCATGCACCCTCCCCCCCCCACCCCCCGCTAACCCATGCCCTCCAAACCTGGGTCCAATACCATCCGTTCACATACTAGGCGTGCACTTGATTTATTGCACCCAGCAACACTGACACTAATGAAACAGTCTCAGGCATGCTGCAGGCATCTCAACTCTGACATAAATCAAGTGAGCCAAATGTATTCGACCCAGGTATGCCACCCTCACTCCCTTACCTCTCAGCCAGGACACAGATGCCCTGTCTCAAGCCAAACCCCTCAGCCCCTCAACCCCTCAGCCCCATTGCCTTACCTGCCACACCCCCATTGTACTGTACGCACATCAGACTAAATTTTCCAACATTTGGGCAGCCTTCCAACCTACCAATCAGACGGCATGTTGGTCCAATCATGGAAGGTTGAGCTGCATTGCTCATAGCTGTCATCTGCCCAGTCATGTCAACCATGAGCGGGTGTTATGGCACAAAGGGTCAGTTGGGACAGGGTATTGAGGATCGAACACACAAGTTCCTCCCCTGTTTGTCTACCAAGCTTGACTGACAGCCCTGAGAACTCACTGACTGCTACTTAGAGAATGACACAGTGTATTCGAAGGACACAGGAAGCTTGTCTTAAACTTTACCTCTCCTCACCTTGGGCCATTTAAACATGCACATGCTGTACGTGTGTGCCTGTGTGACCGTGCGTGTGTACGCGTGTGCATCTGTACATTTCACGTGCACCATGACAGCAAACAATTAAAGCCCAGCATTCTCATTGACACTGTGGGTTGCGTGAGGGGCAAAGACTTACATAAATGGAAGATAGCACATTGAAATGAATTGAATTTGATTCCACGATTGTGTTGTATGTCTAAGGGGTATCTAGAAATTCCTATGCATTCTCTAGAAATGTCAGTTCTGCCTTTACATTCATTCACCATTGTTTGTCTTTCTGTTTGTTTCTCCTTTCTTTTCCCCACCTTGCACTGTATCTGCTGGAGTCCTGGTGTTGACTTTTACGAGCATCATTTGCCATTTGCACTTTCATCAGTGGATTGACTTGTGATGCATTGCATTTGCTGGCTGCAACCAACTCATGCACAGTCAATAATCAGCTTCGTTTTGATTTCTCATATCCATATTCTGTTAAAGGGTGGGTCTCACCAAAACAGCAGAACCTAGCATCTAGCCTAACCTAGCTTATTGATACTGGTCAGTGGATCCTGTGATGCTAGAATTAACGGCAACATTTTTTTATTTACAACATGGCTTCTGCTTTGGTGTAAGGTACGTTGTAAGTTTGCTATGTTGCAATTTGCTATGTTGAGTTTAGATTCAGAATGATATGTTCAAAGTATTGATGAGAAAACACATCACTGCATGTGTTTTACTGTATTCAGTACGCCTAAAAGCTACTCAGCATTAAATACGTATTTGAAAAAAAGATCCCTCTTCAGGGATTCGAAAAATTCACACTACTCGCCAAACATTTAGGTCGCATCCTTACCCGACGTTTTGAATTCGACCATGACCGTGTTTTAGTAAGACCCCTTTTTAACATACACCTCCACCTCAAACCAGTCACCTAGTGCAGTGGTCTTCAACCCTGGTCCTCAGGACCCACTGTCCTGCATGTTTTAGATGTTTCCCTGCTCCAACACACCTGATTCTAATGCATGGGTCGTTATCTAGATCTGAAGAATCCTGGTAAACGATCATGCATTAGAATCAGGTGTGTGGGAAGGGGGAAACATCCAAAACATGCAGGACAGTGGGTCCTGAGGACCAGGGTTGAAGACCACTGACCTAGTGCATGTTCTGAAGCCAGTGTGAGTATGCAATAACAAGTGTTAAGAAACACACCAGTCCAGTGAGTATTCTTCCTAATCCTTCTTGTTCAGCTCCTTTTTCTTCGAGACACCGATACCTTTTTTTTGTTTCTTTCTGCCTGTCTCTCGGTAGGTACGACCCTGAATTCCTTGTGTGGAATCAAAATCAAGCCGAGCAAAGAATGACAAAGTAATCCAACGTTTATTTATATTCTATACCTCTCATTCACCAAATATGTCCTTCATGTTTCTACTATGCAGACAACATGTCCTAATGCAGGTGGACCTAGCGCTAGGCTCGATATGTATTCCATGACATTGTCTTCTGATTTACATTGACACTAAGCCCTTTTCTGGATGCAGTGGAAACACAATAGTGATACCCACTATTGAACATAGTGTCCTCACTTGTGTCATTGAAGTAAATCATTTAAAATATCACTTGAGGTTTCCCGGAAAGTCCAGATAACTGATCATTATATACTGTATCTAGCAGCTGATGAACAATGTATTTTCTTGTCAAGATCCATTTCAGTCAGTTTAGCCTTTCAGTTCTCCCCTCGATTTTTTGAAGGTCAACCTTTTAGGGAGGTGTAAGGGGGGTGGGAGGGGGGACACACTGCAGATACTCGTGCAAGTCGGATGACCGAATTAGAGTTCCATTACCCAAAGGTTCCCCATTTTTCTTCTCTCATCCTGTTTGTCCCCTCATCCCTTTGTCACCTCTATGTTTCTCTCACCATGGTTTCTAAGTGTGCTTCGTTGCGATTGGTTTCCTTCTGAGAGGTTCGTCTGAACGGTGGCACTAACTCAAGGGGGAACGTTGCAATCCTTCCCTACTTAGAATAATCTGTTTCTTGGATGTAGTTGACAAATTGATTCACAGCCAACCAGTGTATATAGACTATTTTATACTGTATATGTCTGTGTTATGTGGGGTGGGTGTGTGTGGGGGGGGGGGGGGGTAGACTATTAGACCAGTGTATAGACTATTCTATACTGTATATGTGTGTGAATGTGTCTTATGTGGGGGGGTGGGGGTAGGGTGCAGCAGAGGCCAGCGATGACTGTCACACTATGCCCTTCATATCATCTCCAACAGGCCCACCGGGTTTGGCTGTCACAATCTCATTCCCCCTAGATTGTGTAAGAGCCTACAGTAGATCACAGCTTGTCACACACACACACACTCACACACCACCACTGTGTAATGCCTACGACCATTCCAGGCTCTCTATAGATTGGTGAACACGTTTGCCAAAACGCAATGCATACACACGGCCGAACATTCAGCCTAACCCTGCTTGCTGACTGCAGGTTGTGTTGCGTGTCATCGTGCGCTGGTGACCCTGGTGACCCTGGTGATAGGCTGCATCTTCATCCTCACTATCTGGAAGTGACACCATGTGTCATCGACAGAGTGAATACTGAGAATGAGGCTGCTCTGACTGCAGCCGGGTGTAGATCTGTTTGTGGATATGTTTGTGGATATGTTTGTGGATGTGTGTGTGTGTGGATCTGTATATGGATCTGTGTGTGGATGTGTTTGTGGATGTGTATGTGGATCTGTGTGTGGATCTGTATGTGGATCTGTGTGTGCATATGTGTGTGCATATGTGTGTGGATGTGTGTGTGGATGTGTGTGCGTGGATGTGTGTGTGGATGTGTGTGCGTGGATGTGTGTGTGGATGTTTGTGTGCATCTGTGTGTGGATCTGTATGTGGATCTGCGTGTGCATATGGTTGTGCATATGTGTGTGGATGTGTGTGTGGATGTCTGTGCGTGGATGTGTGTCTAGATGTGTGTGTGGATGTGTGTGTGGATCTGTATGTGGATCTGCGTGTGCATATGGGTGAGCATATGTGTGTGGATGTGTGTGCGTGGATGTGTGTGTGGCTCTGTGAGAAGAGACACATTTGACATGTTTTGCCGTTCGTGTATTTAACCTCTGAACCAGCTGCAGTGCTTACAAAAGCTTACTGTAAAGAGCTTAATGGGGTGTATGTGTGTTGGAGTTGTTTTATTGTTCAACAAGGACTCGGAGCTGAAAGCGCAGAGGGCAGCGAGGCAACTTCCTCATTACTGCGTTTGTTTAAACAGATGCTACACATGACTGGGCTAAAGAAGGAGCGTGAGACAGATAAAGAACAAGAGAGAGCGTGAGTTAAAGACAGAGCAGAAAGCAAGGCGTGGGGAATGACTGCATGTGGTCATAGATTGTTTTTATTTGTATTTCTCTTGTATCACACTCCTCTACCACACACACACTCTCACACACACACGCATTTCTTGGAAACCATGAAGTGTGCTCTCCAAATAACACATAGCCAATGACAGATGCAGACAGATTGCAATTACTGAGAGCCTTCCTCGAGTGTTGAATGTTTGTAACAACCATCTTGGTGGACTGTTCGTCAGACGGATGTCAGACTTTGTTATTCCAGATGGTTCAGTTTAATCTGATTAATGTTGTCATTAGGTGTTAGTTGTGGCAAACCAAATGGAAGGCAGTCCCTCTATGTTTGTCTGAACTTGAATGAGTCACCATAGTATAGTCAGTGTGCTCAGACCATCGGAGTCGGAGATATCCCCTCCAGACAGACAAACAGACTGACCTGACCAAGCATACAAACATACATCAATAACACCTATATTAAATAATTTGTGTTTTAGAGCGAAGAAGACATTTTAGAACTTAGCTCTATTTCCCTCATTGTGGAGGCTAGGTTTTGGGCTGACAGGCAGACAGGCAGGCAGGCAGGTAGGTAGACTGCAGGCTGACAGGCAGGCAGGTAGACTGCAGGCAGGCAGACAGGTAGGCTGCAGGCTGACAGACAAGCATACAAACATACATCAATAACACCTATATTAAATAATTTGTGTTTTAGAGCGAAGAAGACATTTTAGAACTTAGCTCTATTTCCCTCATTGTGGAGGCTAGGTTTTGGGCTGACAGGCAGACAGGCAGGCAGGCAGGTAGGTAGACTGCAGGCTGACAGGCAGGCAGGTAGACTGCAGGCAGGCAGACAGGTAGGCTGCAGGCTGACAGACAAGCATACAAACATACATCAATAACACCTATATTAAATAATTTGTGTTTTAGAGCGAAGAAGACATTTTAGAACTTAGCTCTATTTCCCTCATTGTGGAGGCTAGGTTTTGGCCTGTATCCTGGTTCAAATGTTGCCAGCTATGTGGAGGCGAGATAAGTTCACCTGGCTGCTTCTAGACAAAGGATCAGAGTGACGAGACGTCTCAGACTCAGGAGTTAGTCTCAACTCACTGACTCGCCAAATGTTACATTATTTTCTGCTCCAGGATTTTGAGACCCTCCTCCTCGCTCACAATAACACACAACTAGACATTACCACACCCTTCCAAAGATAATGCAAACACACACACACACACACACACAGAAAGCCATATGCAGCCAGGCAGCAAGGCTGAGAGGGAAGACAAGTGTCTGATGCTGGTGTTGGAGAGAGAGCTGCCATTTTAGCACTCAGGAGGAGACTTTGAAAGGCCAGATTAGCAAAGCCTGGAGGAATACTGTGTAGTATAGGGACACTTCGGCAGCCAGTCTAGCATGTTATTGACAGGCTTGTGTGAGGGGAGGAGAGCGCAGGAAGCAAGAAGGCGGTGGAGGGATGGGAGATTGAGCAGGGGGAGGGTAGGTGGGGGATGGTGGGGAGGGCCGAGGGAAGGATGCAGGGAGAGGGAGTGAAGGCAGAGCAATGAACAGGCAGGGCGAAGGGCAGAGCAGAGATAAAAAGGAGGACAGGAATAGAGTGTAGGGTACTGGAGGAGGGAGAGTTCCAATCCCGGTGGCTAGGGTGAATAATGTGGAAGAGAAAAAGGCAGATATGGAAGGGCCAGAGAGTAGATGGAGGGAGAGAGGAAGGGAGGAAGTGAGGGAAGGGTAGAGAAAGAGCTCCTTGTCTTGGTTGTGTGAATCAGCAGATTCTTTGATTGGTCTACCATTCTCTCCTGAAAGGAAGCTCATCTCTACAAATCACCTAATTTAGGCGGCTCTCCTCCCTTCCCCTCTTCTACCCCTCTTCTCTTCTCTCCTTCTCTCTTATTGGGACTAAAGACCTTTAAAGAGACAGAATCTGAGAGAAATAGACAAATAATGAGATGGAGAGCTGAAGGGAATGATCTCCCCCTTTCAAGGTTGTGCGGGCATGATCTGTGGAATGTCGGAGAAGGAGAAAAGATGGCATGGAGAGGGAAAGAGAAAACGGGCAATATCATGGTCAGCCTCACAGTTCCAGTCCTGGTGGCTAGGGTGAATAATGTCTCTCATGGTGATTCTGTAGTAAACTAAATAAATGGCTAATGCAGGGCCCTGAGGTCTGTGTGTGTGTGTGCAGGCTTGGCTTTTTTTTGTCAGACCACTGAATCTCCCACATGCCCTGTAAAGGGGCCATGGGCCTGAGGAACAGAGCTGAACTCCAGGAATATACAACACGGCACTTTATGAGGACTTTATTCATGACTACACACAACCGCAGGATGTCTACGCATCTTTGTGGAGCGTTCGAGAGGACACTCTCCACATGACTCCACCAACATTGTTGGCTGGCTTTAGAGCGATGTACTCAAACTAGCAAAGTCACAGGACTCAGAGGGTCACTTAAACTTTGGAAAAACTGTAGGGGACGAAAAAAGCTTTATAGTCATCCACGAGAAAATAACCTTTTTGGAAAGCGGGCCTCCCTATGTCAAAACATTCCCCTTCTCCATTGGCAGATTTCAAATTATTTGCAGCTCCCATTGGTCATTTTCCGATCCGTTCTAATCCAACCCCCTCTGTGTTCCTTTGATGTCAGTGCTGCACACACAGAATGAGATGGGTTCTGATGGCTGCACCCCAGTCAGCTCCCATAACTCAACAATGCCCTGCCCTGGCATCTAATGCCAGCCAGCGCTGAGTAGCTCTATAGAGCGTGCTCGCTTGGTGCAGCGGGTTTCAGCTGCCGATGGAGGGGGGTTGGGGGGGTTGGACGACCTGGCGTGGGCCCAGACTTGATATGGGCAGAACAAGGACAAGTTCTAGACTGGAAGATTGCCCTCCCAGTGATGGAGAGGAGGCTTGCAGCCCCCTGCTGTGTGCGAGGGAGGACCACCACTGTGTGATAATAGGAGCGAGAGAGCGACCTCCCAGTCACACTCACAGCCTGGCCTCTCTGCCTTCTGGTGATCATGGAGGGAGGGATGGGAGGAGGATTTGGAAAGAATGAGAGGGACAGTGGTATAGGAGGGGAGGGGTGGAGATGAGGGAGAGGAGAGACGTAGAGAGGGAGAGGAGGGGTTGACTCTGAGGAGAGGAAAAGTAGAGGAGAGGGAGAGGCGAGAGCTTCAACGCTTCACTGACCTTCCTGAGAGTTTGCTCCTCTCTAATGGGCATAGTGTGGTCGGGTCGTCTTGACAAGTGTGTGTGCGTGTGAACGGGTGTGTGTATGTTCCTGTGGGTGTGCGCGTGTGTGCCTGTGTGTGACGTGTGTTTGTGTGAGTGTATATGCTTGCATGTGCGTGTGTACGTGTGTGTGTCAGCGTTGGTGTGTGTGTCTGTGTGTGTGTGTGTGTGATGTTGTTCCTGAGATGTAGCTGGTCCAAAGGCTCCTCTTCCCGTCGGACTGTGTTTATCATGTCTGCAGCTGCCAAAACAAGCACAACAGCATCAACTGTTCTTAGCCCTACTGCCGCGCACACACACACACACACACATAGGTACACACAACATCCCCTAATCTCGTACAGTCTCTCTGTTCTTACCGACACTCACACTTCAAACCCACTGCCTCCCCCACAATGCACACACTAACCATCCCAAACACACACAAACACCCAGATCCCCACGTCCTTTCAGCGATCCACAACACACACCCTCACACACACATCTGAAGTAATGCGATAGCCCAGTAGAACTCGTTAGTCTGATTGATCCTCCATCTCTGAGAGACTCTTGACAAGTCCTGTTAACTAGGACCGGGCATGCGTGGTACAGCGTCAGTGCGGTTAAATGGGGCAGGGGGGTGTGTGCGTGCATGTGCTTGTTTCGGTGAATGTGTGTTTGCTTGTACGTAGGCGGCTGTGATGGTTTGATGTTTGGCAGGTGCCGATGTGGGAAGGTGCTGATTCGATCCGTTGAGGTTTTCACGCAGGAGACTCTCTGCCTTTGCCTGTGTTACTGCGTAGTGTGTGAGTGTGGTATGCGTGTGTGTGTGTGTTTGTGGAAGAGGACAGTGTAGGAATAGGACCAGGATACGATCATCCTCAGGCCAGCCACGCGAACGCCACCAACACCAGAGATAGCAGCATCAGAAGATCTTGCACCACCATGTCAGGACATGTACCGTATTTTTTGCACTATAGGGCGCACTGGATTATAAGGCGCGCTGTCAATGAATGGTCTATTTTTGATCTTTTTTCATATATAAAACGCACCGGACTATAAGGCGCATTAAGCGGGGAAAAAAAACAGATAAATCCGTGTCGTAAGCGTGTCTGTCTTTTGACAGGTGCCATTTTTGGGATCCTTATACACACACTGTAATATTATGGTGAAGCACAGTATGTATTACTCCGCGACGCACCTGGCTACAGTAGCCGTAATGCTGGGGTCAGTAAGCAAAACCAAGTCGCTTTGGATAAAAGCGTCTGCTAAATGAAATGTAAAATGTAAAACCAGAATTAATCCATATATAAAGCGCTTCGGATTATAAAGCGCACTGTCGTTTTTTGAGAAAATTAAAGGCTTTTCAAGTGCGCCCTATAGTCCGAAAAATACGGTACCCCAGTTCTTCATTTAGGATATTATCTGATTTAGTTTGACACAAACACAGAATTTACTGTGGTAGGATGGAGCAAACAAATAACATATACAGGACTTAAATAAAGATGAAAAATAAAAGTAGCTATACATGGATAGGTGTATAAAAACTATAAATAGTATAAAAAATGTAAAGCATATGGGCGAGAATGGATATATACTGGGGGGGGGTATGTACACAGTAGTAAATCACTGTGCTCAAGGGTCAAGTGTTTATAAGTGGCTATAATTGCCATGTCATTACAGAGTTTTTGGCCGGAACATACAGTATCCTGTCTGACTTTCTGGCAGGTGTATCGTGTTTGCTGTAAATGTAGCGCATTCACGATTTCCACACCCCTTCTGCCTTTGATCATCACCCGAGCTCCTGCTTAGACAATGTCACGAAGTAGAGACAGGCTAATGTGTTTGTTGGAGTCATGGACCACAGGGCATGGGCAGACAACCGTTCACTGTTCTAATCTTCTGTGTATGTTTGTGCGTTTGGTGTGTGTGTGTGTGTGTGTGTCCCCGTACGTCTGCGCTTGCGCCCGTGCGTTTGTGTGTGCATGTGTGTGTGCGGGTCTTGCCCCTGTAGGGAGTTTGGCTGGCGGGACCCAGAGCTGCCAGAGGTGATCCAGATGCTGCAGCACCAGTTCCCCTCGGTCCAGTCCAACGCTGCTGCCTACCTGCAGCACCTCTGCTTCGGGGACAACAAGATCAAGTCAGAGGTGAAGGCTGTGTGTGTGTGTCTGTGTGTCCCTGTCTGCTGTACCAGGGTATCTCATCAAGTCTTCTCAGTCTGTCACTCATTACTGTGGTGGTAGACTCTAACAGGCGACCCCCAACCACACACACGCACGCACAGACAGACGCAGACAGACACACATGGCGGTAGAGCGATCAGAAGGAACGGAACTAACAGCGCAGGGCCTATGAATAGAGTATAAGTGATAAAGGCTGCTGAAAAAGAAAAGGAATGAACACACACGCAGAACCCCACACACGCATAAGCTTATGTAACAGAGGTGGTATGATGAAGGATGACATGAGGATATATAATCTAGGCTAGGACTGGGGATAGCCATGTGAAGTCACCTGAAGTCATGCACTCTGTACATGAAGCACATTCATGGAAGTAGGAAAACATGTACAAATCACATATGGTTGAAGGAATCTGGATGTTTTAACTAGAAGATAAATGTTTACATAATACAGTGAAGTCTCAACAAAACGGAGCCAAGGCCACATAGACTGATCCAGAACAACGTACATTAAACATAGTTCCAGGCTATGATGTGGTGTACCTTGTTTGTTTGCAATTGTGCAAATGGAGCGGATACACTGGCACCTTACATTTATCAGATGCTCTTATCCAAAGCAAGTACAGGGACATTCCCAAGAGGCAAGAAGGGTGAAGTGCCTTTCCCAAGGACATAACATCATTTTGGCACGACCAAGATTCGAACCAGGAACCCTGTGATTACTAGCTCGACTCCCCAACCATTCAGCCACCTGACTCCCTGACGATGAATGACCTACAGTTTGAGGAGAAATTACCCAGGATAAATATTTACTTTTTCATCCTTATTGGTTCTTCCTCATTTTACGTCTTTGTCGATATGTCAGATCCGGAGACAAGGCGGGATCCAGCTGCTGGTGGACCTGCTGGATCACCGGATGACGGACGTTCACCGCAGTGCGTGTGGAGCGCTGAGGAACCTGGTATACGGAAAAGCCAACGACGACAACAAGATCGCCCTGAAGAACTGCGGAGGTATCCCTGCCCTGGTGCGCCTCCTCAGGAAGACAACCGACGTGGAGATACGAGAGCTGCTCACAGGTACCTGCTCTGCTCATCCTTATCCAATCAGGTGGCCGATAACAAACATACTCTTCCTGTGTAGCAGCTCATCAGAAACACACTAACCTTGCAATCCAATCACATGCTGGGTCACGGTTATTTAATCACCTGTCTTGTAAATAACAGGGAACATTCTCACTTAGGATTTAAAATAGGACAAATGGACCTAACTGACTTTCAGCACAGCCAGCAGGCTTATGGAGAAATCATGTTTTTATGCCTTTATATATTTATTTAGGTGTAGGGTTAGGTTGGGTTTTAAGCTGAAAATGCGTAGGATATGAACGGTTTGCACCGGTACTGTCTTAAAGAAGATTACCATATAAATTAGAATGCAATTCAAAGGACATATTCCCTCCTGTCACAAATTAATCAGCTGCTAGAGAGACCTGCCATACCCACGGGTACTCCTCCTCTCCTCTCTTCTCTCCTCCTCTCTTCTCCCCTCCTCTCTTCTCCCCTCCTCTCTTCTCCTCCTCTGTTCCCTCCTCCCCCTCTCTTCTCCTCTCGTTTTCTCACCTTGCCTCTCTTCTCTTCTCCTCTCTGCTGGTCACAAGGATTAATTGTGAAGGTGGCTTCAGTAGATCCCATCTCAGAAAGCCAAATGTACTTTATCTTCGCCACAGCTCCAGTTCACCCCTTCATACTCTCTTTTCTCTTTCTCTGTTAAAAAAAAAATCTCTGTCACTCTCTTGCTCGCTCCCTCTTTAGCTCCCGCTATTCTGGAGCTCAGTAATTATTCAAGGGGATACTTGCCCACAACCCGACAGACCCAAGACCAAGCAGCAGTATATCGAAAAGCAAAAAGATAAAATATATATCTATCCCTCCCTCCCTCTCTCCCTCTCTCTCTCTCTCTCTCTCTGTCTCTCTCTCTCTCTCTCTCTCTCTCTCTTTGTCTGTCGCTCAGCTCGCTCTCTCCGATGATGTAAAGCTCAGGCAATTAACCACTTTCATCCGTCGAACGCACGGCCCATCCCTCGGTCTCGCCACATGGAAATGTGGCATTTTCGGCATCTGGAGATATCTATTCAATGTCCCCGCCCGCCGGGACCGCTGTAGGCACAGCTTTTCATCTGCGGCGACGCGGCGGCCAAACGACGCCCTTGGCTCGCGCAAAGTGACGCTCCCTTCCAAGATTACCGTCTGCGTTAATTAACGCCGCGTAGCCAGTCATTTCGATGCACAGACTACGAGGCAAAACAAGAGATACAAAGTGATAGGAGCGAAGCAGATCCACTAGAGTGTAATTACACCGTTGTTGTTCATCCAAGGATGAATGCAGCTGAAGAATGCCTGGCTGCTCGGCTGTAATTGCCTCCATAAAGGAGGTGCGGCTGCCTGGTTGGGGAGGGGCACAGGGGGGTGAGGGGGTGCGGTGGAGAAGTGAAGGTCAGCCAGAATTATGATGTGTCGGGTTGGCCGCCAAGGTTATCACAATCAGGGTTGAGTGTGTATGTGTGTGGGGGAGGGGGGGCGGGGGGCGCTCTTGACAAATCATAGTGTTTTGTACTGAGGAGCGTTGTGGAGGACCCTCCCACCCGGAGTGCTTGCGCGTGTCGACGCTCGCTAATCTCTGTGCGGTGTTGACCTTTAGTTAACAGCTGCATTTGCAACCATGTAAACACATCAAAAACACAGCTAACGCTTTAGCCTCTGGAAGTAATCGCCTGTGGCACGCGAGGAGGGGCTTGAGGAGGATGCTCCCTATATCCTGAGGTTATCTGATGTTCTACAGGTTCAGGCTATCAGGAAACAAGGCATGCCCTAACACTCACAAGTTGTAGTTTGGAGGGAGAAGGAAGGAGAGTTGAAACGAGTTGCGGAGAGGCCAGCACTATCTTGTCCTTTTCTCCTTCTTCTCCTATACGTGTCGTTCCTTCTCAGCCAGTGTCTGAAGGGAGGGATATAATTGGTAGGCGAGAGAAAAGTCCCTCCATTTTCGAGGTTGGCTGGTTGCACATTAAATTATAGCGAAAGATCGCAATCTTAGGAGCCTTGAGTGCAGGCTGCAGTTTATTGCCGTCAAGACCGCCCTTCACAAATCCGCTACCAGGGGGAGAAAAATGCTTCCGGTGAGCAGATGCACATACGAGCCTCATTAAACATTAGCACGAAGCTTCCATTTCTACATTTGAGGTCTTGTTGTCTTTCAAAAGTGAGCGGAGCTGCTTAAAATGAACGCGTGTGCTGTTAATGACTTTCATGTTTCTATCGATTGTACGTCATTGTGTTTGCGGTGTGTGTGTGTGTGTGTGTGCGACCCAGGCGTGTTGTGGAACTTGTCGTCGTGCGACGCCCTGAAGATGCCCATTATCCAAGACGCCCTGGCGGTCCTGACCAACGCCGTGATCATCCCTCACTCAGGCTGGGACACCTCGCCCCACCAGGAGGACCGCAAGCTGCACCTGCACTCCTCCCAGGTGCTCCGCAACGCCACCGGCTGCCTCAGGTCAGTACAGCTCGCCCCCTCCCACACCCTCACCGCCCTGCAACAGCTCAAAGGTCAAACAGGCACCAAAGATCTGTCAGTATGGGTTGCCGTGTTGAGCTGTTGCCAAGCAGCAGCTATTCTCTCAGCAGTCCTACGTGAATCTCAAGCAGAGGACATGTTCATTGCACAGTAACAAGGCAGTCATGTGGTGCAGTCGGCTAGGGTGTCAGGTTAGTAATCAGAAGGTCATATATAGTCTGAATTTCAGAAAGGTGGAAGGTTGTGGTGTAGCTGTGGAGGCCACACAGGTTGGCCCTCTCTCTAAGCCTCATTTCTATTCAGGCTGGCTTTTTAAGCATTCAAGCAACATCCAGCATGTTTGAGGGAGTCTGGTGGCTCAGTGGTTAAGGTGTCGGCCTCATGATCAGATGGTTGTGAGTTAAATTCCCAGCTGTGACTATGTGATGTGATGTCCTTGAGCAAGGCACTTCACCCTACTTTCCTCAGGGGGATTGTCCCTGTACTTTCTGTAAGTTGCTTTGGATAGAAAACAAATATTCATTTATTATATGAGTTTGGCACATAGTGCTTTGAAACAAATGTAGACCTATGCAGACTTATGCACTTTCCTGTAAAAGTCTGTATCAGCAACTAAAATGAAAGAATGCTTTCAATACAGTGGTTGGAGAAATCTATCCAGGGTCCAAATCCTCCATTTTCCTTCCCTGCTAAATGCAGCACATTTATGGATCCTCTGTCTCTGCACTTGGTTGTACATTTTCAATAGATGAATGGAATATTGATCAATACAGGGCTATGATACAGCAGACAATGAACATTGCCAGGCCTGAACTGGCCAGGCAAGCATTATCCCACAGGATCATCAGGATGTCTGTGTCTGGATGCCACACATTGTGTCCACTCAGCAAACTAGGGGAGGGAGGGAGAGAGGTTGGGGCGGAGATAGAGAGAGAGAGAGTGAGTTGAGCGATGGGGCCTGGGGGGCGTCGGGGGGAACCCTGACAGGCCTTTTCACACGCTGTAGCCCAGTGTGTTTATAGCTCAGTTATCTAGACTGTCCGTCCGTTGTACAGAACCAAGGTTTTAATGCAGCTCATGTTAAGGTTATAAATGTCAGGCTCAGAGTGGGTGAATCCTTCGTCTTGCTTTGTGCTTTGGTCTGGCAGTACTGAATGGCAACTCAAGTGTGTCTCAGAGCTAATGCTATACAGACCGAAGCACATACACATCATCACACACACATATACAGTCAGCCAGAGCAGGTAATGTATTTTACCTTGTTTAAGACTCTGTGATTAACACAAACAGAAAGGGGGAGGGGCATTGTGACATGGTCTCACTGCATTGGCTTCTGAGATGAATTCCCATTCCCCCGGGACCAATCTTCAGTGCAGCGCCATCCGTGTGTGCTTGGCTTGCTGAGAGTGAGTCAGTGGCATATTAATGCTGTCATGATGTGCTGAGTCATGTTAGCTGCCTGTAGTGAGGAATCACTTGCGAGTCCCCTTAGCCCAGCAAGCTAATCCGGGAGCGTCACGGCCCGTTAATGGGCACAGGGTCTCCTGGTGATCGAGGCACAGCCAAACCCCCGGATGGCTCCCACTTGCTTGTGTCACCCCCCCCACGCCTCTCGTCGCCACGGGAGATGGGCTGCCGCACCGCTGCCGGTTGTCACGGGTGACAGCTGACAGGAAATGCGGCGTGCTGATTGGCGCTCTTGGCTGGAAGTCTGCTCAGGATCATGTGGCTCCTAACAGCGAGCACGTCTGTTTGTCTGTACAACCACACCCAGCTGGTTAACAGTAGGAGAGTCTAGCACTCAACTCTGCCGCTCAGACACTCACAAAGCCTTGGGGAGAATCTGTTGATTGACTGATACATTTATATTTAGTCATTTAGCGGACACTCTCATCCAGAGCGACTTAAGTAGAGTATATTAGATATTCTGATATTGTAGAGGTATATAGAAATCGTTATGGATATATCTCTTACCATCAGCACTTAAGTCTTATGATAAAATACATCATATTTTCTCTTAATGTGAGTGTGTTTGGATAGCACCCGGACTACATGAGACTAAAAGACGTGTTGACTTCCAGCTGAGTGTAGCCTGGTTGTCTTTGCCCAGAGGTCATCTCTGGTGTGTTACTGAAGCATTGAATTGTGCCCCTTTGTGTTGTTCCGTACTGAGAAGACAGGGTCGAGCAGTAGATAACAGCCTCAGACCTCCTCCCTTTTTCTCTCTTTTTCCTCTCTCTTTCTGTCTTTCTCACCTCCACTCTCACCTCCATTATCCAGTCAACTCATCAATGCCAGAGTGAGGCTTCTAAATGCAGCTATATAGACAAGATTGATCCAGGCTTTGTCTCTTTGGTCCTTCCCAAAGCAGAAATAGAATGTCCCGGACAGTGGGTGAGGTGAGGAGTGTCGCTCAGACTACACCAGAGCAGACTAGACTAGATCAGATCAGACCAGGCCAGATCAAGCTGATGTCTTGGTTGGTGGGTTCATTGGCTGACTGGCTGGCTGGCAGGCTTTCTTGCTGACTGGGTGGCTGGGTTTTCTGTTTGTCTGGCTGTGTGGCTGGAGGGTGGGTTGAATGCTTGATTGGATGGTGATATTGTTAACAAGCTTACTGACTGAATATTGAGTTTGAATCTCTTAATAAGATGACATTTAAGACATGCTGCAGAGAACGCCAGACTTAGGTCTTCAAGGGTCAAATGGAACCTTCAATTTGCACATGCATCGATATTTTTTAAGGTTATGCAGCTTGGAAATGGCAATTCTATATCAGGTGGTAGGAAAAATGTATGGCATGTGTTAAAAGATGTGTTGACAATCTGTGTGTGTCGCAGGAACGTGAGCTCAGCGGGAGAAGAGGCGAGGAGGAGGATGAGGGAGTGTGAAGGCCTGACGGACGCTCTGCTTTACGTCATCCAGACCGCCCTGGGCAGCAGCGAGATCGACAGCAAGGTACGCTGCTACCTCCTGTACCATCTCCCCCTCACTTCTCTACAGAGGAAGCGGACAGCATATGGAAGATATAATAATATTCAGGTCGGCGATTAAAGGCGAAAGAAGGGTAAAGATGCAGAAACAGTCTTAGTAAGGTGGAAGCTGAAAAGACTTGGACGCAGGCTCCGGTTTTGGAAACACCTCATACATGGCCAATACTTTGCTTCCAGGATTTCTCTGCACATGTACCCTCCAATGTAGAATACATCCACTCAAATTTTCTATTTTATATACATGCAGTCTGAACTCTACATACGTGCTCTAGGAGAGCTAAATGACGTCCCTGGTTTACGTGGGTCCAGAGAGAGACTCTTTGTTCTCTGTCTGTTGGACTTTCAGCAAAAACCTGTTAGAAGGAGATCTGGCAGCTCTAATCCCACTGAAATCCTTTAGCTGATCAAAGTCTCCCTCCGTCTCTCCGTCCCTCCACAGTAGTCTGCCTCTCTCTCTCTCTCTCTCTCTCTCTCTCTCTCTCTTCTCTCTCTCTCTCTCTCTCTCTCTCTCTCTCTCTTCTCTCTCTCCCTCTCTCTCCCTCTCGCTTTCTGTCTTTCACTCTTCTATTCTCTCTCCCTCTCTCTCTCTCTCTCTCTCTCTCTCTCTTACTCTCTCTCTCTCTCTCTCTCTCTCTCTCTCCCTCTCCCTGCCTCTCCTTCTCTGATGTATGCCTGCCTGGATGATGACTACAATAGGATTAGCAGCACCACAGTGTACTGCTAGGCCCTGGACCCTGGCCAGAACCACAAGCTAGCTCACCGGTCTCCATTAGTCGAAAGGCACTCCAACACATGCAGCAATTCTGAACACCATAAGAATCAGTTTTAACAAAGAGGGTGAATATTCATTAGTTAAGGGATTTCCTTCCTGTTGATTGTTACGCATAAGGAATCCCATTGGGGCCTGGATAATCTCCATATTTCTCAGGAACATCGATAGCAGTAGCAGTTGATTAAGCATAGAGGAATCGCTAAAATGGGCCTCTCCAAAGTTAAAAAGTTAAAGTTATCTCTCTTCCCACCCCATCCTGTCCCCTCCCTCGCTCTCTCCAGACCATCGAGAACTGTGTGTGTATCCTGAGGAACCTGTCGTACCGCCTGGCTGCAGAGACGTCCCAGGGCCAGCAGGTGGGCAGCGAGGAGCTGGACAGCCTGCTGTGCGCCGATGCCAGCGGGAAGGACGGGGAGAGCTCCGGCTGCTGGGGCAAGAAGAAGAAGAGGAAGAAGGGGCACGACCAGGTGGGCAGAGCAGAGCATTGGATTCGACTAGGGGAAGGAGTGCTCCCAAGCAATTGGACAATTGGTCTCCAACCCTGGTCCTCAAGGCTCTTTGTCCTGCATGTTTTAGATGTTTCCCCCTTTCCACACACCTGATTTATATAAAGGGTCATTGTCAGGCTTCTGCTGAGCTTCATAGTGACTCAGTCACTTCAGTGTGGTATGTTGGAGCAGGTAAACATCTAAAACATGCAGGGCAGTGGGCCCTGAGGATCAGAGTTGGGGAACACTGGTTTATTGTACCTCACAACTGGTACACTGAAGGGATACTGAAGGTTTGAGTGCGTTGGGTGAAATCAAGCACATTGAAAGTACAGCATTTGCAAATAGATATTAGATCAAGTCCAGCAGATATGACATTCAGACTAGCGATGAGCGATGATGGTGTTATGATTTCAAACAAATTGTCCACTGTCACTTGAGGATCACGCTGAAATAAAAGTCCCTCGTTCCTTACAGAGAGACGCTGCAGCTGCAGCAAAGAATGACCGATATGGGATGGTTGTCATGGGGATAAGCATGATGTTGTCCATTGAGTGGATCGTGCCATTGTTGGTTGAGAGGGTGGCTAACAAAGCTGTTTTGAAACCCAAACTCTTCTGGGCTGCCAGGGGAAGTCATCAAGGTAATTGATGAGGTCCAACGTGGCAGCTAATCACAGCTTCAGGATCAGCCATCGCCCCCCACGTCCAAACCTCCACCAGCAGGGGGACACATCCCCAAACTGATCTTGGATCAGAGTCTGACTGCGGCAGACCCGTTACCGAGTTCTTTTCCTCTCCATCACAGCTGTGAGCAATTACTGAACCAGCAGTGGGGGGAGGGGGGGGGGCTGCTTCTAATGGATAATTACTCATTTACTCGTTTTCCGGGTTTATCTCCGAAAGGGGGAGGGTGAAGAAGAGAAGATTGACGCGGGGCGGAGCTTTGTTTTGTTTCGACCAAGAAACCTGAGAAAGGCTAGGTAGTCTGATTCTGATCTTAGATCTCTATCGTCTCCATCTGACTTCAGGGAGGCAGACGCAGACTTGGGATGGTGCAACCGCTGTGCCTTGCAAGGCAGCCAATCCAGACGCTCCATCAGCATGCCTACTGCTGTACCAGAGAGGTACTGCAGCAGGCTGTGTGTTACTGGTACTGTGTGCTAACCCCTCTCTACTCTTCTCACCCTTCAGTGGGATGGCATAGGGCCCTTCCCTGACTCGGCGGATCCCCCTAAAGGGATCCAGATGCTGTGGCACCCCACCATCGTGAAACCTTACCTCACCCTGCTGTCCGAGTGCTCCAACCCAGACACCCTGGAGGGGGCAGCGGGAGCTCTGCAGAATCTGGCCGCTGGCAGCTGGAAGGTACAGGACTGCTGGGTGTTGTCAACAAATACAGGAGTACATAGGGAATTATGTAGAATTATACTATAATATACTTTCATAAGGTGAGTGAGTGTGAGTGGAACATATTAACGAAGTAACCCTGCTCATTTCCTCTCCCTGGTATTACAAGCTGTGAACGGACACATTTCAGTTTATGTGGTGCAGTTGATAAGGCAGTTGGTTTAGTAATCAGAAGGTACCTGGTTCGAGCCCCGCCTGTGTCAACACTATGTGGTGTCCTTGGGCAAGGCACTCCACCCTACTTGCATCAGGGGGAATGTCCCAGTACTTGCTGTAAGTCGCTCTGGATAAGAGCGTCTGGTAAATGACTGAATGTAAAAGCCGGCCTCTCCTCCCCTTATTCTCTCTCCGCTATGTGCTGCCCCTAGTGGTCGGTGTACATCCGTGCAGCGGTGCGGAAGGAGAAGGGCCTGCCCATCCTGGTGGAGCTGCTCAGGATAGACAACGACCGCGTGGTGTGCGCCGTGGCCACCGCCCTCAGGAACATGGCGCTGGACGTCAGGAATAAAGAACTTATCGGTGAGCCACACCCCGCTTGGTGTGTGTTTGTGTGCGTGCGTGCAGCAGTTCTCCCTCACAGAGAAACAGAAGGGTGCGGCTCTTCCTGTTTGCAATCCCCTGCTGATACCAAACACAAGCGATCTCCCTAATAAACTCCACTGTCTGTCGGACCTCCGGGTTTCCATGGCAACTGGTCCTCACCGTCTCTCGTGGCTGTTGTTGCGCGCTAAGTAGATGCTTGTCATGTCACGCAGCTTCACGCCACAACACACATGCCTCTGGCTCGATGGAATAATGGGTTACCCTCAATTATCACCTATTTACATGTTGGCATAATGTTAACCAGTACAACCGAACTGAAAGGCACACAAACGCATGCTGCAACGGTTTGAGAGCACTGTCTAGAGTCTAGACAGTGTCTAGGTTGTCTCTCTCTGTTTACCTCATCTCTGCTCTGAGCTTATCATGGGATTATAAACACAGCTAAATAGAAAAAAAATACTTTGCAAATGAGTAGACGCACGCTAAATAAACGTTACATTGTTTTAGTAGATTCCTAAGTTAAACAGTCATTCAACCATGCTTTTGTAGGCTTGAGCATTTGAATAATTCCCCAGTATCCAAGTGACGTTTTTTATGGTTACAGACTGTATGTGTCTGTGTGAACGAATGTGTGTTTGTACAGTACGGTCTCCAGTGATCAGGTCGTGCTCTGAATCTCAGCTGTTGAAGCCACTCTCCCAGACCTGCCTTTAACATTATTAGTGTTTCCTGTGAAAACTCAATTTCGCGGGTGCCTATTGAGGGTCTTGACATTTCCCTCAGCGCCCCAGCTGTCGTGTCCTCAGGCCTACATCGTCAGCCAGGTGGACGGTTTAAGCTCTCGACATTATAGGACCTGGCTGCAAATGTCATAGGTGAACTCTCTGGGAGAATTCTTCAATTACTAAAAGTTGGAAGGTTTGACTTTTTTTCTGAATATTCAGATGGAGGACCTGCACTCTGGTCTCTCTCTTCAATTCTTCTTCCCTTTGACTTTCACTCACATCTTTCATCAGGGTGTGCTCAAACACAGAAGTGCGTGTAGAATCAGAGCACCACCAATCAAATGATGTTACATTACAGAGTACTACCATCCAGAACAATCCAATGTGTCCCTTTCTGCTGGGAACTGTGCCACTAGTGTTTTTCTGATGCTTATGTGTATCTGGAGGGCTGTAGCCAAGGCTTTCACCCACCTGGCACTGTAGACAATGGGCTAGTGTCTCCCATCCCAGGCCTCAAAGCCGGGCATGTCAGCAGAGCCCTAACCAGGTCATGCTGGAGGTGAGTGGTCACGTTTCTAACTTCAACAGGCTGTTAGGCTTTTATAGTCCCTGCGGATATTCCTTCAGAGGACAATAAGTACTGTATATTGCGTGCAACAGCCTAAGGATACGTAATAGATATTATCAAACTGTTTAGTTGTCTAACTTTCACTCTTTGTCGCTCTCTCTCTCTCTCTCTCTCTCTCTCTCTCTCTATTGCTTTCTCTCTCTCTGCTCCAGGTAAGTATGCGATGAGGGACCTGGTTCACCGGCTGCCGGGGGGCAACAACAACAACAGCAGCGGAGGAGGTGGGGCCAGCAGCGGCATGGGCAAGACCATGTCTGACGACACCATCACGGCGATCTGTTGCGCGCTGCACGAGGTCATCACCAAGAACATGGAGAACACCAAGGCTCTGAGAGACGCGGGGGGCATCGAGAAGCTGATCGGCATCGCTAGGAGCAAAGGAGACAAGTAGGTGGCGGCCTGAGCTGATCGTGACCCTGTGACCCTGCGGCCGCGTGGGTGTTACCTTACCCTTTCCTGCTGTTCCTCTGAGGATAATTTGGCTTGTTTTTTTCCACTCTTGAATTCCCAGACACACGCCTAAAGTGGTGAAGGCGGCCTCGCAAGTCCTCAACAGCATGTGGCAGTACAGAGACCTCCGCAGCCTCTACAAGAAGGTACTTCACAGGTTCCTGTAGTCCTACCCTGGGGAACCTGCATTGCATACATAATAGCTGGAAAGGTCCTGTTTTGATATCGAATAACTGGTTACAACTCTACTCTACTAATCAAGTTATTGATTCCAGTTGAAGCAAACTTTTTAATTCAGTGGTTGAAGACCTTACTCATATCTTTGTTGCACATAAGCACATTATCCTGTTCATCCGCCTCTCTTCAGGATGGATACTCTCAGTATCATTTCATTGGCTCCTCATCTACGATAGAGAGAGATAGGCAACGACCTTACTCCTCCTCTCGAACCCCATCCATCTCTCCCGTACGGACGTCGCCCAATAATCGATCAGGTGAGTACACTGTTGTATTTACCTCTGACCTCTCTTTTACTCTCTTTCTCCTCTCTAGTTCTCTCTTAAAAAAACTCCTCTACAAAGAAAATCCATTACCAGATCAAAGTGCCTTTCTTCCAGTCTCTCCTTCCTCTACTGCTGCCTACCTGTCTCTCTTTCGCTCTCTCTTTGCTTTCTCCTCTCCTCCTCTAAATCTCACTCTTTCTCTCTCTGGTTCTGGCGGGTGGGTGAGAACCCATCTCTCCTCAAGCGAAAGACAACTAGTGAAGGTGAAGTTGAAGTGTACAGAGGACAGCCCAGTCTTAGTGAATCAGATGTCACGCAGAGTTAGTCACTTACCAAGTGAGACGAGAACAGTGAAAGCTGAGACAAAGAGAGGAATACAGAGAACGAGTGTGAATGACATAGAGGAAGACAAATATAGAAAGTGGAATAATTACTCAGTTGAAAAAGTTTCATATTTACATTTATTTAGTAGATGCTTTTATCCAAATTGCATCTCAAACATGCAATAGTGTACCTGTAGGAGTACAATCTACATATAAACTATACATTTACATACAAAACCATTTAAAAGCAAAGTTATGATTTAAACACACATAAAAGCCATGTGGTTAGCAGACCACCCAGTGGACCAGCTTGTACATTTTCACTGCTGGGCATCTTTCTTGTTTCAAACTTGTAACGTGCGTGCGTGTGTGCGCATTTAGCGAGCGCCCCAGCTTCTCCACGGGAGATGATGGCACTCAAGGAGAGAAAGACGGACTACGACTCGACCGGCACCAATGCCAGTTACCATGGAAACAAGGGCGAGCACACGTCTAGGAAAGACGCCATGGCAGGTAGGAACACATCTTTCATTTGCCAGCTGTTTTTCATTCGCTAATACCACTGACTGTTCGGATTCAGAGTCAGCCCAAGGCCATTATTGTTCCCGTTGAGAAGCTTCTGGAATTGGCCCATTGATAACGCAGTACTTTGGTTCTCTGCAGTTCAAATCTCCAGCGGAACATCCACATTGTACAGGGGAGCCTACGTGTCTCCTACTGATGACCTCAAACACAACCAGGTGAGGCAGGAACTGAAACTCAGGTAGCATTGCTTCTCCAGGCATGATTCAACTCCACGTCTCGTATAGGAGTCATGCTTTATTCACCAGTTGAGGACTAGCCGTTTCCGAGGCGTAACCTTCCTTGTGTATCCATCCTGCAGGCCAACCCCTCAGAGCCCTACCCTCCTTTCCAGAACCCTCTGGGAGCAGGCGGAGCCTACGAGGAGGCCTTCTACGAGGATCAGGTGCACCAGCGCCCCCCACAGGGAGCTGACCTCAACATGCACCTGGGCCTCAAGTCCACCGGCAACTACGTGGATTTCTACTCAGCTTCAAGACCGTACAGCGAGCTCAACTACGAGACCAGCCACTACCCAGCCTCCCCAGACTCCTGGGTGTAGGATCAGGGTGAGGGAGGATTGGGGGGGATGCTGTGGGGAGGTGTAGCGCTGCGTGACTGGGAAAGGAAGAGGGGGGGGGGGGTGGAGGGGAAGCGGGACCAAACGACAAGACAGGCCATGCATGTGCATGCAAACCACCAAGACATTTCCTCAGACGTTTCATTTGTTTCCAGCAGAACAGAGAAAGAAAGAGAGAGAGAGAACGAGAGAAAGAGACGAAGATCGAGAATGAAGGACAGAGAAGGAGAGAGAGCTCCCACATCGAGGCAGGAGAGCTGATTGAGAGAGATATTGAGTGAGACGGTTTAAATCCAGAAAGAAAAGGCAGGGAAAGACAAAGAAAGAGAAAGAGAGTTAAGTCAGTGAGGCAGGAATAGCATGGGAAATGAAGGAAGAAAGGACTAAATGAATCAGGAAGGTGGTCTTGTGAGGGTTAACGATATCTTGGAGCTGTTTCGAGTATTACTGAAATACCTTTGAGATGATCACCAATGACTGAGTTGTAAATATGTGGTAAATAGCAAAGAGTTTAGTAACATGAAGCACAAGAAAAATTACGAGTCATTCTACACACACTAGGGAGTAGTGGTCACAAACTTTAGGTTACATACAGCTTCAATCTGTGCGCCTGCCGGCTCGACTTTGTACCTTTTTTCATTTGTTACAGTTCTTTCTTTTTTAATTTTTACTTTTTAAATTGTTAATTCCGGTGTAAAGTATTTGATGTACATTACAGAGATGCAAGTGCATTGTGTATATTACACAAAAGACCCTGTCTCTTCTTTCTCTGTGGTTCCAACTAACCTTGGTCGATTCCATTCCTAGACGTCACTACTGTCTGTCAACAAACATAAGCCACACAAAACTATGTCTCGGTGGCAGAATAAAGACCAATCAGAAACTTAACATATCTGATGGCGCTGATCTGAGGGGGTTTGTAACAATAGCAGAACATCAGCATCATTCATCATCCTTGGTGCTCCTCCACTGCCTGTTGATTGGTTTACTGAGCGTACAAAGACTCCATTTCCCAACATGCTGCGCATTGTTTTGTGTCTCTTGACCACCTTGACATGGACCATGTGTATCTCCCACCACCAAGCCTCCCAGTGAACTGTGCTCATTGTCAGTTTTGAAAAACGTGCCAAACGTGTTTGTCTCGGGACCCTCGGGGGATAACATGGAGCTTCTGTTGAAGATTCTGCTCAACAGCAAGTCCTTGGTTCTAATGATGCCAGTTTGTAAATGCTTTTTTTTTATAATGTGTTTTAATTGAATAAAGCGGTGTATACTGTAACAGGACTTGGTCACTACCACAGAGGGGGCAAATGTCTTTGAGAGTTTCATTCCCTCCAAAGATGTACAAATTAGATGACTGTGTGTTAGATGTTCGAGAAAAAAAAGCTCTTTTTTTTTTTCTTTCAGAGATTGGTGGCAATTACGTTAATGGTAGAAAACTGTTAATAGAGTATGAATATATATATTATATAAATATAAATATATACTTTTTATGTGCAGATGTGGATGTCACTTATAGCAGCAACAAAAAACGTAAAAAAACGACATATGTAGGATTTTGTTCACATAGATTTTTTGGTCTACACACTAAAATGTTGAATTTGTGTAGTCATGTTGTTGCTATGTGATATAGGGGAGACCAGGGACCGCTTTAGGTGTACATGTAAGTCACTACACTGTTACCAAGACAAGGTGCTACAAAACTAGACATACCAATGTGTGAAGATTTGGTGTTAACACTTTCTTGCAACTTGTTATCCCTAAAGCATTGACCATTTAACCGTGTGACAAGGAACTGAAGAGCCTTTTCAGTACATCTAAAGTAAACAAGAGCGTTGACAATATGCTTCCGGTATTGTAGTTCAGTACTGCGTTATACAGAGGTCATGGCCTTCTATGGGAATTAATTATATTAATTATGAAACATTGTATTTGTTTTATTTAAATAACAATACAAGCCCTGTGTTTCAAATGACCCCTCCCTTCTCCAAAGGACCTTTCCCCCTGCATAACACAATGTCATAGGTCCACTACTTCTGATCCAATGTGCAAACAGACGATGACTAGCCAGAGTTCATGAGCAAGTATGAATCAAAACAGATTCACCAGAACCTTCTACAGAACCACATAATTCAAAGAAGGACTCAGTTACAAACCATTCTTACACAGGTCCCTGGTCTCCCCTACTGTACTGTTTAGAAGTCTACACATCATCTGCAGATGCTTTCAAAAACAACGATGCAATTTCCCCCTGACTGGTGAAACGACGTGACTTGTCCTAGTGAGGAAGCTTCTGTGTAGTCAGCATCTGAAGCCAGACCATGTCCTTGTGAAAAGTAGACAGAAATCTGACTAAACTGTATGGGTTACAATGGTCAGTAACCTTTTTGTTGCTAGACAAACGTGTTTTAAAAATAAAATAAAATGTGAATCTTTCTATTGCCTCAACAGATTGCAACTGCTACAAAGATATAAACAGACCATTGAAGCGATTGCGGTGTTGTTTTTTTCATGGTCAGTTTCTTGATTTCTCTTGCTCTGTCTGATCCATCTTGTGAGAAGCTTGTGAGAAGCAATCGTTTTTACCACCTGATGAACAGAATAGGAACAGAATAAGATGCCATGATTTGAGAGTGAAGTCCACTTATTGGTTGCTCTGGAACGAAACCAGGGTACTAGGATGATCAAGCAATCAGCACCTTTCAGAAACGTCCAGTGGGTGTTATGTCAATGGTGATCTTTCTTTTTCTTTCTCTCTCTCCCTATCTTTCTCTCCCTCTCTCGTCTGCCCCTCAGAAATGTCATTTTTCCAACTCTGACAAGGTGCCTTATTCTCTGTAAGGTCTCCTCCAGCCACACTTAGCCTCGTACAGGCACCGTACATCCACACATGAACATGACACCAGAGCCTGAGGGACGCACGCTTCAGGGATGCTGCACACATGCACATAGACCAAGCCTATTGGCCGCACATAAAGTGTTTCAAGTCTCTCTCATGAGAGCGTCCGATACTGCAGTTCCTTCACATAGCCGAAAAGAGCTTTCCAAAGCTTTAAAATATGACATGGAATATTCCATTATAACCCTTTAAATTTTAATTGCATGGCTAATCCTTGGAGAATCCGTCATTCTGCGACTGCTCTGTGTGTGCATTTGTGAAAAAGCAAGAACAAGAGAAAGTGTGAGCAAGACAGCTCAGTCAGTCAGGAGTTGAATAGTCTGCAGTGGCCTCTAGTGGACGTTTAAAGAACTGCATATGCTGGTCAGGTCTGCCATTTTCTCCTGGCTGACATTGCTGCACACTGACTGACTGCACACATATGCTGCCACAGTCTCTGAAGTTGTACTCTGATAATAGCCAATGCATTTAATATAAGCCTCAAACAATAACCAAACTTTGCTTATGTAAGTCATGCAATTATATAACTTTGATGATTATGCAAATAATGTTATTCTACAGAAATAGAACAGTTATATAATCGCCTTGGACCATTTTGCATATACATTTATATTCATATGTGAAAGGAAGTGGGCAAAACATAGTGTCTGTAATTTGAAGTGTTGTCTGTCCATATTGAATTACAGCTACTGGTAATATTAATTTCATAGTCCTGTAAAACAAAATGACTCCCATTTGATTGGTCAGTTTGCATTGAAACACACAAATCAGCTAAAATTTACCTTGTTTCCTGGCTGTGACAAGACAGTGACATGCCAAAAGGCATTAATTACTGCTTCCCTCCACCTCCCACCTGCAAGGGTGAATTTAATGGCATTTTAAGTTACTTGTCTTAGAGTAGAAATATTGTAATCTTTATTGACAGTTGAGAGTTTTAATAATTAAGTGATACGCTAGCAGAAGTGATAAATACATACAAAAAATGCATCTGTTATCTGTTATAAGTTCAAGTATTAGTGCATCCCACTGAGAACACTGAAATGAGATTTAAGATAAGTAGCACAAACGGAAAACTGGTGCAATCCACAAACATGCCACATCACTCAGTAAACATATGGAGGTCTGAGGTGGCCTGTCCTTGTACCTAGTCCACTCAGGAGCCCAAGGAATTGATGCTGGTCCTCCTCTTCCACGTGGGCTGGCGTGTCCTCCAAACCTCACTCAGTCTTTCATCCTCCCTCCACCAACGCTCCTTCTCTTCATGCTTCTCCTCATCCTCCCTCACCTCCTCCTGTTCGAAGGCATCCGTCGCTGTCGGTCCTCCTCCGCCCTCCTCCTCTCCTCCTTGATGGCCTTGTAATTCCACTTGGGGACCTGCAGATGGCTATTGTCCCTGCTCTTGCGCTGCTTCTCTGGGTGGTATGTGGAAGCTGGGGCCTTGCAAAGCCTTACCTTGGGTACCACCATTCCCGGCCGCACGCTGCTCCGCCTCATCAGGTGGAGAGGCAGCAGGCTGGTGCGCCGCAGCGCCACCGTCGACGCCACCACTACGTCTCCCATGTCCCGCAGGACCTGCGGCTGCAGGCTGGCCCGCCGGTCCGTCTTTTTGGGCACCAGGAGTATGCGCGAGTTCTGGAACAGTCTTTTGTAGTTGTTGAGCCTCTCCGGGCCCTGCCGCTTCAGCTCATCCATGCGCTGCTTCCTCAGGATCTCCTGCACCGCGAAGCGTCGTTTCCCCACGCACGGCGGGCTGCCCGGCGACACAGTACGGCACACGGGGGCGATGAGAGGACTGAGCAGGCTGGTGGTCATGCGGACCGTGTGATCCAGGACTCCGTCCTCCACCGGGTTGGTCTTGGTGCGGAGGCTGAACAAGCAGCAGTCCATGGCCTTCTGGGAGATCCGTCGCCAGCAGGATTTTGGCTCCTGGGCCTGGGCCACCAGCTCCTCCAGGAAGGGCCACTCTAGACAGTAGGCAGAGCAGAACTGCTCGGCGCATGGCTGCTCCATCAGCCGTGTCATCAGGGTGGCTGTTTCGTAGCGGCCGGTGAACAGCGCCCACTCCCGCGGGGTCATCTTCCGGCCGTAGTCGCGAGCCTCCACGTCCCCGCCTAGTGCAGAAGACACACTACAAACATGGAGCCTGTCCTATAACACACAACACACCTGACACAAAAAGCAACTCATGCATTATGTATGTCTATTCCATACACTGTCTCACATTTAGACATTTAGCAGACGCTCTTATTCGGAGAGATGGTGTCACGTGGTCGAGAGGTTGAAAAGGCTAAACCTTAACTCTCACCAAGACGATGAGAGAAAGAGAAAACTGCTAAAAGGTGAATAATTACTTGTCACTGTGCCTGTTCCTTAGGCATGTGAGAATACAAAATGAGAAAATGTGAAACCACATTCAGTGAATGGTTTACCTGCCATCATGAGAGCCCTGACACAATCAGCCCTGCCCTGCATGGCAGCCTTCATCATGGCTGTGAAGCCATGGCAGTTCCTCCGCTCTAAGTCCAGGCCAGGAAAGTAGTTGAGTAAGTAGTTTGAGATCATGACGTGTCCTTGAGGTGGCGAAACAACAAACACACAGGTTCATACGGCGCCACAGGAAAAGTGGCACGACTTGAAATGAAAGGCTTGATGCCTGCTGGGGTTTTTGACTGCAGCAGGGAACCGAATGAAAGACAACTGAGAATGTGTGGATGCATTTCAATACTCTTCAAGCTCCCTTTCTTGTCTTTTTCCCCTCAAAAATTACATACAAACCCAAGGGCGAGTCAAATCAACATCGAAGTACCCCAACAGGAACACCGCCATAGACGTACCCGTCAAGTTCAAAGGTTCAGGAGCAGAATGAAGGAAGTTGAAAAAGAGAGCATTGAAGACTATTGAGACACCCTCACAGTTCAGATACCTGCTTGAACAGCTGTGATGAGGGCGGTGTTGCCCTCATTGTCTTGCCAGTTGACGTCAATGTAAGGACATGAAGCCAGAGCGATAACCACATCCACGTAACCTTGGTAACAGGCCATGATCAGCCCAGACTGAAACAAACAAATCATCATTACAACATTAATAATGTATGTTTCTCATCATTCATTATACATTATGGGTGTGATTCTAAGAAATACATTTCTGTTTAGAGGGATTAAATATTGACAGATTTAGAACATTTTGAGAGCCTGAGTAATCTAACACTGCAATAAGCTTTCCAGGTTGAATAATGTACAATCACATTAAGTTCAAAAGATACAGTATTGATATATTGGCTAAATATTAGAATCAACCCGACTGCCCAAAAGTTATACACATTGTAACATTTTGTACATAGGAAGTGCTACAGTAGCTAACATGGTGCAGATTTCCTGCTTTCACTGTCAGCATTTATGTCTGCTAGCGTGTCAGATGTGAGGTCATTCAGGGTCTTGATAGTCTTAAGACCTAAGTCTGAATGCTCTTGATCCTCAAAGATTCCTCAGCAAGGTCAATTGGATCTATAGCTTTGCTTTTCAAGGTGCTTCCTCAACTAGCTAAGCTAAGCATTAACTGACTAAGGCACAGCATAATTTGTGCTATTTTTATGTTACAGATATTATTCTTATTGTGTGGTGTTTTTTGTACACTATCAAACCATGTGAAACATACGTGTTGTGAAACTGTTTTAAAATTTGCCAAGGTGGAATTCCATTGATGAGAATAGAATATATTTGTGTATTTGTTTTTCAAATTAATTTGGTTGATTATGTCGCCCCATGGACTATATCTAAAAAAGAGTACCCAATATATTCCGAGGGGTGCTCTTGGCCATGACAACGTCCACAGCACACGGTGCAGCAGCAGAGTCCTCACCATTACCATCACCACAAACACCACCCACATGGCTGTCATCTGTTTACACTGCCCACCTTCAAGAAACTCCAGATGGTGGAACATCGTGACAAGAACAAACAGGTTCCATGACAGCTTCTTCCATCAGGCGGTGTGCACACAGGCAGTGTTTAGTAATCCCCTGGTCCGCACAGTACACTCTGTAACTCCTACACCCTGCCAGCACCTCACCTGGGTTACCTCCCTCTAAACATCCTGCTCCCTTACCAGACTAGGCACCACCCGACACCTCTCACCAGTCTCCCACCCCCTGAACTCTCAGCCTCTGACCCTTTCCTGCTCCTGGCCTGCTGCACTTCATCAAACTCTATCCCACCCCATAGCCAGCACAGGTCACCCTACATCAACTTAAATTTTCAAGGTTATTCTTAGCTGAGGTTATTCTCAGTTGTTTGAATTATTGAATGGGATGGAATGAAACCTGCGTAGCGTACAAACACAGGGAAGAAGGGAGTACTTAGATAAAAGGAACTTAAGGTAATACTTGCTGTCCAACAAGCCCCTTCTGATCCTTACGGGAACAGCAAGTTAAGTCTGAGCTAATTGTCTTTCACATGACCATCTGTCTCCTGCTTCAGGGAACCCTACAGGTACTCCATGTCACTGCGCTGCAGGTGAGGATGTCACAGTTGATCACTGGGTTAGTTTGATTTGTTCAGTTGTTATTTAAAGACAATGCTCCCCACTGTACTCCACTTTTGTGGTTATTGCGATTTAAACACACATCCCTGCTGTTTAAATGTCCCTTGTGCAGCAAAACCAGTTCCTTGCATAACAGGACTGCTAGCATGAAAAAAACTCAAATAAACAAATTGAGCGATGCGGTTATCCAGTTCTTCTTATTCATCACATTCTTATTATTCATCACTATACTGTGTTATATACTGTTCTTTAGATGGTATGTCCTATGTTTGTGTGTCACGCTGGCTTGGCCAGAGCTCTACCACTGTCACATCATCACATGAGCGATCCACAAAAAGGCCTGTCTGACGCAGGTACGGCTTTGCACTGCTGATTTAGAAACAAGCTGCACATTCACTGAACATGACCTCTTCCATAAGACGAGTGCAATTCAATTCCGATTTTCATTGTTAACTAGATGAACACCCTAGTGACTTGGTCCATTGGTCCATCTGCTAAGTTTTCCAAGCAAGCGTTTCCAATCTGGGACGTTGTTAATTTTTTAAGGTTCAACTGAAGTAAACCTTTATTCTGGGAAATGTACCCTGGAATTATAACACTGATCTATTAAGAGCTCAGTGGATGCTTATTTGGAGTGTTTGGCACTCTATGAGTCTGGGTCATGTCAGCAGTCTTTTATGCCAAGTGTCAACTTGACACACTGTCTGAATGCACAGCACAGGTTTCAAACTCCAGTTAAAAGTTACCTGGGAATTGCAGACTAGAATGCCAAATTATGTGTCCAACAGAATGATTCAGCAGGAACATCCTACTGAAACTAACAGGAAGTAGCCCGCTGCTGTCATTAGCACACTGATAATATGTCAGAGACTGGAAGTGTATTCAAAAGTCACCGAGTCAACGGTATAGTTACTATTGCACTGCAACACTGAGAAGTAGAGCTGCATCCAGAATCAGAACTCAAGCACAGTTTTTGTATGCTCATTATTTCCACCGGTCCAAAGTTAGATCAGTTGATACAAGTCCTGGTTCTTCTCTTGGCTGTTATGTTGGTGAACTCTTTAAAAGCTAAACCATGATTATAGGCTGCTTTTGCTTTATGTCACAGAGCAATCCCCCATCCTATCCATCTGTTTCCTGGGCTTAACCAACTGATCTGTGTACTAGCTAGCACTGAGTCTTTTTAAACTTTGAGTAACCTATTTGAGTGGACGATGCATGCTCTTTTGTCATCTCTGCATTTCTCAGCCATTTCTAACACAGTTGCTGCACAGGATTGCATGGTTAGAAATGCTAAAGCTACAGTGGAATCTGAGGGCACTCTCTGTTTTACTCTTCTGTACACTGTGCGGTCTTGCAATGGAGAAATTCTAGTGTTTGTCAACAAGTATATATAAGTACTAAGTACTTATTTACTGGGGCTAAAACTTTTCAAATTGACCCAATAAACTACACAACAGATCTCAAGCATAGTGTTAGGTTACAGAATAGTTTATCTGTTGAGTTTCAGAATGTATGGGAGTTCTAGGCTGTGTGGTTTTTGTACGTTAAGTGAGTCGTGTTGAAGTGTGAAAACCTACTCTTCTGTTTTTGTCTGTTTCTTTGACCTCTTCCTCTGTCAAGCCCTGCCGTATCATGATCTTCACGATGATGGAGTTGTTGTTGCTGCAGGCCTTGAAGAAGGACACAGGTTCCGGGCTGTCCTGGGCAGGCTGTGAGAACAGGTGGGTCTTACCCTGGTTATCCAGCGAGTCATCTTGAGGGTAGAAGGAGTCATCTGAGGCGATGCTCCGGCAATCGGGGGGGAGGTCTGGTAAGGAGTCAAAGTCAAACTCCTCAAATTCCTGATAGATGTCATCGTCGTCGTCGTAGTAGTTGTATTTGTCGGTCTCGTCGGGGTCTTCACCGCTAGAGCTGTCGTCTTCATCCTCGTTCCAGAGGGCCTGTTCTGTTGCATCCTCTTCCTCAGGACCCGTGCAGGTTCCCAGGGTCACCCCTACTTTGGCCCGTCCAGACATGCCATTAAGCTGCACCTTTACAGCCTTCCCCCCGCCTCCTGGGTCATCCGTGATCAGCACCATTCAAGCCGTCAATCACGGCACCCACCGCTTGATCGAAACACTTGAACCCTAGGATTTTAGAATGCTAGAATGTTCACAGTCACCAAGCAACACAGCACAACACGCTCCAATTTCTCTTAAATAATCAACAGACATAATGAAGTGTGGAATATCCATTGTAATGTTTTAGAAACCTTCCATTCAGAAGCAGTGATAATAGACCAGGACTTGTCATTAACCGCAATGTTGACAGCTGATTCTCATTATCCTTGTGTGACTGATGCCAACTAGCACCTAGTAGTCCTGTGGAACTTCTTGAAAATACATATCTTCTTGTAAATCTCATTCATCAAAGATGTCCCGTAAAAAAAAGTTATTCAAGTACCAATATTTCTGTAGATAGACTCGCTCCTACTCCTTTGTCTCTGTGGAAAGGTTTTTAAAAGTTTCTCCTAGCAAGAGCGACAGAAGAGAAGCAGTTTCTAAACTGTCATTCAATAATCTCCTTAGAATCTCTCTCCCTCACTCCTCTCTCGTTCCTTCTCTCTGGCACCTCTCTCTATCTGTAACTCTCCCCTGCCTCCCCCCTCTCTCTGTCTCTTTAGCCTCTTTCCTCCCTCTGTACTTAAACTGTTGTCAAAATTGACACTTCTTCTGAATGATGCAATGCTGTATGAAATTAGTTTGTAAAATCACAAGTGACCAGACGCAAAGACTGCCATTTAATGTGCCGTCAGCTGTAGATTTAAAAGTACAAAGTTATTTTTTAAGCAGTGTTAACATTACTGTACAGGTGATACCTTTATGCCATGTTACTGAACATTTTTTTTTTTTTTTTTATGTTACTGAACATTGGTTAAAAACATCGAACCCTAATGACGTAGGTTGGGATTCCCTGGATTTTCGCAATACCCCAGTCCTGCCCCCTCCAATGTTTGCTTCATTTGCATGTGACCCTAATCTTTTACTGAACTGTGGGTCATTCGGCTGAGAGATAATTGGATGCAGCAAAAATAACACTGCCAGGTTACACAAGTGAAACAAGAGTAAGTGTCATGTATTTGCGGTGAGACGCGCATACAGCCACGCATTTCAACCGTTTCTCACACTGACATAAAGTAGACTATAACTTTTCGCGCTATATAACATTATTGGATTAAGAGCAGGCATACTGAGATGATAGATGTCTCGAGTTACACGGAGTAAAAAGCCAATCAGAAAACATGAACAGGAACGTCTGCTCTTCGTGAGTTACATATTAACTACCTATTACCTAGTATCAGGCCCAGATTTATTTCACTGCTAAATCCACTCTGAGATTTAGACATCCAGGTTACGTAACCCAGAATGAGCAACGAGCAATCTTGGAAATTGTTTTAATTCATTCAACAGTTTGACACATTAGCCTTGAAAGTAATCATTATTATGCCATAAGTGCTTCAAATTAGTATCAGCTAACATGGCTTTTAACGCCTGAAATCTCCAAACATAATCCTATAGCCTACATGTAAAAACAACTAACAAAAAGCAAACATGCTAACTACATTTATTAGGATTCCTCCATCAGGAGGAAATCTATTGTTATTGTAAGAATTCTTATTATTAGGATTCCTCCGTCAGGAGGAAACCTATTGTTATTGTCGGTACTATTAGGAATTCCGAATCTTGTAGCAAGTCAATGGCAGCCCTTGGATCACAGCAGTAAAAAATTTAGATTTTTGGCATGGTGAAACAGCACAGCACTATGAACTACCATAGTGAGACCAAAGGGGACGCTACAGGCCACGCCCCTGTACAGGCCACGCCCCAATTTGACAATATGTGTCCTTTTCAATCACAAGTTCATATGTAGACTCTTGACAATGTGTCGTATACAAATCTGAAAAAAGGTTGAATGTAAGATGAAAAGTAGATTAATGATGAATATTTGAAATGTGACTGCTTGGCTAAAGGCTAAGGCCTTTAGGCTAAGGCTAAGGCTAAGGCTAAGGCTAGGCTAAGGCTAAGGCCTTAGCTAAGGCTAAGGCCCCCTTGCAAATCCTCTCTCTGTCATGCCAGACCAAGTGGCTCCAAAAAAACTTTCACGCACAAGAGTCTGTTGACACAGTGGGCTGAGTAAGCCTCCACCTTCACCCTGCTATTGGCTGATGGATGGATCATGACGCTGGTAGTTGTCTTGTATCTCAAGAAAATCTTTGACAGTCGCACCAAACTTGCAGGGTGCACTTTGCATTACAAGACAATTAAATAATTATTGTAAAGTGGAAGTAAATGGCAGCCTGTAGACCAAAAGAGTAAAAAGTTGAAATTTTTGGCATGATGTAACAGTACAACGTTATGAACTACCACACCCAATTTGGTCCATGTGAGACCAATTTCTATCCCTTTTGTTGTAGAGTCCTGAAATTCATTACAGATTTCCTCATTCTGGCTTCCCATCATGGCCCGCATCAGATTCAAGACCCTGGTGCTGACCTTCCGGGCTGTAAACGGGACTGCCCCGACCTATATCAACTCTCTCCTCCAGCCCTATACCCCCACCCGCCACCTACGGTCATCTGCTGACAACCGTCTAGTGGTACCTCCCCTCAAGAGCGCCCGAGCGCAACACAAACTCTTCCACTGCCTGGCTCCCCAATGGTGGAATCAACTCCCCACCTCCATCAGCAGCACAGAAGCCTTCTCACCTTCAAAATAAGGCTTAAAACTCACTTATTTAGAGAATTTAATGGCACCTAGGAATAGTATGACACTTCACATAATCTAAATATTTGTTGGTCCCCATATGGTGACTTGCCAGTGTTGTTTTTGTATCTCTTGCTTTATGTTCACTGTAGCTGCCATAAGAGAGGCCACGCATGTTTAGATTTATTTACTAGAGAAGAATTAATACATATTTAGAAATTATTGCATGAGTCTTGAATGAATGATAAATGTATATTCTGTTGGTGTATGTTGGTTAATTTCTTGTTATTTACATGTACAAAGGGGGGAACCTATTCTTTAGTTCCGCTTTGGAATTGTTTTTGTTGCTGTCAGGATGGGGTTGTAGGTGCACTACATAAAAGAGACACACAAGGCACTGTGCTGGTGGCACACAAGGTATTTGGAGAGCAATTAAGCAGAGACATACAAGAAGTTGAAAAAGTAAAATAAGTTTGTTTTGAAAAAGTAATCCAAGTTTATTCCTCTTGAGTAAAAGAGGCCAATGAGGTATGTCTGTCGTGTTGCTTTTCTGATTTTGAATATGTGTTGAATATGCACTATATCATTTGTTTGTGTGTACATTTCATTTATTCTGTGGAAACACTGTTTAGAAAGCTAATTTAAGTTTATGATCTTACTTTCCTAGTTCTGACGGCATTGTTGGAGAATTTAAACCCTCAATAAATGTCTGTCGAAACTGAAGAACAATTTTGCCTTTGATTAAACTCGAGTGGAGTAACATTCACAATCGTTGTGTTATGCATTTATAGTTCTTCCCTCGGCACTTATTGGTTCTCATGATGTAAGATTCACGATCTAAAAAAAACACTGTGTTCGGGGTCTATCACGTTGCTATGCTCAATGACTGATGCTCTTTGTAAAAGCTCTCTTGTAAGTCGCTTTGGATAAAAGCGTCTGCTAAATGAATAAATGTAAATGTAAATGTTGTCACGATGAAGAATAAAGTCTCAACAACTTATAATGGCAAGCCCTTACATTTTTCTGTACAGCACAGGGGGCACTATAGTCTTGGATGCATTCATACCAAACTTGCAGATTGCATTTTGAATTACATATCAATTTCATAAATTGTTCCAGGAGGAATCCACCATCGCTGCTTGCAGCTATATTTTTATTTGTATTTGAATTATTGTATCGCTCAACAACAAAACCATTCTCCCACATAACTAATGACAATCCATGAAATAACTATTCAGTCATGTTTATACTCAGAGAACACAAACAGTAGCTCTATTAATTATTTTGTTCAAATACGTACATAATCTGCGTATTACTCAATAGTGTCCAAAATCCAATTACTTCAAATTGCAATTGCCAATAACATTAAACATGCACTTTAATGCCTATATCTGAATCAAATGTAATAGTTTTCATTCATTCATCCATTGTCATCCCCAGAACATTCAAGGCTGTACAATTACACTGGTCAGAATCCCTTACAAATCATGTGTATTTGCGTATAGCACTTGCCTGCGCATATAAAAATATAACATTTACTTATAAATCCGTTTTAAGGGGAGAATTGTCCAGCTTTGTCTGTGTAGAAACTCAAGAGTCAATTGCTGGATCTCAACATTCTTACACTCTGGAAAACTGCCAATTCAGTCACAGACACTCTATATTACAAACTAAAATAGCAATTTTTAAAGACTAAGCTTTTATTTTAACGTAGCAAATATTCATTTATTTACAAACATAAACTACCAAATAAATCTGCAAAACTGAACTCAGTCTCAACATGAACATCTGAAATGATATTTTGTTGTTGTGTGGTGCTCCACAAAGAAATACTGACGTTATGATTGCCCAAAAAAAGATTAAAAAAACACTTGCTAAAAGTGCAACACATCTATACTCTGAAAAAACATTTCCCCATCACAGCCCCTTGTGTTTGGCTGGAGGTCAGCAGAGAGAAGACATCATCAACCAATAAGAAAACCGGACGCTTCTCTCACGCTGATGCTGTAAACCACAACAACAAAAAGGTTCACTAATAAATACACACACAAAAAAAATTATGTGAAGTTGGTTCTGGCATTCACTTCTGTCTCTGTCTCATTCCTCAGATTATAATCTTTACTCTTGAGGTCAGACATTATGTCTCTGAGGCGGATTGTAGGTCAGGCATGCCCCATTGTAAAGTTTGAAAATAAAGATGGAACCCACCGTGGCCTCCAATGGAGTCTAGGACCTCAATACTGAGCTATGTACAAGTCTCTAGAGTACAGGGTCTTCCTCTGCTAAAGTGTCTGATAGCAAATCCTCTCTTCCTATAAATCTAGGACAAAAGCTATTAAAGGACCAAAAAACAAGAACTGACTGAACGCCAGGAAGAAGAGGCTAAGCTGTTTGTGAATCCGGTACCAACATCCTCGCTCATTTGGCAGTAGTAGGCAATTGCACCAAACTCAACACCAGCACTGTGGAGGCTAGCCATTACCAATACACCAAAACCTTGTGCGTTTATTGCACATAGTTAATTTGATGTTTTTGCGTTGCTTCTTTGAGGCTCAGGTTGAACTTGCTCTTGGATTTAGTTGAGGGTAGAGCCACTGTGTGCTCCAGAGGTGCTCCTGCCTGTCTTGCGTTCGTAGTTCACCAGTCTCTGCCCAACCAGGTACCTGGAGCAAAGATGTATTGCTTACAGACTTTGAGGCATAATTCTTGATAAATATTCCATCTCTACAACTTTCAGTCCTGCATTTCATTAACAAAGCATTGTGTACTGTTCAGACACTTACTTATCATTCTTAATGTGCTCGTAGAGGCGTCTGAACTGTCGGATCTGAAAGGAGAGGATCTCTAGCAGAGCAAACACCATCAGCAGACAGGGGTAAATCCTCCGAGTCACCAGGGTCTGCATCTCCAGAGTCACCCCTGAGAGGAAGAGGCCTGGTTAGGTCTGAACACACTGGCTAGGCCTGACCTGTCATCTGCCAGTACACTTCATGCACATTTAGTCATTTAGAGCTTATCCAGAGCAATTTACAGCAAGTACAGGAAAATTCCCCCCGAGGCAAATAGGGTGAAGTGCCTTACCCAAGGACACAACATCATGTTGGCACTGCTGGGATTTCAAACCAGGGACCTTCTGATTACCAGCCCAACTCCCTTACTGCTCAGCTACCTGACTCCACACACACACACCCCCATACAGTCACACTTACCTAGTAAGGGCACTATTCCATTTGCAATAGTGTAGGGCACGCAGAGAGACAGCAGCAGAACTGTGATGACAGGAGCAGCCAGCTTATGGACGATGAACTGGAGGTCAATCTGACGGATGCCGTTGGCGTACACCTGGAGGAAGGACAAACCACAGTCAGGCAGGCACTAGGACCTCCCAGACCTCCTTGGCCCCTGTGATGCAGCTGTGACACAGAGAGGGACAGACCTGCTCGATGACAGTCTTCAGCCACCACTGGGGTCCCATCAGTGTGATGGCAGCAATGATCTTAGCATGGAGCACTCCCAGAGCCCAGTCCTGAAAGATCACCCACAACACAGATATCCAGTCACTAATTCAGTGATTCATTTTTACATTTACATTTTAGTCATTTAGCAGACGTTCTTGTCCAGAGTGACTTACAGCAAGTACAGGGACATTCCCCCTGAGGCAAGTAGGATGAAGTGTCTTGCCCAAGGACACAACGCCATGTTGGCAAAGCTGGGGTTCGAACCAGGTACCTTATGATTACTATCCCCACTCCCTAACCGCTACATGATTCCCCTTCTATGATCTTGTGTGATCAGTTTGGCAGTGGGAAATTAATTCAATTGCGTAAGCTATTTAGAGTTATGCTCTAGATGGCCGTACGTAGGGATTCAGGTGGCTGAGCGGTCAGCGAATCGGGCTAGTGCAGGTTCGATTCCAGCTGTGCCAAATTACGTTTGCACTTCACCCTACTTGCCTTGGGGGGAATGTCCCTGTACTTGCTGTAAATCGCTCTGGATAAGAGCGTCTGCTAAATGTAAATGTAGTGATGTGACTGTGTTGCACAGCCCCGCATCAGAGTGAGGGTTAACAGTGTAGCGCCTTGCTAGCTGTATGAGCACCCTGTACCTGCCAGGGGTAGAAGAGTGGCGTCTGGTCCAGAGGAACTCTGAGGGGAGCAACAATCACCAGCTCGAACAGCAGGCCCAGCAGCAGAGGAATCACACCCGCTAGGAGCACCGCTACAATTAGGGTCTTGAGGATCTAAACACACGGCACAAAAGCCAAGCGTACGCGCACACACAAGCACACACACACACAAAACAAAAAATCCCCATTAGAACTCAAACCTGATCATCGCCACGCCAAACTGTCAATGAGCACATACAGTCATGAGAATGATTTGAGGGTGTTAGATAGTTTTGTCATTACCGTTGGGGAGGGCATTACCATGAGGGTCCACTCCTGGACCTTGAGCATGATGATAGTGCGTCCCCGAGGCATCCAGGCCAGCAGCACGCTGAAGCCTCTGATGGAAAGCCAGCACACGTACAGGCCGCACGCTGCCGTGTACAGCTCGTGGATCTTCGAGCTGCCCATCCAGAAGGACATGAGCCAGCGGCCCACACAGACTGGAGACACCAGGGGGAGAGGAGAGAGGTGGGGGGAAGGAATGAGAGGGAAGGAGAGATTGAGAAAGGGAGGGAGGAGTAAAACAGTTGAGCCAGGCTGACTCGTAGGATAAAGTGTGATTCTGAAACGTGTTGCGTGTTTGTGGGTATTTTCCCTTTTGTGTGGGGACATTTTCACAGACCCAACTACTTCAAGTGCAACGTCTAGGGGGTTTTAAGTCATTTAAGGGTTACGTTTAAAGGGTTATGGTTTGGGGTTAGGCATGACACGATTTTGAATGAGAGTGAATTGTTCGTCCTCCCAAAAATAATAAAACAAAGTGTGTGTGTGTGTGTGTGTGTGTGTGTGTGTGTGTGACAGACCTGGCAGAGTGAGGCACACCAGGCTGGCCAGCAACAGTGTCAAACACATGAGCACGATCAGCAGGACGATCTACCCAGACAAGAACACAGGTTAGTCACAACCAAAGCACCACACATGAACAACGAGGACAACATTAGATGCATCTTCCTTGATCTTTAGACAACTAGCAGCATAACCATATTTGGGCCAAATATGATGCTCACCCTGGCAATGAATCTGGTTGGTCGTTGATATGGCTGGAAGCCTACAGGCCCACCCTGCTGCAAGATGGCCTGATGGGCGGCGTGTAGTCCCTCCCCTATGCCGGGAAAACCATGGTTGTTGTTGCGACCGGGGAGGTTGTTGTTGTTGTTGTGATGGTTGGCATCATTGTCCTCCTCCCCCTGTTCCCCCAGCAGATAGGAATGGAGGTCTCTGTAGGGAGGGAGAGGTTTGTATCAAGAAAGTAAAAGAGTCAAGTGGCTTAGCGGTGAAGGAATCAGGATAGTAATCAGAAGGTTGTGAGTTTGAATCCCAGCTGTGCCGACATCACGTTGTGTCCTTGAGCACTTCACCCTACTTGCCCTCAGGGAGAATGTCCTTGTACTTGCTGTAAGTCGCTCTGGATAAGAGCGTCTGCTAAATGACTAAATCTGTACCATTTTGCACATCTGTATATAGTACCATTTTGCACTATCTGTACAAATCTGTAATCTATGTACATACCACCACTGTAAATACTATAAAATACAGTACAAATGTGTACAATACAGCAGTATATATATATACTGTTTATATAATGCAGTGGTCTTCAACCCTGGTCCTCAGGACCCACTGTCCTGCATGTTTTAGATGTTTCCCTGCTCCAACACACCTGATTCTAATGCATGGGTCGTTATCTAGCTCTGAAGAATCCTGGTAAACGATCATGCATTAGAATCAGGTGTGTGGGAAGGGGGAAACATCCAAAACATGCAGGACAGTGGGTCCTGAGGACCAGGGTTGAAGACCACTGATATAATGTATATATTGTACTACCAAAATACTGTTAATACCCTGTACCTATGCACTGAATATTCCGATTCTGCTGCCTGTTTTGCACTTCTGGTTGGATGCTAACTGCATTTCGTTACCCTGTACTTCTACGTGTATAATGACAATAATGAATCTAATCTAATCTAAATGTAAATGTACAGTGAGGTCAATAAGTATTTGATCACCCTGTGATTTTGCAAATTCTCTTAGAAAACATGGAGGGGTATAAAATTTTCATTTTAGGTGTATTTCCACTGTGAGAGACAGAATTAAAAAAAATTACATCTAGAAATCACATTGTACAATTTTCTTAACAATTGATTTGTATATTACTGTGTCAAATAAGTATTTGATCATTTATATATACATTTAGCAGACGCTTTTATCCAAATCGACTTACAGCATGTACAGGGACAATCCCCCTGAGGCAAGCTGTGCCTTGCCCAAGGACATCACATCACACATAGCCACAGCCGGGAATTGAACTCACAACCATCCGATCATGTGGTCAACGCCTTAACCTGCTGAGCCATCTGACTCCCTGAATTTGAGTCAAAAAGTTTTAATATTTGGTACAGAAGCCTTGTTAACAATTACAGAGGTCAAACGGTTTCAGCTCCCTCCAAAGATTTTCTATTGGATTTAGGTCTGGAGACTCCAGAACCTCTAGGTCACTCCAGAACCTTGAAATGCGTCTTACAGTGTCACTCCTTGGTTTTCTTGGCTGTGTGCTTCGGGTCGTTGTCATGTTCAGAAGACCCAGCCACGACCCATCTTCAACGCTCTGACTGAGGGAAGGAGTCTTTTGCCCAATATGTCACACTACAGGGCCCCGTTCATCCTCTCCTTAATACAGTGCAGTCTTCCTGTCCCCTGTGCAGAAAACCCCCCCAGAGCATGATGCTTCCACCCCCATGCTTCACTGTAGGTATGGTGTTCTTGGGATGATACTCCTCCTTCTGCCTCCTCCAAACAAGACAAATGTATTTAAGACCAAAAAGTTATATTTTAGTGTCATCTGACCACATGACTTTCTTCCATGACTCATCTGGATCATCCAGATGGACGGGCCTTGACATGGGCTGACTTCAGCAGGGGAACCTTCTGTGCGCTGCATGATTTTAAACCATGACGTTTTAGTGTATTACTGACAGTAGTCTTGAAAACGGTGGTCCCAGCTCTCTTCAGGTCATTGACCAGCTCCTCCCGTGTAGTCCTGGGCTTCACCTTCCTCAGCATCATTGATACCCGCCGAGGTGAGCTCTGGGGCCCCAGTCGGAGGGACATATGACAGTCATCATTAGCCTCTTCCATTTTCTGACAATTGCTCAACAGTTGTTATTTTCTCACCAAGCTGCATGGCAATTGCCCCATTGCCCTTTCCAGCTTTGTGAACAACAATTTAGTCTCTTTTGTCTTTTGACAGCTCTTTGGTTTTGCTCATGTTAGTAGTTAGATTTTTGATTGATTGTGGGGTGCACAGGTGCCTTTATGATAGCTAACAACCTCAAACAGGTGCTACTAATTTAGAATCATGGGCAGAGTGGAGTTGGACTATTTAAGAGCAGAACAGCAGGTCTTTGCAGGTCAGAAATCTGTTTGATAGGCCTGCTGTGATCAAATACTTTTACCATACAATGTGATTTCTGGATTCTTTTATTTATTCTGTCTCTCACAGTGGAAATGCACCTACGATTAAAATGTTATACCCCTCCATGATTTCTGAGAGGATTTGCAAAACCACAAAGGGATCAAATACTTATTGACCTCACTGTAAGTATTTTTGTCTGAATGTGTGGTTATGAGATGGAAACATTATGTCCGGTGTGTGGAAGGAGAGACTCACAGCAGGTAGCCAGCAGTGAGGGTCCAGGCCCGGACCAGCCCTTTTAGCCACTGGCGTGTGTGTCCCTGCTCCAGCAGAGCAGGCAGAACCACCTGTAACAGCAGCAGCTCCAGGGACAGCTCACTGACAGGAGCGTCACTACACAAACATGGATCAAAGAATAAAACATTTTACAACCAATAAGATGCTTCCACAAGTCACCTAGTAACCAGTCGGCATTTACATTTAGTCATTTAGCAGACGCTCTTATCCAGAGCGACTTACAGCACATACAGGGACATTCCCCCAAGGCAAGTAGGGTGAAGTACCTTGCCCAAGGACACAACATCATGTTGCCTCAGCCGTGAATCGAACTGGCAACCTTCTCACTAACCCGACACCCTAACCACTCAGCCACCTGACTCCCGTCATACGGTATTCAGCTAAATGACTGAACGGCCCTAAGAATCCCACCTGTAGAGCATCACATTATATGGGAGGAAGGCCGGGAGGAGGAGTTTGATGATCCGGATAGGGAGCCACAACATCAGCAGGACTATGGTTCCAAATACGACCTGTAAGAGAAATAATAAAAAAAATATATAGGACACTTTTAGAAGAGAAGAAGGGAGGGAGGGTTTTCTAAAGACATGGGTAAGAGGAGAGGAGACTAAGAGAGAGGATTTGCTAAGAAGGTCTTGTTATCCCACCACTGAGAGGATGAACCTGCGCAGGTGTCTGTAGATGGGCAGGTGGATCATCTCCTGGACTGGGTTGAAGTCGGGATCGTTCAGGTTTCGGAGGAACCACAGCACGCCAGGCCTCAGCACCTGCACATGACACCATGTCCAGGGGAATGATTTAGTGGACAAGAATATGAACCAGTAAGATCCCTCACCACCTGATGGGTATAGCTGTTGAGACCTACCTCTCTTAGCAGAAGGATGAAGGATGCAAAGTAGAAGACATAGACCATTCCTACGAGCCAGTGGAGGAACATGGTGGTGCCAGGGGCAGACTGGAAACTCACCTCCCGGTCCTTCAGAGAGGCATCAAACATCTCCTGCAGAACACACACAACATCTCAAGAGGTCACATGCTGCTGATCTGTGGGTTATAGGTCAATAAATGACTGTTTGTCCAATCACCAAGGCTTGATGTGTGATTGACATACCAGGGAACAAATGTCGAGCCACCAGCCACATATAAGAGGGAACACGCCTATCTCAACAACAACCAGCAAAGAGACCTGAGGAGATGGATAAGATACGAGTTGAATTGACTTCAAGTAGCTGATCCCCTGAAAAGTATTATGGGTTGTCATTACATTTATTCATTTAGCAGATGCTTTTATCCAAAGCGACTTCCAAAAGAAGTCTTTACAAAGCTTTACAAAAGAGCATTATGAAACATATATTGTGAGAAACAATACATGAGACTACGTGAGAAACCACTCATGGCTTTTACCTTGACAACGATGTAGCACACTCCAAGCAGTCGCCTGGATCTTTGGAACCTAACCAAAGCAGCCAGACCCTAAGGTGACCGTTTAGGAGAACACCACTGTTATATAGTTCAGTCATTCATACTTCATAGTGACGGCACACAAACACATTTAATGGCCACACAGCGGAAGGATACATGACAGAGTATAAGATTGGCTGCCAAGAGGATGTATCCCACAGTGGTGGTGATGAGGCCCTCGAAGTGGGATGCTCGCACCTGGAACAACACACAGCACCCTTAAAACACGACTCCCTTCTACTTCCCGGACAATTGCCGTGCGAACATGAATTGTCCACTTACATATTCTTCAAATCCGAGTCCCACCACAGAGAAATGCCCGATGTGATAAGGGCAGAATGCTATAGCAGGGAAGGAAGGTATACTGCGTTAAGATGCCATGTCACATTTACATTTAGTCATTTAGCAGACACTCTTACCCAGAGCAACTTACAGCAAGTACAGGGACATTCCCCCTGAGGCAAGTAGGATGAAGTGTCTTGCCCAAGGACACAACGTTGGCAAAGCTGGGGTTCGAACCAGGTACCTTATGATTACTATCCCCACTCCCTAACCGCTACATGATTACCCTTTGAATGCCTTGCCCAAGGACACAACATGATGTTGACACAGCCGGGGTTCGAACCAAGGACTCTCGGATTACTAACCTGACACCCTTATCGACTGCACCACATTTTACAGGCCATGTTACAATGTTTATGACAAGCAGAAGAACAAGGTTAGACTTACCGAACACTAGGATGAAGAGAGTGTTCAGAGAGACCACCCAGAAGACATGTTCCTAGAAACAGAACAGAGACATGGGACCACAAACTCCTAGCAGTCATCATTATCAAGGCTTATGGGGATGTTTAAAATGTACAGTAGTGTCCATTGTATCTATTCAACATTTTGACATTGACATTATGATTGTAAATTAACACGTACTAGAAACACCAGGGAACCATCAAGACCCAGCATCTGTGATTTCATAAAACAAATGTATTTTAAGGTATACTTTACACAATAAAGTACAATCATTTATATGGCAGACTGTGAAGTGGTTTAAAATTGCATATCCAGACGGTAATGCTAAACCATTCCCATTAGCAATATCCTTAATCTATTTAGATTTAAATACTGTTTAGTGTCCTACTGTTAGTGTGTCCTACTGTTTAGTGTTTTAACTATATTCAAAATATAGTTTAATGTGACTGATGGTTTATTTTGCTGACAATATGCCAAGTCAATGACAACAGGTACTGTCCCTAACTCAAACTCACCCTTTCCCAGGTCAACTCCTCTGCTGCCCTGTCCCACTCCAGAGCATTCCAGTTCAGGTCATCTGCAGAGACACATACCAGTCACTGACACAATGCTGAAAGACCTGGCACGACACACATGACCCAGTAAGTGTAGCGAGGAAGCTTAGGTCCCCATAACACACCTTGACCTCCATTGTTGCCATCCACTCCATCATCTACTCCAGCCTCATCCTCATCCTCATTCTCCAGCTCTCCGTCCTCCCCTGGGTCTAAGCCTTCGTCAGGGGCCTCCCCCACCCGGGCCTGCTCTCCTAGATGGTCAGCTCCAGCATCAGGGCCGGGCTCCCTCTCTCCTGGAGCCTGCTGGCGGGTGAAGAGGCAGCAGGGCTGGGTGTCAGCTGGGGGGGAATGTGTTTTCTTTTCATTCTTACTCCTCTAGGTTAATGATGTTTTTCACTTACCTCATTGGGCCGTGCTGGTGGGTTGGGAGGTTGCTGTTGGTTCTGCTCCAGCCAGTGGGGGGCGCCACCATGAAGAATCTGCTCTCTAAGCCAGACCAGGCTAATGAAGGCACATAGCGTGCACGTCACCACAAAGCACCCTTGCAAAGAGTCTGCCAGCAGGTTGTCACTGAGGAGCGACATCAGAGCAGACTTGGAGTTAATGGGTGTATGAAGAAACAGTTGAAATAGTATTTGTATTGTCTGTAGGAAAAGATTAGACAAACACACAATCACTTACGTGGAGAGCATATCTAAGGGTAAGGTGAGGAGTGAGCTCACAGAGCCAGTAAACAAACACTTGTAGATTCGACCTGGAAAAGACACACGCAAAAAATATAGTTTGTATAGAACCCTCATTCACTCAGCACACTGAAGTAAAGATGTCTACCTACAACCATTTGACATCCTTTGAGTCTAGCTTTGAATATAGGATGGATTTACATGCTGTTAAAGGAACCACTCCCAGCCAGGCGAATGCCACTAAGGTGTAGTGGAACCAGTATCTGACAGCTGTTCCCACACTTGTGACCAGGCCTGCAAAGATGTCCTGGACAGGCAGTCTGGAAGGCATGTCTGGAGAGTAAACTGAACAGCAGAAAAAAAAAAAACTTGAGTGCTTAAGTGACCATTGTGGCAGAAACTAAAAACTTGGTCAGGAGAGAAAGGGAGTGTGAGTGCGTTTCTGGTTAGTGCATATCTTACTTGGAGTAAAAGCAAATCTGTGTTTGCATAATTCACAGTATTCTTTTCTGCTGTGCTTCAGCCACTGAACCAAGCTAAAAAACAAAATCAATGTCAAGTATATAAAGTACAATGAAATATAAAACAGGAAACATGGAGAGTTTAAGAGACATGATTCGTATGATCAACATAATGAATTCAACCTATACCAAGACCCTGAGAGTTGATTGTGAGTCTTGAAGTGTACTTGACTGAAAACGTACCATTCCTGGTGGATGAACTTAATACTTCCGGTACAGACACAGGGGTGAAAAAGAGGTTTATCTGGGCTCCCCTCTGACCGACACACCCTACATATATCTGCTGTTGGGCAAAGGGACAGGATTAAGAGGCGAATCACAGGTTTTAGCCAAGTATGGATATGCTTTTGTTGGGAGACTGTTGGACTAGCTAAATCGTTGACATTACTCTCGGCATATAATGTATAATTATTGTCGATACAAGGTTTAGTTGACACGGAATATTAGGCCTACAAATACAATGCATTATTGTGTGGCAGTTATCAGGCACAAGTGCTGGATAGACTAGCCCATACTAGCGCTTTAGTTGTATAATAGACTAGTACACGTAGTTTAGTTCTAGTTACCCAACTCTATGACATTTCGGGATGACATACTGACAACATACTCCTTCACATCTATAAAGTATCAGCACTAACCTTAGCTAGTTAAAAAAATAACAACATAACATTTGCAGCGTATTCTACCTTCCTCTGCGGTATCCATCTTGACAGCTTTGGCACAGCTACGGTAGCTTCGGCTAGGTAGCCGTAAAGCTAGCAGGCCAGCTATCTTTTTAAGTTAGATCAACAAAACCAAATTCATGTTTAACTTGAGTAGCAACGATCCTTGTACGGTTACAACGTAGCCAACTATCATCGTTAACCATCTACTTTCAGGGATACAATTATGTCAAGTCATATCTAATGTCTGCACTCGTTGTTTAGCAGCCTTGTCATTCTGTCAAGACCAAGATAAACATCCGACACAATTGACAGGCCTACACGTCTGAACCGCTAGGTGACGCAGAATCATTACTCACAAAAACGTCAACCAGCAGTTTCACATCGTCTTATTGTGTATCCGAAGGTATGTAATACTTTTGGAGAAGAAAAAAAGGGTTACTACCCTTAAAAAAATCTGCGAAATTGGAGGCAGTATTTCAGACAAATTCACCAAAACTGATATGATAAAGTTGCATGGTAGTTGTCATTTATTTTTGATACATGAAAAATCAAAATGTAAAAACATTTAGTAGACCTGTATATTTGCAATTATTGGCTCAATCACTGATGGCTTTTAAATTATTGGCAAACAGTCTGTAGAACTGATCATGAAACAGCATTACTGTCTGTGTCAAGTGGCTGTGTTACTGATGGTGGGGTAACAGTTTGTTGAGTTCCGGTTCCACGTCGTGATTTAAAGGTTTCAGCATTATACACCCACACTGTGTCTATGCCCTCCCCAGATGAGGCATCAGGCACCCAGGTGGGGAAGGGAAATCGACAAGCAACCACCTTGGCTGAGCTCTGCAACTCTTTCTCCAGCTTGATCTCCAGTTGGTCCATCTGAAAAAAATATTGTTGAGCAGTGCTTTAAATATACACTCAGTCATCTATAAACACTATAAACTTTCTGTGATAGTGCTTGAATTTAACCTGACACTCACCATTTGAGGGACTCCAAATATAATCACGTTGGAGTATTGAGAAAAACTCACCTGAAATGACAACGGAAGATTAGATTAGATTCAACTTTAATTACACAGGTACAAGTACAGGGTAACGAAATACAGTTAGCATCCAACCAGAAGTGCAAAACAGTTATTAAACAGAATATAATAAATATGAGTATACTCAGAATATACACAGTATGAACAGTATAATCAGAATATACAGGGTATGTACAGATTAAAGTAATTTTAGACAAATGTACAGCTACAAGATGCTACAGTATTAAACAGAAACAAAGTCACCTGTTCATGAAAGCTCATTTCAACTACAACGTTTTACTCTTCTATATTAAAGAGAGAGTCAAAAGTCAAAACACTTAAGGATTTCCGAAGGAACCCACTCAGTTTGAGGATAATTAAGATATGGTGAAAACAGTGTGATGACTCCTTCGCTTAATGTATTGTCATGTACTGTAAGTCAATAAGATGAAAGTATAATATAGCCTAGTCTCTAGCCAGCCTGCTGCTAGTGATGATGAAACTAACCTTCCATAAATCAGATATGTGAAAGGAGGTGGAGCGATGGACTCCCTCTCTCCAGGCTCTGTAACGAGAGTACCACACCAGCCATGGGTTCAGCTCAAACCCTGCAGCCCTGAATCCAGTCTTGGCAGCTGCTATTACCTGGACAGAGAGTGTAATACACTGACAGATGTGCAAGACAATCTCAAGACAATCTCATCATGGAAGATAACTGTATCAGCACAGTTAATCTGTTTTAACGTGCAACTGAATAATGTGAAAGATTTTCAGTATGTGAAGTTATAATAATATTAAAAGGATGACGTTGAGTACTCACTATTCTTCCATCACCACTGCCAATGTCAACCAGAGAACCTGATCTCGACTGCAGGACCTTTAGAACATTCTCCACCTGCGCCGTGGTTGCAGGGACAAACGGTAGGCACACCTTCCTCAGAGCTGGTGCAACAAACGGCCCCGCAACTGCATAAAGGGCGACCAAAGAACCCCCTACCAGCCCGGTGACAAACAGTCCAATGCGTTTCTTTATGCCACTGTCGCTGACTTTATTTTGTGTTGCAGCGCTTTCAAATATACTTGCCTCTGACATGACACTGTCTAACTTGTAACGACTCAGTCGATAGCTTTTCACTCGTTCAAGGACATTCAAATCAACAACATAATTCACTTTAGAGTACGCTGCAATCAAACCGAAATTAACAATTACATTATAGTCTACTTTACTTTTTGAAAACAGAACGTTAGCTACACTTTAACTTGCGCCACACAACGTCAGAAAGTGTTAAAAAAGACCGTCGGTCAGTACCGCTCACAGCATAGACATTCTTTATATGTCTGTATGGCTCACCGCTAGTTCACACTGTACGTTGCAAAAATATGCCCGACTTTAGGACTGAAGACGTTTATCTAGTTCCTAAAGTAACGTCGTTCCACCTTCCTGTTTTTCTGCATCCTTGTAACTAAACGACCAGTCAGTGATAATAAGAAAAGGACATTTTGTAAATTATATTATTTAACTTGAGAGGGTACAGTTTCTGGAGAAACTGAGTGTGATTGCCTCACTTGCAGATGCAAGCGTTTTTTTTAAACGTAAATTGTTCAACTGATATTTCTGTATAATTCTATACAACATACATGCTTATTATTTATAATTATAACATGCATTAGTTGCTGCTCATTTACAACTCAAAATACAAAGAATGTGGAGCAGAATGAAAGGTTATTGCCGTTTCCCCTGCAAGAAGAAATTGGTGATCGGCTGTAGCAGCCTCATAATTGAAAAGTAGAATCAAAACGAGTAATTTGAACAAACCGGTGTAAAAATGGTCCTAACCTCTGTGACTTAAACGTGCCTTAAGGTGTTCTCTTCTAGTGATATTTTCAGGCGTTTCAGGCCAAAAATAGTGTAACACTGGCGGCATCTTAATCGCGATTCAAACAGTATATATCATCTGCTGAGTGAAAATAACCGTCCCAAACGTAAATGAGTTTGACAATAATTAAATAATAATATATACACTTCCGGTCAAAAGTCCGGTTTTTATTGATATTTACGCAGTTTAATGTCTCTGTGTACTCTGAAATTAAAGCATAAACAAATAAACAATTGGAGATAAATAAAATAAATATTCATTCATTTTGTTTAACAAAATTTAATCTACATTTTTTACTCATCAAAGTAGCCACCTTTTGCAGATATAACAGTTTAACACACTCGTGGCATTCTTTCTACAAAAGTTATTCCCAACACTTATGCAGAAGTTCCCACAAATGTGTTGCACTTGTAGGTTGCTTTGCTTTCACCTTTCTGTCCAATTCATCCCAAACCAGCTCGATGGGGTTTAAGTTTTCCTCGAGTTTCCAAATGCCTTTTGATGGTAAAGGAAACTGTACTCACTAACACCATGGCTTTCTTTGCAATTTCTTTAAAGGAAAGACCTACACTTTTAAGGGTTATGATGGTCTGTCTTCCGTTGATTGCCTTTTTCTCGCCATTATGAGGGCTTCCTGCGGTACAATGAATGAATGAATGAATGAATAGGTTTATTTGGTAGGGGAGACCAATAGGGGAGACCGGGGAGTGTTGTAACACGGGGTTAGTTGTAACACTGTCAGTTTGGCCTATTAGAAAAGAGCTTCAGTGATGCAATCAATATCGTAGACTGCCATTTGCATTTCAAGCTCACATGAAAAGTGGCATGTCTCTGTTAGCAACACTGAATTTTACAACCAAAAAACTGATTTTCAGGTAAGAAAGTATTTTTTTCAATCAACATTTTTTGTCTAGTGACAATTCTATTGTAGATGCAAAGTTGCAATTTATATCACCTAAAGTAACAGTTTCTTTAGTTTAATTTGATGCTCAGTATTCAGGCTAACTTCAAACCCACATACCTTAAACAGTTAGCTATGTAATATCTGGTCGTTGTGGGGATAGTTGTAACAGGAGGAACTCTTGACAGAGTATTTAACAGAAGCAGCTGATCTGTTCTATGGATTAACCCTTCGAGAGGTAACAATTAGATAGGCATAATAAAAAAAGAAAAAAGTTCTCTCCATAATTATTATACCTATTATTAAGAGGTAGAGAATTTATTTACAGCTATCCAAAATAATTGTTGTGGCTTACTTGTTGCCCAAAGGTGTCATACACATTCATGGGGATAACATGTTTACTGATCACTTGCTTTTAGACCCAGCCCTCGGGGAGAGGCGGGCGGGGTGGAGTTGGTTTGCTTATAGCCCCACAGCTCAGTCGTCATGTGTTGGAGCTTACCACGGTGAACAAGAGGGTCGTGTCCCTGTGCCTTCAAGCCAGGGACAGGTCCTTCACTGTTGTGGTGGCCTTTTTATTACCATAAAAAAAGGTAAAACATAATTACCGTAAAATAATTGTACAACCTTCAGGTGAATGTGATGGTGCAGAGCAATACGCAACCAACAATAAAAAGGAAATAACTTAGTTACTTGAAAGATAAAAAACACAGACAGTATATTCAATATCCAGTAAAAGTATTATCTTTTTATTTTGTCAGCCATAACGTGAAGAATCTGTTAAACAATTGTTTTACCTTAGCATGCACAAAGCTTAATCCAGGTTGTATTGTGGACAACAACCGCCTTCCATTTTGCCTTCTCTCTCTCTCTCTCTCCTCCTGAATTACACCTAGCCAAAAATATCCTAGATGTATAGGTACGTAACAAAAGCCAAGGTAGTAATGACCTTGCTGGGTGGCTGAACATAACGTCCAATATACAGTACGTTGTTGCTAAATTGGGGTGATGTCGTGACGGTACGCTGTCAGTGCATTTCCCAGATGCATAAAAACATATTGTTTTGGAACAAAAAACATTAGGAAATCTTATACTGTGCAACAGAATGTAAATCAAAATATTAGCAACTCAATCGAAAGCAAGACAAACATTTTGACATGGGTGTTGTCTATGTAGTCCAAACATGTACAACGTTTTAGGGGTGGTCAAATTAAAATAAATAATAATATAGTATATATGAGAAATTACAATAGGTTGTGCTATTGACAAAGGCAAGCACACCCTAAATAATGGCAAAACAATTGCACTGGAAAAATACCACAATTGATCATGGCAAGTGCAAATAAAGGATTGATAGTAAATTATGTTCTATAAAATCGATATCAGATTTTCCACAAGTATACAACATAATAATGTAATGAAAAGCAGGTACAGGAATGGACACAATATAAATAATAGATAATGTGTATACAACAGACAATTACTTACAAGTATATGAGGAAGATCAATGCATGTACAGTACACCACCATGTTCAAACATAGTTCTGCTGCTCATGATTCATCATGGTAGTTTGAATCAGAGAACTGACTACACAACAACATGAAAAAAGTGAAAAACATCAAGCAAAGCTTCAAGGTAACGTACAAGATGCAAGGAAATCATTATGGTTGCCCATACAAGATCCATGTATGAGATAGTTAAATCTCCCAGATAAGCTAATATCTTACAGTGCAAGCACTATCTTTGAGATCAGATCTGATCCTATGTTTTATCCACACCTTATACGTACCTCCCCCTACCTCAGAAGTCATTGGATGTGACGCGGTGTAAGTCCCGGTGAGGATACTGATGCTCATGCCCGGCCAGGCTGTGGTGGTGATGGAGCACATGGCTTGCAGTGCGCCCAACCTCCATCATATCCTCATCAGGGTCACAAGCGTCCTGGGAGTAGCTGTGTTTCAGCACCCGGATGCTCCTGCGGCTGGTGGGCGTGGCGTGGTGCGAGTGAGGCGACTGGGCCGCCACGGCTTCCGCCAGCATGTTGGTGTCGCGCACGCTGAGGTCACTGCGGCTCCCGCGGATGCTTGAGGTCTGGGAGCCGCAGTGGTGGTCGCGGATGCACTTGGACGAGGAGCGGCGGATCTTATTGAACTCTTCAGGACTCTGGTTGGTCATGTCCCCCTGAGATGCTGCCCGGCGGAGGGTACACAGCTCATAGTGCGGGGGCTCCAAGGCCTGCTGAAACATGCTGGGGTCAAAAGCATCCCTGCGAATGACGTATTTCTTGCGCGGCTGTTTGGCTTGGATGATGCCCGAAATGATGAGGAGGATGAGCACCAGGCCGCAGGTCACAGCAATGATGGCCACGTTGGTGTGGTCCAGGCTGTCCAAGATGTTCGCTTTACGCTTCTCTGTTGAACAGGAACGGTTTCACTTTTCAGATCTTATGCTGTCATGTTGACACTATATGCACAATATTGACATGGTTTTCTCAGAGATGTACAGTTGTGTTCAACATTATTCAACCCCCACTGAAATTGATTATTTTGGTTGGTTTGACATTGATTTTGATCATTCAATCATCCTGCTTACAATTAAATCAAAGAGGCACGTGTAGGTCAGACAAATATAACATACATGTTATAATGAAATAACCACAAATGTATTTTCTGAGCTCACATCATTATCAGTTTTATTCAACCCCCAAGTGAAGTTCAATCTTAGTACAACATCCTTTTACAGTTACAGTATAACAGCTTTTAAATGTGAAGCATAGCTTACACAAGTGTCTTGCAGCGATCTACGGGTATCTTTGCCCATTCATCATGGGCAAAAGCCTCCAGTTCAGTCACATTCTTAGGCTTGCGCACTGCAACTGCTTTCTTTAAGTCCCACCAGAGGTTCTCAATCAGATTTCGGTGCAAGTCCGGTGACTGCGATGGCCACTTCAAAATGTTCCAGCCTTTAATCTGCAACCATGCTCTAGAGGACTTGGAGGTATGCTTGGGATCATTGTCCTGTTGAAAGGTCCAACGTCTCCCAAGCCTCAGGTTTGTGACGGACTGCATCACATTGTCATCCAATATCTCTTGGTACTGAAGAGAATTCATGGTACCTTGCACACGCTGAAACTTCCCAGTAACTGCGGAAGCAAAACAGCCCCAAAGAATGATTGACCCCCGCCATGCTTCACAGTAGGCAAGGTGTTCTTTTCTTCATAGGCCTTGTTCTTCCTCCTACAAACATAGTGTTGATCCATGGGCCCAAACAGTTCTTATTTTGTTTAATCAGTCCACAGAATACTATCCCAAAACTTCTGTGGTTTGTCCAAATGACTTTTGGCATACTGCAGCCGACTCTTCTTATTCTTTGGAGACAGCAAGAGGGTGCTCCTGGGAGTTCTGGCATGGAGGCCTTCATTACGCAGGGTGCGCCGTATTGTCTGAGCAGAAACTTCAGTACCCACATCTGACAAATCTTTTCTCAGTTCCTCAGCAGTCACACAGGGACTTTTCTCCACTCTACGCTTGAGGTAGCGCACAGCAGTCGAAGTCAGCATCTTCTTTCTGCCACGACCAGCGTTTCAACAGTGCCCTTTGCCTTGAATTTGCGAATGATGCTTCTTATGGTGTCTCTTGGTATGTTTAACATCTTTGCAATCTTCTTATAGCCATTGACTTTCCTGTGAAGAGTAGTCACCTGTTCTCTTGTCTTCCTGGACCTTCCTGTCTTCTCTTGACTTCATCATGTTTGAAACCACACCAGTAAATGTCTAGAAGGAGCTGAGTATCACAGTCATTTCTAAAGCTGCCTAATTGGTGCTTATTAGGCTTTATTGCTGCTCCCTGACATCCACAGGTGTTTTCAATACCTGATTGAAAACACTTCAATGAACCTCTGTTCTTCAGAGTGGTAGTCTTTATCAATGAAGAATTCACAAAAGAAACATTTACTACTGTATTTCAAAACTAATTGATGTAATTTTATTTGCATATGGTTCTTTAAGAAGTCCTTGTAGGATTTCATTCTGAATACAATTACAAATGTACACTCAATTCCCTAAAACCATTTACAGCATTGGGGGTTGAATAATTTTGAACACAACTGTATCTGACTGGATTAAAACGGTTTTGTTCAAGCTGGGTCAGTAACATTTACCTTTGCAGTTGTTCTCATCCCAGGGGTAGACACAGTTCTGGATCCCATTGCACACCAGAGTGCTGTTAATGCACATGTTACTGTGGCAAAAGAATGTGCCTTCCTCGCATGGGGCTGAAAACAAAAGAAACAAAGACAATCATTAGGCAATATCCTGAAAACAAAGTGAAATAAAGTATAGTATAAAATGAAGAGCAGACAAATGGATCTGAGCAGTAAGGTGTTACTTTTACTATTTACTATCATCAGCAACTGAGCGTAGGTGAGAACAGCAGCACTCTACAAAGTCTCGGCTAAATGAGTTGACTGACGCTCTTGGAAGGTGGTGAAGAGGATTCGGAAGCGGCTCTTTCTGCTTCCCTGGTCCGCCCACATCCTGATCACGCCGACGGACGTCACCAGCATCACGTCGTTGGCCACAGTGGAGCAGAACTTGTTCTTCAGGTACTCCACCGAGCTGCCGCCGTCGTACACAGCCACAAAGTTACGCTTGCACTCGTTGGAGTTGTGCATCTCGTACTCGAGGAAGCGGAGGTAGATCTGATGTCGAAGGGAAACAGTAGAGAAGAACAACAGTGGAAACATCTCTCAATGCTTTCAGCAGCCACCTCAACCGTTCAAGTGACCAACAACCAATGTACAGGAAATGTTTCATTGTCTAAAATGTCATACATTTGAATGTCTTAGATTGTCATCAATTCCCAGTCTCCTACCTTGGAACGTGGTGGAGCTCTGATGATCCACCTGCAATCCACAGCCTCTGTCTGCAAGGCCTTACCCTCCTTAGATATCATGGCTGATTCTGCATATCCCTCGGGCCCGCCCATATCAAACTCACAAACTTAAAGTAGAGAGAGAGAGAGAGAGTAAAGCACAAACTTTGAACTTTCGAAATTTGTGGACAAGTAACAGTGACTTACAGTCCTCAGGTTCAAGTAATATTCAAACTCCATAAAAGATCAAACACCTGTGTTTCTTGTGCATCACTAAGTACTGTAAGAATATCAGAGTATCATAACAGAGATCCAGAGTATACCTACAAGGCAGAGGTGGGAGGTCACCAAGATCTTTGAATTCAGGATCTGGAAGGAGAGAAAATACAATGATAGTTAAAGGATTCTTAGAATATTATTTAAATACCTGTGCAACATATGGTGTGAAGTAGAATGAAAGCTCTCTTTTTTAATAATTTAAACATGAAAGAAGTGTGAATACTCCTCCCCAGACACACACATATTCACCCCCCACAACTCGCTATTAAAGGGACTGAGAGGCTGTTCTGTCAGAGAATAAACATTGTGTTCTTAGATGGATTAATAATCCTAAAACAATTTTTGAACAGATGCCCAACTGGTAACACGCACACATGAAATGGGACTTGATATATTAAGATGATTTGTGTTTGAAAATAATTTGATAAGATATCTCTCATTTTATTTGGAGAGAAGGTAGTCAAATTAGGTAACAAGAATAAGACATATTGCCACAGGTACAGTAGTAATACTGTCATAAATGTAAGAGAAAGGACCAAGCAGGGAAAAAGTATTTTTGAGGTTTAATCTCAAATCAGTCATAAAATCCCTATTAATCCTCTTCGTTTTTTTTTTGTTTTTTTTTACCTCTGCTTCATTTGATTATTCTCAGAATTTGTGTGTGAGTGTGTTTGTGGACATCTGTGTGTGTGGTGTGTGCATGTGTTCTTGCGTGTGTTTAAGCATTCATGTGGACATGACTGAAGACATACGTGCTATGGAGGTCAGATAGCTCAGATGGCTCAATGGTTAAGACGTTGGCCTCATGATCGGAAGGTTGTGAGATTGAGCCCCGGCTGTGGCTATATGATGTTGTGTCCTTGGGCAAGGCACTTCACCCTACTTGCCTCAGGGAAAAATGTCCCTGTACTTACTGTATGTCGCTTTGGATAAAAGCGTCTGATAAATGTATACTGCACATTCTTATATTGTGGGAAGACCCATAGAAAATAATGTATTGGTCTACATCATAAAAATCTCACAGTAGCAAGGAGAGGCAATGGATGATGAGGTTCAGGAGATATGAACTAAAATCAAAGTTTAGCTGGCAACAGTTAAACAGTCTGTTTAAGTCCTTTTTGAAAGACATTTGATCTGAAAAATCTGAGAGCGAGCGACAGAGAGAAAGAGAGAGAGGGAGACAGATTAATCCCCCCCACCCCCCTCAATGTAGGTGGCTTATAAAATCTGCTGATAATAAATTCTGGGCCGGCTGACCCTGGTATCCCTTAAGCTGCTGTGGCTCAGCACTGACAAGCTGTATTCCCCTGAAGACAAGCTTTCATTAACTCTGTGTGAGTGAAGTAAGTACATACACCACCACTACCAGCACCCACCACCATACAGATACACACTCTCTCTGTGTGTGTCTCTCTCTCTCTCTCATTCACACAAGCACACAGAAACACCCACCAGCTGCAGAATGTGTGCCTGTATTACCAATGGACAGCACAAACCCAACCTCATCCCATCTCTTGTGCAGAGATCCCGTAAGGGTAAGATAAAGGTTTGGGCTTTGGGCTTGTGAGTAAGTTTGCTTACACGTGTCCATGTCTGTACCTGTGAGCGTAATCAAGCTGCAATTAATCAAAATCTACCAGTGGTCTTAAACTCTCATCCCCAAGCTCCTTTAGTGTGTGAATAGGAAGGAAGAGGAACTGAGCCAAGAGAAGCTTAGAGTTGGAGTAAGACTATGAAATCAAACCCTAACGGACAGCTGGCCTAATCACAATCTGTATGGTATCAGACAACAACAACAGTAGTCTGTTTAAAACAGCCACTGTAAAACAATAAGAGCATATAAGAAATCAGTGCTTCTTATAAAGAATATTTGATGCAAATACTGTTGGACTTGTGACATCTCACAACAGAACTGTGTTTCTTGAAGGTTTTTTGAAGGCTACTGCTGAATCGAATTCTTGTTTTCTTGTCTCACCTTCAGTGAAATTGTACCGTACAGAAAACCCAATGGCCTCCAGCTCCCCATCTGCCACAAACTTGATGTAGAGATATCGGCCAGTGGACTTGACGTAGATTGGGCTCTCCTTGCCACAGTACCGACCGATGATTGGAGAGAATCCGAAAGGCCCATCCCGGATTTCAATGTGGTCAAATTTGCACTCCCATGAAGGTTCAATGGAATAGTTCTCATCGAAAAAGAGGTCAATGCACTGTCTGGGTGAAGCTGTTAGAAAATGACATACATACTAATGTGATCAATTAATGTACATTTATAAAAAAAAACTGCTAAAAAATGTAATCACGTAACTGTGAAAAGGGATTGTGTTTCATGTTTAGTTTAAGGAATTCACTTTCTAATTATAAAATTAAATTACACACACTTTATATATGCTTATTTGTATTTTTTTTACCTCCTGTTTTGTACTGTGGCTTTGAAACAGGAAGATGAGTAAAGTTCACTGGGGTATTGGATATTTTGTCTCTGTCATATGGTAATAGGACTTACCCTCTATGATGTAAACACACTCTCTTTCCGGTGGGTACTTCTCGGGATAGTTTGGGGAGGTGAAGAGACCTCCTTGTGACTCCTTCACCCAAGTGCCACAAAGCCCTGCAGGTGTGACACCTGAGTTGTTCTTCACTGATGGGCGACATGTGAATGTAAGGTGAAAACAATCACAGTACACCGTGTAGTATTATTGTACGCAATACCTTAAATTCAGAAGAAATTACCCCTTTGGTTACCTGCTGTCTTTTTGGTTGGGGTAGTAGTCCCAGTTGAAACTAGAGTGAGCCGGTTTCCAGCTAAGACTGTGATTGGTAAGGTTTAGTCACATTAAACTAATTAACGACAGTAACATTTTTAGTAAACTCTGATTGCATTACCAAAGCTAGATAGGAAAATGACGTCAACTCACCAAGAAATAACAAAAGTTTCAGAACCATGGTCCTTCCTGTCCTCAATTTTAAGTGCCATGAAACTATAAGTAGACAAACTAGTAGACAAATAGTAGTTTAGTCATAGAAATGATATCCATTGCATTAGGGAAACTGTCTGTCCATCTGCCGCGCGTTGCCATGGCGTATCCAAATGCTGCAAGGATTAATGTTGCATATCCTTTCAACCTTCAGATCCTGGTTCCACCTTGATAATCCACAGGAAAAGCTTTCGTTACGAATACTATTTTCTGTGTGTACAATGTAGGATATAAAATGTTCGAAGGCAAACCACCTATCACATTCCCTTAGTTATAGATCAACTAGACTGGAGTATTTCACGTCTTGTGTTAATACAGAGTTTTATTTTTTAAAGCACAATAATATGGGGGGGGGGGGGTAATACCATAGATCCATTTATTCATTGTTCGTCTCAATTTAAAATCACTGGATCAATCCTTAATTGATCCTGTTAGTAATTGTTCTCCAAACTTTTCACAGCCTCACTGTTCATTTAAACAGTCAAAATCGTTTCAAAATATGCGCTGCTTTCCAGAACAACAGGAAATGGGTCAGGTACAATGGCCAACTTTCATGATAGGTTTGTTTGTGGGAATGCCACTAGAATTTAAACTACCGAACAGTTAAATATGCGTCAATATCTGATAGTTAACCATCTAACCCAGTGACAGATTAGGCTTTGTAACGGAACGTTGGACTTTTCAAGAGACGGTTTGTTTACATACACACACGAGAAAGACCAACAGCCCCTCATACGTGTACTTCCTAAAATACCCTGTTTTCAGGCCACATTTCATGTTAGATTTACCTTTGGACTCTACACTAACACAGGGAGTCCCTGATATTATTCAACACAGTCTCCTCTAGAGGGCAGCACTTGCATACAAACGTCACATCTGCGAACGGCTTTGAACTTAAGTTATGTATTTTAGTCAATGAATAATAACTAGGCGAGTTAACCCTGTAGCAACTTAATAACAGTTCAACCTTGCAATTGGCTGTGAAAATCAGATTGAGGTATAAATAACACAATAAAGTTAGCACACTTAACTAATGTGACTACTTTTTAGATCCACAAAACAAGGACTGTGCTTCAGTGAAGTCCAAGGTGTCTGTATTTTTTAAACGCTTCTTGACGAAGCTTACAGAAAACAGGTGAACACAGGAATTTCTGATTGATGCTAGCTGCAGGCCTATTCTTCTACAGCCAGGCAGTAAAGTGTCAGGTCAAGCAGCACCATTTCATCTGGAAAAGAGACTATTTCATACTCAGAGCTGTTATACAATGGTTTTAGTGTAAATGTTGAAAAAAAGACGTGAAATCAAACCCTTTAGCAAACAGTAAAAAGGTCAGTAATGACGTAGGCAAAGAAACCCAGTCTTCTCGATGACTACATTCTTACGTGGTCTAAATATATTTTGAGCATTTCTGGTTGTTTATTCACCAAACTCAAAAACCAGGTAACAACATAAATAAACGCAGTAGGCTTAGACAACTGCTTATGTCATCACAGGGATATTTTTTGTGTTGATACTGTTCAGTGAAACTTAGTGCTGTGATATAAGGAGCCAACTCTCTTCTTGCATGCAGTCGCCAATACAGTCACTGTTGCTGCATTTAAACAGTTTTATAAAGCTGGTGCATCATGGAGGTAGTTTCGTTGTCACCATGAAACACAAGTGTGGTCTTACCCTTGGTAATGTGCATCCATTATATGTGGAACTTTCTACTGTGAAGACATGAAGAATGCCAGTTGTGTGTAGTAAACTTGATGATATCACCTGATTGATAATGTTTGATTAGATTAACAATTTACTGGTGGTGTTTTAAAGACACATTTTGTTTTGTTTGGGTAGGTCCTTCTGAGATAACACTGCAGGTCAAATTAATCATAACAATAGACTGAAAGGCTAAACCAGAACAGATTAATATCATCAATGTTTTGATGAAAATAATCTCATAATGTAACGTGTGTTCTGTTCGTGGTTCGCGACAGCAGGGCACCAACTAAGCGAGCCAAGACATCAGACAACTATTTTGAGAGTTGTGGAAAATTTTCATGGAGGTTGTTTAGGGCCAAACAGACGAGGTTTGAACTCCTTTCTGAGGAGAGCTGAGTGCTTCACTACTGGATTGTGAGCAGTGGTTTGTGTTTGCAGGGTCACCACACTGGCAGTGGAGGTCTCTGTGTGGGATGGCAACCAACAGGATGAGGGAGAGGGACTGCCAAAGTCGCAGCTTGGTTGGGAACATGGACAGTGTGGGAAAAGACTGAGAAGATGAACAGTTATTTACAGTATGGCCTAATTAATGAAGATAATATATGACCAGGTTATGGCTTCAAGCCAGGTCAGAATAATTCTAATTTATATGTAAAGTATAGGAATCAGAACTGTTCTGTTTTCTCTGACACCCCGTGATAATTTCACTAAAGTGATAATATTGCCAATGTGGCAGGGAGCGCACTACAATGGTCTCATGCAATCCGTCATCTGTCGTGCATGAGGAGATTAATTTAAATGGCCACCGTGGAAATACTTCATCTTCATTATAAAACCAGTATCCTACTACAGCGAGGATTTCCTTACTCCGCCCAACAGCACAGCTGCAAACTATGCAAGAATAATAATGTTTAACTTTGTGAATGGCTTTTTCAGCCACTAACTACTAAACACTTCTTTTTCTGGAATGAAATGTTTTTTGGCCCACGAACATTATGTTCGTCCACCCAGAATCCAACCTCAAGAACAAGCTATAGAGCATGAGAACGACTCTAAGAGTCATATTTATAAACCGCTCACCTCCACACACCAGTTATATGCGGTGAACTGCCTTGAAATTTCCGATATTTTTCAAAAAACCTTGTAATTAGAGCCATATTACATGTCCTGTAAACCGTAACAGAAAGTATGTCGTTAACGGCTGTACAGCTGTAGATCTGTAGGCTATCGTTAAATACCTTTTAGGTGTTCAGAAATAGCAGCAATGATTATTCATGTATTTTCTTTCTGAAATCACTGGCATTATAGGTTAAGTAAGATTATTGTGTCAGTATGTTAAAGATGACCTAGAGAAGTCAGGATCAAGGTGCTACTTTTATCACAAAGCAGTAGAGCCTTGGATGTCTTTCTTGGTCAGTTCATGTTGAGTGACCAGTTATTGCTCGTACCAAAATTAGTGACAACTCATTGGCTGCCGCTGCCAGCCTTGTTGCCTTATGACACATTATATTAACCAGTCTGGAGGTACAACAGTCCTTTGCCAGTCTTAAGCAAACATCCTTACGCTCCCTCACACTTTGAAAGGTATATTGGTGTATACTGGTGACCATACTATGCTGTTATTAGGGAACGTGCCGCTCTTGGGGAGATTGTGAATGCAAGTATGACAACAAATGAAACATCCAGTCTGCTGTCGTTTTAAATCTCTCCCAGAACAACCTACTTGATCCCAACCAATAAGGCTTTAAGACCGGCCACTCCACAGAAACTGCCATCCTGTCAGTCACCACTGCCCTCCAGTCTGCCAGAGTGGCTTCAAGGTCATCTGTCATCATTCTGCTGGACCTCTTTGTAGCATTTGATACAATAAACCATCATATCCTACTTGCCAGACTTTCTAAGATGGGCATCACTGGCACTGCACTTCCATGGATCTCGTCCTACCAGTCGGGAAGATCCTACCAGGTCTCCTGGGGAGGCAAAATGTCAGGTTCTCACCAGCTCTCCACGGGTGTCCCACAGGGCTCTTACCTTGGACCTCTCCTATACTCCCTGAACACCACCTCACTTGGACCAATCATCACCTCCCATGGCTTCTCCTACCACTGCTACGCTGACGACATGCAGTTGTACCTGTCGTTCCCCCTTGACTGATCTGGGGATCTTAGCTAGGATTGAGGTCTGCTTCACAGACATCTCCACCTGGATGACCAAACACCACCTCCAGCCTCCTTGGATGGCAAGCCCACATTGCCACAGTCTCCCAGTCATGTAGATTCACTCTCTACAACAATCCAGAATATCAGAAGATACCTGTCTGAACATTTCACCTAGCCCTAGTCCAAGCACTTGTCCTTTCAAAGCTGAACTACTGCAGTTCACTGCTTACCAGTCTGCCAGCATGTGCAAATGTGATAGTCCCCAAACATTGTGGGTAGTCAGATTATGAAACATACATTGTGTGAAACCAAACAAGTTCCAAAAAGAAGAGCCACAAAAGCACAATGTATTTCATAATTTGACTACCCACAATGTTTGGGGACTATCACGTTGTTATGATCAGTGACCAATGCTCTTTTGTAAAACTCTCTCTTGGAAGTCGCTTTGGATAAAAGCGTCTGTTAAATGAATAAATGTAAATATCACAAGTAGGCCTCTTGAGCCTTATCCTCACCATATTCCGTGAATATGAGTGTGCCAGTGTGATCGAGAGAAGAGTGTGTGTACTTTGTGCCCATATGTATGTGTATAGGCCTTCAACGGTGGGCGTTATGGTGATATTGTTGAGTAACACCCCACAGCACACTACCCTCCTGTGCCAGTGGCCTCCTCTGCAACACCGGCCTGTGAATTCTGACAGCGCTCTGATGCATGCCTCTTCTCTCTCCAGGGAACCCAGCAGAACCGGCCAGTCAGTCAGTCATGCAGAAAAAAACACGACCAGGCAGCAGATCCTGATCATGAAAAGATTATTCTAGAAGTGTTTTCTCTGTGTGCAGTAGCCCTATGGTCCATAACAGAATGGATGGTGCTTTAAAATTGATAGTAAATGTGAATATTGTGATGAAAAGTGACAGTCTACACAATGGCAATACTATGTAAGTGTGTGTAAGGGTTGAATGGGGAACTTTGCATCTGGAACCTGACCACATCTGTGCCAGGAGAGGGAGGAAATGCATCCTGGGAGAAGAGATTGAGATCAACACACACAAAGTGTGTCTTTGTCTGTTCAGCTCGCTGGCACAGCAAGAGGGCCTGAGTAGTTTAACATGAGCTCTGCTTGCCTTGCATTCTTCACAGGTCCAGGAGGAAAGGGACCTTAGTGTTGAAATGTCTCAATGTTCAAGACACCATTCACAAATCTAGAACTGCATAGTTGTAATAGTTCTAATTTTTTCAATTTCATTTAAGACTGGGGTAAAAGAAACCCATTGTGACTTGCTGAAAAAGACAGCCTGTGATTCTTGTGCCCAAATGAGTGGGTTGTACACTATAATCCATGCTCATGGGGAATTTAAAGCACTTTCGCTGCCATATATTTTTTTGACAGTGTAGCATTAGCTAAGAGGCCTCCAACTAATTAGGCCTCTAATTCAACATTATGACTATGACAGCTGGAAAATCATAATTTAACTGGAAAGTCGGTCTTTGGGAATTCTTGGAAGTGATTTATCTTTTTTAACCATATTTCTGCGTTTCTTCCTTTATTACTCCTTTATAACAACAATAACATAATTCCTGGATTACATTTAACTGTCCACCTAAATTAATGATTGATGATGATGTTATCCTGGCCAGCCAGGCTTGTTCTGAATACATCTATGATTTTGAACATAGAACATAGCACAGATATACAACATATTATAATGTATCATTAATATCAATTAACAGTCTATGCACAATATTTACAAACATGCATGTGACATTACAACCATATTGAAACAATTCAACTTCATCACGCATGCATAATTTACTGAAGTCACATGAATTTTTGAACCAAAAACCAAAAGACATATGTACAGACAGGATATATACAATAATGTACAGGATGCAGAAACACTTGCGTGAGCTCTGCATATGAGAGATGTGATCATGGCCAAAGGCAGCCTTGAGTAGCTGTGGTTTTAGCCTGGCTTGGCAAAAGAGGCTTAATCTGAGGCCACATAATGATCCGCTGGGTGAAATGGCAGCCCTGGTGGATATGACCTGCTCCTTTTCATGGCTGTGAGTGTCCTTGTAGTGTGGGCTCAAATGACTGCAAAGACTCGGAAGGCCTTGCCACTTGTTGGGTTCTGAAGACTGGAGAGAAGGAGGAAGATAAGCATTGCTTGGTTGAACTTGGATTGCCCTACCCATTACAGCATATAAATAAATACCCAAAAATGTAATCCCTAGTTGTTCAGTGGCATTAAACTACAGATCAAAAGGTAAAAAGTTCAAATCCACCTATCATTTGAGTTTCATCACTTGTCGCTCAAGTTCCCCAACCTCCTCCCTACCTCTCTGAGGTGACAGCGTTCTGGTAGCTTCCGCTGTACTGTTTCCTCTTGTCCACAGGCATCACGTCCAAATATCCCCCAAAATCATCCTTGATCACACCAGCATGGATCGCTGCTCTGCAGATACTCGATTTCTGCACACAGTTGACAGTTAATGCACAGAGATGGAGTGAGTTGTGGCCCTGGCTGTATGAAAGTAATTCAGCGGTGACCATGGAGCCTAGTGGAGGTTTTACTGAGGACTTACATCAGAGTAATATTTGGTACCGATGACTCTAGCCTGACTCTCACGCAGACAGTTCCTGGGACAAAACAACCTACGAAGGAAAAGATTGATCTCAAATAAAGTATGTGACCATTCTATTCACCAATTGATAACAAAATTCTTCCTTTTTTCAAGGAAAGTATTAACAATTTTGTTTATATGATGCAAACGGGCTGCAGTACCTTGGACAGTGTCGTACTGGTTTCTTAAATGGGCAGAACTTTGCAACAGTGGTCTCACATGTCACTGCTTTCACTAATATGGTCAAGATAAGACAACATCAAATATACAGCAACTCGGACCGTGTCAAACTGCAGTCTGTGATTCCAGATGGAACCTACCTGGTACTGTAGCTACAGAAAAGGAATTAGCACTCCGGTTCTTCCTGTAAACGAGAGGTACGTTGGGTGTGTCACCATCTTTGTTTGAAGACGTGATTACAATCAGCCATAGTAAGATATTTAAAGGTAGACAGTTATCTCACTCCAGTGACTGCACCCCATTCATGTAGGATTTGGTGAAATTAGGTTTTCGTCCTAGCCTGGTGATGTCAAGCCAGCCTCCATCGTTGTCAATGATCCCAGCATGCAAACCTGCTCCGCAGACACTGGATTGCTGAGAACAAGAAGGAAGATGCGTTTGTAACACTCGGCTCTCATTATCTCTGTGCTCTAACTTGATGTTGGATGGATTTGGCTGGACTTATTCATTCCCACTTACCATGTCGTAGTACTCAGTCCCTGCCACTTTTCCATGGCTGTGCAGGCAACCCGGAGGACACTCGTACCTGAGGGACAAAAAAAGGATTAACACCAGGAGTAACCTGCAGCTGCTCTGAGACAACAGCCGAAAGCATGCTGCGTGGGTTTGCATGTCAACCCACTGAACACTTCTGCACTAGTCACCCTTAATATGTCTCTTATACCTCATGACAAATATAACAAATTTGTGGAGACCTGTGCAGGTCAACACGTACCTGTTACAGGTGGTGCCTTTACACTGGTCCCGTAGTTTCGTCTCACAGGACACCTGCTGGCCTTTGCGTAGAACAAAACCAAAAGAAGTTGTTACATGTCTCCAGACATTGTAGAAATGTTGTCATATAATCTTTAGCAGCTCAATTAATCCTTGGCAGAAGTACATGTACTCCCTCTGTAGGTCACCTTGTGAAACAGTGATCTCATTTGATTTGGCATCAGGGCCACATTCATATTTAACTTGTGTCATGAAGTTAGTTAGACAGATGATTCCTTACACATCTGCTCTGTGCTGACCACGTCGTTCCTCTCCATGTTGTCATTGGGGGAGGGGGCATGGGCTCGGGGACGACCTTCTCGCTCTCTGGGGGACTCTGGCTCGATGTAGTTGGTCTCCTCGGTTTCTGGCGCTGGCCGTCTGTCCACTCCTCCCTCTGAGAAAAACACAGCACGATCACACAAGGCACTGACGCAGCTTACACTACAATCTGAGTTAACAGGGATGCAAACAGCTACTGTCGTTGGCTACCTTTGTAGCAGAGGTTGTCCCTGCAGCCCCCGGCGTAGCTGGGTGGGCAGGCAGAGCATGGGCTGCCATGTTTGTAAGGGGCGTGGCCCCACCAGTTTCCCCTGTGTACACAAACACAATGACATTATGATAAAAGACAGGGAAGCCAAGCCCTTCCCTGCCAGACCGTACAGTCTTGTCAAGAGACACAGTACCTTCTCTGTCATGGTCCTACATGTTTTCAGGACAAGCTAATACGTTTTCATTGGGGTTCGAACCAGGTACCTTCTGATTACTAGCCTGACTCCCTAACCGCTCATCCACATAACTCTGTATCACAATTTGTATTGCATAAACAAGGAAAGATGCTTACGGTGGCGAGTAATTGCAGACCAGATAGACAGCTTTGGTCCATATCATTCCCCACACATTCATGTTGTAGCACACGTTTATAGCGCAGCCAATGCGACTGCTTGTAGCCCACACCATCTACACACATAACACAGCATAGTTAATGGTCAGTGGTCAACTCGTCTACGGCCTTTCATGGTTCGTTACGTAAACACACCAAGTTCACTTCTGCGGATGGGGAGAGTTGAAGTAAACAAACTGTCACGGTGTAACATTCAACATTTCGACTAACCAGACACGCTGCACTGTAATGTTTATCATTAGGACTCTTACTTGTGTGTAGTGAGTGCAGACCGGCCCGTAACACCTGAAGGGGCAGTGTGGGTTACACTCCTGGGGGTAGGGGTAGCTGTAGTCCCTCACCTCATCATACCAAGCCTGGACGTGGAAAGTGGGGGGGCGGTCTCTGAGGGAACAGGTGAGCGTTTGGGTGAGAGAGGCTTTTAAGCATTCAGTCGTCCAGAACTGAGCCTATGTGCAAGCATACATGTTGCCCTCAGCTGTGGTTACATGCACATAGGAGGGAGAGAACATAGGCACACATGGGCACATTCACTCACAAATACACACAGAAAATGAACACCCATGCACCTTCCCCAGTGTGCTCCCAGATTCTGTCCTATCTGTGTTAGGAGATGGGTGGGTCCGTGCTCCCAGAGACAGGTGTGCGCCCAGTGCTCAGCGCTCCGCTCCAGTTCATAGTCCCATACCTGGAGGGACAACAGAGACACTTTATATACACACGCAATCAACACAAAACTGTACACACTGTAGAAAGGCAAACACAATCTGTCATGAACTAAACACACTGGGCCCTTACACTACAACACTGTTGCACTACAACAGAGACTCTCCGAGAGGTCAGCTCAGAGGTCGGCTAGGTTTCTCGGAATCCTGAAGTGGGTGCTGCTGCATCAACTACACAGCACATCAGGTTGCAGGTTGGTGCTACTATTTACCAAGGCCATGTTGGAGCTGGTTTACTGTAAGAGCTGGTATCCAGAGAGACCAGCAACTGCGTGGAAAACATTGTGTTGCACTGCAGAAATCTGACAGAGAAGGCTTTGTTGGGGGCCTGGTGGCCTTATCAACATGATGCTTAGGTTTTACTGCTTGCTGAAGTGGGAATCAGCTGAAATGGTGCAGTTCAACATCACTTCTGATTACGATGTTAGTACATTCACTGCCCATGGAGAGATAATTGGGAGAACTGTGCATGCCTTCGTAAACCTTACCATAGCAAATAACTCCCCACGCACCATTTGATACAGATCTTACAGTGGTTCAGTAGGAGTTAAAAACTGTAAGGTATTCCTGTGTCTGACAAAGAGCTGCATAAATGTGTGACTGAAGTGTTTTCACCAAGTTGCAGATATTGTCAAAGAGAAGAATAAGTGTAGTGTAGTGGGCTGCAGTCTTGCTGTTCTGCTGTTCTGTCACATTAAGCCTTCTGCAGGTGAAGGATAATTGAAACATACTGATGTTCAGTCAACTGGCTTGAGCTACTGCTTTAATTAATTCCATGTGTGTTCCTAGGAGGAAGGACACACACACATGCACATACAGTACACACCCATGTGCATACAGTACACATACACATACGCTATACATTCAGAGTGGCCTTGGTTATGAGTTCTTCGGTGGATTTACACACTTACACTGGCGATATTTGCACTTCATATTCTGGCTTCAGCCCAAAACAAAAAGTATGAGGTACCGAAACTGAAAACATTTGCGCATACCACTGCTCTAAGTGTATGTTTCACACTCCATGTTTCATACTAAACACACAGTAGTGGCATTCTCTTTACTGAACAAGAAAACAAATCTAACCAATACCTAGAGTGGTAATAACTCCCATAGCTCCCATACTAATAAATGTTAATCCTACCATTCAAAATGGCCCTGGGCAATGTTGTCCCTCAAAAAATCTGATCCTTTCATAATCAACTAGCTTCTGTAACTCAATTCTTTTTTATTCATTTCTTATCAGGGTGAAACACATCAGACAGAGGAAGAAAAGTGTGCAAAAAATCTATCTGAACTGGCATACTGTGTCCATCTATTACTCTACTCAACAGTTCCCCGCCAAGCCAAAATAGATTCATCTGGGTTGCCAAACAAAATGCCTCAGATCAAATGTAGGCTAATATTCTTGTAGGTGAGCGTAAACACTGGAGGGAGAGTTCAGGAGAACTCTGCGGGGGTGCGAGCTGGCGCCAGGCCAGGGAGGGGGCAGAGGCAGGGCCAGCGGTTTGGCTGGCAGAGCAGGGCAGGGAGGGCAGTAGCACACTAGCTTTATGACTTGGCCAGAGCTCAGACCTGCTCTAGCTCTTTGATCTGCGGCTGGCAAGTTTGTGCCCCCAGCACTCGCTCTGTGTGAAACTCCCCCTCGTGAGTAGTCCTGTCTGAACTCTTTACTGAACTTCTATCCTAAAAGGCTGTCCAGTTGCAATCTTGTCCTGGTGTGTGAAGTCCTACAGATCTGCTGCCGTGCAGCACATCCACAGCTGTGCTAAAACTCAGAGGCTTCTCAGGTTGGCAGGCAGGCCTAAAGTGTCAGTGATGTTGCCTTTGTGTGTATTTAGGTTGTCCATGAAATGGGATCAATCACATGTCATAAACACCCCCTCCCTCCCTGTGGTCTCACCATGTACTCCATGTTGGATGCCTGTGGATAGACCTGGCCACGCAGCTTGTTGTGCAGGTCCAGAATGAGGTGCATGTCCCCCTGGGAAATGGCTCTCTTACCCCTCTGCTTGGCCACCCACCATTCATCATCCTTGTCCATGTACTTCTCCAATATGGACTCCAGGTGGGTGGAGTTAGGGATCACCATTGAAACCACCATGGTCTGGGACAGGAAGAGCAATGCCATGCACCTTAGCCAATCCCGAAGAAGGAAGGTCATGATGATGATGGTTTGAGAATAGCTGTAGCTAAAGGAATCACAGTAATAGGAGCTTAGTTTTCTGGTTTTGTTTATGGGAAAGAATGAAATAATATTATCCAGTAGATATGAAGAGACCCAGACATAACTGAGTCGCTTCATATTTATTTATTCAGTTGTATACTGTGTTTTACTTCATTACTAATTTATTCACTGAAATGTGATGTTTTATGACAACTCATGGTAAAAACGGACTTACTAGATCTTGAAATTATCTCAGTCAAGTGTGCTTTGTCCTAAACAAAGTATGTCATGAGCATGCACAGACTGAAAATATATCAATGCAATATTTTAGAGCTAACAGGTACTGCTATTGGGTCTTACATACTCATGCAATGCAAAATTTAAATTGAAGCAAAAGTTGTCAATTTACCTTACAACAAAGAAATATCCCCGATTACCAATTTCCAGCAGCATGGATGTTAACACGTGATATGTTGATCTCCTGGTAAGTTTACCATTCATATACGAGCAAGTATCAAAACTACCGTATACAGTTGTGTTTCAGTATTGTACATCAACGAAATGAAGAGGGAGAGAGCTACCTGTTGAGTCCTCTAGGTCACCCAGTGCGAGGGAGGTAGCGCACTTTTCGTTTATATGCCAAATATGGGTTTAGCGATGCGTAGCGCAAGTGATCCCGCCCACCGTTGGCTTCCAGACCCCAGGTTGGACTATTTGAGGACCGAACTTGATTCCATTCGATGTGACGTGAAGGTAAACTTTTTGGGTTAGGAGAGTCTTAGTGTAGCATTTATATATTGGCAGTTTTTTCGTCAGGGCTATGTGAGTATTTCAATTTAGATATAATTCAAAATCTATAAGCCTACACAGACACCAAGATTACTGTTATAATAGTACAAGTGGACTAACTTTGTCCATGTTAAGCAGTGAAGCCAAAGGTCCATCTGTACAAACTTGACTGCAGTCTTTGTGACATTCCTGCAGTGTAAGAATGACTGCTGAAGAGCTGGCAGCAGCCTGCATGCTGGCCTGCATCCCTCTGTGACTCGACCGCTGAGCTGTAATTCACACAAACTGATCTGACAGCACAAAACCACTGCTGGTTTACAAACAGAGCTGCATTTGTCAGATGGTTTGTGTGTTTTTGCATGTGTGAGTGTGGGTGTGTTTACTGCTTCCTGATGATGTGAGTTATGATTTTGTGAAACATGTCCTTCAACTGTGAAGGAACACATAAATACACACAAAGAAAGGACATCAACACTGCCATCAACATTGACTGTATGAAGCAATGAGTGCATAAGTAATGCCAAGGCATCTTCATTTATGCTGACTAACAACATTAGTGTTGTCCAACAGAGTCTGAAGGAATCACCCCAGGTGACCATAACATGTCAATTCAGATAGAACGAGAGTCATGGTCTTGCAGTCCTGGAGGAGTGGAGTTTGCTCTGTAATGCTGTACCATAATGACTTCCAACTGACTGCACTGTCAGCTGTCAACTTTCTGAACGTCCTAATGGGACAAGTAGACTCCTACTTGGAATGCCATAACAATATCTTAAGTATCGTTTACCAGGCATCTTAATGATCATCGAAATCGAAAACTACCACTATCACAGTGATTTGGTATACGTCCCCCCCTGCTGTTTACTTACCGTGACTACATCTGGGTGACAAATCATGTTTTTTACAGTTTATATCATATGTTGTGAAAATCACCATAAATGCTTAAAAGGTATTTCTTTTGGGACTCATAAGTGAAAAATATGAGACAAATACACCAACAATCTTGAGTGCAGCGGGTATAAAAAAATTCTGGAAGACAAAAACAAAGTAAACCATTGCATTGAGATTGAACTCCACAGATCACTGTTGTAGTGTTGACAGAGTTGATGTAGAGCGTTGTTTTAACCATGCAAAAACCATAATAGCTTATAACAACATAAAAATTAATTGTTGAAGTAAATCATGTTTGTTGATTGTTCAGCACCGTTGTGAATCCATGCTCCCCTTCTGTCCTCCGAGATATAGAACCTTGACCACTGTAGCCTACAAAATGCCATTCACAAGATGACTTACACCAGTAATGTCAAACTTGTGCCATCGAGGACCAAGAGGGTGCAGGTTTACGTGTCAAGCACTACACCATCTGATTTCAATAACGAGTTTCTCTGCTTAATCAAATCAGCTGGTGTAGTGCTTGGTTGAAGTGAAAACCTGCACGATCTTGGCCCTTGATGGCATAAGTTTGACACCAGTGACTTACACAGTAGACATAGTAGACGATCAATGCATTTGACCATCAATATGATGGTAAGACTTCAAAAAAGTTGTATGCTACAACATGTCAAACAAGTACATACAATAAAAGTTTTTCACTCCAAATCAACAGTATTATTTTTATCATATGTTTTGTTTTGTATTGAAAGAATAGTACACTTTTAACTAGTACTCGCTTCACGAAATACAATAATGGTAAGGATAGCCTATTAATTCAGATTGTTTCCACTTGGTTGGTTTACTTGAACCAGTACAGGTAGTTGGACTGGACCTCTGGGTAGCACATGTTGTTGCTACAGGACCCCCCATAGCTGGGAGGACATGCGGAACATGGCACCCCAACACTGTAGGGGGGGTCACCGATCCAATTACCCCTGGAATACCAAAAGTTAAGATTCAATACCACTCAAGGTCACTCACATTTCCACCCTCAACGATTATTTTATTTTATTTCTATCCTATAATTTGAAGATACAGATAAACACCATGCAGTATACTTATTATATTACACTGACTGTATTGACTAAATGTGAAAGGCAGTTTTCCATTCCAACAATTTACTATAGAGATCAACTTCTCCTATTAACAGTAAAAAGGAAAGAGGACTTACTTAGGTGAGTAGTTGCATACCAGGTAGGTGGCCTCTCTCCACATGGCTCCCCACACGATCATGTTATAGCAAGTCTGGACCGCACAGCCCACTCTGTTTGTGCTGGCCCACACCATCTAGACACAAAGGCACAAAGACTCTGGCAGGATTAGATGAGCTTCACTTCCAATACAAATCAAACAAGCTTATAAGATCTGGTCTGTACATATTTACATTTACGTTTATTCATTTAGCAGACGCTTTTATCCAAAGCGACTTACAAGAGACAGCTTTTACAAAGAGCATCAATCATTGAGCATAGCAATGTGTATTTGCTGTTTGTATTCACCCCAGTTCATTCAGATTCATTTAAAATAAATCCATTGTTTTGCAAGTGAATCTTTTGCTTGTTCCATTTTCCACTTTGTTCTCTATGTAGTCCCAGGAGGTCTTGGTCTTACCTGAGTGTAGTGAGTGCACATGGGGCCATAGCAGCGCATTGGGCAGCGGGGGTTGCAGTCTCTGGGGTAGGGAAACATATAATCCCTGACCTCATCATACCATGGCTGCACAAGCTGCAAGATGGAGTGGTAGCTGGTGGATGCAGAGAAAAACATGGATCTAACTAAATGAATTTGATCGACTTTTCAAATATATGTATATGTGATAGTTCAAATTCAAATGTCCCATGTTCTCACCACTGTTAGCACATTCCCCAGGTCCATGCAGGTGTAGGAGTACCTACCCTCCAGTTCTGACTGACAGGTTCTGGCCGTAGAACCTCAGCAGGTACGGAGGTCCGTGTTCCCACAGACAGGTAGCTGCCCAGGCCTCTGCAGTCCGTGCCAGACCGTTGTCCCACAACTGCAGGGTGGGAGACAGACTGTTAGTGACTATGGTTCCCTAATTTATGACATTGCACATATTTATATACATAGGCAATATCTGTCGTTTGACAAATACAGAAAAGAAGAAAGCAACACAGTAAACAAAGAATACTTAAAATATCCCGGAGACGCATGCAATACCCATTTTACCCAGCAGAGCTCAGTATGGCACTGAACAAGAAGGCAACAACGTTTGATTGCAATTGAATTTCAGTTCGCATTTTCAGTCTAATTGTAAAACAAGAACAATCAACTAAATGTGCTCTTCAAAAGCAACCACATAGCCTAACGTGTACAACTTATTAAAAGCGCAAAACCTTTGCATTTAAGAAACGTACCATGTATTCCATATTTGCAGCAGGTGGAAAGACGCTGGCGCGCACTTGATTATGATAGTCAAGAATGGCAACCATATCATTCTGAGAAATGTAACGCTTCCGTCTGGATTTCGGAACGATGGGTGAGACTGACTGCTTTGAAGTGGATTTCATGTCAGTTAAATTGGCGGTTGGCATGTAATCCGTCGAGTTGACAATAAATCCACTTGTTACATTGAACAGAAGGACCAAGTTGGTCAAAATGTTGACGCCTCTCATACTTCTTGTTTTCATTCGTGCTGAGAAAATTTCAGAAAATTCAAATACATTGCATTTGTGTTTATCTTAACGACATTATAAACTTGTTCTGGGTTTGAAATCTAAACTAACCCTGCATTATCCGACTGTAAACTATGACAAAATCCCGAAACACATTCTTATTTTTACTTTAAACAAAAGTATTCGTTATTAATCGGTTGCAAGTACATATATAAATGTGTTAAAACAATCATATTACGATATTATTATGTTAATTTCTTACCTTAAAATGTACAAAGTTAACTGTACTAGTCAAGCTGATTCTATTATCAAGCTGTGCCAGTTCGACCTATGAACAGTATGTCATTCTCTCAAATGAAGTGAGGTTTTATATCGCCGTTCAAAGCTGAGGTTTGATGCTGATAACTTTGAGTCCTTGAATTAGTTGCACAATGATGGGACCTTCGATGGAAGACTTTGATGTTAATTTGTTCTAATGATGTTTATAAAGACAGGTGGGAGTGCCAAGAAAGCAGATAGGATTCAGCACCAACTGTCCGCAATCAACATCCTCTCACCCATAAATCAATCCCTTCACTCTTAAAGACTATTCATCGCATCATGGTTTTTATTTACATTAGAATTGGATCCTCCCAAAGTTTTCGTTTGGTATTTTCGTTTGGTATCAACTACAATTGGACTGTGAAACTGGTTTGTCCTTAAGCTAAACATAATCAGTGTCATGACCAGTGCCTTGAAGTCAAATCAGTTTTCCAACAATGATAGGTAGTTACTTGAGCAGAATATCGACTCCATTTGGCATATCGTCAGTTAAATTACAGGTTTTATTTGTTTAGTGTCAGATTCCAGAAGTGTTCTCCCTTGTGAAAATGCCCTTGCCAAACAGGACAAAAAATCCCTGGAAAGTGGAACATGAAATATAGTGTGACTATCTTCTTTACACAATTTTTCACAGTCTTGTTTTTCCTCTGCTGTATTGTACTAAGGATAGTACTACAACTGATGATAACAATGGACTCAGCCTGCTATGATTTGATATAAGGCTGTATGTTTAGGAATGAAGACAGCTGATATGAGTAATGCAATCTGTGACAATTTTTGTTATGAAAATAAATGTTCAAATGAAAGACAAGAGATCGTCAATCTTAAATGTTCACTTTGACAGCAAAAAAAGAGAAGTAGGCTGAACATAGTATAATTTCCACTCACAGTGCAAACCTTACTTAGAACCACATGGGAACCTGCTGTGCTCTCCCTCTTTCAGGGGGGTGGAATAGGGTAATGCTGGCAGATATGTGGGTAGCAGCCATTGATGATTACATCACTTTCTAAACTGGAGGAGAGTCTGGAGGCCCACCAAAGGTGCACTGTACTAGGACTTGAAATGCATTGCTGTTGGAAGTACATCTTCAAGTTAGGGGGGATTATCATAAAATCACCTGCCACAAATGTGCTGTCTGCCTAACCAAGGCCCTGAAAGTCTAATGTGTTTGGATAGACAATACAATACAGGATAGCACGGGCGAAGGCTTTTCAAATCAAAGGTGGTTTTTTAAATCACGTTCATTGCCCAGTGCAGTTCTGGTCATCTGGATCTTATTGGAGTTCTGCACATTTAGAACTCTCACATCAACGGCCTTTCTTGCCTGCTATAACACATGTACACTCTGCCCTGTCATATTGGCAAGAGTCAGGCCTTAAAGAACCCCAGTTTCACTTGACCACCGTAAAGGTTATGCTAAATTCTGTTAAACCACCAAAAATATAAATGACCAAAACAGGCATTGGTATTTTTACTCAGTTTGCTAGTTTAGGAAAATACTCATAAATATCAATCATGATCAGTTGCCTTCTGTTTTAGCCTTCTCTATAAAGTACATCAATGATAATTCTAAACTTTTACTCAAAGGGGAATCTGTTGGATTTGCTATATGAGTTCTACGTAATATTAGTTCTAGGTTGAAGGATGCAGGGTTTGAGCTGGGGAGTATTGAGTGAAGTGGTTGTTTCTGGATGAGGTCTGAGATTTGAACAAGTGGCAGTGTCCAATATCTCTACCACAGCTGGGACAGAGGACTGGAGGAGGCTGATTTATCATCTGTCCTGGCCAACAGAAACAGTCTAGCTAAGCCCACAGTATTTCTATGTGGATTTTAAGGCTTCATTTGGCTGTTATTGTTAGCATCAAGCAGTCTTAACACTAGCTTGAAAAAGTTCATTCAAAAGGCATTTTTTTTCCTCAATCAAGGAATAATTTGAAGAAAAAAAATTAAAAATAGACTCATCTTCAAAATTGTTCAGCAGCTTTCCACCTTATATTAACCAGAAATCAGATTTTATGAAAGCTCACGGACGTGAGTCCACAGTAGTCCGATGCGAGCTGGCCAGCGATTCCCAAAGACGTCAGTTTTGTACTCGTTTTTCGAACACTCAAGTGACCGACATTTAACCGAGAGCATCTGGTGATTTTTCGAAATAAAAGATTGTTATTAATTATCGTATTTCTTCGGCGGCCCGTGGCCCGGTACCAACTGATCCGTGGTGGCCCCGGCCTACATTGGGTCAACGGCCCACCGGGACGATGCCCGGTATGCCAGATGGCCAGTCCACCCCTGGCCACATGTGGCCTTTTCAGATGGTTGGGACTTTGCAGGCCATAGAGATTTGCTGGCTGATGACCAGAAATAATGACCATGAGAATGATGTTTTCCTGGATCTGTCTGGTCTTAGCTCAGACTCCACACTACTAAGGCCAATGGGTTGTTTAGAAAGGTGGAAAGACTTCACTCTACTGGGTCTCAAACCCAAGACCTGTTTTCCTGATTGGTCTTTCTGCTTCCAGATGCATCATTGTGTAAATAACAGCTGCAAACCATACGTGTACATTTTATTTATCTAGGCTCTAGCCTATCTCTGTAACAAAATATTTGCCAAAATACAGGGCTACACTTACTAGGTAGTGAAAACTGTGCTCTTTGGGTTAGGTTGTCAAGATAATCCATCCAAAAAAACAAAACAAGCTGTGTACCACATCATACCAAATGCACTGTGGAGTCACTCACTTATATAGTACTTTACGAGAGCATATGCAACAACATGTATGCTTAATTCCCATGGCTTAATTCCCATGGCTCACATCAAGCAAATATCAGTATGTCGCCATACAATATGTTGGACATACAGCGTCATTCTGAAGGCTATCAGTCCATGTGGGTGATTACATTTCCTAATGTAACATGTGAACAAACAGGTGTGGGTACTGTGGTAACTGTGAGAATATTTTCAGAGGACAGCCATGGACGGCTGGCTACCACACACAAAGCAACCAAATCTGTGCCAACACAAACCTCACCAGCTGGTGAATAACATGTTCTCACTGTCATATATCTTTGAAGCATTGAAGCATAAAAGAACCCGGGTACCCCCTCCCCTTTCTGCCAAATATGAAAAGGCCATTGAGCCAATTACATTATAGTAACTTGTTTAATCAAAAAGCTGATGTTTTTGTCTACTTGAGCCCAAGGAGGAAGCAACAGCAGATCTTGATTTTGGGGCTGGAAAAACAGACAGTGAACAGTAAAATAATGAATCTATTCCTTAGCGATTGTCTGTCAGCCGAGAATTGAAAGTGAGACAGTTAGGACTGTTTCTGGGCAGTAAAGCATCATCCAAAATCCAGGCGTTAGCTTATTCATCATTTAGACAAAACCAGTCAAAATGTCAAGCCAGCGATTCGGATGAAGGTGTGATGTGTGATGTCCCACTAAAGAAAACTGCAACATTACAACTATAGTTAGCCTGGTGCTCAAGATGTGGAGAACCACCAAAAGACAAAAATTGTTCAGAAAAGGTTATGTTCTATTTCTTGAATGATGTCATGCACTGAATACAAACCACATTTTTCATTTGGCTCCCAAAAATAGGTTTAATAGAAATACAATCCTCAGTCAATGGGTAATTGTGCTAAATTTAGAAAATTATCAGATTCACAGGAGTACACATCAGATGTTACTCACAAAAGGCAATGAACCTTGCTACGAATATGGCCTACACATTGAGAAATGTGTTGGTTGAAATGGTTTAGACGTGTAGGTGTAAAACTCATGTTTTAAGATTTGTATCTGAATATGTGTTTAGTATGCTATGCATTCTGAAAGAAGAAGGGGTTTTTAAGACCATATATAGAGAAATACTCACATAGTCCATGGAGGCAGGTGCTATTCATATGTCCATATTTGTTCAAGTGGGCTTTCTTCCACTGAGTTCCCTACTGATTTAATGAGTAATTTGATTTAAAATGAATGCAGTGCAGTTCTATCACCACCAATCTTCATGTCATGAGAACATAATAGTAATGGAAATAACTGCTGGGCCTAACTGCTGGGCCGAATAATAGTCTCTACTCCAGGGTTTAGCAGGTCTAGGGACCTGCTACTTTTTGTAGGCTTTTTAATACTCGCAGTCAGGTGCACAGCTGTTGTTGTTGCTTTATTGTTTGCTTCCGACAGGTACACTACTGTCCGTTGGATGTGCTTGCTTTATAATTGTAACTTGTTCGGCTGAATGCTCTTAGAACAGCCAACTGTGGTATGTGTGAGTGTGGTGTATGTGCGTGCATGTGTGTTCTTCTGTGCGTTACGATTCAACAATAACTGCCTGAACAACAACATGTGACATAATGGCAAAAGCTCAATTGCCCCCCTGCCACCACCGCAGCTGAAATCAGTGTTTCTATGAAAATAGATGATGTAATTCACTCGTGTTGACTTTAACTGATACATGATAGCCGATAAGAAATCCTGCAAGAGTAAGAACCCACTTTGGAACAACTTAGGACCAATATGAATACAGTACTGATGATTTGACTTCCAAAGTCAAACAGTTTTGTGTAATGGAAGTGTACTGTACCCATTCGTGTAAGGAAAACATTTCATTGTGTTTCATAAAATGTTTTTGTTTCAATGTTGGTATAGTTCAATTAACATTTGGGGTATCTGATTGCACTTCCCTTCAACCAAACAGTACTAGTTATTTATCCCTCAAACAGAACAGTACCAGTTCCTGGTATTATATTGATTTATTGATTGATTGAATTGTATTCTGATACAACTGTAATATAACTATGTATATTCTGCTAAAAATATGTAAATCCTGTACATCCTGACATAACACTGTATATTCTACAAGACCAATACGTAATTTATTATTTATGTATTATTATAATTGTAATTGTATAGTCTGTACATAATCATTTATCCAAGCATCTAATTATAGTTTAACTGTGGATCCATCTAACTGAGATGATTGTGTTGATATTGTATATTATGTGTTATGGTGCAGTTAGTTATACTTAAGGGATTCTCTCACTGTTTTGCATAATATACACTGTATGTTCTAATGGCAAAACTACATCCTAAAACAAGTGCTTGCTTGCAGTGGTTCTTAACCTGCATGGGTCCGATCGAACTCCAGGGACTCGGTGAGTCAATCTATGTGTTGTCAAGACACACATCCGACTCATATGAGTCGTGATGACACAACCAACTAAGAGGGGTTCGGTGAATGCGCATATGCAACTGGTGGGGTTCAGTACCTCCAACAAGGTTGAGAACCACTGCATTAGGTTAATGCACTAGTTAGGGTACAATGACACCCTGTGGTCCTTTTTGAGTTGTCTACCTAGTGCCTTTCTATGGCATGCCTGTAGATGTCAGTCTTGATTCATAATTGTCACTGCACACTTGGTATCATCCTAGTCCATGATGTGCAGAAAAATATGCCTCATTCTTCAGTCTTAATAGAATTGCAAATTGATTAATTTAAAGACATTTTACATAATTTATCAAACCAGTTATCTTACAGTGGATACCAATTATTTTAAAGGTTTTGCATTGCCATCCATAATCTGCCAATTTCTTAAAAAGTAAAAAAAACCTGCTTCATCGTGGTGGACTGTATTTTTTGATGAGCGACCTGGTAAAGTCTCTTTTTTCAATAGTTTTGTGACTGATCACTGCAGCTCATTCTGATATTATATTTTACACATACACACACCCACGTACATTTCTCTCTTATCGTATATTTCCTTCTTTGCAACCTTCGGGGGTGAGCGAGGGAGAGAGAGAGAGAGAGAGAGAGAGAGAGAGAGAGAGAGAGAGAGAGAGAGAGGGAGAAGGAGAAGGAGAGAGAGAGAGGGAGACGGCTGGAGATTGGAGGTACAGTAGAGAGAGTGAGCGAGTCATAAAATTCACCAGGAGCAGTTCTGGCAGCGGTGGCACCGCTCTCTCACCCTCCCACGTAGCCTACCGTCTGAGCCGACAAACACAAATGCCCACAGTGACAATCATTAATCGCCTCGGAACTTAGACATACTGTTCCCTGGATTCCCACTTCAGCACCCTTCTATATATTTTAACATTCTTTCTGGACTCTCGAGGGACCGCACAACATTGGGCTTTGCTCTCCCCATATACCCTCATTTTCTGAATGACGGGCGGACGGTTCGATTTTGACGATGGTGGCACATATTGCGGTGGTTGGGAGGATGGGAAAGCCCACGGACATGGCATCTGCACCGGGCCTAAGGGCCAGGGCGAGTACTCCGGATCCTGGTCAAACGGCTTTGAGGTAGTTGGTGTTTACACCTGGCCCAGCGGCAACGTCTATCAGGGCTATTGGGCGCAGGGAAAACGCCACGGACTCGGCGTGGAATCGAAAGGAAGATGGATTTACCGCGGTGAATGGACTCATGGATTTAAAGGCCGATATGGGGTACGTCAAAGCCTCAATACCCCAGCCAGATACGACGGGACGTGGAGTAACGGTCTGCAAGATGGATATGGGGTTGAAACATACGGGGATGGAGGTGAGCCTGGAGCAACAGTTTGTGTATACACCTCACATAGTTTTGGATTGAAGCCGAAACAAGTGCTGATTGGCCGTGCAGAGCTACTCTTTATACAGTGGTAGAACATCAATTAGTTAAAGTTAAAAGTTTAGGGGATATAATAATTTCAGACAATGTATCTGTATAGGAGTGTTCGGGAAAAATCACAAACTCAACTCCATTTTGCCTTAACGAAGTGATATTGATATGTAGGGACTGGTCAGCAGCAACAGCGCCCCACTCTCCCATAGAGGTCACGGCTATAAATAGAAACGTCATCCACTCTAGAAAATCAAAAGGCTTTTTCACTAGCCACAGACATATAGACAAACATCGATTTTCTCGCTATTCGTTTCATGGAAATTACTGTTCAGTATTGTAGGGGGAAGTCTTTTTGAATGCGGGGTAGTTTGTATTTTTCTACACTGTAGGTTGTTAATCTGAGATATTTGAAGAACAGGTGTTTTGAAAGTTTTTTACGCTCTGTCTAAACACACTTGTTAGGGCTGCAATATTTGCTCAATATTTATCAAGACTTTTACAGTATGTAGGCTACACAGCAGTACAAATTTGAATGTTTAGGATCGGGTTTGAAATGACCGCAGACTCTTGTGGGGTCCCCTTAAATGGTATCCCCCAAAATTCTGAAACGATCTTTAATTTTCATTTGCTTTCATCTTTATATGCAACAAAATGTTTGAATTTCAACATTTTGAATACATCAGCCTACCTTATACTCACTCATGAAAATTATACAAACACTGGTGCCCCCTCTCATATTCAGGAAAATGTTTTTTCAATGTGGTTATAGTAGAGCAAACACCCATAATAATTTAGATAGAGATTTGTAGTTGCCAAGCTATTTGCATCTGATGAGATTTTAAATGAGTAGCATGAAATAAAACTTCTACAGTCTGGGCTACTTGAAAATCAGGCCGTCTATGAGGAGCACAGTGTACCAGCCAGAGCTGCCAGGTCAAACCTGGCGTCCAGTTGCCACTTGCAGCATCACTCTCACTCTCACTCCCTCTCCCTCTCTCTCTCTCTCTCTCTCTCTCTCTCTCTCTCTCTCTCTCTCTCTCTCTATCTCTCTCTCTCTCACTCCCTCTCCCCCCCTCTCTCTCTCTCTCTCTCTCTCTCTCGCTCTCTCTCAATCAGGAATATGGTAAAATCACCATTAATAACATAATTCAACACTTCTTAAATATGAAATCACCAACCTCAGTTTCTAAACATTCAGTCAGACCTTTTAGTACCACTATGATCAGTTCACATAGCAAGATAAGCAGAGTTATGTTTGGCCCAGACTGACAAACTTCCCAATGTCTCAAGTTACTTCCATATTTAAAATAGCACATTCTCCCTCCTCCTGGAGCTATCAGTGAGCTGAAGCAAGCTGAGAGGCACTACTGCCTTTTCATACCAAACCTCACAGGCGCAGGTGCCTTTTATTGCCAAAACCATACTGCTAAAGTTATTCTCTATGGATATAACCAGCATGTCAATGTACAGTTTGGAGACACTCTTATCTAGAGCAACTTACAGCACATACAGGGACATTCCCCCCAAGGTAAGTAGGGCGAAGTGCCATGCCCAAGAACACAACATCATGTTGCCTCATTCAGGAATCAAACTGGCACCCTCTGATCACTAGCATGACACCCTAACCACTCAGCCACCTGACTCCCCACAGATACTATTGGCAGTTTCACTACCACAAAGAGGTTCTGCAATCTAAACTGACACATTTCACCTTGGCGCCACCTTAGTACCATTAACAAAACTTTGCTTTATTAGGATAGCTTTACACTATTGAGAGGCCCTGAGGAGGGTTTACCTATGCCTGTGTTTTCATTCATTGATTCACTAAATTAGTCATCAATTGCCCCATTTGTCTCCTCGTAGGTACATACCAAGGCCAATGGACAGGTGGCATGCGTCACGGCTATGGCGTACGCCAGAGTGTTCCATACGGTATGGCCACTGTCATTCGTTCCCCTCTACGAACCTCCCTGGCTTCCCTTCGCTCCGAGCAGAGCAATGGTACCGTGCTCCACGACAACCTCTCTGACTGTCCTGCCGGCACGAGAGGAGGCTTCGTCCTCAACTTCCACTCGGACGGAGAGGGTGGCTCGGATAAGAAGAAGGGTCTGTTCCGCCGGGGCTCTCTGTTCGGCAGCCTGAAACAGCTTCGCAAGTCTGATTCCCGCTCGTCCATCTCTAGCAAGCGCAGCTCAGCACGCAGCGACGGCGCCATGAGCCGCATCAGCTCCAGCGACGCCAACTCTACCATCAGCTTCGGAGAGGGGGACATGGCCGAGGACTATGCCCCACTGGAGGACAATGTGGATGCCACGACCACCGAGTCATACATGGGCGAGTGGAAAAACGACAAGCGCAATGGCTTTGGGGTCAGCGAGCGTTCCAACGGCATGAAGTATGAGGGGGAGTGGGTGAACAACAAGCGCCATGGTTACGGCTGCACCATCTTCCCGGATGGCAGCAAGGAAGAGGGGAAGTACAAAAACAATGTGCTGGCCAGAGGCATCCGAAAGCAGCTAATTCCACTAAGGAACACCAAAACCAAACAGAAGGTGGACCGGGCCGTGGAGGGAGCCATCCGTGCTGCAGCCATTGCCAGGACTAAAGTAGAGATCGCTACATCAAGGTAATCGGGTTTCTGTTCACGGGGCCTGTTCCAGTTAAAGGTATCTAATGTTGTCTCCTAATCAGCATCTGTATGGTCTGGGGATTGGAAAGGTATCAGTGATGTGTCATCTATTCTGAGGCCATCAGGGTGGAACATTAACCTGTTGCAATTCTTAGGCCTGCCAGAGCACCTCAGATTTTGACACGTCCTCAGAGTGGGGTATTGGGGTTGCCCAACTCAACTCCTAGTTTGGGTTCTTACCACCTAGATCAGGGGTGTCAAACTCGTGCCATCGTAGGCCAAGAGGGTGCAGGTTTTCGTGTCAACCAAGCCCCTACACCAGCTGATTTCACTAACGAGTTTCTCCACTTTCTCCACAAACTTGTTATTGAAATCAGCCGGTGTAGGGGCTTGGTTGATGTGAAAACCTGCACCCTCTTGGCTCACGATGGCACGAGTTTGACACCACTGACCTAGATACCTGTGCAGTGTGGACTAGATGGCTGTAAGAAAATATATTGAAATCAGAGGATAAGGGCTAGGGAACCCAACTTGACAAAAATCTGTATAAATATATCCTAGGGGTCTAAGGTGCACCCCATGTATCCAAGTGTATGTTGGGGGGAATGAGGCGACATGGATTGGCTGGGGTGAGGGAGTGATGATTTGGAGGTCTTTGGTGGTCTCCCTCGCTCTCTCTCTCTCTCTCTCTCTCTCTCTCTCTCTCTCGTTGAGGGAGTTAAATGAAGAATGGAAATGGTTCTTGGGATTTGACCCAGACTGCACCTGTGCAGTAATGTTTATGTTGTAACATCATTATCCGTGATACAAGTCTGAAGACAGTTAATCTGAGAAAACTATTCACAAATCTTACTTTGTTAGCTTACTAATAAGTGTGTCATTAAGTAACATATTCTCCCCCATAAAAACTTAAACCACTTCCTCTCAACACAAATGTTTCAGTGAGAAATAAAACAATTCACAATTTATGCACAGATAGTTTGCTCAGGGGTTTATGGTTGGTCTCTCACATGTTTGTCCGACCTAGGTTATATTGTGGACTATGAATCACATTTATTTAAGATCTTAGGTAAGACCTAAGTAAAGTCATTCACACTGGCCCGTTTAATCACTCCTGTGTTTACAGTAGATGCTCCTATCCACTAAGGGTATTTGCTTTCAGCACTATGTCGAGCAATAACATTGATTAATTAATCTCTGTCTTTAACAATACATAGTCACAAAGTAATTTATGTCTAACAGCATATAAAACTTTCACCTGTCTGTTTACGAAAGGTTAAGCCGCATCACTTGGCAACAACATACATGTCCTTGTCATTCGTCTCAGTGCTGTCTTCTCTCACAAAAAAAACACAAATTAGCATGTTCTTTACCCCAGATTATTCTGGCTCATGAATTTTAATGAGGTCTGTTAATAAGTACTAGCCCTAGACTTGTCTCATCACCGCGACAACGCATGGTGTCATGAAACAGTAATACATCCCTGAGTCGAGTGTGAGAATGTGGTGAACTGAGGGCTCTGTCTTTGAAGGCTGTTATGTGGTGCCACAATTGATCTGCATGGTAAGAGCATAGGAACGTGTCGAGGGGTCTCGGCCTGCGTCACTTTCCCCTCATCTGGGTGGGAGCCTATGAGACGAAGGGAGGGCAGGACTGACGGAGGGAGGGAGGGAAAAGGATTGGGGTGATGACGGTGGGTGAAGGCTGAGTAGAGAGGTTGTGATAGAGTGGGTGAAAGATGCACAGAGAAAAGAGTCATGAGAGTAACAGACTGGGAGAGAAAAAGAAAAGGGAGGGGTGGAATTAAAAAGAGAGGGTGCAGTGCTCATACAGTATGTGTGCCAGCAGTGGGCCCTGCCTAAATAAGGCCAGGCAGGACTGGACTTATCAACAGCTGACAGGAATACTGCCTGGCTGGCAGTGGTTGTAGCTAGCCTAGCATAGCCTAGCCTAAACAGCTGTGGCATGTCATCTGCAGTATGACTCAGTCTTGAATCTGGAACAATTGCTTATGAATCGAGAAGGTTCTGAGGATAAAATTTATATTTTATGCCTGTTGTGAATCAGTCTTGAATAAAAACCAATAGTTTTAACTAAGTGGGTTGTCTTAAGCTCCTACAAGGATCTTGTGATAGTAGTTTCATTGCTGCTTTATCTAGAGGAGAAGATAGTGAAATAGTTTTCTTGGAGCTGAAGGTTGTGCGTCTGCCTGCAGACTTGAACTCCTGTATGAATAATGTGTAAACTTTGCTTTGGTAACATTTTGGGATGTTGTTTCGCTCACATAGATATTGCATTGTGAAATCAACATCCTGCAACATATCACTTACATTTAAAACCCGGTTTTTCAAAAGGTTTATAAATCCATGCATGGTTCTTATGCCGTTTAATCCCTGTGTGTTCCAGGACAACCCATGCCCGGGCCAAAGGTGACGCTGCAGACCAGGCTGCCCAGTCGGCCAGCCAGGACTCAGACATCGCCAGGGCCGTGGCCAGGGAGCTGTCCCCTGGCTTCCACCAGCCAGGTAAACCATCCACCCAGTCAGAGAAACAACCCTCACCATACTGGACATACTGCACACACCTTCACCATACTGTGTTTTAGAAGTATCCTGGGATTTCCATTATCTTTGTTCAGGACTGCACCTTGATTCCTTCCAGTCACTTTTCAAAGCATTGTCACTTTATTCACGTCCGTTCTATGGGACATAGTTATATGATGACGCAACCAAGCAACTGATCCACAGCTTTTCTTAGCCAGGAAAACATAAATAAGCCTTGACATTGCAATATCTGCTCTCTAGTTTCAGTCCAGTTCCACTATACACAAATGTTCCACCAACTGCCAGAATGTTGAACAAAAGAGCTTGGGGATTAGCAATGTTTACTGCAGAGGGACAGAGATATAAATATACTGTCTGAATAGCTGTGCAGAATTTGTCTTCTGGTCTAACCTAGTTTACACACTAGACCACAAAAAATATCACCACCTCTGCACCTCTCTCTTTAATCCTCCTTGACCGTGTGTTTGTGTGTCTAGATTCTGTATTTCCACATTGTATATGTGAAAGACCCATGATTATACAACATCTGCATGCTAATGATTGTAAATTAGAGGATGAATAAAATGACCATGAGTTCGATATTTTCTCGTCTGCACAGAAACAGACAGACTGAGGGAGTGAGGGTGTGAGAGAAAGAGAGAGAAATGTATAGAAAGAGCACAAAGAGATCAAAAAGATCTTCGGTTTTTAAAACAAGATGGCTCTCCTCTGCAAAGCTGTAAAGGCAGGGGACTGTGTTGGGTGTCAACAGGCGGACAGCTCAGGTCTGGCCCTCATCAGTGTTCAGGAGTATGTCGGGTATGCTTGGAACCTTTTACAGGGAACTATAAACCAACTGGGCCAGCTCTGAAACTCCATTAAGGAACAAATACCTCATCTGTGAACTCATGGCTGTGGAGCCAGCATGCTAACCATGAGCAAAGTGACACGGAATAAAGTTGAATCATGACTCTAGTCCAATTGAGCTAAATTATATTAGGTGTTGTATATAACTCAATTGAGGGTTTAGTGAATTTGTTTAAAAAATGAAGACCGTGTGAGGGTTGAGAAGTTAACTTAATTTGAAGCATTGTGGAATTCCCTTCTATTTTCTAGGCCCTGACTACATAAAGCAGAGGTTCAATGAACCGATTGAGATCAGAGATGTCCCAGAGGAGAAGAAGGAAAAGTCTCCAACAGGAAGCCCCCACTTCTACCGTAAAGGGACCACTCCAACCCAGACCCCCACTGAGAGTCCCTCCCAGAGCCCTGCCCCCACACCACCACCCTCTCCCCCTGCTGTCAAGAAGAGCTTCTTTAGCAGCAAGATGTCCGCAAAGCTTTCTGGGAAGGAGAACAAGACCCCTGTGGTGGAGGCCCAAGCAGCCGTCCTCACCAAGACTGCGTCCAAGACTTCCCTCAAACAGGAAGTGGAAATGCCTCAACCCAAACCTTTGAAGTCTGTAGAGCTTGCCGTCGCTAACGTCACCACCAGTCCTGGTAATGGTCAGCTGCACACCCAGTACCATGGTTACTACGTGAAGGCCGATGTCAAAGTTCCCCCTCTGGATGAGCCTGTAGGTGTTGATGAGGAGCTTCAACTCACCCCATCCAACCTTGCTCGCATGCCCCCACCAGCCAAGTTGTACCGCACCCCAACACCAAAACCTCCAACGCCAAAGCCAGCTGCTGTGGTCAAAGAGAATAAACAGGAACCCAAATTAAAGAAACAGGATTCATACAAGCCAAAGAGTCTTGCAGAAACCAAGAAGGCCAGCATGGAAATCAGCTCGGATCCAATAGAGGAAGAGTCAGTAAGTAGACATACTAGGAGAATAGTGGGGAACCTACTCTAAAGTCTAATCGTTTGTTAAACATTGTCCTTCTTTATTATTATTATTTACTATTTATTTTATTTACTATTTTGCTCTGTCTCTTTCACAGGGTCCTAACTCAATCCTGGTTGTCCTAGTTATGCTGTTAAATATTGGTCTAGCAATAATTTTTGTCCATTTTCTGACCTGACAAAGACTCAACTCAGGTAAGAAAGTTTAACTTCCTGTTGTATATTGTAATGAAGTTATGATTCCTTAGGACCACGTTTGAGTCAACGTGTACGTAAATACTTTCCAAGTGCAAATAGATACAGTATGTATTAATATATACACTACACACCTGAATGTAATTCAACGTAACAATCTAACCCTCTAACTTGCTGTTCTGACCCTCTAGCGAACTCATCCATACTAGCGGCCTAGGCCCCCTAACTCTCTGCAGTTGCGTCAATGGCCTTAAAAAATGGCGTCGAGTCAGATACACACACATGAAAAAGGAGGACTTGAAATAGAGTGAAACATGGGGAGAGAAAGATGAGACCTGGACCGCCGGGCCCGAGGCTGCTCAGATTTGCTGGTGATGATTTGTGACCCGTCCCAGGTTCTGTGAAACCTGAAGCAAGCAGTGAAAGGGGGAGAAGAAGAAAAAAAAGAACATTTGCTGATACAAGCTGTAACCAGTCAAGTGCATTGCCACTCCATCTGACTTGGAGGATGTGTGTGTATGTGTATCTGCAGGGGGTGTCAGGGTGTTGTCTTGGAAGGGTGTTGGAAGGGGGAAAGGAGGGGGGGGGGTTACGGGTTGGGGGAGGACTTGACTGGATATGTTCGGAGATGCACTTTTAGTTGATGGACGCCGACAGCTGCCTTACTATTTTACCATCTGACGTGTTTGAGGGGGAGATGTGCCAAATGCTGCCAGAGGATAAAAGTGTCTCAGTGGTCTCTACTGCTTCTGGGAGTGGGTCTGTCCGTCCGTATGTCGATCCATCTCAGTGTTCTCTCTACCACTCGCTAGAAATAAAACCGTACCCTCTGTGGCAGTGGTAGCCAGCAGTCTTACAGCCATAAACTAACATAAACTAAAGTCTTGTCTGGTGTCCATAGATCCACAACATGATGCTAGAGCAAGGGGCAGAGTCAGTAGGATTTTGTTTTGTAATAACGTGTCTGTCGAGAGCTGTTTTTCCCTTGTTTACCAATATTGAGTTCAAGGGGGCGTTTTTTTCATTAATTAATTTATTAATAATTAAATAATTAAGACAAGACAGCTATTGCACAGGCTTGTTCATTGGAATCCAAAAGGAATTTCCACCTAGCCTGTGTTTTACAAAGCAGTTTTTATGCAGTAGAATTTTTTTATTTAATGAGTCAAAAGATTTTAAAAAACAAACAATATTTTATGCAATTCGCAAGTATGTATTCATTGCAATTACCATTAAATACTGTTTGAAATATTGTCTGATAAAGAAGGATCTACAGAGAAACAGTTAAGAGTTTACAATAACTCAAACATGAATTTGGATACCGTTGTTAGTATAGTGTTGGAAAAACAATTCACACTGTACATGTAACATAAAAAGAGACAAGATAACATTTTAATTACTTCATTATCAGTGTTAAACTGGTTGTTAATAATTATAGAATTTCAAGAATGAAAGATCCCTGTACGTGAAAGAAAGAAAAAATATAGCACAAATTATAACTGATGTATGTACATAAACTTTATAGAAAGTCAGTGAAGAAATTGGGCCACCCTCATGATCATATTCGGTTGTCACATTACAATTTATGTTCATAGTGGTGTGAAAATGTATCTTGACCGTTTTATGTTTTTTTTGCAGTTAAGGGTCAATGGTTAAAGTTACTGCAATAATGAATCACCAAATAAAATGTATGTATTGAAAAAATATTTGCTATTACATTTTTGGAAATATAGCATACTATGGTCTTCATAGTCCCATTTCAACTAATTAAATATTGAGAAATAAACTACTGTAACACATTCAGACATGAGTATATAAACAGAATACATATTTTGTATGTTAGCCATAAGAAACCGTTTGAATTCCCCATTTCAGAAATTGACCTAATTTGTGCATGCTTGGATGTGAATGTTACATTTCTTGGATTTTGTTATTATCTTAAGGATTCAGTTAGGTATCATTGATCTGAATGAAAGCAGCAGCTTTTCCCCACCCCTAGACTCAACAGAATGACCTCACACTAACTTGCATGCTCTGAAAAGGTTGGTGTCTCAACAGCCTTCCTTATCTGCAATAACTTCCTGCTTGAGTGTTGAATACGTTCAGGTACATACAACTGCATGTTCAGGTGGATACCTGTCTGGACTTAAACATGTTCCAGTTTACTGGTGGAAGAGCCATTGTCTTAATTATTATTTATTATAATTTGTATTATTTGGTCTGATTGCTGTATTATCCATATTACCATTTTGTGCCTTTAGTCAAGCATGTTCAGTCTATTAGAGTTTGGATTTATTTATTAATCATTATGTGCCATTAAAATTAGAACAAATAGAGCATTGTTTAGAGAGTGTAATTTTTAAGGGGTAGAATATAACTGTTGACAGTTTGATAATAAAAAAATATTAGAAAGAGTCATACTTTCAATGGGAGAAAGATCGAATATGGGTTTGAGTAATGTGCCAGAACAGAGAGGGCACGTACATTTTTGGGGGGCACATTGTATCAGTGGTGTGATGATGTGAAGGTGTTTTACTGACAGTGTGGTCTGATTGCCTCAGGATGTGAGATGAGATTAGATGAGAAGAAAGCGTCTGTGGTAGAAAAACCAGTGCAGTGAGGTTTATGAATGTTGATATCTTGATACTTTTCATTCAAGAACACAAAGAAAGTTGATACATTGAAAGAGCCATGATATAGTTTATCTTAGAGTTTATTTTTTTGTCTGAACTTTATTTGCACAGCTATGTATAAGGCGATTTTCTAGTAGTTGTACCAGACATGCCTTTTACCCTTGTTCAGCCCCAAATTACAATTATTGCTTTTGTTACTTAATGTTTAAATCCTAGTGACAGGAATTTTTCTGTATAATTTGTATGTCAATGTACATTGTATACTGTTTCTAGGTCTTTGGGTATTTTCTAAAACGTTCTAAACTGTGTTTTGGAAAAACATCCTGTTGCCAAAATTGGATATCTAGATCTAATTGGTTTCAACTTCAATGTTGTAGACTGTTACCTGTTAGGAAATATAACGAAAGTATACCAAATACTGACTTTTTTTATATTTCCGGTATTTAAGACTGCATGGAATATTACATTTTGGCAGTCGTTTCCCACAAGAAAATTAAAAAATGAGTTTACATTAACATGTTTCTGTGCAATTTTCTGCTCAAAATTGTCTTTGATCAGTCCACTGATGATGTCACCTTGTGCATTAAAAAAGTAGTAATATTATCCCATAACTTTCCCAATTTTCTTTTCTCTGTCTTTACCTAGCATATAATTTTATCCTATCGGGAGTTGATTCCCACCATTGAATCAAATAACATTTTGTGATGTGTTAGGAGGAAAAGGGGGAATTCCCCCAGGCTTAAACTGATCTGTCACAGCGGCAAACCTACTGTTTTATTAGGAGAAGTCTAACCCTGGAGTGTAAAAATTGGCCCTTGTCTCAGAGATAGCTGTGGTGATCCTGAAACTAAAATAGTGACCAACAGCTGCTGTGGCTGAGATGAAATCCCAGAGAGAGAGAGGGAGACCACAGGCTACAGGACCACTACATGGGAGTGAAATGGAAGGTCACTTAACAAAGTTTTTATGAACAGAAGGACTATGGGATCGAAAAAAAAGTTATGATATAGTAATAGTATTGGTAGTAAAGTCTACTGTACTCGAATAAATGCTGAGTGTCCTATGGGCATATGGGGCCCAGGAAATGTTAATGTACCTGTTACTGAAAATAGTTGTCAGTGGATCAGCGGCAGCATTGATGAACTTGGATGGAAAAAGACAGACCGGGGTGAATTTAGTTTGAGGGGTATTTTTGAGGGAATTGCCAAGGTCAAACACCATTGGTCACAGGCGATATCACAGCAGGCATGAGAATGAGAGACAGCGTCAAACCTCAAACATCTCCCACTACATACACACGCTCCTATTTCACAGGTCATCACTTCTGATGCGTGGAATACCACACTCCTTTTATTCGCTTCTCACCAACCAGACACCAAGGCCCTACTTTAAGCCAGCTTTCATTCAATAACCACACAAGTCAGTTCAGTTTTCATTACATCTGTCAAAAAGCTGACATGTTAAAACATTTTAAAAGTATAAACCCACATTCCAACTTAGTTAAGAAAACATAAAACACAAGTGTGTCCACTACTTGATTTGATTTTCTTCCACCTTGATTCAAATGTTAGTTGATCGAACGGGTGCGAGTAAAAGCTCCTTTTTCTATTACCTATTTGGACAATTTTAGAGACTTAAAGACTCCTCAGTTCACCCTGCCCACCCATACACCCTGAGCACCCCAAATATCCATCAACCCCCACCACGAGTCCCGCCCCTGCCCCCACCCCCTGCCATTAGATCTAGATTGATAGGCCTTCAGGGTCAAAGCTCTGAGGTCGTTTTGCCCAGTGGCACCTGCTCCCCCCTGTCACCAGCAGCAACGGCAGAGGCAACAGTGCACCCCACACACGCCTCACAACACACACACATGGCCAAACAAAGATACCAGACCACAATGTGATCATCCGTACGTGCCCAGACCAGGGAGGTTTGACTTACCTGCAGCAATCAACACTCAAGATGGCCAGCTTGGTGACTCTATTCATATTTGATGGCTTACAAGATGACAACATTCTTAACACAGCCAAAATCCATTTATTTATAGAGCAAAGCATTGTTGCTTAGCCCAAGCACGTCATCTATTGCATATGGATTTATTTGCCAGCGGCTCTTTCACTGAGCTGAATCTAATAATGAATTAACCTCTTGCTGTGAGTGCATGAAGCAAATGCAATGTCTGTCTTGAGAAAACTGAAGATATTCCATTGTTTGATATTCTGATTCACACTTTGGTTAAATTGGGTTATCGACCCATATCTTTTGTGGTGGGTTGTTACTGCTTCTGACTACACTGAAACCACAGCAGTCATGCAGCCTGTTATCAAATATTCCCATCTGTACGCAGTTTTTGACTCAACCAACTTTGGTACTTTAAATCATTTGTCGATGAAGAGATACAATCATTCATAATATGAAGATGCGTGACAGATAGCATACGGTAGGTTAATTGGGTAAGTGACAACTTCACAGCTGTCATTGTTGACTTTGAATGGATTCTTGACCTGCTGTGGTAAATCCACAAATCCAAAGATGACAAGGTACAGTTCTGTAAATGTATTTCAATGTTCACTCCCCATCTCATTCTTTCCTATATAGTTGGAGAAGAAGAAATGAGATCTGAAGCCTCAGTTCTTCAGTGAATGACAAATAGAGCAGCTGGCAATGTAAGATCCCATGAGGAAGGCCTGCATGACCAAAATGGCAGCACGGATTCTCTCTTTCTGTGTGTGTGTGTGTGTGTGTGTGTGTGAATGCGTCTGCTGGGCTTCCCTTTGTGAACAATCCTCAGTCTAGAAACAAACCCATGTCAGTGTGCCCTTGACTCTGTCAAAATACTATATGGGTTTGTTTGAAGAAACTGTTTATTTGAAGACTAGCATGATACTGTATGCGCGGCAGAGAAAGGAGTTATTTTTGAATTACACACTTTAGACATGATGTTTGGTTTATCCCTGGAGTTAAAACAACCCTCTCAATGTACTGACAGTGCACCCTGGTGGTACTATTGATAATATCCACAGCGCACGCTGGTGAATTTTTTCAAATAAAATCTAAGGAGAAAAAGGCACAACTGTGAGCACCTTTGTAAGACAGGGAATGTTTGTGACATTGCTCAGTGTATGGGTGGGCAGTTTTTAAAAGAAGTTTCAGAAGTTTTTAAAACTTAGTATCATAGACTTTATTTACATTCATCTAACAATGTTTTTTTTAATGTTTTATTCCACCAGATTGCAAAAGTTTGGCAACTAGTCTCTTTTACATTCTAACTCTTATCCGGATTATCCACATCGTACATGTCAAAAGAGAAAGGTTTATCGTATCCCATAAGGTGGTTATAATCATCCCGTATTTCAAACATTTGAGGATTTACCAGCAGCCCTTGCTTGCCTGCAAAAAAAGTGGTAAAGATTCGACTGACATCAGGTATCTTCACGTCCTTTTGGTTAAAGACAGTCTTTTTCTCCATCAGCAGGGCATTGTACGTGACTGCTGTGTACATGTCTGTGTCGGCATTGTGGTACAAGCGCACAACATATCCCTTGGTGACATGGTGGAGGAGGATAGGCGTGAGGAAGGTCAAAAAACCAATAGCCCCACAGAAGACAGCCTGTAGCACCAGGCTATTCAGACCTATGCCTTTCTGCAGCAGGATGTAAGCAAGAAAAAACAGACTCAACCCACTGCTGGAATAGGAGAATATCTTCACACCTGGAACACAACACAGAAACAGACAGCAACCTTCTTGTAATGCTTCGTTGTCGGAGGGATGCGAAGGTCTAAAAAGTTAACAATATTCTAAATCTTAACACACACTAACACAAACATAAAAATGTCAAGACATCACAAAATGGCCTACACTATGGCTGTAAAGGACTCAATAATTACTGATGACAATGAGCCGATGATCAACATACCAAGAACGGCTGTGCCCAGGTTTCCTGTGTAAATGAGATTACCTTCCTCAGAAAAGTGTGTGGTTGATGTTGAGAAATAGCGAGCCAAGAGAGGCTGGGATGACTGCATCTATATCAAGAAACACAAATTAAGAACACAAGACTATATTTTTGGCAAAGTTAAATAGGGTCCATTGACAGTAATTATTTTGTTTATTGTTGTTGTAATTAACTAGGTTTAGAGCACTGTCATTTATACCACAACTGTAAACTGAAGGTATCCTTAAAAATGTAGTAGATACAAATACATGTGACTGGTTATAGATAAATATTAATAATACTAAGCAGTGTGAGTGAACAAATCACATGAACTGCAGTACTGCTGCACGATCGTACTGTCAGCTGTGATAAACAAACTACCTAGGATATTTAGCCTAGCAAACTAGAGCTGATTTGGAGACTACAGGAGGCTACAGGCTAACTATCAGTACTACAGAACTAACAGATTAGCAATATCTCTTACCAGGAACTGTTACGAGTCACCCTGGGACTGACAAAGGGAGAACTCTACTTGACACTCGAGTCCAATATTACTATGGTTATTATAATGCAAGATAATGGGAAAAAAGTATACAGTACCCGGATGGCCTCGTTGAGAAACGACCTTCTGGCAACATTTAAAAAGCGCTCTTGACTTTTCATAGGCAGTCTTGCATATCTGCATGCACTCGAAAATGACCTCAAATCTCTCCGAGTCCTAGTAAACGTTTGGTTGAAACCCGCACGGAATCCACCGGCAATGTAAAGCTGAAACATTATAGCTGTTTGTTAGCTAGCTAGCTAGCTAGCCTATTAGAAATCTATGGGCTTTCAGATTGTGCATGAGGCGCCTGGTGAGTCGACCCATAGACATGTATATAGACGCCTCATCGACCGCTGCTGCCTATTGGCGCTGACGAGCCGTGGGGCCGCCATTTTGGAGTGGTCACCCGCTCTGCTCAATTTAATCTGTTTGACAGGAGAAATGAAGCTTCACCACATTTAATCCATCTGAAGTCGCTCAATACTAAACTGATTTCCACAGGATGTTTTTCTGCAAACGTCATACATATAGGCATGATACCGGACACAAGATTCGGTGTATTTTAATGTTCATACTAGGCATAACAGTAATATAATATTCTGGTATGTGATTTATGTTATGTTAGGTAGGTATGATAGTTTTTTTGCATTAGACACACGATATATAACACACAAACACTAATATATGATAGAGAAGCAGATTGTGTACTACCAAGCTATTTTAATAAGTTGAAAAGTCAAAGCAACAATAATACATTATACATCCATATATAAATAAATCACAATAGTTATATATCAGAATATATCTATATCAAGATTGATTCAAATTGGCTTTATTAAAAGACAAGATTTTTTTTAAATGCACATTTTCAAGTTAAACACATATTTACATATTTAAGTTGCTCATGGGCGTTGAAATGAGCTAAAAGCCCTGAAAAAGGACAGTTTTGCAGAGCTTCTTTCTTGTGCTCCCTTTCTGCAGGTCAAGAGAGGTGAGTTTGGCAATGTGGTGTAGCCTTATTTTCAGAAAGACAGACACTACTAACGGCAACAAACTGTAAATCACCCCCTTCATTGCTCTTTTGAGGTTGTCCCCTCAGGCAGGAGATTCAGAGTTCCTTGTTTTAAGTCCAAATAACTATTTTGTACCAAGTGCAATCAGGTTACTACATTTGCACAATTCTTGCAAGTTTAGATGAGTTTTAGTGTAACAGTGTTTTTAACTAGTCTGTGTTATGTGTATGTGCCTTTTAACTGTTTATCTGTATGTTTTTTTAACCTGCTGTAAGACAAGTTTCATCCTTGGGGGACAATAAACTTTAACTGAACTGAACAAACTGGAATAATGATTGTCGATCATTGATGAAGGTACAGCATCTCTGACCAAGCTCGCACGGCACACATCACAGGACAGCTTTCGCAAAATCTTCCGGACTACAAACCCTGCGATGTACACCAGAGCATTTTCAACCAGACCACCAAATCGAGTGGGAAGATAGCTGTGGTCACTCAAATCGGCCGAAATGTTGGCGAATGGAAATGGATGCTCTTCGGCAGTTTCAGCAGAGGACATCTCTACCGCAGACAGGGACACAGTGTTATTTGCACTTTTATTTCAATGTTTTTCTGTGTTTAGTTTAGTTTGTCGGAATTATCTTGTATTCAGTGTGTTTCAGATCCTGGATGTTTCTAAATGGTATATAGAATAATAAATTTTTTTTCTTTTGCAGGTACTTGTCAGTCATCAGATTTGTCATTAACATCAACCCTACCTGATGCTCTGATGAAATTAAACAGGAGCTCCAAGTTATCCTGGCTGAACCTGTAGGTGAGGACATACCACTGAACTAGGAGCAGTTCAGGAATCATCAGCATCATCGTGTCGAACCGCATCCAGTTTTATTATACATCCATGGAGTCGACACACAAACCTAAATTCCTTCCGCCGGCAAACAGGAAGCTATGCATCTCATTGGGGGAAGCGTCTTTCGGACTTCAGACGCATGACCAATGCATAGTAGGCAGAGTGAAAGAAGTATATGGCGAGACAAGAGTGTGGTTTTATCAAATCATTTTGCGCTACCTGCCACTCTCATAAATCATTTCCATGAATAAGGTATAAAAAAGTAGGCCAATTTACTCTGAAAGTGTGTAAGTAAGATTCAATTATGATCAAATTGGAAATGGGTGAATCAATCTGATGCCTCAAATATACATCCTCATCTGATCATCCATCCATCCATCCATTATCTTCCGCTTATCCGGGGCCGGGTCGCGGGGGCAGCAGTCTGAGCAGGGAAGCCCAGACTTCCCTCACCGCACACACCTCCTCCAGCTCCTGCGGGGGGATCCCGAGACGTTCCCAGGCCAGCCGAGAGACATAGTCCCTCCGAGGGAGGCATCCAGGAGGCATCCGAAACAGATGCCTGAGCCACCTCAGCTGGCTTCTCTCGACGTGGAGGAGCAGCGGTTCTACTCCGAGCTCCTCCCGTGTGACCGAGCTCCTCACCCTATCTCTAAGGGAGAGCCCGGCCACCCTGCGGAGGAAACTCATTTAGACCGCTTGTATCCGTGATCTTGTCCTTTCGGTCATTACCCAAAGCTCATGACCATAGGTGAGAGTAGGAATGTAAATTGACCGGTAAATCGAGAGCTTTGCCTTGCGGCTCAGCTCCTTCTTCACCTCGACATCAAACCGCTCCAGAGCATGTTGGAGGCCCCGGCTCGAGGAAGCAAACAGGACAACATCATCCGCAAACAGCAGGAAACCGGAAACCCTCCGCCCCCTGGGCGCGCCTAGAAATTCTGTCCATATAAACAATGAACAGAACCGGTTACAAAGGGCAACCCTGGCGGAGTCCAGAATGCACCCAGAACAGGTCTGACTTATTGCCGCTAATGCGAACACAGCTCCTACTTTGGTCGTACAGGGAACGAACGGCCCCTAACAAAGGGCCCCGGACCCCGTACTCCCAAAGTACCCCTCACAGGACACCACGAGGGACACAGTCGAATGCCTTCTCCAGATCCACAAAACACATGTGGACTGGTTGGGCAAACTCCCATGAACCCTCGAGCACTCGGTAGAGGGTATAGAGCTGGTCCAGTAATCCGTGGCCAGGACGAAAACCACACTGTCGGCGGACTCGACTATCGGCAGGATTCTCCTCTCCAGTACCCTGGCGTAGACCTTACCGGGGAGGCTGAGGAGTGTGATTCCTCTGTAATTGGAACACATCCTCCGGTCCCCCTTCTTAAATAGGGGAACCACCACCCCGGTCTGCCAATCCATAGGCACTGTTCCACTGTTCCAGACCGCCACGCGATGCTGCAGAGGCGTGTCAACCAGGACAGTCCTACAACATCCAGAGACTTTAGGTACTCGTCCACCCCCGGAGCCTTACCACCAAGGAGCCCATCGACTACCTCAGTGACTTCAGCCCGGGTGATAGGCGGGTCCGCCCCGGAGTCCCCAGTCTCGGCCTCCTCCTCGGAAGACATGACAGCAGGATTGAGGAGATCCTCAAAGTATTCCTTCCACCGTACTTCCGGTGTCCACCACCGGGTTCTGGGATTGCCGCTGCGACCAGCACCAGAGACCTTGCGACCACAACTCTGGACTGCCGCATTGACAATGGAGGCCGAGAACATGGTCCATTCAGACTCAATGTCCCCAGCCACCCCCGGGATCTGTGAGAAGCTCTCCCGGAGGTGTGAGTTGAAGACCCCGCTGACAGAGGGGTCCACCAGATGTTCCCAGCAGACCCTCACGATACGCTTGGGCCTGCCAAGTCTGTCTAACTTCCTCCCCCGCCAGCGGATCTGACTCACAACCAGGTGGTGATCGGTTGACAGCTCCGCCCCTCTCTTCACCCGAGTGTCCGAGACACACGGTCGCAGGTCAGAAGACACTACAACAAAGTCGATCATCGACCTCCGGCCTAGAATGTCCTGGTGCCACGTGCACCGATGGACACGCTTGTGCTTGAACATGGTGTTTAATACAATACAATAACACCACTCGGGTTCCGATCAGGGGGGCCGTTCTTCTCACCCTTATCACCCTTCTCCAGGTGTCACTGTCATTTCCCACGTGGGCGTTGAAGTCCCCCAGTAGAACGACGGAGTCCCCAGTCGGCGCACTGTTAAGTACGCCTCCCAAAGACTCCAAGAAGGCCGGGTTATCTGCACTGCTGTTCGGCCCGTAGGCCGCCACAACAGTGAGAGACCTGTCCCCGGCTTTTAGGCGCAGGGACGCGACCCTCTCGTTCGACGGTGTAAACTCCAACACATGGCGACTGAGCTGTGGAGCTATAAGCAAACCCATGCCAGCCCACTGCCTCTCCCCGCGGGGAACACCAGAGAAATGGAGAGTCCAGCCTCTCTCAAGGATAATGGTTCCAGAGCCCAAGCTGTGCGTGGAGGCGAGGCCGACTATATCTAGCTGGTACCTCACCTCCCGCACAAGCTCGGGCTCCTTCCCCGCCAGTGTGGTGACATTCCATGTCCCCAGCGCTAGAGACTGCGTGCGCGGCCCTGGTCGTCTGGGCGCCTGCCCTTGACCACCACCCAAAGCACACAGCACCGGCCCCTTACGGTCCTTCCTGCTGGTGGTGCTGGTTCATCTGATCATATCCAGTTGAAAAATTATAAAAAATAATAACACTATCTATAATGACAACAAATTAATTAGCCACTACTCCCAGATAACAACAACCTTTTAAAATAATGAAAATGACATATTTAAGTAGACAAGTAATTTATTGAGGAAATAAGAACAGTCAATCAACCAAGAAAACTACTCAGATTTGGCTTCATTGTTGTTCATGATATCAGTCCTGCGGGCCAGGAAGGGGTACATGCACTTGTCAGCTCCGAGAAACCGGTACATGCACACAATGGCATCAAAGGGCAAGATTCTAACAATGGGGGAAAGAAAACAACAGTCAGCGACGGTGGGCCTGTATATTAAAGAATTCTGGGTTAGTAGCTATGATTAAAAATATATACATATAAAAATATATATAAAAGGATGATGCATACAAAAATATAAAGACATCCATAGATTCAATCATTTGGTAGATACAGATACAGTCCATGCCTGTGCGTACACTTACGTCTTCATGAAGGTGACTATATACATAGTTCGTGGGGTGCAGATCATAGGCTGGTCTGTTAGGATGGCCCTCATAGCCTGCTTCACACATTGCTCTGCTTTCAATGGAGGGAACATAGGAGCCATCTCTTTCCTGAGGAGTAACACGAAAACCTGAACCATATGCTCTTACATCAGCAGCTTCATTTACAAAGGCTGATTCATCTTCAACACAATCGCTTTCCCCATAAATGTCAAAAATGTCAGTTGTGCCAAGTGTGTGTGATGAATTGTACCCACCGGATTCTGCAGCCCATGAACATTCTTGTGTCAACCAGAAAGGGACAAACGAGGGTCATCTTGATGCCTTCTTTCTCTGCTGCTTTCAGCTCATGGCTGAGAGACTCGTGGAAACCCACCGCACCAAACTTACTGGCACAGTAGTCCTTATAGAGAGAAGGAAACTTTTAAGTTGTTGCTTGCTTTAGGCTGAATGCTCTTGTGGCTCTTCCCTTTAGCACTTGTTTCACACAATGTTGGTTTCATAATCTGACAACCTGCAATATTCGGGGACTATCAAATTGTTATGATCAGTGACCGATGCTCTTTTGTAAGTGGCTTTGGATAAAAGCGTCTGTTAAATGAATAAATGTAGGTTACTCCAGAGTTTTAGATTTTGACTTTGGTTGACTTTAATAATCTGTTTCTGTATTACTGATCTAAGATCAGGTATGTCTGCAATAGGTCTGTCAACGAATATTCTACATTCGAATATATATTCGAATAGTGTTTAAAAAATGAATTTTGAATATGAAAATTAATATTCAAATTTAAAAAAAAGAAAATAATCGCAACCTTAAATTTCTTGCACAAAACTCATGATCAACACTCAGCATTTGTTTATTGTTGTCGTTCATTTACACCGCTATGCGCAGAGAGCGCGACAGTGCGGGAGAGAGAGAAAGAAAAAGTGCGTGTGAGCGAGCGAGAGGCCAAGGTCTGCGATCTTGGCCAAAGTTCACCTACTTATTTTTGTATAGGTAATATGTTGTTAAATTAACTTAAATATATTGCCTATACAAGTAGTTATGTCTCGTATTAATTTGTCCTGTTATTGACGTGCCTAATGCGCAAACGGGAAACTCGAATATATTCGAATATATTCAAATATATGTGTGGGGAATATTCGAACGTCATTTTTGAGCAGTTTTGACAGCCCTAGTCTGCAATGGGCCTAATGTGTACCTTTGCTTCTCTTTTTGGTATGAAGCTTTGGATAAAAGTGTCTAAATCAATTGTATTGTAAAATAGGCATATGAAAGTAGACTGGGCCATAGAGATCAATACTCTTTAATGTATTTATTTTCTTAACATGTTTCTACAGAATATACATGGTAGAATAGATTCTGACCTCTACACCAGCAGTGGTGAACAGCGAGTTTGCGACTGTCACTATGTGTCCTTTGTTCATCTCTAGCATCTTGGGGAGAAAAGCCTTGGTGGTCTGAAATCACAGAAAGGTTTCGAAAAAAATATCAACATAATAATGAAGAAGGGGATCTGCAACATCATAGCTCTTTTGTGATCACTCAAAAATGGAAACAAGACTGACTGACCCAGAAATGAGCGTGACAGTTGACCATCAAGGTACGCTGGATTAGCTCATCAGGACAGTCCAACAGGTGTTGCCCTGACACAACCCCAGCATTGTTGACTAGAATGTCCACACTGCCCACCTCTCGCTGCACTTTCTCTGCTGTCAGGTACACATCCTCTGGCTTGCTGACGTCACATTCGTAGGCGTAAACCCGAGTCTGACACAGAGACTCATCTCCATTACCCTCCCCTGTGGATGAAGCGGTTGCAGAAACTTTTCAAAATATGTTAATCTGTCAACATCCATTTCTCTCCATATACGATGTCCGCTAAATGGCCATACTGGTCGATTGTTCGCGCGTTAAGTAGCCACTAAGAAGACAAACATCTTCAATATTGGTAGAACAATAAGCTTTCTCTGCAGAACTATGGACTGGGTTTGGTGAGTTTACGGCAGTTTGTTGTTGTTTCAGTTAACTTTTGTGTTTCTCATTAGATGTTTCGACGATAACTGTTAGTCATAATCATGAACAGATTAAATGTCAGCACATTCCACTGAAACATAAAAGGGCTACTCGCTCTGGGTTAGTACCTGGCTGGACATTGACCAGCAAGACTCACCGTGGCTACTGTGTCTGTGGATGAATCGCACCATCTCCGCCGTTTCCTCATTACTCAGTGGATTGATGTCCCACAATACGACCGTGGCACCTCGGCGTGCAAACTCAATGGCGAAGAGCCTACCTAAACCGCTTCCACCACCGGTTATAATACATACCTGGCCGTTAACATCTTTTTCCTTCGGACGCACAATCCATCTCACCCCAGACGACACAAAAGCCCATAAAACTTTGCATGTCACCATGCAAAATTCGACAACAACATTCATTGTTGGTTAATTAACATGGGGTAAACTCCTTGCACGTTCAAAGCTATGACCGTGGACTCGAAAACGAACCGATTGGTGGTCTTGCTGCGTTTTTGTCCGATTGGTAAACTTTGTTTCGTTTTGAACGTTTGCACGCCTGTACCAAGAAGTGTTTATGCAGATCATCATAGGGTTGAGCTGCGCAAGAATTCCGCACTCCCAAATAATTCCTAACGCAGGAATTTGCGCAGCTGTACAACGCCGTTTCTCCTTCTTGAACAAATAGCCACAGTGTCGGCACCACCCATTATCTATTCCATGCACGCGATTAGATGTAAACACTGTAGGCTAGTTTGTGTTAAGTCACCACGTGAAAAATCTTCATACACGGTTATCAGTGTTCTTAAAGCGCTTCTACTCGCCATGCGAATCCAGAGAGGCACCTGGCTGCAGACCTGCACAGTGGGGCACCTGCACGATGCGGCAGCAATAGGGTAAGAAGTGAATTTCAAAATAAAAGCGCAACATTTCAAAATAAAAGCGCGACATTTCAAAATAAAAGCGCAAATGCATATAAAAGCGCATTTCCATTTTCCTCACAAATGCATGAATTAGTAAACACGTTAAATTACGTTAAATCTATTAATTCCTTGTCTATAGTTTAAATTGTTATATGATATTTATATAGTAAACTTTAGTCAAGAAGCCAGACTAATATACACTGCACTGCGTAATTTTACAACTTAGTCATTACGAGAAATAAACGGTGGGTAATATGACTCGGTGCTCAATAGTGTATTTGTAGCCTACTTCAAAGCTGAGGATCGTGAAAAGATAAGGTCAAAATGCTGATAACTGAAAACAATGGAGGTTAGGAATAACATAGCTCAGTGCAAGTTATCAGAATCAGAATCAGAATGGGGTTTATTCGCTATGCAAGATTAACAAACATAGAATTCACTGTGGCAAAAATGAGCAAACATAGAACATAAATGAGCAAACATGGAACATAACTCCCATGACTCGTATTCATCAGCCTACATTTCGTAAGACGTCATAAGCCTATACAGTTTATTGTGTACTATACAATACTTCACTGCCTTTTCATTATAGTAATAATATATTGTCATTGAACCTTATTGCACTGCTGTTTTTCATGTTTGGCTCTATATCTATGCCAATTATGTTCTTGTGCTGATATCTACAGTGTAATCCAAGCCAATAATTAAATGATCAATGATAACATGTAAAACACACCATGTCACAACATGATTTGACTTTATTCTCACATAAAATAAACTAATTCATCTGTTTGACATTCAGAATAGGCCAAATATTTTCTTTGGTCCATTATTTCGGCACAGAATTTCAACATCTTCTGTGTTGTGAAATGTGAACTTGAAGGGCTCCAGGATCGTTTCCTTTTCTAGGTCATTCCGCACCCTTCTATACTACCTTAGCCTTGTTCTCTTCCCCCATGCCCAGGATTCCAGGCAGGTCCACTTTGGCAAAGAACAGTTCTTAGAATCAACCCACTCAGAATCAGAATTTGTTTTAATGGCTATGTAAGTTATACACACACAGATTTTACATTAGCAGGGAAGGGCAACATAGAACATATGTAACAAGAACAGAATATAATACAATAAAAATACGGTGTAAAAATGTCGGGGGGGGGGGAGGTATACACAGCATTGCAAAACAGTGGTGCAAACACAGCAGCAAGTTTTTTTAAGGTGTCAAAAGGGGTTTTGAGGTGCAAAAGTGGCTTGTGCAGTGGGATGCTGGATGGGAGTGTTGGAGTTTGTGACAAAGTCATTCCGAGTCCTTGGCCCTATGGAAGAGTGCAATGGCTGAAGGGTAGAAGCTGTACTTATGGCGAGAGGTTTTGGTCCTGGTGGACCGCGAGGGGAGCAGCTGAAGCAGAGGGTGTCCTGGGTGGGAGGCAAGTCTGAATGAGACCTCAGCCAGATTTTTCTTGAAAATATATATAGATAAGCAAAATGGTCAGTTGTAATATACATAACACAGGCTCCAAAAAGAAAATATCTCATCAGTGCCCTCCTTTAATATGTCCATCTAGACATTGTTAAAATTAAATAAATAGGGAAATGAAAATGCTGGTTTCTGACCTAAAACGAAAGAAAAACTGATGGGCCACAAACAAAAATAATATTTTACCTCGCATGAGGGCTTTAGATGCATCCGTCCAGTGGGCGAACACCTTTCCATGGCTGAAAAACGTTTTTTTAACTTTTTCGATTTAACAATAGAAATTAAAAAAAAAGTTTTTGGAACAACTCTAAGTCATTCAAATATCATAATCTTTGTGGTCTCACCTTCCAGGGTCAAAATTCTCCATGAGGATGATACACCACCACAGGCGCAAAAGTGGCATGTCCAGCTGAAAAATTAAACAACCCCCCCCCCCCCCCCCAAAAAAAAAAAAAAAAAACTCATGTCATAATTTATGTTTTGTTGTTGTAATTTTGAGTTTACTTTGCATGAATCAACTTACAATAGAAAAGTCATAGGGAGCATCCAGCGTGGTGTAAAGGGCATTCTAGGAATAAAACATGGTAATTTTAAAGTAATTGTGATATCTTTGAACACACATAATTACACAAATAATGTCTACTACCATCAACATGAAGATGCCACAGTCAATCCCGCGTAGTTGTTTTGGAAAGTCCTACACATCAGAAAGAAGTCAAATGTTAAATTATTGTTTAGCAGTGTATTGACTAATATATATATACACACATACAAAATTATATATTATACTATCAGAATTTGTTATCCTCTTTTCTTTGCCCAGTTGCCAGGATTTAGTGACTGGGAAAGGTTTCTAAATAAAGACAGTTGCATTCAAGATAAATGGTCATAATATAAGCAAATGGCATTTATATCAAACAAACCCGGATGTGTTCAAAACAGAAGAAACCAGAGTTTATAAAAATGTTTTATAACGTTACATACAAACAAATGCAGACAGTTACTTGACGTTATGCACTAAACATTTAATAATCCCTGATAATTTACGGTGTTGATGTTGCATCGGAGAAAGGAAACTTTGACTTTATCGAACTTAGCTTCAAAATAACTACCCAAGCCGACATGTAACTTTCGGTAATTTTCATCATAAATTTTTTCTATAACGTTATTATTTTACAGCACTTATATTGACAAGAAATCATGCATCGGTGTTGATGCTAACCGCCATCGGTGAAAGTTAACTTTGACGTTATCAAACTTAGCTTCAAAACAACAACCAAAGCCGACATGTAACATTTGGTAATTTTCAGCATCAATGACTTCTATAACGTTATTATTTTACGGCACTTATATTGACTAGAAATCATGCATTTTACTTTCTGTGGATACAAATCAGCAACTTACCACAACTCGGAACAGATGTGGACGTTCTGGTCTGTGTTTCGAGTGAAAAGACTCGTGAAATTCAGGTTTAAATGTCCTCACTTCCCCCCGCCACCCCCCCAAACATTTTATAAATGCGTCACTTCCTGCCCATTTGTGAAGTTGCCCAACTGTGCAGCCTGCAACGCCAGCTGCCCCACTGTGCAGGTCAAATTCACTTCCTGCCCTATTGTGAAGCTGCCGCATCGTGCAGGTGCCCCACTGTGCAGGTCTGCAGCCAGGTGCCTCTCGCTGTTCTTGTGGCGAGAGGTTTTGGTCCTGATGGACCGCAGCCTCCTGCCAGAAGGGAGCAGCTGAGGCACAGAAAGTCCAGGGTGGGAGGAGTCGGCCGCAATCTTCCTCACTTGCTTCAGGGACCTCGCGGTGTGCAGATCCTCAAGGGCACCTTCTCAGCGGCGCGGATGACACTCTGTAGCCTGCTCTTGTCCTGTTGAGCTGGGAGTCGCACAGTGTGATGGGGGGGAGTGGGGCTGGGTCCCTTCTAAAGTCCACAACCATCTCCACTGTCTTGAGAGCGTTGAGCTCCAGGTTGTTCTGGCTACACCAAGTCACCAGGTTGTCCACTTCCCACCTGAAGTCAGACTAGTGTAGTGACAAATTATGAAAGATAGACATTGAAAGATAAATTCAGGTTCAAGTTAACACCTCCCCCCAGACAGGACAATGAAGCCAGGTGACTTGCTAATTCTATCAGTGCAAATGATGCACTCACAGTAAGGTCTGTGGCATAGGAACCCCCCCCCTTCCCCCCCCCTTCCCCCCCCCTTCGACCAGGACAATGGAGTAGGTTCACAGCTGTTTGCACATCATATATATATACAGGGACCTTTTAGGAAAACGGGGCCTTTTGTTCTCAAAAGATGACTGTTCTCTTGAGGCTTGGGTCCAGAGCTCTGTTGTATGTCTGTAAATGTATGTCTTGTCTGTTTCATGTTCCATGTTTTCTTAATTGAAATACTCTGTTCTTGTGAAAGGTTCAATAAATTTGTATCTAACGAACAACTAAACTTTGTAGCCGTGTAGCATCTTCCATCAGAAGAGTTCCTCGACACTAGTCCTCGTCAGAGATGAGCTTGATCAGGGTGGTGTCGTCCGCAAACTTCAGGAGCTTGACAGATGGGTGACTGGAGGTGTAGCAGCTGGAGGTTCAGCTGGTGAAAGCTTGTCCTGAAGCAGAGCCGGGATGATGGTGTTGAAGGCAGAGCAGGATCAAACAGGATCCTGGCGTAGGTGTTTGGGGAGTCCAGATGCTGGAGAGGGAAGTGGAGGGCCATGTTGACTGCGTCGTCCACGAACCTGTTGGCTCTGTAGGAAAACTGCAGGGGGTCTAGGAGGGGGTCAGTGATGTTTTTGAGGTGTGAACACCGGAGACAGCTGGTCAGCGCAGTGCTTCAGTCTGTTGCCCAGACAGCATCTGGCCCGCTGCTTTGCGAGGGTTCTGTCCCTTGAACACTTTGTTAACGTCCCTCTCTTGGATGGAGAGATTCAGCATTGTGTTGGTGTTGATGATCCATAGCATCTCTGGGTTGTTTCAGAAAGCGGGTTAAGTGAAAACTCTGAGTAAGTCAACTCTGAAATGAGGAAAACTCTTGGTTTTCGGTTTCAGAATGGGGGTGAAGTTTAACCCGAGAAAACGGTTACCATACTAATTTACTCTATCAACCTAACCTGGTCGGGAGCAGGTTTTCTTCGGTAAACCTAGAGTTTATTTTGGTCTCCTCCCCTTTTTGAAGACAAGGCGACGTTTAAACACCTTATTCATTGCACACGTTTGTTATGAAGAGAGCAGCAAAGGGAATTAAATGTCCTTTTATTGACAATCCTATAGATGAAGAGGCTGTATTAATTTGTTATGTGTTGTTTCCTGGGCACAAACCAGTGAGTCATCAAAGAGGAGTTCTACAGGGTTGCAGGTCAGTGGTGTATAAATTGCTTTAAATAACGCTCACCTGATAAATAACATTCAGTTAAGAATATCTTGCTGCGATCCCTGGAAGTAACCTAATAATGGCACACATTCCGATCATTGCACCATCTGAAAATGAAGCAGATTATGTCAATAGGAGGTCCATCCACAGTATTAATGTGCAGGTACGCTGACAGCCTACTGTTTCTAATGGTCAAAGACATCACAATACTGTACATGTTTCATTCTTTGCACTGTCCATAGATCATATGTGGTGCTGCACATATATTCATAAATGTGGAGGCCAAGTGGCCTGGCTCTGTTCACGACTCAAGATTGTATCAAGAGTCAACCTTGAGTAACAGACTGGAAAGGGGTAAGTAAATGTATGTCCTATAAATTTTAATGTATGCGCTACACACTTACAGGGGAAATTATGTGCAGCTCTAAAGCAATGTGAACTTTCTTACAGGAGAGATTCATGGCTTTCTGCTGGGAGATGGGAGTTACCCATGCTGGCCAACACTGATTACCCCTTACCCAGAACCTGAACCATCCCTGAAAGGGCCTGTGACATTATTGTGGCATGTGTTGTTCTCTTTGTGGCATGTGTTGTTCTCCATAATTAGAGGGGAGAAACACCCTGCCCTAAAGTTACAAGATCCTGAGGACGACCCCATCAACTCTACAGATATCCAGGATGGAAGGCTAGGCTGTGATATGATATGCCACAATGTCTTTCCACATTAATAATTATATTTATATTTACATGTATTCATTTAGCAGACGCTTTTATCCAAAGCGACTTACAAGAGAGAGCTTTTACAAAGAGCATCAGTCATTGAGCATAGCAACGTGATAGACCCCGAACACAGTCGGTTTTTTAGATCGTGAATCATACATCATGAGAACCAATAAGTGCCAAGGGAAGAACTATGAATGCATAACACAACGATTGTGAACATAAAGCAAGAGATACAACAAACAACACTGGCAAGTCACCATATGGGGACCAACAGATTGTTCTAAAGCATATTAGATTATGTGAAGTGCCATACTATTCCTAAGTGCCATTAAATTCTCTAAATAGGTGAGTTTTAAACCTTCTTTTGAAGGTGAGAAGGCAGTCTCTGCTTCTGATGGAGGTGGGGAGTTGATTCCACTATTGGGGAGCCAGGCAGTGGAAGAGTTTGTGTTGCGCTCGGGCGCTCTTGAGGGGGGGTACCACTAGACGGTTGTCAGCAGATGACCGTAGGTGACGTTTGGGGGTGTAGGGCTGGAGGAGAGAGTTGATATAGGTCGGGGCAGTCCCGTTTACAGCCCAGAAGGTCAGCACCAGGGTCTTGAATCTGATGCGGGCCATGACGGGAAGCCAGTGGAGGGCGATGAGGAGTGGGGTGACATGACAGCGTCTGGGTAGGTTGAAAACCAGACGACCGGCTGCATTCTGTATCCTCTGAAGGGGACGGATTGCATTTGCAGGAAGGCCGGCTAGTAGCGAGTTGCAGTAATCCAGCTTTGTGAGGACAAGGGCTTGGACTAGCAGTTGGGTGGAATGTTGAGAGAGGTATTTTCTGATTTTCCTGATGTTGTAGAGGGTCTACATGAATCTACATGACCGAGAGACTGCGGCAATGTGAGCTGTGAGGGAGAGCTCGTGGTCCAAGGTGACCCCCAGGTTCCTGGCAGAGGATGAATGGGTCACTGTTGCAGATCCCATAGTGATGGAGAGATCGTGGGTGATTGAGGGTTTGGCAGGGATGATGAGGAGTTCTGTTTTGGTGAGGTTCAGCTGGAGGTGATGTCTGGTCATCCAGGCTGAGATGTCAGAGAGGCAGGCCTCGATTCTGGTCGATATCCCTTGATCAGTTGGGGGAAAGGATAGATATAGCTGCGTGTCGTCAGCGTAGCAGTGATAGGAGAAGCCATGGGAGGCGATGATTGGCCTGAGTGAGGTGGTGTATAGGGAGAATAGGAGCGGACCAAGGACGGAACCCTGTGGGACCCCAGTGGAGAGCAGGCGGGTACTAGATGTTTTCCCTCTCCAGGAGACTTGATAGGATCTTCCTGTCAGGTAGGATGAGATCCATTTAAGTGCAGTGCCAGTGATGCCCATCTCTACGAGTGTGGCGAGCAGGATCTGGTGGTTGACTGTGTCGAATGCTGCGGAGAGGTCTAGCAGAATGACAACAGAAGACCTTGAGGCTGCTCTGGCAGACTGGAGGGCTGTGGTAACCGACAGGAGGGCAGTCTCAGTGGAGTGGCCGGTCTTGAAGCCCGACTGGTTAGGGTCCAGAAGGTTGTTCTGGGAAAGAAATCTTGACAGTTGGTTAGCTACAGCACGCTCAATTGTTTTAGAGAAGAAGGGTAGCAGTGAGACTGGTCTGTAGTTCTGGAGGACGGCTGGGTTAAGAGAGGGTTTTTTGAGTAGGGGTTTGACTATAGCCTGTTTGTATGCTGAGGGAAAAGTGCGAGAGGTGAGTGAGGAGTTGAGGGCATGGAGAAGGAATGGAGTAATAGAAGGAGAAATAGTTTGGAAAAGAGGGGAGGGGATTGGGTCAAGGGGGCAAGAGGTGAGGCGGCGGGAGAGAATGAGGTCAGACATGCTTGTTTCAGATAAGGGGGAAAAGGAGGAGAGGCAAGTAGAGGGTTCAGACAAGGTGTGGGAGCGGTTAGGCAGGGAGGGTTCAGGGAATTGGCTGCTGATGTCCGCAATTTTATTCCCAAAGAAGCGAGAGAAGTCGTCTGCTGTCAAGGTAGTAGGAGGAGGAGGAGGAGGAGGGTTGAGGAGTGAGGAAAAGGTAGAGAACAGTTTGTGGGGGTTAGGAGCGTTGTTCACCTGTTTCAAGAAGTAGTCCGTTTTTGCCTCCGTTATGTGAGTGGAGAAGGTCTTGAGAAGGGAGTGGTACTTGTCGAGGTCTTGATTATCCTTGGACTTGTGCCACAACCTCTCTGCAGCCCGGAGGGAGAAGCGCTCTTTCCGAACGACCTCAGATAGCCACGGGCAGGGGGGAGAGGGCCGAGCAGGTCTAGTTGCCGTGGGGCAGAGGGTGTCAAGGGACGTAGTTAGAGTTGATAGCAGTGCATTAGTGGCTGCATCCGTTGGATGAGAGGTGAACTCATCGATGGGACCCAGGGATGATGTTACCACAGAGGAGAAGTGAGAGGGACATAGGCTGCAAAGGTTGCGGCGGAAGGTCACAAGTGGCGGTGCAGTGGGGGGGTTGGAGGGAGTGAGACGGATAGTTGGATGAGGAAATGATCTGAGATGTGTAGAGGGGTTACTGATGTTAAGCCTGCGATGCAGTCTTGTGTCAGGATGAGATCAAGCTGTTTTCCTGCCCTGTGGGTTGCTGGAGTGTCCAGTAGCGCCAGACCGAACGAGGTCAGAAGGGACAAGAAGTCAGCAGCCTGTGATCCTTCTAGGTGGATGTTGAAGTCACCGAGGATTACGAGTGGAGTTCCATCGTCGGGGAGTGCAGAGAGGAGCATGTCCAGTTCTTCCACAAAGTCGGCTAGTGGGCCAGGGGGGCGATAGAGAACCACTAGTGCAACTTTGATGGGATACAGAAGCATCACATGATGGTGTTTGAATGCTTTGGTAGTAGGTGACAGAGAATATCCACCACAAAACTAAATCACAAAATCACAGCAATGTATATGGTGTCTTTTATTTTCTACAACAAAAAAGATGAATGAAAAAGGTTAGATCTTAATATAGTTTCAATACTTCCTAGAATTCACCTATGACCATACACTCACTTATAGCTTTTCTTTCAAAATGTCGATTTCCAGATCTGCTTTTGGAGCTTTTTAATAAGAAGAATTCTATACAACTCTTTAATTGGCAACCGGAAATACAGTAGATTTAGGGTTACATTATGTAGTTCTAAAATTCTACAGAATTAAACTGTGGCATTTACTGTAAATCACTGAACTGTGTTCATCTGTGCACCAGAAGTTGATGGACCTTCCTCCTGCTGTTCTTCCACACTCTGGGGGGTAGATTAGAATGGCCATTTATAGATATAAACTTAGATTCTATAGGCTACTCCACATTAAATGTCAAGAAATGTGAATGTGTACATTGTTTGATGTGTAGACACGTAATATTAACTTTAACTCCTTAGGCCTCTGTGGCAGCAGAAACGGTTTCATCATCCCCATCATCCTGTAAAGATGAGCATTCCATAAAGTACACTTCATAACACTATTTGTCATAATTTATGGTGTATTGGATAGGCTACTTACAACAGCCAGGGGTTATGTTGAGACAGAAGGCTCCAAGAGACAAATGTGAATCTGTTGGGATCAACAAAAAATCCAACCCAAAGTCATATAAATGGAAATATCACAAAATTGAAAAAAAAAATCTGGGGTGACTTGTTCTGATGAAGTCCCTCCAAGAATTCCCTCAGCCATTGGTCTTCCAGCATTAAGGCTCAGGACCATCTCCTCAGCATTTGCAAGAGGTGGTGGTGCAGGTCCTCCCTCTGTTTTGCAAGCCTCTGCCTTCTTTCTGTTGGCTGAGTAGTCAAATGAGAATATACATTTAGACCTATGATAAAAATACTGTTGCACTAGTAGACAATGAATGTTATTTCATATGTCTAATGTTTGTAAAGCCAGGTAGCCTACACCTATGATATGCTCAAGGCTTACCTGATATAAGTGTTTTTATATTTCATCTTAATCTGGTGCCATGTTCTTTTAATACCTGCAGGATTGCACCTATACATGAATATAAAAAAAATACTGTTCTTCTAGTTTTACCTCAGATTTTATAACAGTTGGGAATTTACGGCAAAACAGTTCTTAATTACTAACTACAAATTACATCCTTAACCAGTCTAATTAGGTTAATGTAATATTTACGATCTCTAGAAAGTATTGGTCTACTTTCTAATTCTGATCTACTTAGATTTGATGTTACATCCACTCTTGTTTTATACAGAATTGTTTTAAATTACAGTATTTAGATACTTAACTTAGAGACTTAGTAATTAACTACACCCAACACCGTATATATATATTTTTTCATATTCGCCATAAACTTGGATAAGCACTTCCGGTTGTTAGGGAGAAATACGCTTCCCTTACACTGTTTCCATGGTGAATCCTTATATCTGCGCTCCATTGATAATGGCTTTTTATTCAGCCAACTCAGAGTTGATCAAACTAATTATTTTCAGCTGTTCTGACATCGAAAACCAGAGTTTCCCATCTTGGGGTTTGGCAACTCAGAGTACAAGTTTAAACTCAGAGTTGGTTGAACCTCCTTTCTGAAACGGGCCCCTGGGCTCTGAATTGGCCACTCCAAAAGGTGGATTTTGTTTTTTTTAAGCCATTCTGTTGTCAACTTGCTCTGGTGTTTTGGGTCGTTGTCCTGTTGCATCACCCACCTTCTACACAGTTTCAGCTGACATACAGACATTCTCACATTATCCTGAAGAATAGTCTGATATACTTGGCAATCCATCTTCCCCTCAAAAATTCCAAGCTGACCAGGCCCTGATGCAGCAAAGCAGGCCCAAATCATGATGTTTCCTCCACCATACTTTACGGTTGGGATGATGTTTTCGTGATGACATGCTGTGCCCTTTCTACGCCAGATGTAGTGCTGTGTTTTTTCAAAACAGTTCTTCTTAGTTTCATCAGTCCACAAAACATTTTGCCAATACCACTGTGCAGTGTCAATGTGCTCTTTTGCAAACTTCATGTGTGCAACAATGTTCTATTTAGTAAGCAGTGGCTTCCTTCGTGGTGTCCTGCCGTGGATACCCAGCTTGTTCAATGTTTTACGTATTTTAAACTCATGAACAGATGTCAGCCAGTTCCAATAAAGACTTCAAATCTTTGGCTGTCATTCGGGGTTGTTTCTTTACCTTATTGATGAGTCTTCGTTGTGCTCTCGGTGTCATTTTGACTGGGCGCCCACTTCTTGGTAGAGTACAGTCCCAAAGTGTCTCCATTTGTAGATTGTTTGCCTAACTGTAGACTGGTGAATTTCTAATGTCTTTGAAATAACTTTGTAACCCTTGCCAGCTTTATGTAAATCAACAATTCTTGATGGTAGATCCTCTGAAAGGCATGGCTCACATAAACGTCGTCTTCTTGTGCAGAGGAAACTCCAAAGGATTTAGTTTTTTTTTTCAAAGTATCTGTAGTCCACACCTCCAACCTTATTCTCTTAACAAGACTCCAGGTGTACTAAAACCTGACTCCAATTAGCTTTTTTGAGTTCACATACTTTTTCCACAAGCACTGAGGTTTTTTTGGTCGTTCTCAATAAAGACATGAAAGGTCCCAAAAATGTGGTGTTATTATTTTAGACACATTATGTTTGTCAATACCCTTGACTTAGATGAAGATCAGATCACGTTTTATGACAAATTTCTTCAGAAAACCAATAGGTTCACATACTTTTTCTTGCCACTGTATATACCATTGGACTACAACTTTCAAAACTGAACCCCTTCCAGCTGAACTCTTCATTTATCTATTGACACGTCATGACCACTATGAAAACAAACAAGAGACACGTGTCACATGAACACATTTTATTTCGTCTTGCATATGATATCAACTCATTGGAAACAATAAGTTCCTATTCTTTCACTAGTTATGTTGACTTACAATCAAAAAGTACTAATGGTCACATACTGTTAAAACAACATTGTAGGGATGTAGAGGAAATCAAAAGAGGACAAAAAAAGCAGGGAGGAATGAAGAGGAGGAATATATACTGTATGACATGGTTTTGTAATGTAATGACTTTAAAACTAGTTGTACAAAATAAACAAGTGATACAACACACATACACATGGAAATGTACAGTATGAAGTTTGACAGGTGGCCTGGATGTGAGGATGCGTTTCAGTGGGGAATCAGTACGTTTGCGAACTCCCTGAATGCACTGACATCACCACAGTTGACAGGAACTGACATCAAACAATCATACTGATATAAGGGGACACAAGCCAGAGTATGACCAAGTCCTCAGGTTCAACGTTAAATCTTGAGAGCTCGTCATAAACGACCTGCATATCACCTCAAGTCTCCCTTAAAGGAACACATTTCTAGGAACAAGCCAAAGGAACAAGCCAAATTGTATGTTGTTTTCACCTTCTCATAAATGTCTATTTATGAAAAGGCACAAAATTCATAATTCTATCAGAAAATAACACAGTCCTGAATTATTTCTTAGAAAAATAGAATCACTCACTGATTCAACCAAATATATGGTACTGCAGTTCTATAATAGATACTATAATAGAAGCACATAGTTGATACACTGATCATATAATTCAGATTGTCAGCAGTCATAGGCCATCATGACCATATGATTTTGGGAGTATTCTTTTAAAGCTGTAATTGTAAAGACACCCACCTCATAATATTGTTTGTATGGGCCATGCAATACTTAGATGCACAAATAATTCAATAATGATGTTAATTGCTTCTGATATTAACAAAGATTGCAATTAGAGATACCTTTGATTAATAAAGTGCCTTAATATCTGCTGCCTCTAGATGGCGCTGCCATCTAACTTCTTTGAGTGCCTGGATGCTCTTAGCCTCCATCATCCTTGTACAGTACAATTACACACATCAAGAAACACCCACCCACACACACACTGTGTTCATTCAAACTATCTCCAGCTAACTGTTTACATTTCTGACTAAGCGAAAGGCAGCATATAACATAAATACATTGTGGAAAGTTACAATAAAGAACAGTTAGTTGATCTGATACTCGGTCACAAGCACATCACATAAGGGTGAGTGAGCCTAGCTGATCGTTCAGTTCATATTGTGAGTGTTCGCATGTGAATGTGCAAGCGGTGTCCTTACTGTGTCGTGTACACATAGCTTCACAGCATGGGATATGAGCTGACTTTTATGAATATAGAGTAAAACATTAAATACTGAAATGTAATCTTAGATACTGATGTATATGCTATTGATAAAATGTCTACTGTACTTATTTCCATACAGACAGAGGTTAAAGAATTGCTATATAATATGATGCACTGCAATTCCCTTAATCTTTTGCTCAGTTTCCATTGTCACATTGCAGATCAAAAAAATGTGTCTTGTTCCAAATACAGTTTGTCTCTCAGGCGACAGTTAAATAAATATAATATATAAATGGATTATGTTACATAAACTAGAATTGAGCCTTTGTGAATGAATGCATGCCATATATTCTTTCAGTTATGATATGAAGAGCATTTAGTGAGAATCTTCACAAATTAGTAGTATTTTCCTTTCCTTGTGTTGGTCTTCAATGTCCAGTCAATCCTTTAATCAAAAATAGTGAGCAAGCTCAACAACAAAGAAGTCTTGCCATAAATAACTACTCCAATACATAAAAAGAACAGGACATAAATCAATTTATAAAGACAATATAGAACTTCCCCATTCATACTAAGCTCTCTTTGCTCACACTGGAGCCTTGTGTGAATAAAACCCGCAGTCTTAGGTCCACTCTGTGAAGCAAGCAGCAATGTCATTAGTCTTTGTCATTGGTAAACACATTTCTCCAGCTTTGCAGACATTCCTTAACGTTCGCTACGTCACTGTGAGTGTGTGCTTCTATCGTTTACTCACAAAAGTGAACCGTGATGGGTTCTGTTTGTCCCTTTTCCCTTCCGCAGCTCTAAAACTATGAGTTAGTGTCACATGCTCGTTTCACAAGGTGGAGATAGACTGCCATCCAGAATTATGTGGTTCTCTACTCCAGCACTCTGGCTTAGGCCGCTCCCTGTGGTGATCTCCCCTCCTCCTTCTCCTTCGCCTCCGCAATCCTCCACCCCTGCGACTTCCTGCGAGCAGTTGGGAGTGCTGGGCTTAGGTGACAAGGGACTAGGGCTGCTTGCCACCCTGTCCATGTGATTCCTCCCTGGATTGCTTAAGGTGGATGGCTGACCCTCAGCCTCTAAGCCCTTGGCTGTAGTCTCTCCTCCCAGGGAGCTTGGGCTAACAAGGGACGTCTGAAGCCCAAATGGAGACTTGGCTTCCACTAGACTAGCACTGAGAGACTGTGGGGAACGGGAAACAGTGTCTTCTGCCGTCACCTGAGGTAGTCTGCCTTGTGCGCTGGATGGCGTTGACACCTTGGTCTCCTCCTGAGATTCAATGAAATTGACTTTCAGTGGGTTGACTTTCTTCTGCGGGTTGTTGCTTTTGATGGAACTTCGAATGCTTTCCACGGTCATGTCAAAGGCTTGGTTATCTTCCCCACGGGATGACGGGCCTCCACTGCCCCCTCGGCTGCCGCCACTGTCTGGCTGGCTGGACCCAAACTCATACAGCCCCTCCTTAATGATGGAGGATGGCTGGGCATTTTCAGGGCCTCTGGCATCTATGGCGGAGATTTGGCTGAGGTCCAGCGGAGGTGGTCGCCTCTGCCCTCCAATGTTTGGTAGCAGGGAGCCCTTTTCCCCTTCGGGGAATTCAGTGGTGCAACTTGTGAAGCTGTCAGGGCTGGCTGTGTTCTTGATATCGATGGAGGGTCTCTCCTTGATCTGTGGAACTCTGGAACTACCCGTGACTATCGTCATCTCCAGCTCTTCCTCCAGCCTCTTGACCTGGTCATGAGTGGCCACATCTCCAACATTCAGGGTCAGGCTAGAGGATGTGGTCATCTTGTTGTAGACATCCTCCAGGCGTCGTGCGTTCAGACGCTGGGGGCTAGCTCTGCTGGGGGTCAGACGGATAGGAGAGCCAAGTTGGGCTACTTCCTGGTATCTGGGTTGCAGACTCAGTGGGCTGCCATCAGTGTTCCCGTGCTTTTGGAAGTTCCACCTGCTGGGTGAGAGATGGTTGTCAATGGGGTGTTTCTCCTCTCCCTTCTCCACCACCACATCCATTAGCTCCATGCTGCGGGCAAACGCGTCCTTCATGTTCATAGAGACGATGCTGCCGTTCCTCTTGGCTCTCTCCAGGGCCTCGCGCCTCTTGATGGCCTTCTCCTGCCTCTTCTGTTCCCGGTAAAACTCTGAGAAGTTGTTGACAATAATGGGAATGGGCAGGGCAATCACTAGCACACCAGCAATGCAGCAGAGACCGCCCACGATCTTCCCTAACAAAGTCTGCGGATAGATGTCGCCGTAGCCAACGGTCGTCATGGTGATGGTGGCCCACCAGAAGGAGGCGGGAATGCTGGTGAACTTGGTGGCGTCTTCGTCCTTCTCGGCAAAGAAGACCAAGCTGGAGAAGATCATGATTCCCATAGCCAGGAAGAGGATGAGCAAGCCCAGCTCATTGTAGCTCCTTCGGAGGGTGAAGCCCAGAGACTGGAGCCCAGTGGAGTGTCGGGCTAACTTGAGAATTCTCAGGATCCTCATGATCCGAAAGATCTGCACCACCCTCCTGACATTCTGGAACTGCAGCACGCTCTTGTTGGACTCTGTCAGAAAGATGGTGACGTAGTAGGGTAGGATGGCCAGGAGGTCGATGACGTTCAGGGGGCCCTTGATGAAGTTCCACTTGTTGGGGGCAGAGAGGCAGCGGAGGATGTACTCCATGGTAAACCAGGCAATGCACACTGCCTCTACGTGGGCCAGGTTGGGGTTGTCGTTAAACTGTCCAAACTCATCCACCACCTGGAGTTCAGGCAAAGTGTTGAGCGATAGCGCAATTGTAGACAGGATGATGAATGTGATGGAGAGGACAGCCAAAAACTGGAATAGAATTAAGAGAAATAAAAACAAATATGTTATTTGTCATCTTGAGTATGACCATAGTCCCACCACAGTTAATAAGATGTGCATATGCACATTAAGTGTTGTTGTGTCTACGTAGATGTTGTGTGTAAGATATATAAATGAATAATCAATTTTGATTGATTGCATGGTTCTATTTTAAGGTGCATGCTTACACATTAAAAACTTCCCAGTAACGGGACACACAACAAATTAATCATGACCACTGCTTCCCCCCAACGTTAGATAAATGGTGTGCATGTGCACATGACGTAATATCAGATTAACATTTCCTGATACAAAGGATTATCAACTTGAGGATGGAAATCTGTAATAAGAATAAGATTACATCTTACTCAGGCAGTCCACCAAGTGATGTCATATTTCCTTGAGGTTGTGTGAATTGAGAATTCAAATCATTCGAATGTGATAGTATGTCCCAAAAGATTTTTTCTCCAGTTCTAAACATATACCTGCTATCCAGACATGGGACATATAGATGGAGGCTTGCCTGTATTGGTATTATCTCAACAGGACCTTTTTTATTTTCAGGTAAGTCCATTAGAGGACAGAGACTGATACACATCAGTAATTGTATAAAAATAAATAAAAGGTATTTACTGTGCTTCATTGACATAACACTGAGGTAGGCACTGCATACCTAAAGTTTGGTTCTTACACAGTATTTTCTAGCAAACTTTTTTCCCCTCTTTATAACCTTTTCTTGCTACCTCTCTCTCCTAACTCTGGCATTGGCCTCATGATCGGAAGGTTGTGAGATCGAGCCCCAGCTGCGGCTATATGACGTTGTGTCCTTGGGCAAGGCACTTCACCCTACTTGCCTCAGGGAGAATGTCCCTGTACTTACTGTAAGTCGCTTTGGATAAAAGCGTCTGCTAAATGAATAAATATAAATGTAAACCCTGCTCACCGTTCACTAAAATAGACCGCTCCCACTCCCCACACTGTGACAGAGGGTAGAAGTGCAGTCTTTTTGCCACCACTAAATAAATCTACTTCTGGCTCCTTAGTTTAAAGGATTACATGTTATTTCCTGCTGTTGTGTTTTACCTTTGGATAGTACTGGCAGATGACTTTGGCAAGATTTTCTGATTTTGTTAGTTAACTCCTCCCTAGTACGCAGAGGTCCTGTGCTTTGCTTCTATTGCTTCAGCAATTTACATTACATTTAGCAGATGCTCTTATCCAGAATTACACAAAATACAACAGGAAGACAATATATCCAGATGAGATAAGTCTCTAAGCATGTCCAAACCTGAGATGAATCTCAGAATAAAATGGCTGGTGCGTATGGATGGATTTATTCTTGAAATGGTAAATGCTTAATTCTTCTGTGTGGAGAGCGAAGCAAGAGAGCACCCACAGCAGTGACCAATGATGGGTGCGATGGCTTTAACTTGATTGGACCATCAGTTTTACTCACCACAATCCTTTTACTTGCTCACCTGCTTCCTTATCACCTCATAAAGTTACAGTGAAGTAGCTCTCGTTATTTTTCCAACGACCTTAACATATTACCAAACCCATTAAGGCAGTAAGTACTAGCTTAACATCCTGGACTGTACATGACTTTCAACAAACCACCTGGCTTCATAATAACACCAGACAGAATTGTATGCAGGCTCTCTAATCGTATGATTACTGTGAACACCATCACAATTAATATGAATAATCTCCTATGTATGATATCTCATCCATGTCAAATTTTCACATGTTGATGTGTAGAATTTCTATATTTAAAAAGATGTATCAGTTTATTGGTTGATTCTTCCTGTTGGGGAAAGAATGAGTAACTACTTCTAACCTTTCTCTATCCTTACTATAGATAGCAACCAAATCCTATTACAATTATCCTGAAATGTCCTCACGCGGAGACAAGACAACGCAAGCACGTGGTCCGGTCTCTATACTTATACCTGACAGGATAGGACTATGGTTTAAGTCCTCATACAGTAAATGGATCACCTAGCCTGTTTATTATCGTGTAAATATTGAATTTGAATGGTATACATTTTTATCAAGGTGCACAAAGAGTGGTTTGGTGTCGAGAAAGGTAATTGGTGCTCCTTGCCTGCAGCTGCCACGTGATAAGGCGACAACCGTCAGCATTTGTTCTGCCAAGTTCTCTAAGAAAGCCTCCTGCCATGAGGAGCCAGGAGCTAAGTACCCATAATGCATCACTACACAACCCACCTCACCTTATCCTTACATCAACTCTGGCAGAGGCCTGTACTTGTGGCATGGTACTTAAATGTGTCAAACTGTGGACATTAAAATGTGCTTGATTTCTGTGAAATGTTGAAGCAACCCAAGCAAATACATGCCAACAAGAGACCAAGTCTTGTAAATCGATACAAATATGCATGTAACTGTAGCTTTCATGAAGTTACAATCTCAGCCCCGAAGGAAGGAGGGAAGTCTGAAAAATATATTTATAATACAGTACACAGCACTGACTAATTAAGAGGACTGCTTAAACAAGTTGCAAGCAATGTCCCAAGCTAACCTAACCCTAACCCTAACTCTGACCCATTCAATTAGCGCAGTAAAAATAAACCTTCAAAATTCCTACATAATACACACATCAGACTGAGCTGTATTTAAATTGTTTTTAGACTCTAAAAAGTATGTTGAACAACAGCATCTCTGAACTGGTGCTGAAAGCTGTAAGAGTACAGACAGATGATATTCTAAACCTTAAATTCTAACCCCAATTTAATGGGGTTTGCTTGTAACAGGTACCAGGTTATGTGTTTGTGTCTGAGCAGGACAACTGAGTTGGTCAAGCCGAGCTAGCAGAGGAGAAATAAGAGGACAAAGTCATTAGCGCAGCCTCCGTGGCCATCGCGTGATGGACTGTCTCAGCCATAGGCAGGATGTAACCTCCGTCTGGCCACTTGTATCTACATAGTGGCTGACGTTAAGTCAAAGGTCACCACAACACACTGTACAGTCTGCTGATGACACCAGAAGAGAGATTACGATGTTCCTCATGTTCTCAGGGAAGGGGGAAGTCGAGGAAACCTGCTTGGGGTGGGGAGAGTGGGACAATCATGTTTAAGATTTGTGTTGTTACAATTAGTGTGGCGCAGAAACATTTCAATTAAAAGGTTTGACCTTGACTTGGCACCTGGGAGCTATAAGGCCACTTTAAATCCTCTGACATTCAAGCTGCTTTAGAACATGGAGCATACAGGACCGAGATTACGTCATAAAAGCCTTTGATGAACTGGCCTTGTGAGGACAGGTACATCGCTAAAGAATGAACATTTTAAGCATTTACTGAATAGCTATAAAACCTTTCATGGGTTGGAAGATTTCATTGATACAAAGAACGACAAGCAATCAACTGAGATGACAAATAAAGTTCCTTGTAAAATAAAAGGACAGGCTACAGTGACAATATTTTACCATTCATGGCACAAGATATAATCTTGCAGCTTTTGTCTTTAATAAAGAATGACATGACCTCGCATGTGCCTTGCCTGCGCTTTGCGTGTGTGTGAGAGCCAGGTAGACAGGCCACCGTGGTTCTGGGAGTGACAGAGTGTGTGTGGGGGTGGTTGAGCAAGGATTAGCTGCCTGGCCTTATCTTTAGATCTGCACAAACGTGATTACATGAGCCTGGGGATATAGAGAGAAATAGACATGGTGCTGTGTCTGTGCCAGGGTTGGCGCATGCATGGAAACAGTGAGACAGAAGGGATGAAAGGTGGAGGAGCAGATGACACAGGAAAACAGGATCCACTAACATTCTTGAGAAACACAGAGCCTCCTCATATGGAATGAACATCACGATAGTTGGCTGTTGGGAGGTCTCACCATGGCATGGGTTTAGTGCTCTGAGTGTATAATGTTACTCTCTGTGAAAAAATCCACCAAGAATGTGCGATTTGTAAATATTCTAAAACGTTGCATCCTGCTTGGCAGGTGTTGCTATTATAACGCAGGGCTCCAGTCATAACAGAATATCTCATTCGTTAAATCTGTCATGAAGAGGCTTGCGCACAGCCTTTTCGAAGTGGGGGATCCAACCTTTCCACATTTGTTTAGGAGTGATTGCTAAAAACTGGCCCAATGTCAGTCCTAAATGTTTGTGGTGGTTTATGATTAAAAGTGTAAACAGACGACAGGATATGTCTGCCTGACAGTATATACAATACATTTGATTTAGATATTTGTAAATTCTATTAACATTTCAATCGTTGGCTGCTGTATTTAGATCAGAAATTGTACTCACTGACATAATCCTAAAAGTGGCCAGTGTCTTTTCCAGTACAGTCAGGCAGATGCCAAAACCTTCCTTAAGCTTCAAAGTTGATTCAAAGGTGGAACACAATTCAGTTTCTAAGTAAACTGCCTTATGCTTATATGTAGATTCATGTCTGAATTACACCAACAGCAAAACGAACAGTATAGAGTTGGTGATATGCTGTACACTAACTTTGACATCATGCAGAATGTTCTGCTACAGAACATTCCCCAACAGTTTGTGTTACCCTCACTAAATTCTGTGATGGCTGCTCCTATCACCAGCATGTTCTGTCTCTGAAACATGCAGAGTGAATCATTACTGTGGTAAATTGCAGTTCTCAAGGTTCTACTGTATGTGACACAAAGATGGTGTGATAACACCATGTGTATGAAACTTGTTTTCTGCACATTTCACAGAAGGAAACCTAAAGAATGCGAAGCGGCAAATAGTGACAGTGACAGTCCCAAGAACTGACAATGAAACAGTGTTGTTAGTACAAACTACATTTTCTGTCACTGACCTGTAGTTTGCATTCTTTGTAACATCTGGCCAGCCTAGAGGTAAGAAGATTAATTGAGAGATGTAGATTTATGATAGTAAGCTGTAATGTCTCCCCTCTTACCCTGCTGCTAGGGTCCTTGTGACTAAACTTAACAACAGCACCAGGAAACAACCTGACAAAGACAACAACAGTGTTCCAGAGAAGATTGTTCATACAGTCGATGCCAATCTAGCTAAACACAGAGATTAAATTGCAGATTATAATCTGCATCAGCCGGAGTGCTAGAAAGGAGCACATTGAGCATGGATCTGTGTCTGTGTGTGTATGTGTTTGTGTGTGTGTGTGTGGGGGGGGTGCGTGTGTATGTGTGTGTGTGTTTGTGTGTATGGGGGGGGGGGTGGTAGTCACTCAAAATATCAAATGGAAGATGATATCTCCATGAGTGGCATCAGTTTGGTATGTGCATACCTGTTTAACTGTGATTTAAAACGAAAAAAATACAGTTTGAGTTCAATATTAAAATGCTGCTGGGTTTATATATTGCAGATTTCATTTTAGCAGGATAACAATTCAGATCTCAATTGTGTTCTAACTGCATAGTAATACAATTCCTGTCAAATGAACTAAAAGGTTTAGCTCTTTAAAGATCCAAATTCACTAAAGTAAGTACCAAGGTGCATTGATTATACACACCAGACAGGTTTACTTCTGATTTAACAACTTGTTGCAAAGGGAATAACTGCAAATTGAAAAGAAAAAAAAAAAGACAACTCGGCCTCGTTTAGTATAATCTACCATTTCTCCTCGATTAGATTTATAAGTACATGAGGCAGCTACATAGAGGATGAGGAGGGGAGGAAGGATGAAGGCTAGACTATTTCTAGAGGAAGTTATCACTGCAGCAGAGTGCCTGGGAGGGGGGAAACCGACCCAGCGGAGAAACCCAAGACCGTCTTGATCAATAACCCAGGGTATTTATGGAAAAGGGACACAGGATCTATTGGCTTGTTGGTGTTTTCACAGGGCTGATGTATTTGAAGCCAACCTTCCACATTTGTCAAAGAGCTTCTGCTGAGTAAGGGACACAGTAGCAGTTCACTGTCTTCATGACTGCTACATCAACTGAAAAGATGGTTAAGACACTAGACTAGACCATGGATAAACCAGTGAGTGGGTCTCACAAATTGACGAGTGTGAATATAAAACATACACTGGACACGGCAGTGAGAGGATGAGATGTATACGCATTTCAGACATGCCACCTGTTTGCAAAGATGCTCACTGAAGTTTGAGTCTGCAGTTTTCATTAACTACAAGACATTCCAGATATTACATTGAGCCTCAACTCCCATTTAAACCCCCAAGAGAAGTAGAAAGCTCTTGATAACAAGATTCTCAACCAGTGGGAGCAGAGTAGATTTCAACGCTTATCTCCATAACAGACAACAGGCAATTACCATCCAAAGGGTTTTCATTATGTCAGTCCATGGTAGCCCCAGCTATTGTCTTCAACTTCGAGGGAAGAGGGAAAAGACCTTGACTATAGTAATTAGTCAGATACACACACTTAATTGGGCATCCAGACACACAGGCCAATTACAGACTAGTAATTAGTAACATGTGTGCCCATGTGACAGGATGCTTGCATGAGGAGTGAGCAACACTGTTACCTTACTCACAGGGATGTGAATATATAACAAAACACAACCTATCCACATCCGCTGTCTACCTCATACATATTTACACCGATCAGGCAAGAAAAGCCTAATAGTCCCTGGGGCCAACCTACCGCCAGCTACAGTGGCATATCTGCCATGTGTGAACACAACCAGGAGAGCCTTTCAGCTGAGTGCAGCCGAAAAACAAATCAAATCTGATCTGCATCCAGCACATCTTATCGCTCACAACACTTATCGCCTGTAAATCATGCAACCCTAACAAAAAGTTTGTAGAACAAACCAAGGTCAAACTTTAAAAATTGTTAATAAAGTTAACACCAGTTACTCACTATGTTTACGTACTTACCAAAGTAACAAAGGCATATATTTAAATGATGATGGGTTTTACATTTTCAATGCATTGGTTGGTTTGCTTTGTACAACAAGTGGTCCAGACTTGGTTTACAACATCAATAGATCACCTGACCAGATCAATCCTAAAGCACACCTAAAAGCACAGTGATAACCTGTGATGGTCTATTGTATGGAGTGATAGCTAGTTTCACACAAGAGCAACAAAGATGATTTAGCCCTGCACAATAGACACTTCAGATCGAGGCACTTCAGATCGAGGCTGGGCCATAATGGAATGAAACTCTCCATAAATGTTGCCATAAATCTAAGGAGAAAAAAGGCAAAGTCATTATTTGAAACGTTTAAACAGCAGTTAATAAAAAATAGGAGTGGCTGACAGTCGCTCATGACATCTTAACAACTTCCTAAACATAATGTGGAGAGCAAAAGATGAAATTCCACAAATTCATATTTAATGGAAAAATTGGATAATGTGCTCTGACACACTGAGCATGAACACATGGAGACGGAAATTAACAACATTCTTATTTACCACCATTCTAAGCCTGGGCTGGGCACAGAGAAGAAAGGGAGAGAAGCATGCAGAGAAGAGGGAATGGAGGAAGAGACTGATATGTATTTCTATCATGACGGAGAGCATATTACTGTGCTCCACGGAACCTTGTGACATCACTTTCCTGCACAGCCCTGTGCTTTGGCTGCCAGGATGTGAGAAGAGGGTGATTCTGCTGCAATGGCACATTTCCTGCCAAGGCACGACATCTCTGCTCCTATATATCAATAACAGCATAACATCCCTAGAATAATCATAATCATGTTCCACCCCTGCCTATGAATATTGTCCTTCGACTGCCAAATAATTTAACAGCCATTTGGGACGATTGTCATGATGAGCTGGATCTCCTTGTCGCGATTATTCCTCTGTTTAGAACCTAGCAATGAGGACACACCTAAAATCTGTACTGTCTGAACAACTTCTATCAATCTATCAGTTTATCTATCTATTATGTACCTGGTTGCCTTTGAGTATCTAGTGATTTTCCTGTTTTGCCAAGTCTGAAGTTACCAAATTGACTTTACTTGAGTAGGACTAATAAAGCTTACATGGTAGTACTTCCTGGAAACCATGACAAACCAAAGTGATTAACAAAAAAGAAAACCAAAGTCATTTATAGGAAAGCAAAATACAGTTCCCTAGCATTTCCATGACCTTCCCTCCTTTACACCATCCACCTTCCTGCCTCCTCCACTACCTCCCTAACCCCTTCCTGTGGACCAAGCACAGGGCCAGACGGTGTGCTGGCTGAGCCTATAGCCTTCGCAACAGTCTATTTGCAGAAGCAGACTGGGGGAAAAGCCCCAAAGGAGATTAAGTCTCACTCCCAGAGTCCCATCACTCCCTCCAGCACTGTGTTGTAGCAGGCCAGAACTATGGGGGACCCTATCTACCAAGGCAGATGTTGGGTTTTTTGTTCCTGCACAGCATGGTGTGTTTAATACAGTGATGAGTTGGGGGGTTTAAAGAAGGGGGGACAGATTGTAAGATGGTTAAATGTTGGGAGTATATTTTTTGTTTTATTTTAATGTACCCTATATTGACTGTAATGAGTAACTGTTATGATTGACAGCCCATATCTGGTGAATGTATGAGGTAATATAATTGGCTTTCCATATTTTCCAACACTAGCCAATGATATCATAGTTTGAGTCTGTTGTGGGGAAGCTTTGTCACTATACTGCTGCGCTGAATGCTGACTCACCAAAATATGATTGATTTGCAGCCAAACTTACATAACTATCTACAGCAGCCTGTGTGCCTTCAGTGGCATAAAAGCACCCCTGCTGCTGCACCCGCCTCTCCCCTTACCTAAGCTCACACTTAAGGGGACGCAAGAGCATGCGTAATGCAAGCTAGCTAACCACCTAGCTCCAGACTGCCTTTTGCTTTTCCACAGGACCGAATGTCCTTTCCTAAGGCCAAAGGGGAGGCAGGGCTCCAGGATTACTCCTGCTTTAAGTACTCCTTAAGCCCCATGTGCCAACCCCCCTTACCCCTACCTTGGAGGCCATTGGCAGCTTAGCTCAAGGAGGGGGCGGTTAGGAGGGCACTCTCATCCTTCTCTACAAATCAACCTTCTAATTTAACAAAGTGTAGCCCTGTGTCTTGTCTTGGACTTGGATGCAATGCAAAAGTTTACTTAATGCAAAGTTTCAATAATCCAGTGATGATCCAAGCTAATACCATTCTCACCTTTAAGTCAGCCCCTCCAACACACCTGCCACCGGGTGTACTATGTTCTCTGACAGTTTGTTGAGGTGCACAACAGACCTCCAGCATGTCTGTGTTGTTAGAATTTTCAGGATGAACTGCCTCACGACCATCTGTCCTGCAACTGTATATCCGTCTTCCTCTCTCCCCTCACACTTTTATCCAGAGTTTCCACCTTCTCTTTCTTATCTCCTATCTGATTAATTCATCTGTTACTGGATGCTTACTCCTCAATATTGGGCCACTGTCGCATTTGGGCCACATTTTTCAGAATCTATCTGTTGGACTTGAAACTACAGGCTTCCTTCTCATAACTGTTATGATCTGCTTGGGAAATTTGCCCTTCTACCTTTGGAAACTTGGGAATCAGTGTTAATGGTTGTGATAGTCACACTCCATAAAATGTACTGCTTTACTGAAAATGTGTAAACAGCTCATTACAATTAACTGTTTTGAGCACCCCATTTGTCTCATAAATTAATTTTAATGAAAGAAAATGCAGATCAAAGTCTAAACTTGTAATAACATCATATTGGCCCCATTGAGTGATTTCCTTGGCAGTTCTATGAAGCACACAAGGTGCAGTTGGCTGACCAGGAGGAGATTCAGAACAGGCAATATTTGACTTTGTCTTGCTGCAAAACAACTTTAAATATCTATATCTTTTTAACACCACCAATGAATCTCACAAATCTATGGATCTAACCTACATTCAATTTAACTGTGAAGCTAATATAGATGTTTACTCGTCTAAGAGCCTCTGCTAAATGCATTGAACTTAAGAATTCAAAATAATCAGTACCTGTTGCAATGGAAGTATTTATATTTGTTTGGCCTTCACAGTACTGAGCATCATGGGAACATGCTAACCATAATCACCCTGCCTCTTTCTCTCTTATCTGATTACTTCATAGGTTAAGGAGGATTAGGTTCCCCATGCCACAGCATTCTGCCTCCACTGTTTTGACCAAGATGGAGATGACAAGGAGAAAGGGAAAAGGCAAGAGGTGATTCAGACAATAGAGCTGACTGAATATAATTCAATATAATTGAGCCCAGAATAAACAATATACCATACAAAGGCCATATTTTATAAATAAAATATACTTATTGTTAGGATGAACAATTTAACCAATAAACTGCATCTGGCTATATCACCTTTTAAATTGGTAGCATTTGAAATTTGGTTGAAGTTAAATCTGGGGGTTGATTGTCAGGATGAACAACTGAGCATCTGGCTATATCACCTTTTAAGTATTTGAAATTTGGTTAAATGTGTATAGGGTGTTGAATGTGCTGCAGGCCTCCCTACAGAATATCTCAAACACTTACAAAGTATTACGCCAGGAAAACAGGCTCTTGATCATAAATTCACAAATTGATCCAATTACACAGCTAAAGTGACAATTTTGGTAAGGAGAAAGTGAAAACATCAGTTGTTAATAGCTGGCTGAATTTAAAGGAGTTTTTGAAGTGTTGAAAGGCTTTCAAGTGCACATTCCTTGCACAAGTCTATCACTATAACCAGGCCCATGCTGCTACAGCAGGCCTGTGTCTCATTAACCTAGGCTTCATGTCTAGGCCATAATCTGGTACACCTGCTTGAAACTTTGAATGTTATTCAGTTTAGTGAAGCGAAAGCGATCAGGGCAGAAATTACATTACCTTATGTCAACCTTAAATCCCCTCCTGAACATGACACTATTTAACGTTATATATTTGAAACGGGACCTATTTATAACGTGAATGTGCAAACCTTTGGAAATAATGCACTTTGTAAGGGGCAGTGTAAAGTTTCAGGTGTGGTTTGGAAGACTACAATTACTTGGCTTCCCTGGCCTCTCTGCCTTACCTTGGCTGCAAGAGAGGAGCTGGGCTTCTCCAGAAGGTCCCAGAGCTTCTGTCTCTTGTCCGGGCAGCAGCCTTGTTCCTCCTCTACTCCGTCCTTCTCCCTGAGTGACTCTGCCTCCCTCCTCAGCTCTTCATTCATCTGCTCTTTCTTCTGGTGGTAGCGCGCCTGGCAGCAGGACTCCAGGTAGATCTCATCGATGCCCCAGTAGTCCAGCTCCTGGCCAAACGACAGTGCGCACATCTCCTCCATCATGTGCAGCTTGCCCGTGCGATAGAAGTTGAGGATGGAGGCGAATGCTCCAGGGTGGCGGTCGAAGAAGTACTCATTGTCGTTGAGGCTGTAGTCGTCGCAGATCTCCATTAAGGATTCGTGGGTGTTGCAGTCTCTGAGCTGGCCCAGGCGGGTTCTGGGGAGCCGATCCAGGGTCCGCCACAGGACCTCATGAACCAGACCGCCCACATTGATCCGGACCCTCCTTGACCGGGCTTTGGTGCGAATTATGTCAATGGGTTCAGGCGGAAGAGAACCTCCAGGCCTCTGGTTGGGTTTGGAGATGCCAAAATTCATCCGGTCAGACATGATGGGAAGATCAGTGTGCTGACGTCACAGCAGTTCAGCTTGGATCTGGGGAGGCAACTTCTGATGCACCCTGGGATTGGAATGGGCACCAACGCTGTCTGCTCAGAAAACGTTTGATGATTGGTCCATGACTGAAAGTAGAGAGGGATAAAAAGGTGTAGCCTAATAATTGTACTGTCATCTCCTGAATCTCAATATATTTGACAAGGAACCCAGATTATTAACTTTTAAGTTAGTGTCTTAAGGTGAACAATGAGTCTTTAAAGACTTGACCAACAGCTAACTATAGGCCAACACTTATTTTATTGTAAAAGTAATCTGCTTTCCTGGTTCAAATGTTATAATCAGGATGGGTGCAAAACTGAGTGAAACATATATTGATTACAGCCACAAACAGCTGACAACTAATCCTCCAGGAGTTTGGTTGATAGACCTCACATATGAATTTTAAATGATTAAGGAAATGAAGACCAACACTAATGTTACATTCAAAGTTTCTTTTTACTGTTACTGCAGATCTTCCACTGGAGAACTATTAAAGAGCTTTGAATTGGAGTAAAGAGGCTTTCGTGTGATTGTGTAATTGGGAGGGCCTACAAATCCTGGTGGAAGTAGAGTCCACTGAAGGCTACCTGGGATAATTATAGATGCACTAACTAGTCTAGGACACCGTAGGACACACGTCAGTAGCCTATCAACCAGGGTACGTCACTATGAGAGTAAATCAGACCCAAACGTATTTCCATTTACGAAAAAAAGTACTTTTTAAGTGTCTGTGGCATTTTGAAACTATGTTATGAAATGTTTTCTTATTGACAGTTTGAAATGTTTCCTGTCATACTCACGTAGAAGATTAGTTATAATCCAAAACACAACTGTCATATCGACACATTCCATTGAAAGTTTAAAAAATAGTACTTTACCTGTACATAGAACTCTACTTTAGAGCCGAACTCTTCTCTTTCGTGTAGATTACACCGGTTGATTGTGCGATTAGGCTTCCTTCCCATCCGATTCCGTCTTCAAGCCGCCTGTGTTTAAGGTGGGGGGGTATGTCCACATCTTCTGCATGAAAACAAGCGGAATGAAACATACTACAAATATCTCCCTCGTGATAAAATGTCACTACTCGGAGTAGTTAAACTGCAGATTGCGTACTCCATGAGTGTTAGTCTAGAGTTAGGAAGGAAGCCCTCGGTTGTCGAACATTAAAAATAAATGGATGAGCGCGCCGTAATGCTACTGTAGCCTATCTGCATAGCAAGACACAGGAACAACTGAGGAGAGGGAGCTTTCCGACCCGCTGGCTGCCACAGCCCGGAGGTGAACTAATTGGATTGAGCTGTACATTAGCAAGGACAGGTTCAGATCAAGCGAAGCGCGCATGCACTCTCAACTATATCAACTCAGTGCGCGAGACCTGTGTATAACTCAATGAGACCTCGAGTTGTATATGAGGAAGAAGGCTTGGATTCGTTATAAGGCTAACGGAACGGTGTGAAACGGAGGAAACTGTAGCTGTTGAGGGAAACGTGACCAATATGTGAAGCAAATATTGACTTCATTGTTTTTAGTTACTACTCATTGTAAAAAAAATATGTTTTGCCATGCTCATAATACACAGGTTTCATTTTATTTATGGAAGTTTAGATCAAACAACAATATACACAATATACAGTATAATGCACAGTAATCCAAGCAACTGGTCAAACTCACAAACCAGTTCACCTTTGTGGTTCCTGGTTTAGGATTTAAAAATCCTGCATGATGTACTGCAGGAAGACGCAGTGCTGTAGACTTCAAAAGTCACCACAGGGGGGCTTGGTTCATTAAATCAAAACCATCTTTGGCTATTTCTATAAGCAACCTTGATATCTCTACTCTCCCTAAGTATGTGCAAGTGCCTGTTTTTATTCCCTGAAGTTATGGATCCTGTCATATCAAATGAGTGATTTTACAAGTTCTGAATTAATTAATTAATTAATTAATTAATACGAGTGTCGGCTAAGTTACTAAATGTAAATGTAATTACAATAAATCACGTAACTGAAATACTGTATTTCCTTGCAGTTAGTGTAAAGAAGTATCATTTCATGCTCATTCAAAGTTTTTAGAGATGTCCTTGATGAATACATTTAAGTAAGCTTTTACATCTAAGCAAGCATATCCCATATTGTACCAGATCAATAGCAAAAGTATTTCCGAGCTAAGAAATTTGATGCTGTGGCGGTATCAGATTTTCCATTGAAACTCTATGAATGAAATGGCAATGGGAATAACCAGGCAATCAGATAGCCTATATCATTATTTCATTCAGAAGAGATATTTCATAACTTCCATGACATGACATTTGGGTTATTTAAACACCAGCTATGTTGCCAATCAAAGATGAAATAGTACATGTTAAGAACGGACAGGCTGTCGTAAAACCTGCCTATGTGATGATGAAGAACACTATTAATCTGATACATTTTTACTTCACCACTGCCTCAAAGCTATAAATCTCAATAAATAGACATAGATTTGACTCACTAATGAAGGTTTATCCTTGATAATGAAAATACAGTTGTCCCTATCAATAGATCATTACTCAAACTCCACAGACGGCCTTTTTGTCTTCGCCCGAGTATACTAGGCCTCAGTGGTAGAATAAGAAAGAACCTGCTGTTTCACCAACCTTTGACAGTTGAAGACGGGATGTGAGTGTACATTTCACGTTAAAAGTTTGGGTTAAATAGCAGCCTTTGTCTATCTGCGAATGTGAAAATAAGACTAACATAAGCCGGTTTGCAATTGGAGTATTTCACTAGCTATTGACAAAGTACCAGACAATTACAAATGCAATGGGTGGAGAGAGCTTTTTGTAATACATTCCAATCCCAAATGAATTTGGTAAAATTCAGTTATAGGCTATATGAGCCTGCTCAAAGTGACAACGTGTTAAGGCAGTTTTTTTCTTTGGCAGAGTCGTCGTTAGTAGAGCTAATGTGGGTTCAGAGGAAGGATTTTTGTACAATTAGGTGCATTATGGAACCCATTAATGCATTTGTGTTGGCGTAATTTCCCTCTCCAGTGTCTGACCAAAGTTCACCAGATGAACCAATGTCATTTGATCTGCCAGATGGATCAGTCTATATAAATGCCCACTGTGGGAAGAACCGACTCAAACACACCTCCCACATCACTCCTAGTCAGTCAAGGTAAGATGGTGACTTTATGTTATGATATATTTTGCGCCAAAAAATTGTCTGTTTTCCTATTTAAACTGCTACACCAAATTACACTTTGCTTAGCTATTGTTACAGTATTTGTGTTTTGTTGGTTTATATAATTCCGATTTTGTGCATTCGTTTGAGAGGTGTTTATATGCTCCAATAGTGTACATACAGCTACGGAGCCCCTAAAGTCCAAAAAGTTGGATTTATATAGATAATAACTTGTGCGCACAAGATAAAAAAAATCCAATTTTTGGGACTTTAGGGGCTCCGTAGTAATCCCATAGTTCATTGATACACACACAGAAATGTAGCCATGAGCTGGAGAGCACAATAAACTTCAAAGACCAGTGCGATGGAAAACAAAATCTACCACAGTTTGATTTATGGGGATGACGCAAACGTAGTTTCTGCCAAAATATTCAATATTCAAGTAAAAAAATGTTTTTTTACTGACACTCAAAATTAATGTGACAAAAAACATGTCAGTTTAGATTTAGCTATTTAAGCAGTTTTATTTCTAAAACATTCCTCCACCAGTGGGCTCGCCAGGGTATCACTGCCGTTCTGGAGAAATATCCTGAACACCTGAGCAGCAGAGACCAGTCTGGGGCCAGCCCAGTGCACGACGCCACTGCAGAAGGACATGTGGGGGCCATACAAGTCATAGTGCAGATTGCGGGGGAGCAAAAGGTAAAATGCATGTGTCTTCAAAGTGAGTTTGTGAACGGTTGAATGACCGTGAGTCATTAATGCCCTTATGCATGTCCTGCTCTATGAATCTACGTTTCTGTATGTCCATATGAGCCTGTGACAACCTTATGTGTGCAGAGCTCAACTGCTGTGATAATGAGGGGAACACCCCTCTCCACTGGGCGGTGCAGAGGAATCAGAAGGAGAGCCTGCTGTGTCTCTTTGACAAGGGAGCAGATCCAAACCTCCTCAACCGAGGCCTGATGTCCCCTCTGCACTTCGCAGTCAACCACAAATACAACACCCTGGTCCATGTTAGCCTCTGATTCAATCTAATAATAATAGCAGGGATCAGTTGGCTGTAGTTGACGGTTCTAGCAGAACTGACTAGACGTGTGTGTGTGTGTGTGTGTGTGTGTGTATGTGTGCATGCATGTGTCTGTGTACAGTTGTTACTATCCCACAGCAGCACTGACGCCAACCTGGAGGGAGATCTAGGGAACACACCTCTCATGTTGGCCTGCTCGGTAGACAACCACAAATCCCTGCAGATACTGGTGAGCACACTTTATTGGCACTCACACACATACACACACCGACATACTGTGAGAGATACGACATGTTTGCAAAGCATGATATAAAAAGTCCATATTGACACTATCCATTATTAAATTGATAAGACTGTTGGTGAAACCATATTAAATCTGAGCGCTGATCTGATCGCAGGCTGTCATGAACCTGTTTAATTACATGATAACTTAATTCCCTCTCTTCAGATTTATGCAGGCTTGATCTTGTACCTTATGTTTTGCAGTTTAAACATGGAGCCAAGCTGTGTCAACAAAACAAGCTTGGCCATTATCCCATTCACGCTGCTGCCTTTGATGGGGCCAAGTAATCAATGCAGGTGATTCTCCAGGAGGGTAGGTCAATTAAACATTTAATATAGTCTGTTGTATTTTTGTTCCTCCAAGTTTCTTTCAGACCATTACATTGTATATGAGGCTTTGGTCCTAAAGCATTATCAAGCGATGAGCAGAAATAGATTCATTCATTAATTTTCTACCGCTTATTCCCATTAGGGGTCGCGGGTGACTGGAGCCAATCCCAGTTACTTCCGGGCCGTAGGCAGGGTACACCTTGGACTGGGACCAGCTAGTCGCAGGGCTATCACATCACATTGGCATCACATCACATTGACGTTGACAGACAACATAGAGACAACCATTCACTCACACAGTCATACGCTAGGGACAATTTTGTCCAATTAACCTACCACATGCATGTCTTTGGGCGGTGGGAGAAAGCCGGAGTGCCTGGAGAGAACCCATGGTAACGCGGGGAGGACATGCAGACTCCAGAAATAGATTAAATATGTAAAATCTTTAGATTCAACAAGACTCGTACCTGCCACACTTAGGGGTGTTGGTCATATCTGTAGTATGCATCTGGAGCAAACTATTTTTCTTTCAATTCTCTCCCTATCAGGTGATGCAATCGGCCATTCCATAGACTCCCATATTAATTATGTGGACAAGTTCTTCTGCAGTCCACTTCACCTGGCTGTCCGTGGGGGGAACCTGGAGGTCATTAAGATGTGTATCGAATATGGAGCTCGTATAGACCAGCAACAGGTAGATTTCTCAGATCAGTTTAACTGTCTACAGTAGTCCTGGGCTCAACAGAAAAAAAGATGAGTCAACCGACTGCCACGTTTTAATGAAGAAATTAAGAATATAATGATGTAATGCATGGGTCTCCAATCCTGGTCCTCGAGGGTTGCTGTCCTGAAGGTTTTAGATGTATCCCTGCTCCGGCACACCTGATTCTAATGAAGGGTTGTTATCAAGCTCTGTGAAGGTGTGCTAGAGCAGAGAAACATCTAAAACCTTCAGGACAGCGGCTCTCGAGGACCAGGATTGGAGACCCCTGATGTATTGTATTTATATGGGCGGGCTCACTGTGGGCTTTTGTGCGGTAATGCCACACACTCAAGCACAGATACATTATCAGTGCATTATCAGATCTGGTTTCATCTATGGTCAACCACTCATCCATCCATCCATCCATTTTCTACCGCTTATCTGAGGCCGGGTTGTGGAGGCACTAGTCTGAGCAGGGAGGCCCAGACTCCCCTCCCCACACACACCTCCTCCAGTTCCTCCGGGGGGGATCCCGAGGCGTTCCCAGGCCAGCCTAGAGATATAGTCTCTCCAGTGTGTCCTGGGTCTTCCCCAGGGCCACCTCTCCGGGACATGCCTGTAACACCTACCAGGGGAGGCGTCCAAGAGGCATCGAAACATGCCTGAGGCATGCCTGAGCCACCCAGTTGGCTCCTCTCGACGTGGAAGAGCAGTGGTTCTACTCCGAGACGGAGCTCTTCATCCTATCTCTAAGGGGGAGCCCGGCCACCAGGGCCGGCTCTTGGCATAGGCGAAATAGCCGGTCGCCTAGAGCGCCATCGGCTGGAGGGGCGCTGCACTCTTAATCGATAATTAATAACAGTCTTTTATTTAAAAAAATGGCGTCTTTGGGAATCGCTCGCTCGATCCTGAGATACTTGAACTCCTTCACTTAAGGCAGTGGTTCTCAATCCTGGTCCTCAGGGCCCACTGTCCTGCATGTTTTAGATGTTTCCCCCTTCCAACACACCTGATTCAAATGAAGTGTAATTATCAGGCTTCTGCTGAGCTTCATAGTGACTCATTCAATTGAATCCGGTGTGTTGGAGCAGGGAAACATCTAAAACATGCAGGACAGTGGGCCTTGAGGACCGGAATTGAGAACCACTGACTTAAGGCAAGGGTTCCCCACCCACCCAGAGGGGAAAGCCACCTTTTTCCGTCGAGTATCATGGCCTCGGATTTGGAGGTGGTGATTCTCTGAGTCTCTTTACGCTCGGCTGCAAACCGTTCCAGAGCATGCTGTAGGTCCGATGAAGCCAACAGGACAACATAATATGCAAACAGCAGAGATGAGATCCTGTGCTCCCCGAACCGGACACCCTCAGTCCCTGGCTGTGCCTAGAAATTCTGTCCATATGAACAATGAATGGAACCGGTGACAAAGGGCAACTCTGGCCATGCACAAGAACGGATCTCGACTTATTACCGGCAATGCGAACACAACTCCTGCTCCGGTCATACAGGGAACGGACTGCCCCTAACAAAGGGCCCTGGACCCCATACTCCCGAATTACCCCCCACAGGACACCAGGAGGGACACAGTCGAATGCCTTCTCCAGATCCACAATGCACATATGGACTAGTTAGGCAAACTCCCATGAACCCTTGAGCACCCGATAGAGGGTATAGAGCTGGTCCAGTGTTCCGCAACCAGGACGAAAACCACACTGCTTCTCCTGATTCCAAGGTTTGACTATCAGTCGGATTGTCCTCTCCAGTACCCTGGCGTAGACCTTACCAGGGAGGCTGAGAAGTGTGATCCCTCTGTAATTGGAACACATCCTCCGGTCCCCCTTCTTAAATAGGTCTTTCACCCCCTTTTCTCCCCCTTCACCACCCCGGTCTGCCAATCTAGAGGTACTGTTCCAGACCGCCATGTGATGTTGCAGAGGCGTGTCAACCTGAACAGTCCAACAACATCCAGAGACTTTAGATACACAGGACGGATCTTATCCACCCCCGGAGCCATACTACAAAGGAGCCCATCGACTACCTCAGTGTCTTCAGCCCGGGTGATAGGCGAGTCTGCCTCCGAGTCCCCAGCCTCTGCTGCCTTCTTGGAAGATCCTCAAAGTATTCCTTCCACCATCCGTCTACATCCCCAGTCGAGGTCAACAGCTCCCCACCCGCACCATGAACAATGTTGGTGAAGCACTGCTTCCCCCTACTGAGGCGCCGAACAGTTTGCAAGAATTTTTGCCAAAAAGGCTTGATAGGACTCCTTCTTCAGTTTGACAACATCCCTTACTTACTTTCTGGGGTTGCCACCACAACCTGCACCGGAGACCTTGCAACCACAACGCCGGACCGCTGCATTGACAACCCTAACCCTAACCCAAGCACTCATAATCATGTCTAAGTTATTGCAGATTTTCTTCACATCCGTATTCATCATAGTGCGTGACTGCATTTTTTCTCTCCTAGTGTGACAAGTCTACAGCGCTTTATTTTGCCTGTACCCAAGGGGCCATGGAAGCAGTCAAGCTCATGCTGTCTTCCTATGATAGGGTCTGTGAAGTCATCAATATCACTGACGGAGCCTCCCAAACATGTCTACATAAGTACAATTTGACGAAAATAACCTTTCATATATAAGATTATTACTAAGCAACAATGACTTGGATTCTAACAATTTAGTTTTGTTTTTGTTTTGTTATTTTTGAACTGAAGGGCGACAATATTAGACCACTTGGAATTAGCTGAATACCTGATATCCAAGGTAAGTGTAATGTTCAAGGGTTCCAAGACTCAGAATCAGAAATACTTAATTGAGCCTTTATGGAAAACTCTTTCATTATAGTGGCTCACTATCACATCAGTGCACAAAGGGATAAAGGAGTAAAGGCACTAGAATACACTATATTAAACGATAATACAGTTCAGAAAATAAAATCAAGAAATTAAGTATGAGTCGCATACGTACAAAATATACACAAATACACACCTGGTGAGTTTTTATAGTACATAATATGCACAATGAATAGCTATGTATATAATCTGTCAAAGTTTTACAAATTTATAGTAGTTAGTAGTCATTGCAATAGAAACAAAATTGCACATACAAAGACATTCGTATGACTTTTACAGGGGGCAGACATTAACTTCATTTACTGTAAGGGTCACACACCACTTCTCCTAGCAACAAGCTGTGGAGCCTGGAAAACTGTGAACCTGCTCCTGACCTCTGGTTTGATTCCTAAAACATACACTGACATTTGCCAACTGCATCACCTTGCAATCCTGTTTCTAATAATCCCTGTTTAAATGTTCTTCTGTCTAGGGACCGATCTGAAAATAAAATACAAAAATGGCTGTAGTTTTCTTCATCTTGCCATCTTGCAGCCGAAAGGTCTGAAAAACCTATCTTCCGGGGTTCTTCAGGTAATTGTGTATTTAACCCACAAAGTCTCTTTATCCAATCCCAAGACTAAATAGATAGATCGATAGATAGATAGATAGATAGATAGATAGATAGATAGATAGATCTTTATTTGTCATTGTCACAGGTACAATGAAATTGAAAGTGCTTCTAGTCAGTGCAAAAAAGTCGAACCTAGTGCTAAAATAACTAATAAGTGTTAAAATAACTAGAATAAATATACCTGAGACATTAAAATGTACTAAAATAAATAAAATTAAACATATACTAAACACAATACTAAGAATGCTAAAAGAAGAATAAAACAACATAGAGACATACTTCCACACCCATTAAAAAACACTGTGCGTATTATTTTTTTGGCAGAATTCAAAGTGACTATTGCATTTGGATAAAAACTGTGTTTGAATCGATTTGTTCTTGCACCAATTGCTCTGTACCGTCTGCCTGACGGCAGCAATTCAAACAGGGAGTGACCGGGGTGTGAAATGTCTCTTATAATGTTCTGTGCTTTCTTAAAACAACGGGATCTAAATGCACAACGATGCCATCTAGTGTTCAAATATCACGTTCGAGCAGTGGTTCTTAGCCTGGGTTCGATCAAACCCCAAGGGTTCGTCGAGTCAGTCTCAGGGGTTCGGGGTCAAGACACACATCTGGCTCATATGATTCGTGGTGACACAACGCTCTTATCGAAAGCAACTTCCAATGTGCCTTGCCCAATGACACAATGTCATGTTGGCACAGCCAGGGATCAAACCAGTACCTTCAGATTACAAGCCCGACTTCCTTACTGCTCAGCCACGACTCCTCTTGCTATTTTCAGCCGCAACTGCTCAGCCACATGACTTCCCTTGACTTTTTATCAAACACATTTTGAACACATGGAACATAATGTTCATACTATACATTTCACAAGGTAGGTAACCTTATGAAATGTAAAAGCGTCTGCTAAATGAATAAATGTAAATGTAACCCTAAGGTCTGGAGCTGAAATGGTTGTGATCTGCTGGCGTGTTTCCTGTTCCAGTTGAGTGGTGGGAGAGAGCTGCTGGGAGCAGAGGACCATGAGGGGTGCACGCCGCTGCACTATGCCTGCAGGCTGGGCATCCCAGACTCTGTCAACAAGATCCTGAACCTCAACGTCTCACTGGAACATAAGTCCAAAGAGAAAAAGTCTGCCTTGCACATTGCTGCTGAGTGAGTTTCTGTGTGAATAGTGAGATAATGTGGTTGCAGACTCCTTCAGACCAGGCATGGAGATTTGGTTTTGGATGTTGGTGAGACACACCATGACTGGAATTATAAAATGTCTAGATTAGTGGTCAGGGGCACCCTTGTCCCTAGGGTAATGTAAAGCAAAAATGTAGATACATTACAGTCAATTGTATTTGAATCTAAATATTTTCTCTTTCTCTCTGTCAGGTATGGAAGGATTAACACATGCCGCAGGCTTCTGGATAACATGGCCGACACCCGACTGCTTAACGAGGGGGATGAGAAGGGGATGACGCCCCTACACATGTCGTCCCGTAGCGGCCATGTCAGAGTGGTGGAGCTGCTCCTGAGGAGGGGGGCGCTCTTTCAGTGGTATGGCACATTGTGAAGTACTGCTCTTAAGCACACCCTGTCTGAAGTTGATGACAATCCCAAATACTTTGTCATGGATTTGGTATGAATGTTACAGCTGACAAATGTGAGTGTGTGCTTGTGTGTTTACTTGTGTTGCAGTGACTACATGGGCTGAACATGTCTGCACTATGCGGCAGCTGACGGCTATACCCAGACCATAAACACTCTTCTAACATCTAACAGCAAACTGCTGGACAAGACTGATGAGGAAGGGGTCTGTTCTCTCTCCTAGCTAATACTAGCTCACAAAGTAATAGGCTTCTACACAGCTAAAGCATGACATGATAGAAAGTGTACATTTGAATTACACACTTCAAATCAATTTACCATCCCAAATGGGGTTGTATCTATCCTACAATCCCACCACTTTGTGTTTCAGAACACAGCCCTCCACCTGGCATCCAGGGAGGGCCACACAGCAGCTGTGATGTTGCTCCTAGAACGAGGTACCAAAATCACCCTCAACAAGGCGGACAACAGCTTCCTGCATGAGGCCGTCTTCAGTGGGAGGAAGGAGACCACAGACAGTGTCATCAAGAGTGCCAGGTGGGTCCACCGTCCTGGTAAAGTAGTGACAGTCTGCCATAATCCCAGCCTCTGCCGGCTTCTGTCATATCTCGCAGCATGTAGGCATGTCGGGAGTCAGATGGCTCAACGGGCTAGGGCATTGGTCTTGTGATCGGAAGGTTGTGAGTTCAAACCCTGGCTGTGGCTATGTGTTGTTGTGTCCTTGGGCAAGGCACTTCACCCTATTTGTCTCAGGGGGACTGTCCCTGTACTTAAATTGTAAGTCGCTTTGGATAAAAGCGTCTGCTAAATGAAGCATTATTATGTCTTTGGTCCTGGCTTTATTACTGTCGCTTTCTGGATGGTTACTATGCAACCAGCCAGCAGGGACTACGACACTGAGCAAGAAAAACATAATGTGTTGATTGTCTCTTTTGAGAAATGCATAATTGACCCATTACAGAAGTATTATAAATATTGTGTTATGCGGAAGCTATGGCTTATTCAGAGTATTTCAGCCTGCCTAATACATTTTATCTGTTTGTAGCGTCAGCCAAGGGAGATCCAAATTTGGTCAGAAAAAAAACGTCCTAAAGTTGACCCTAGTATAAAACAAATTTTGATTTTCATTGGCAGAGGTGCAGAATCTCTGATGGTGCACAATATTAATTCTGAGGACCCAAACAAAAGATGTGTTGTCATGGATATCATCGAGTTTCTGCCAGAGTGTTTTAAGGTCTGTGTAATATGATCCTAGCAAGTCATTCCTACAGCTATGCTGTTCTGGAAAATAATAATAATTAAATGATTATCGTTATGTAGTCTAAAAGCTGTATCAAATTACAATATTGTATTTCATTTCTTTGTGAGTAATACATGCTTTCCAAATCGTTTAACTTATGTTGTGAATATGAGAAGTGCAATTGCTGTGCCTGTTTCTCTGCAGATTGTTTTAGACACCTGTGTAAAGGAGTCTGAAGATGATGTAAACAGCGTCAACTACTTTGTAAGTCTTACTTGATGGCTAGAATTGTTTTAATATTGCGCTTTTTAAGATGTGCATGTTGATGGCAAAATCTTTCAATAAACAGATTGAATACAACTTTAGATGGCTTCAAGCTCCAATCCAATTCATGAAGTTGGCAAGAAATGACAATCATTACAAATTTGAACCTCTTGCAGCCTTGAATGTAAGTCTTTGTATTCAGTTGCTTTGAAATGTAGAGTATTTGGTAATGATCAAAACAGCCAGTTGGGTCCACTGTCTTTGTTTTCTGCAGCCTTTGTCATTGTTGTGTGATTGTGAATGTAGCACATGGTCAAGTTTAATCGTGTGGAGCTGTTGACCCACCTTGCCTGCAAGAAGTATTTAGAGATGAAATGGTGAGTGACGGATCAGAAATCAGCATTTATAGCCAGCACTGGATTATCCGGAGGTTATTGTTAAATAGGGGAATTATGAAAGATTTTGGGTTAGTGAAACTAAAAGATACATTTTAAAGAATCCCTCTACATCCATCGTGTTTTGACCGCTTCCCCAGGAAGGCCTATGGGGTCATGATCCACCTTATGAACCTGGGGGTGTATTCTCTGGGCCTGCTGCCGCTAACCCACCTCATCATCAACCTCAGGCCCAACAATAACACAAGCAGTAACAACACCTCTCTCAGTATGGTCACCAATTCCTTTGACAAGGTAAAAAGTTCTTTCGGACGTATTGACGTACTTATTACATTGCATTGGAGATTTTAATTTCAAGATTGTTTTAATACTTCCTTTCAGCAATGTTATCTCATCACAACCTGCATTTTCTTGGTTCTGGCCATGAACCTGTATGCAGTTGGTAAGGGGATTGTGCAGATATTTCAACAGGTAAAATTTGCAACATCCTCAAACTAACTAATTAAGTTTAATATACGGCACATGTCCGCAAACCCACTTCTAGAAAAAAAGGAACAATTGTTTAACATAATAGTTCCTGTTTTGGGGTCTGTTGTTAATACCATCTAAATAGTGTTCCAGGTACTTCCATGATGCGACTAACCTGCTGGACTGGTGGATTGCTCTGAGTGCCCTGGTGTTAGTGGTTCCTCTGCTGCTGGACCAGAAGAACACTTGGCACTGGCAAGCAGGGGCCATAGCTGTTCTCATCTCCTGGCTGAACTTCCTTTTCTACTTGCAACGGTACACAAACTGCAACTGCTGGCTCAAATACAACAACAAAAAACGTTGTCAATGTGAAATACTGTCCTTGTAGATCTTTTTCTAAATTACCACAGTCAAGTTTTTTTCTGTCTCGTCCAGGTTTGAGTGCTTTGGTATCTATGTAGTGATGTTTCGTGAGATCTCCAGGACGCTCCTTAGTATCGTTTTACTCTTCTCCTGTCTGATGCTGGCCTTTGCACTCTCATTTTATGCCCTAATGATAGATCAGGTACTTGAAATTCAGCATGATTTTGACCCTGAATCAACATGGGAAATAATGCATTTATTTTTTTGCCAACCACTTCCAGTGGAATATAAATGAGGAATTCACTTGTTTACCATCCACAGAATCAGTACAAGTTACAGTTGTCCGTGATGCAAACATTTGTCATGATGGTTTGAGAGATTAACTATCAGGAGAACATTCTGAAGCCATAGCTGGCAGGTCATCTGCCCTTCCCCTTACCTTACCTTCGCCATCTGTCTGGTTTGACCTACTCGTGCCCATCCTGCTCATGAACCTGCTGGTCAGTGTAACACTATACAGTACGATACATTTGTGTGTGAAAGTGCATGTATTGTAAAGTGGTGTTGTTTTGGACTGGGAAATCACATAGATCAGCCATGGACTGGCTGCTTTTTGGCCTAAGGTTAAAGGTGGGATGTCTAGATCTCTTGTAGAGTTGGCAAATTGGATCTCTTCTGAAATACCATTCAACGGTCTCAAATACAAACAACCTATACGCCACAGAATTATTTTCTGGAAATGTTTTTCCCTACACTTCTAACCTTTGTTGTAACCTAGATCGGTTTGGCTGTTGGAGACATAGCGGAGGTCCAGAACAACGCTGTCCTTCAACAGATTGAGATGCAGGTGTGTCTGAAACGTTTTTTTTTATTGTGCTGCATTCAAAGTTTAATCAAGTAACCCCTACAGTAGATACAACAATTTGTTTCAACCAAGAAGTTCATGTAATCACAATCTAATAAATTATCTCCGTTAAGTCTGGTTAAGAACAAATTTTTTCATTTTCCTCTGCCTTGACAGATTGATCTTCATACGAGTCTGGAGGAAAAGCTGCCTTACTGGTTCATGAAGAGAGTTGACCAGGATTCCATCACTGAGTACCCCAACAAAGCCTGCCAAGGAAAGGTGCGTGTGCATGTATCCAAAAGATCCTCATTTTCTTCCGCTTATTCCCATTAGGGGTCACGGGTGACTGGAGCCTATCCCAGTTACTTCCGGGCCGTAGGCAGGGTACACCCTGGACAGGGGCCAGCTAGTCGCAGGGCTATCACACAGACATTGACAGACAACATAGAGACAACCATTCACTCACAGTCATACACTAGAGACAATGTTTTCCACAATGTCCAATTAACCTACCACATGCATGTCTTTAGACAGTGGGAGGAAGCCAGAGTGCCCAGAGAGAACCCACGGTAACACAGGGAGGACATGCAGACTCCACCCAGAGAGATCATGGTCGGGCCTGAGATTCAAACTCATGATCTCCTTATTGGGAGGCGAGAGCACTAACCGCTCTGCCACCGTGCACCCCCAAAAGATAAATATTTAAAAAGCATATAGAACTATAGTATCCGGTCTTGCTGTAAACCGAGATTCCTGGTTGAACACCCCATACATTTTAACCAGTAGCAAAAAAAAAGAAATTTGAAAATGTCAAACTATTTATTACAACAAATATAGTTAAAACACTCAAGACTGTCATCCCTTGCCTCAGGTAACTTTCCAAAACTCCATCTAGCTGTCATGTCTTTTCTTTCCAGAAAGGGTTCTTCTGTATCAGGAACTCTGGAGGAAATGTACGTACTCGTTTCAAGCCTTGCACCAATCAGGCCCTGCCACTGGAACAGGAAATTAACAAACAGAAGTACAGGTAGTCACAACAACCCAGAACCTCAGCTTGCTGAGTGATTTATCTGCTGTGTAGTTTGGAATACAACAATGCCATAACCTTGATGGTTCCCTGTTTCACTATGTCCATCGTCATACCTGCTACAGGTTGAAGGAGATATCGAGCGTGCTGGAAAAGCAGCATCACCTACTGAAGCTCATCATCCAGAAAATGGAGATCAACTCAGAGGCTGAGGAACACGACGGGCCACAGCTGTTCCAGGGTTATCAGAGCCAGGCCTGGAACAGGCTGGGGTTGCAACTCTCCCGCAGAAAAAGCCATTGGGACCCAGTGCTACAGGCCATAGCCGCGAGAGAGTCACCATTTGGTGGGGGAGGGGTTTAGGGAGACATGCGGGGCTGGAGCTGCCAGGCTGGATGGACCAGCCTGAGTTGGCAAATTCACATTCCGCTTCTCTTCCAATGAAGTGATGTTAAATAAAAGTGTAGAGCAGCCCGTATGGCTCCACCAGACTATGGATCAGATGATGTCAACAGTACATACTGCATGTGTTCTGGTCAAAAGTATAATTCTCACCGAAGGTGTTGGAAAGGTCAGTCTTTCACTGTCTTGAGGATTGGTGAGACGATCACAGCTCAAAGCTATTGGTGAGTATAGCTGTGGATCTGCCTTAACAGCCACTGATCAGATCTATGACCTCAGTAAGCTAATACCTACAACCCATACAAATGTGCAGCTAAGCAGGCTAACGCATTACAGTAGACAAAAATCGAGTACATTTTCACTTAAAGCGTCATATTGTTACAATGTCAATGCAAAATTTGGTCAAATTCCCTCTGTAGGGGTACAATTGCTAGTTGGACAGTCAATATTACATAATTAATTCAATGTATGCTTACTTAATGCAATTGCCCCTCTATTAAATCATTTTGTCTTGTTTAAGCATTAAGAGTGTGTGTCTGAGTGTTTGTATGTGTGCATGTGTGTAGGCTAAGCTGTGTCTCATGTTCTTCTCTTCTTGGCATCTTCAGTAGACATGGGTCTCTTCCTCTTATGATCAGGATGTCCTAGAGACAGATGAGAAAGATGTTTTCAAAACATTAATGCAATACTCATTATTGAGATATGACAAAAAGATGATCCAGCTATGACATTTTGCTCAAACCCGACGCTGAGCTCAGCCTCTCACCTCTCTCCAGATTGCTTGTACAGGAGGTTGTCCCTGTGCTCCGCCCCTCCAATCTGACTTGGTTGGGGGCGTGGTAGGACTTGTTTGAACTTTGCCCCTCCTCTCTGTCCTTACTGGATGTGTGAGAGGAAGTATTTGAGCCTCCAGTCTCCTCTCTGCCCTGATTAGGTGTATGGTGGGAAGTCTTTGCATGTTGGACATGTGGGAGGGGGCAGGATGTGTGTGAGGGTAGCCCATCCCCATCTCCCATTAAAGCAGGCGGGTTGCTGGGCTGGCCTGGGGAAGGGGGAGAAGGAGGTGGGAGGGGGCATGGGGTTACTCAAACATAGAGATGCAGTGACCCAGGTCTAGAAGACCCACATTCATAGGCAAAAGATATGTGCTTCATGTTAGGGTCACATTCTTTCATCGATCAAATTAATTGACAGTCATGGAAATAGAGGTGTGTTGTAGACCAATTGTAATACCTCATTGAAAAAGAGATGCTTCGGTTAAAAAGTGATCTGTTTCCGAAGCACTAACACCAATTAGTAACAAATAGGGAAACAAACCTCTTATGTGGTTTAGTGAGTGACAACAGTACTTAAATTCTCAATACTGGTCTCCTCACTGTTGGGAGTATGATTTAGTGCAAAGTGATCGTTATGATCCGCATGAGCAAGTTAGTACCAAGCTTGCATGCAATCACACTGAGGAATCTGTTAGTACAAGCATCCCTGAATCCCAAAGCAATTTAGCAGACCAAAAATAACATGTCTTTTTTTCTCTAACATGCTGTAGTAAGGAAAGTTTCTAATCTTACTTTTCTGGGGTGGGGTTAGTTTAGACCTCAGATATAGGGAAAAGGGGCTGATAAAGGATTTTAAGCCACATCAAGCAATTCTACTCCTTTGGAGCAAAATAGTGTATAGCTCTCAAGAGTCAAGTTGCTTCTTCCCAGAGAAAAAACAGCACAAGCCACCCAAGATCTCAACATCCCCAAAAAAGGAGGAAATTCCATATTTATTGATTTGAAATTGTTTTACAAAGTGCACAAAATCCTATGTATATATCATTTATATAACGACGACTCCTTACTTTGTGCATGGTTATGCAATAATAACATTAAGACTCAACAACATTTATTGGCATACATGCTTCTTAAAAGAAAAAGAAAAACACTTGCATTAGAACAAATGAAACAACATCAACACATTCTACCAGCATGTACAAAAAAGGAGATGTCACCCACAGGAGGTTAGAGAGACAAGCAGTAAAGTAGTAAACAAGGTTTGGAAAGCAAAGGGTTACGCTTTTTTTCTTTTTTTTTTCCTTCAGTTTAACACACTATTCAATATCCAGACGAAAAAAGCAGTCATGCTTTAATCCTAATGTACAATGTGCCCTATGTCCAGAACATGATCAAAGGCGCCAATGGGAGGAGAGAGAGAGCAAGAAGTAGAGAGCGCTCCAAAGACAGACTAGACTAGGCGGAAGTGCATACAGAGAGACTGAACATCAAAATGCTGAGGGTCGCTCCAATAAACAAGACTAATACATCAGCCAGCTAATTTTCCGGAGAACTTGTTTTTTTCTGAGGTAAATTAGGAGTGATAACCTGAATATGATTTATTGGGATTGTATCTTATTGTCCTAATTATACACAAAACTGAACTCACAAATTCAAATGTATGCCTATTTCAAAAGATACATTTAAGAAAATTAGCTGGTTTGGACCCTGCACACTACAGTGCCCTCTGTGGTCCTAAAGAATACCATGGTCCCGAACACAAGCAGAACACCACCCTGAGCCAGTCACTGACAGCTCTAATAAATACATTAACAAAAAAATGCATAGAAAGTGTCATCTAACTGGACACCATAACCTACAAAAAAAATGCTGAACTGAGGGTGGGGGGCATGAGAATAAAAAATACTAACATACATCCAAACATTTTTTTTTAACTCAAGTTTGTTTGTACTGCAGCCAGGTAAAGTTCCAGGGGGTATTACTTGTTATCCAGTCGCAGAAGCTGTTCCTTACCATTGATGGTTAAAGATCTTAACTGTCCATCCTCCTCTACCTCCACTCGTTCCTGTCCATTCTCCACGATTCTAAAGTACAGAAAGTGGAGCCAGAGTGAGAAAGATGTAACTATTTGTATGAATACACATTAGGTAGTTATGTTTGTGAACTGATCCGTTAATGCAACACTCTTGGCCAAACCCAGAGCATCAACTGACAGCAGACAGGTGTACCTCTTAGTGGTGATCTTCCTGCCATTGATGAACTTGGTTGAGGTGGACACAGAGCGGAAGTTTCCCATGCTGCTGACGCCCCCACCTCCACCCCCACCCCCAAAAGAGGAGGAGGAGAAAGAGGTGAAGCCACCACTGCCACCTCCCAGGTGGCCCATGTGACTCATGTGACCCATGGAGCCCATGTGACCCAGGTGTCCAAATGGTGTGAAGCCTGTCGTGAGGACGAAGTCCAGGGAAGGCAAAACAGAGGACATGAAGACGTTAAGCAAACATGCATTTATGCAAACTTTTCCCCCTGGAAGATATGCTGGCTTGGTCTCACCTGGGTCAAATGGGGCAAAGCCGGCACCAAAAGGAGGAAACCCACCAAACCCTCCAAAGAAGGGCCCCCCCGTCCGGCTCCGACTAACCCCCCTCTGGTGCCTCCGACCTCCACCGAAAAAATCCTCACCAAACGGGTCCCTGCCTGTCATGGAGGAGTACAGCAGTCAGTTTAAACCCACACAGTTTCTCATTCCACCCACACTTGCGGTTAACTTGGTGGGCCTCGCTTGATACAGGATCCTGATCAGGGATGTGCATCAACTCTTTTCTTCTGATCCAATTTGTCCTGTTCAAATGATTATCCCCCTCTCCCTGACAGAATCTCTTAAATCCATCCAATGAAGGTTTGTATGACAATAAGTCATTGTTCTTTGAGGTGAATACCCTACCCTGAATACCCCTTGAGGTGAACACTCTACATCGACATACCTTGTATTTAAATTCAACAAAGAAAACAGCCTAGTTTACATAAATTGACTCACCGAAGAAATCTGCAAATGGATCTCGCCCTCCAAAGAACTCCCTGAAGACATCCTCAGGGTTCCGGAATGTGAACCCTGTGTTAAAGTGGTCACCATTGTGGTAATGCCCTCCTGTAGGTGCACCAAACCAAATAAAACAAGAATGGAGCTGTGATTAATTCACACAGTAGATTGGCCTCCATGTGTTATTTGCTGGAAACGCAGTCTAAAGGTTACATCTCCAACTATAGCCTATAAGGTGTTGTATTTATACAATCAAATGTCACTTCCAACTGAAGACAAACATACCTCCTCCATCAAGGTTCCCGTTAAGTCCTGCTTTTCCATGGCGGTCATACAAACTCTTTTTGTTGGCTGCAACATCGGAAAAAAAACTTCACAACTTCACAACAAAAAATGGCATACCACTACCACTTAATGCACTCTGCTCACAAGTTAAGTTTTCCTTAGCTGCTCTTCAGCTGAGCCTGAACTAACTCTGTGCACACATCAGTGAGTCCATGGGGATGGAGAAACTAAGAACCAGATGAATCTGCTAGTGCATGTGTTTTTTTGCTCTGGCAGATGGGTCTGGAAACCCTGCCATTCAAGCAAATTTCCTTTTTCAACCAGGATCTTCTTGGGTCAAACTAAACCACATTCCTGATATGGTGCTGTACCGGCGAGCAGCAGTAAAGCATTTTCCTTACAAACAAAGACAATGTTTTGTTGCATCTATGCTAAATAAACTGCAAATAACTGCACTCAGAAGGATTTTGGTCTGTGTAAATTGATACCACCACTTGGAGATTAAAAGTAAACTGACCGGAACCAAAACCATTCGCAAAATAATTTAGGTAAAGGATGGGTATTGTGATGGCGGATTTTCTAATTGCAAAGGGACCAACAGCTAGGATTTGCAGTTCTACCCACCATCTGACAGAACTTCATAGGCTTCAGACAATTCTTTGAACTTCTTCTCTGCCTCCTCCTTATTCTCTGGGTTTTTATCTGGGTGCCATTTCAGGGCCAGTTTTCTGTATCTGCATGGAGACGGAGACAGAGACAGGAAGTGAGGTTGAGTGCCTGGTGAACAACACCACTGGAGAAAACAACAGCCCACTGATGAACTCTATAGGGTCGAAGGTTCAACTCACGCTTTCTTAATGTCTTCCTGAGATGCATTTCTTTGCACTCCTAAAATATGGTAATACTCCACCATGATTTGGAGAGTGCTTTCCAAACCGTACAACCTAGAAGAGGAAGGAAAAAACGATCAGTTTCATTTATTGTGCAGTTTCAAGCATAGTGTATGCGAGTTAATGCTATACCAAGCGCCACATGTTGCAATTTGGCAAATTCACATAAATGTAGTTGCAGCCAGTGGATCTGGTGTACTCATCGACAGTTGACCAGGTGCAATAACAGTGGCAATCTTTGGTAATATCTGAAATTAGACCATAGAAGCCCTGTATGCTGTAACCGATAAACAGTTAACTACTACATTTTAAACTGGTGCTGATAAAAAATAACACTTGTAGAAAGTGTAGAAACAATCATCAGGATAATCTACACTAATCTATATACAATATGGGTCCCTTTAGAACTAATCTTGACGATGCAAAACCCACCAGTATCTTAATTTACGGGCCCACAGGACAGTTGCCTGCTGCTCTAAGGAGTTAATTGGACTGTCAGCTGGATAGCGGGAGAGTGGAGGGTTAAAGGTCACGGCTTTGATAACCTACTGCCGTGAAGCGCAGAAACACAAACAACTGATGGACCGAGGCACATCAATGTACGCTAAGTTAACCTATAACCAATGCCATGGGTTCTACCAGGTTCTGCCACACCAATTTGTGTTTTATTACACAGGCCTTGTATAATTATATAGCAATCTGACCAGTAGCATGCACTACTAGCTAACAAATCATCTAATTGGCTGACTAACCTTCATAATTTGTGCTGTTATCTCTAATGAAATTGAGTAAACTTCGGATTATCCATTCAGTAAAAAAGAAGCTAGTCTTGTGGTTACCTAACGTTAGCTCAGACTGGCTAATAGATTAGGGCAGTTGGAACACACCGTAAACCGTTATCTCCGTTGTCTGCCAGGAACTAGCATGTAGCTACACGATATCAAAATGTTAGCACGGCTAGCTTCTTATCCATTTAGAGTTGACTGATTCGTTATCCAGCTATCCAGTTAGTTAGCTAGCTAGATTTGTGTATCCCATGATATAAGTAGGTGACTGCCTCTTGCTAATTAACCAAGTAGGCCAACTAGCAAATGTAATACAGTATGCAACTTTTTTTGTAATGCCACTAGCCAAAATTACCGGCTTACACACATTCATATGTTTCTAGCAGCGATATCTCGTGCATAATAAGAATAGCAAGACACTCATCTTCGCGAATGACACAGGATGTGCAGGTAGGTGTATACTTTTACAACTAGTGGTTGGCTCGACAGATCAGATCCCTCCGTACAATGTAATTGCTACATGTCGATCTTTTAGTATGTCTGAAACACCTCGTCGTTACCAGATGTTCTTCTTCGCCAACAAGCTCAAATAGCTAGGCTAACTGCGTTCGTGAAGCGTCCAGCTAATTAGCTAGCTGCAGGCGAAGAGCAACAAAATAATGCACCCCATAAACACAATGCAGCAACGAACTTACCTTGCCCTTCAGAAGTCTCCCTTTCCTTTCAGTTTTGTATAGCTATGGAAATCCTAGCTATTTATTAGCTTGTTTCTAGAAAATACGATTATTTTGTCATGGTCAGCACCTGCCTGTACTGTTGTTAGTAGCAAGATTATACGCGACATCCGGTTACATCACTCTTCCTCTGCTCTACGTCCCTGTAGACAAAAGTACGAATGGCGCCCCCAAACCTCTGAAGTTTGCGAATGTAATTACTACAGCAGAATGAGCGCTGGGTTCGCAAAACATTGCCTAGGCTCGATTCATGATTGCTTATTGTTGCAATTGTCAATGATGTCATTTCAATGATGAACACAAAACAGGGTCATCATGATCAGTAATTATTTTTTATTTGGGACGAGGTATTGCAGAAACTATACAACTCAATGCATGAAAACATTGAATGGGATAGAATAGAATATTTCAGAACTAAGATTCTTCTTGTGATACATCACACAATAATGTGGTCAGGCTAATCAGCAAGATTACAGTCTACTGGAGAGTAATTTATATGAATTGCTTTACCTAACAATTTACAAATTATAAAATATTGCAAAAATATTAAAACCGAGAAAATACCTTTGGGCATCCACAACCTCTTAAACTGTTCAAATGTTCCCATTTTAGCTCATTCAAACAAGGACTCGTCTATTTTTATCTCTGGTCATTAAATAACAACTCATAAGAATCTCTGTCTGAGTCTGTCTGATTAATCGATTCTGCCATCTCTATTCTCTGGCAGGCCTATAAATAGATCCGCTTCCTTAGAGGGAGAGGGGCCAATATAGCTGTATTATCCATGTAATAGATTAGATCAAAATGGTAAAATATATGTTTTACGTTAAAAATACTGTACCACAGTATAGATTCCACAATTCCATTACTTGTGAAGAGAGTTTAGAAAATGCATTGACTACTGCTGTAATACCTGCATGGTTAGTTGTTACAGAGATGTGCAAGTGGTTCTTAAGAAAACGAAAAGGTGTACACCTGAAAACGTACTTGTATAAATGATACTAATTTCAAAGTATAGCTTCCAGTCTTGATGTCTTGATGAGTGATATGAATGAACTGAGTTAAATGAGCTGCACAGTGAGATCTGGGTGACCAGTACGTACAATTGGGGCTGACAGACAGTGTGCTAGGAAAGACAAAATGGGTTGGACCGTTTATTTCTTTCTGTGTCTTTTACTTTCTCAATGTCTCTCTTCCACACACACACCACGTTCACACACACACTTTATTGAGTTCTGTCTCTACCTCAAGGAAGAGACTTTCACATTGTGACAATGTAAAGTTATGTTAAGGGATATTGTATCTGGAAATAAATCAGTCAATCAATACTATGTTCCACTGTCCCTAGGAAACATTGAATGCATATTTGATTGGCCATTTAGTTATAACTGATAGTAGGACCCACTACTACTACTACTACTATTTAATGAATCACATGTGTTAGAGTGTTACTGAATCACTCTTGACTCAGCCTACTCAGCGTACCATAGTTTTGGATCTCTCAATATTCAGATTAGCGCAACTCGATTTTCTTCAATTTATTTGGGAGGTGGAAAGCAGGGGTTTGTTAGCTTGTATTGATTGTTCCCTCTTCATATATTACCTTTGGGAGATTGAGAGAGGTGCAGAGGCACTTAGGATATTAAAGAAGATGCCAACTTTAGTGGACCAGACCTTTTAGTGGTGCCATTAATTAAACTGCATTGTGTACATGGCAAGTGTCTGGCAGTGGAGGCCGATGGACATTGGGGTGAGCTGGGTTGAGAACAAGCATTGCCAAGGAATGACGCATGTTGGACTCAATAGGCAATAGATGCCAACTTGTAGTGAAAGTTTTCAGTACATTTCATTCAAACTTTCTGCAGCACTGTGTGCTAACTGCCATGACACAGTGACACATTTGGACATCAATCAAATATTGCTCAAAATGCATAGAATACGACTAAGACAACCTATCTAATGCAAGAGGTTTGAAACAATAGGGAATTTGACACAATTTATTAGGAATGGTAGAGTAACGTGTTTGGGCAATTTGGAGTTTAAAACCAGAGCTATAGCAAGTTGCTATATTATAATTTATCTGCCAAAATCCACCCCTCTGTCTCTAAGTGATGGGAAATCTGTGGCTTTCTTGAGACAATGAGTAATCAATAGCTTTCAGGACCAAAGTAATCGAGACATTCCATCATATTTAAACTGCTATTAAAGTGGCCAATATATAGTATATTTGCGCAAGACTGTGATTAAATATTGATTTCTATCTACACTTCTAATGTTTGCCACTATAAATATTTGATGTGGTACATAATGGTAGTTGCTTTCTCATTTGTAAGATGTTATTGCATCATAAAAGCCTTGATCAATAGGCTTCAATTAAATACTGGAGCAGCTATACTCTCCTAATCCGGCAGGGCTACCTCATAAGCACAGATGTTTTGCACTTGATATAATGGTAAACAAAGCAACACAACAAGCAGACAACCTGAAGATTCTGAACTTACACATGCAGAGGACTATTTAATACTATTCCCACACAGACACGAATATCAAGTGTCCAGAATGACTGCATGTTTTTGTGAGGAGACTTGTCAGGTTTATTAGCCCACCATTCATAGTCTGTTTAATATTATGGGCTCATTAGGATTACCTTTAGCAAGGTGACTGTTTAGGACTCCCCAGTCTCTAGGCAGCTAATTGCAAGGGCAACTAGATATGAGAGTTTCTATGGGAGATGTTATGAGGTACTTTGGATGAGTGATAGATCAAGACTGCTGTCTGAGATGTCCTTGAGACTCCCAAAGTGGGTAATCTTTACAATCCATAAAAAGGAAATACGATGTCTACATTACAGTGATATATCTGATTAAATGGATGTTCCATGTCATGATCCTCTTCAGAAAGGGTGAGAATGAAGAGCAATAACCACAGTTCTTTCACTGTGGCTCTCTACCAATACAGTAAAAAAAAAACTCTGGTTTCATGGGGCTACATGCTGATGTAGGTTTGGAAGGTTATGGATGGAAAATATTATTGGCAAATATTGACAGTATTACTGGCAACAATAAGACAGAGGTCAACCTTTAACACTCAGGTGCTCCCTGGTTTAGAGACCACAAACTGCAAACCTTCATTTGTGATTAGCTGACTCAGCTGGACTGCTATATAATTCAATGAGCTCACCTGATAGGGCCAGCCATGTATCTGTCAGAAGGAATAAACTGTGACTGCTGTAATGGTCTATCTGCTGAGCTGTCAGGAAAGCACATGAGATAAGCTTCAGTACCGTTGGGAGTTAAGTTGACATATTGAAGTCTTCAAGTGTTCCTTTTGGAAACAGGCCTAATGTTTAAAAAATATTATAAGGACGGCCTATATGTATCGCATATCACAAACAATCTATTTGAGTTTTTACAGAGATTTAAATTTTCTGACAACATGACATAATGATGGATTATCTGTGGAAATGTCAGATTGGCACACCGCTGGGTTAGTTTATTGTTGATAGCCATGTTGATATTAGAGGTGATGAGGTTCACAGCATTTGTTCTGCCTTGAGTCGTTCACGGTGGCTGGGAAAAAGATTATGAAATAGAAATTATTCTCATTAGTGGACTGATTTACCACTAATTCCTGTACACATTTCCTATAAAATCCTCTTTACCAGTTGCTTGGTGACTGCACCTTCATGTTGTTCCTTCCAAGGGGTCATTTTAGATGACCTAAATTCCCACTCGATGAAAGCAGGGTTTGGATGGTTTAACACAAATTACTAACTTATTACACATATAATGTATGTTTAGTAAATGTAAAAGTTTATCTCAAGGTTTAATACAGTCATTGCACATACCATGTCCATGTTTGTTAAAGTAATAAGAACCTACAGGATATTTGTATTCCTGCCTGTTACCTGTGTATCTGAGCACAGATGCACCTGAGTCTTATGTGTGCCCAACCTAATTATTAATCATCACACCAAGGATACATCACTGGTCAGAGGGCTACATTTGGGCTTGCATGTACTGGTTACGGAACTATACTGTAAAATGAAACAAAAATAACAATCGAGCAACATAAAACAAATTGAAATGTTTTGACTGAGCCATTGTTTGTATGTTGCAAATCTTTCTTGGCATTTGTATACCTCCTGCCCATGTTTTAAGCAGCTTTTCTCAAAAAAGTGGCTGGCTTGGCTGAGCATTTCCATCACAATCTACAATTGTAAAACGTACACTAACTTGTACTAAATATGCTTAATTCTCACAATTCTATGACCGTATTTAGACATTTATTACAAAAAACGTTCACAGGTTAAGCTCAAAGGCATTTATTGAAAAGCACTTCGACCTATTCAAGATGCAAAAAAACTGACCGCACATCATTAATCTTACATGGAGACGCTTTGCCATTTGTTATGTCTAAGACAAGGGAGAACATGATCCATGAACTTCGCAGTTACGTCAATGCAGTTTTACAAACCCACAACTCGCCCACATTGATATAGAATTCAGCCACAATGTTACCAGATTAATTAGCTGGTATTTTTTAGTCCTTTTGAGTCTTAGCATCTAGACTTCTCACTCTGCAAGAATGATTGACAAAGCCATTAGGTTTCTCTTCACAAGAATGCTGTCTTTAAAAAATAATACGTGCAAAATTGTAGAGACCAGAGGGAGCAGTCGCTGTTGTTGCACGCTCTGGCTTGTTCTGTGGTTATAATGCAAGGGCTGATGTTCAATTTATAGTTAGTTTTGTCTTATTTAAATTATGGTTGTGAAATGTGGGATAGTAGCTGTGTGCATATAGTGTGATGGGCGTTTGGAAATGTGTCACCATGACTGAGACGCAGGTGGGTACTGTTCATATTCGATCAGAATGCATGGACTTGACGTGATACACTGCATACTTCCAAAATGTTTTCTGGAACTTATATGGTGTATGATCTATATCACCAGAATGGAAATCACTTTCTCTAAAGCAATTTTAATGCTAGTTCCCATTAGTTTAGAAACTACTGTAGCCTAAACTAGCTACCTAGTTCTGGCTTCACCATGCTGAGGCGTCTGCGTAACCCCAGAGGCCAAGTTTGGAAACCAACTGCCAGGACTTCACACTTCCTTAAATTGCTTGTATTGTTGTTTAACATGGATATGTTGTAGTTCTTCCTGTGGTGCTGGCTTCAGCTGTAGAATGTGATACAGGACTCAACAAAGGACTGAGGTGAGGAATATGTTACAGGGTTGTCAAACTCCAGTCCTCGAGGGCCACTGTCCTGACAGTTTTAGACGTTTCCCATCTACAGCACACCTGATTCTAATGAAGAGTTGTTATCAAGCCCTGTGGAGGTGTGCTGGAGCAGGGAAACATTTAAAACTGTCCCCCAAGGACTGGAGTTGGACACCTGTGATGTAGAATGATATGGCTTAGCTCAGGGGTCTCAAACTCGTGCCATTGAGGGCCAAGAGGGTGCAGGTTTTCACGTCAACCAAGCACTACTGCAGCTGATTTCACTAAGTAGAGATACTCGAGACCCTTAGCTGAAATCCTGAGGTTTCTTTTATTTTGGTTTGAAAGTTCTAGCATCAGCTATGGCAATCAATGACACATTTCTGCTCATGGCTGCTTATTTCATCACACAAAGCAAACACATTTGATACATTATAACCTAAACATGCAGCTCTTTTTCCACTATTCTTAAGGAAGGCAGCCATGTATCCAGATGAGTCCTGAGGTCCCTGTTAATCTTCATTATACTTCTTGGCTTATATTGATTGTGTGTCCAGTCCACTCCCTTTTTCCCTCACCTTGTAGAATTAAGTGGTTACCATAGCAATAGACCGTTTGATCCAACCACAGGCCAATGTTCTGATGGCTGAAAAATAGTCCCAGATGAATGTCTTCTCTTTCTCTCGCTTGCTCTCTCTATCTCTCTCTTGCGGTGTCCCTCTGTCTCTGTCTCTCTCTTTCTGGGACAGGGATCTGAAATTCAAGCCATCAAGGTCAAGAGGGTGCAGGTTTTCATGTCAACCAAGCACTATTCCAGCTGATTTCACTAAGTAGAGAAACTCGTTAGTGAAATCAGCTGGTGTAGTGAAATCAGCTGGTGTAGTGAAATCAGCTGGTGTGAAATCGGCTGGAGTAGTGCTTGGTTGACGTGAAAACCTGCACCCTCCTGGCCCTTGATGGCATGAGTTTGGGACCCCTGCTCTAGGAGATAGGAATATCTGAAAAGAACACACAAAAGTCACACATTCTGTTAATCTGCATGAAGAGGAGCTATGGACCCTCTTCATAAGGAGTCAGGTGGCTTGGCGGTTAAGGTGTTTGGCTCATGATCGGAAGGTTGTGAGTTTGATTCCTGGCTGTGGCTCTGTGATGTTGTGTCCTTGAGCAAGGCACCTCAACCTACTTGCATCATGGGGCAATGTCCCTGTACTCGCAGTAAGCCACTTTTGATGAGAGTGTCTGCTAAATTAATGTTTATTTTATTATTTATATACTGTGCCAGGACATGAGACCAACTGAGGAATATCATAAAGGCAATATCATGATGTATTTATATGTTATAGTTATGATATCCCTGACAAGAATACTCATACTGTCAATCCTTCCAGGATTCAAACTTACAAATGGCGTGCAGCCTGCAACATTCCAATTAAGGAGCATGACAATGACAGAAATTTGACAGCCTAGAGGCCATAGCTACACATCACACTTTCACGTTACATCAACTTGTCCTGAAAATATATCATTTTCTAAGAAGTGTAAGTATTTTACATTGATAAAGGAGAATGGTTTCGGTTATTTCACAAATTGAAGTCAAAGTACCAGTGGTTTAATGTGGATCCAGGATTACTATCAGTGTGTGAGAGAACAAAAACAACATAACAGCTTAACATTTTTGACCTGCTAATAAGGGTTATGACAGTGTGGAATTCTACCCTTAACTCGGTCTTGTTTTAGAACACAAATGAAGTCGTTTTAAAACACGATCAGTTGATCTTTGAATTTCAAACTGTCTGGATTTTTTTCCACAAAGAGTTCTTTGTGAAGCCGAATGATTGTTTGTAGAAGCTTGTACGTTTCGTCTGACAAAAATACAGTGTTTCTTATCCACGTTGCAAATAAAACAATTACATTAATAAGACGACATAAAGATTCCTCATATATTATGTCTCCAGAGAGCTTATGAGCAGTAACCGGCCTTCACAAAATGCTTGAATTGGTGTCAGTTATGATATGTAGGCCTATCTTTAAAAGTCAAGAGAATAGACATGGCAAAACATCACAGATGTCTCATATAAGTGTGTCCTAACTTTAAGGCAAAGTGTTAATTGAGTGCTGCGGATCTGTCTGTGTTTGCAGACTAAAGTTAGCGTACTCAAGTTTGTGACTTGACAAAGTGTTGTTGGAGACCAAGAGGTCTGAAGCAGAGTCTGGCTCTGAAGCAAACAGAGTCTTTAAATCACATCACTTACACTGCAAATACAATCTTGCAAATTGCCCTTTGTTTTTATTTCTCTCCTTCTCTCTATTTTCATTAATTTATTATTCTTTAATTATGGGAGAATGTCCCTGTACTTACTGTAAGTCGCTTTGGATAAAAGCGTCTGCTAAATGAATAAATGTAAAATGTAAATGTAATTAAGGTCATAAGTGATTTGAAGTGAGGTCATGTGGCTCAACTAGCGGACCTCTAACCACGGTAATTTCGATAAATGAAAATAAAGTGAATATTTTTGAAGCTTGTCAGAGGAAATGAATCTGAAGTGGCAAGCGGTTTTTGTATTACTTATGTCACTATACAAACGTAGGAGGTCAAATGCAGCAGGTTACCTGGGGATGGTCATTGGATGGTTACACATTGTGAAAAACTTGAGAAGGATACTTCATGTTGAAAAGGATGGTCTCTAAAGTCACCGATTCAGATGACATCCTCTTGGTGACGAGTATCTTTTTTTCTTACTCTTTCTTATACCTGACTTCTGACCTCAGTACCTGACCTCTGTCCCATGTGTTGTACATACCAGCAGACTTTAGATTTTGTCCTCATTTGAAAATATTAAAGTATCTTGCGTCTGTTTTAAGAGTCTTAACATAGTTTAGGGATCAGGATTAAAAACCTTGTGTTAATTCTAATCCTAACATTTTAGCAATTCATTCCTGAGGCCTACTTCTAGATTGCTTTAAATAACGGTCTTTTCTCTGAAAGTAAAGAAAGATATAGTTCATCAAACACATGAGATATTGTAAAATTCAGATATAATGTATTGTACGGACAGTGCTTTTTGCAATGGTGCTGTCATAGGAAAAAATGAATACTTGTATGCTGTATAATGTTCTTTTCTAAGCATTTGGTAATATACTAGGCCTGCATTTTGAACAATCTGAATCAGAAACATAATTGTTGTGCCGGGTGTCTATGGGTCGTGCTCAGCAATGTAACAAGTGAGTGAGTTTTCTCTCACTTACATGCGTTTTTTCAGCAACCAATGTGAGCCAGGGACAAGCAAACGTCAGCAATAAGACAAATCTTTGTCTTCCAACCTATGGCAAAAGAAGCTAGATTATGTGGTTAGGGTTTCCTAACATTTTGCTGCTGGGGGCCAATATCTTTGTTAGGCTGTTACATCAACAATTCCGCAAGAGAACAATAAAAAATGTGACACTATCGATATGAGGTGTATAGCCACAGATACTGTCCACTGTCTGACTGTATTAGTTTGTACCTGTCATGTCTGTCAGTCTGTCTTCCTTTTATGTCTTTCAAGTTGTCTTGCTGTCTTAGCCTGCCCACCCACTGATAGATCTGGTTGCAAACATGCCACCCTCCATGGCATTCTATCTATACCTACCTGTCTGTCCATCTGTCTGAATTTCCACCTTTTTGACTTTCTGGCAGGCAGTTTACCTTGCTTGTGTGTCTTCCTCTCTGTGGGTTAGGGTCAGGGAAAACCCATTTAATCTAAATACCAAACACAGGGAGACGCTTTGAAACAATCTGCAGCCCAGGCATCAGTCTGATAAAGATGTGGGAGGGTGTTAGCTTCAAAATCTATTTGAATACCAAGTAATTTGTCAAGCGAGCCAATAATCCAGTCCACTCTGTCTCCACACACTGATGACAGAAGGATATAAGAAGGAAGCCAACACAGTCATAATCTTTCACTAACGCGTGGCACACCGTCAAAGCGTCTTGTCTCATCTCTCAAGTAGCCCACTATAACAACACCCTGCTCCAATGTACGCGCAGGGTAAGGCAAGAGAAGTGTCGGAAACGGCACCTGCCTCAATAGCGCTTGTGTAGACTTCACTTTGAAAGGAGTTAAAGAGAAAGAAAGAAAAAAGAAGATTAACAAGGAGTACCAGAGAAGACGATAAACTAAGAGAAAGGATATACAAGATATCAATAAAAAATATGCTGATCATATTAAGAATCGCGCTCGTGGGATTTGTCTGCCTGTTCTTAGCATCCGCTGGGTCCGCCTGCGGTCCAGGCAGGGGGTATGGGAAAAGGAGACATCCGAAGAAACTGAAGCCTCTGACATACAAGCAGTTTATTCCCTACGTGGCAGAGAAGACATTAGGGGCCAGTGGTAAATACGAAGGAAAGATAACTAGGAACTCCGAGAGATTCAAAGACTTGACTCCAAACTATAACCCTGACATTATTTTCAAAGATGAGGAAAACACTAACGCTGACAGACTTATGACACAGGTAGGATATTATGCTTTACATATTAGCTAGTGAACATCCTACCTATTAGTCTACAAATGAGGAAGTCAGGTGGGCGTCAGGAGTCAATCAGGGAGGTAGGGAGTCAATGAAAGATGAAGTCATCGAGGGAGTCTGGTGGGGTTATGATCGGAAAGTCGTGAGTTCGATTCCCGACTGTGGTGACATGACGTTGGGTCCTTGGGCAAGACGATTCATCCTGCTTGTCACTGTACTTTCCCCTGCTAAATGACTATAATGTATAACTTGAGACCTGACACAAAAGGTTATGTCTCATTTGCTTTTAAGAGTATGAGATCCTTGTGGTGACATTTGTTGTAATAATGTCCTATGTTAATTAGTCATGAATCTGTGTAAAGTAGTAGAGTATTTTGTGGAGTGTATCGGATTTTTGCAGTGAACCGTGATGCAAGTCTGCGGTTATCGGGGCATGACAAGACGTCACCGTGAATGCATTGCACAAGAGGGCTAATTTGACCGGCTCGCAGTAGTTAATGGAGCTATGACTTCAATAGACTGTCCTGAGCCCGTGCGTCCCTCTCTTTCTCTCTTTACTTCCCTCTCTCTGTCTAGGTTCACACTCACGTTCTCACGCACACAAACTGGCAAGTCAGGCGTGCAGCAAAGGCTATTGATCCTGGAGGCATCTGTTCCGATCAACATGCAATTAACATATAGGCCTTCATCGTTTGTTTTTTTAAGCAAACGAAACAACATTTAGACACAGACTATGTTCATTGTTAGCTATTTATCAATGATTAATGATCAAATTAATAATCTATGCATGATAAGTCATGTTCTATGGATAGATTTTCTTAACACAGTATGGCCTTATAGACCATTTGATTATTCGATAAGTCACGTCATATTAGTCAAGTCAAATTTGACACTTTCTTTGGAAGTTGTATACTTCCGAATCAGAATCAGAATTTACACCTGGACGACTCCTAGTTCTTGTATCTTAAGTGTTTGATTATGGTTAACAGTGAGAGTAATAGAGTAAGATATCCTGTTTTCATGATATAAATCCCGTTATATATTTTTAAACCTTCCTGTTGACTTGGTCTGACACAACATTATCCTCTGATGGTGACCTGTTTCTCTCCTTTTGCAGAGATGCAAGGACAAACTGAACTCTTTGGCTATTTCAGTCATGAATCAGTGGCCAGGAGTCCAACTCCGCGTGACCGAAGCATGGGATGAGGATGGACACCATTCGGAGGAGTCCTTACACTATGAAGGGCGCGCGGTGGACATCACCACGTCTGACCGGGACAGGAGCAAGTACGGGATGTTGTGTAGGCTTGCAGTAGAGGCCGGGTTCGACTGGGTATATTATGAGTCCAAAGCCCATATTCACTGTTCTGTGAAAGCAGGTAAGTGGATCATGATTAACTGTCCTCATCTCACAATAGACTCAAAGCCTACGCCAAGTTGCTACGAATACCTTAATTATTACGAATAATTAAAGAAGCTGATAATTACAACAACATATAGAATCTTTATTTTATAGATTAAGACTACTTCTGGCGGGCCTAGCACACCAATTTAAACGTTCGATGTTAACACGTTTGTTCGTCATCTTTAATTGCATTTTAAACGTAAAACAGTAACCGTTTGCCTTTAGTTTGATCTAGAAATACTTGTAGCAAACGAATGTTTGCCTACTTATGTACAGTTAGTTTTAGAGATACTCAATTTTTGTTTCGTTTTGTTTCCACACAGAAAATTCAGTGGCTGCCAAATCAGGGGGCTGCTTCCCAGGATTTGCGTCAGTCATCCTCGAGGATGGTCAGAGAAAGATGGTGAAAGACTTGAAAGTTGGCGATAGAGTGTTGACAGCAGACGACGATGGATACATTGTGCCAAGTGAATTTCTCATGTTTATCGACCGGGATCCCAAAACAATAAGAGAATTCTATGTTTTCGAGACAGAAGAGCCTCGTAGTATATTACGGTTAACACCTGCACACCTTGTTTTCGTCACCAACAACGGTACTGGCAGCGGCATGACAGCTGTGTTTGCCAGTAATGTGACACCTGGGCAAAAGGTGCTCGTACTGGACGACGCTCTGGAACACCTGAAGGCAGTAACCGTGCAACGGATTTTCGTAGAGGAATATGAGGGGTCCTATGCCCCAATAACCTCTCATGGAACCATCATAATAGACCATGTTTTGGTTTCATGTTACGCGGTGATAGATGACCACAAATGGGCGCACTGGGCCTTTGCACCGGTCCGGGTTAGTCACGCGTTCATGTTGTTAACTGGCCTATTGAAGGAGCGCGAGTACTTTCCTACCAGAGATGGAATACACTGGTACTCCGACATTCTATACCATATGGGAACATGGCTGCTGGACAGCAACGCTTTCCACCCTCTTGGAATGTCGAAAAGTTGAAAAAAGCAAGCCCCAAAGGCTATATATTTTCATTTCGAAGACATAAATGCTTATACACTTTGAGCCACTGGTTCCAGAAACTCATATTCATATCGTATTTATTAATTTACTTAGCATAGGCCTCCTTCATGAAATATTAGCCTACTATGTTTCTGAAGAATCATTTTCTTAACCAATTCAACATTTAACAGTTAGGCCCATGACTGTGCGATGTTCAAATGTGTTCTGAAATCTCTTAAAATGTTATATGATTGTTATATTTTCATGGTTGAACAAAGTAGATATGGTCAATAAATTATATTTTTATACAAACCGTAGGCTTACTTCGTCTGGTTAAGAAGATGGCAAACAGTCGCTTCGGATAAAAGCGTCTGCTAAATGAATGAATGTAATTGTAAAATGTCAACATCCGATTTTTTCCAAACCTCAAATGGGGCTGACAACGCATGTAATTTAGTCTACACGATATAAACCTTTTAAAACAATGCTATCTATTCCGAAAGCTCAAGCGTTTCGGACAGTGAAAGTAAGTTTACAGGTGATTGGTTCTTTCTTTCCGCCCCGCTGTAACAATAAACTAACGTGTGCCCTGCCTTCAAATTTGGTGCAAGGAAGCCCTCTGGTGGCAATAGGCCAAATAACAAATATTACATAAAACATTTGGTCCATCGGCCTAATTACAAGATGTGTAAGTAAGATTTTGATATGCATGCCGGCAGATAGGACAGCTATAATTTAAACTTGACACAAATAACGTTTAAATTATGCTTTCAAAGGGGATTTCACTACAGAGTTTAATAGGTTCACGCTAGTCATTTGACACAGAAAAGGCCTACTGCTGACAGGTGGAGGCAACAGATGTAGGCTACATCTTAATCCCTAATTTACACAAATCAATCAATAACTGCTGATCCTTAACCCGTGCAAATTGATCAGAGTTTCAGAATCTTTCTCAACCCTCATCTTCTATCAGACATTAAAAGAAAGCCACCCAAGCAGAACCAACAGCATAAGAGACTGAACCTTTGTTTGGATATTTTTGTGTTCCCAGGTCTTACTCTGGGATTCTCCAAAAAATCTAGAGCAAAGTAATGTACTCATTTTAATTTTAAAATGTGAAAATACTGTGTTTCAGATGCATGCCTGAAATTCAATTAAACTAAACGTTTAATTATGTTGGTTAGCATGTTGGCCAAATGAATATTTTACAATTTGCTATAATGTAGATATATTGAGGCATATGCCAGATAAGTCAGATATGGCACTATGCAACATTCACCACAAGGTGGAGATGTTCATTACCGATCATTCATTTTTACATTGATTCTTTTAGCAGACGCTTTTATCCAAAGCGACTTAAGTGTAGTAAGTGCAGGGACATTTTCCCTGAGGCAAGTATGGTGAAGTGCCTTGCCCAAGGACACAAAGTCATCTAGCCACAGCGGGGGCCAAACATCCTATACAGGCTAAAAACAACATGCATGGGCCAATTAGCAGCAAGATTTGGTCTACCACTCGTATTTTGTTGAGATACTGTGAAAGTTTCATGTGTTTTTTTGTTGTATATTGTCAAATCAGATTTGCAATGATCTTGAATGTTAGCTTCTATTAATGTCAGGAGTGTTCAACCTATCTGCTCGTTCAACATACAGAAAAACAGGATTCACCATCAGAGGGGCTAAACTCACCTGTTTTCACAGTAAATTGCACTGATCGTATCAACCTTCTCGAGGATAAAAGGCAGGTTGACAGCGTTAGCGTGATGCACGCAGGGGCGGGTTTGACCTACCTGAATGGGTCCCACTGAAGTCAGCAGGTTTTTAATTCGTACACTGGCAGTTGATGAATAAAGCCCTTCAATTGACACAACACAGACAGGCGAATGTCCGCTGGTCTATCCCCCAGCTCCCTCCCTCTCACACGCTCGTCTGTTTGTCTGGCACCGGGCGGTGCACGGCCCATCTGGCCCATCATGACACCACCGCGCCCCTGCACAACAACCTGCCGCGAGAGCCAGGAGTGTGCTGAGCCAACCAATTTAGTTTGCCCTTCTGGCGTCTCGTGATGTTTCAATACATCAGAGATAAGATAATCTTAAACGGATATTCAAAGGTCATAACTGATCTAACTCTCTCCCTCTCCTTCTCCCCTCTCTAACTCTCTCTGCGCTTGTGTGTGCATGTGTGGGCTGCTTACATGAACTATTTATTGTTAGCTCAACGAGGTAAAGCCCAATTCATTAGCTCTAGGACCTCAGGTTTGATCTCTTTCTGACTTCTACTGCAGTCCCAATGCAGTCTGACCTTCCTTTGCTGCATATGGCCTTTCCTCCTCTGACGGGGGACCCCCTACCTGATCTTTAATGAGAAGACCCTGAGCACTAACACAACACAGAACTCCATGTAAGCATCAACATAACTCCTCTACTAACTCCACATGCAACTATCATGCCATATCCATCCATACACAACTCTCTCACATACTGCACCACCCGATAAAGCTATTCCCGTCAAAACATGGTTCAGTGGTCCAGGGGTTGGCAATGAAGTGTACATTTTCACGATGCATTTGGGGAAAGGCTGTCATTTGTGTCTGTCAGAAACATAAGATATTTAGAATCCTTTAGAAACAGTCTTTTAAATTCCATTGAGCCATGTGAAACAGATATGCTCACATTGCATACAGCATAGTTTAAATGTCGTAATCCCTCATCCATATAAAAAACCCATCGCACTCCCTGATAATTTTAATAGTATGGTAACAAGGAAAACATTCCAGTAGAGATAGTTGGTGACACCCCCTCTCTCCTACTCTCACTCAGGGCCTGTGTTGTCTGTGAGACATGTATCAAACCTGATGAAACATTAAAGACCTTTACTGCGGCTGCTAAACCTCTCGATTGAAATCCCTGGTAACAGCTCAGCTTTCTTTATTCTCCACTGCAACGCACACATGTGAACATACACACACATACACACGGAAAGAATAATTGCGTACCTTGAGGGGCTGACGCATACTGGTGTTTACCTGCAGGATATTTGCTACTCTAGAGAGAAGAGGAAAAAAATAGGAGAACGAGAAGAAAAGAAGAGAGGGAGGAGGGGAGAGATAACATTGTTAAAGGCTGCTGAGACTGACAGTAGAACAGAACAACAATGTCCCTAGGTAGCATCCTTACTCTGATCTGCCTCTCAGCAGCCTTCTACTTCCATGTCAGGAGAAACTCCATTGATTTGGCTGTCTCTGGTTATTTCCCATCACAGGCCTCCACACTCCACCACTCTGCAGACTGACATAATGTTATCTTCATTGCCAGTCAAACACAGCCAGCCTCTCACTTATCAGGCTGCCAGACAACAATGGCCATTAATTAATTTGAGGACGTTTGCATACATTGACTTCAAGCACCAAATCTCATCATCATCTTGAGAGGTGCTGTAGTTTGAGTAATTGGTTGGTAAGAGGATTATTTTTTATGAAATACCACTTGGTTCTTCACAAATCACAGCATATTCTAGGATTACAGGTAGTTTACAGTGATCTTCTGTTAAGTAATTGAGAGGATGAATGACGGTGAAGAAGCTAATGTAACATGAAGAGTGACCCAAGGAGCTTGTGAGTGACTGAGATGGTTAGTGGGTAAGAAAGTAAGAGAGAAAATGTTTTTTTGATTGGAGGGAGTGAGCAAAGCATGAATGCATTTGAGAAAGAGAGAGGCGTTGCATATGACTGCATTGTATTGAATGTAGATTTCAGTTCCAGAGGCAAGGAGAGGCATGGCTGACAGTCTGCATTGATTGGCAGCTCCACCCACTGAAAGGGCTCTGACTGCGATTATTGATCTCTCTACAACCCATTGTCAGAGCTCATCATTGGCCCTAATGATAAGGCTCTGGAACAGGCCCTCAACCTTGGACTGAACGTACTGACAGAACAGACCAGTCACATCACCAGCCTCCACCATTGGCGTCAAACTTACGCCATTGAGGGCCAAGAGGGTGCAGGTTTTCACTTCAACCAAGCACTACTCCAGCTAATTTAGCTAAGTAGTGAAACTCATTCTTTTTGGCCCACCACCACCCCCCTTCATCGGAGGACAACTTTATTTTTTAATTCAATTTATATACAAGTAGTGATTACTCCAGACTGACCCACATCCACCCTATTACCAATATTTGTATTGGTTACAAACAACAAAAAGGAGTAAGTAAATAACAATAATTAGTCTTGTGAACTATGAATAACAGAAAATTGGGCAAAATGAAACTAATTACAGAGGGATGCGGACAGACAAGGTGATGAACAGACATAGACAATGGACAGGCAGACACTAACAGACAGACAGATCAATGGACAAACAGACAGGTACAGACAATAGCTGGTTTAGTGCTTGGCTGACACGAAAACCTACACCCTCTTCCCTCGATGGCACAAGTTTGACACCACTCCTCTAAAACCACATCCTCGAGAGCACGCTGATGACCACTGACTGCTGCAGGCTATAAGGGCAGCCATTCATCCCTTCAGATAGTTTATACGAAGATCAGACACATGCTAGCATTTTGGTATATTTCAATGGAATTAATACTACACTTGTAGATCCGTAACATAGTGCATTCTTTAAATGAGGAACATCTTTTTTCCCTTTGGGTCTGTGGAAGCTGGCCTGCCGACTGGGCAGATTGACTTCGGGTCATCAAAAGGACGAGGATTCCTCCTTGACCTTTTGAACCCCCGGTTTCTCCTTGGCACTCAGGGCACTGACAGCGTCTTGGCAGAAGCTCCTTGGATTGGTGGAGGATAAAGGGCGCCCATCCAATTTTCATCCAATAATGTGCATTCCCTTGGCAGGAAGAAAGAGGGACAGCCCGCTCCCACACTGTTAGTGAGGCCTGGTGACCCCAAATTACAACAATTTAGGTTGTGAGCAGCTGTCAGGGGGTGGATGTTTCTGTCTTTTTCTTGACTCTAAATGACAAGTCCTGGAAAAGCTCTCCGTCTGTGTGGTGATTACTTTAGAGTTGGGATGCTGTTGTTTGTCTGCACTAGAGGGCAGTATAGATCTTACCTAACTGTGAGATATGCTTGTGTTCTTAGGCATTGCAAAGACAAAATTATATTTAAGACAGGGGACAGAAAGAGGCTTGCCATGTTGATGTGAAGTGCTCACCCATATCTTAGCCAGGGATGTGGGCAGTAAAGCAATTTGTTCACCTGTTTTTGGATTGGGGTTCGTTGTTGAGGAAAACACGTGAGCATGAGGAAAACATGCAAACTCCACACAGAAAGACTTTAGAGATTACCTGCCTGAGCACTGGCTGGAAGAGACTGACTCTGGGGCCTATCAATAAAACACGAGCTGTCCTGGGAACCATGATTCTGGAGCGGCAGAGCAGTAGACGAAGAGGAAGAGAGCAGGAAGTAAACATAAGGCGCCATGTTGCTCCATTTCTGCTGATGCAAAGTGACAAGTATGCTTCTGGTGTCTCCTTGGGTGCAGGATATCACACCGCAGGAGGCCCATGTGTCGCTCTCAAAAATGTGACTTTCTGATTGAATACACATATATTTGTGCTCGAATAAAAGACAGTGATTGCCTCACTGTTTAAGCTATGTTTTATCTCAAATCCAATAGAACTCTCAAAGGAGTATGAGATGTGTAATATACAGAAATAGAGAGAGAGAGGGACACAGAGTCTAACCTAATTTTCTCCTGTCCCTCTTAGCAGTAATAAACTTGCCCCGCATAATGTGTCAGTCAGAGCCACCTGATACCCAACAGCAGCCTACACTGCCTGCTTGAGCCAGACAGACCTGGCACACACAAATTGACCCACACACACATGATGTAACCTGTATAAATGTGTGCTCCTGTTGTTGTTATTGTTGTTGATGTGTTGTTGTTTTTTCTGTTGCTGTTCAAATGGAACCTGACACATGAGAGATGTGAGCTTAACTGCTGTATCGAAAACAAATTCCACCAACTATGTTGTGTGGCCTTCAATAAATTAATTCAATTGAATTGACACATTTATGCACACACACCACGCGTGCACAAACATACAGGTGATTTAAATTCACCATCCCTTTACTGAATCAGTGCTGAACCACACATTTTTTTTTATCATTTTTCTCATCCACTTTAAGCATTTAGAATAATACAATAACCAAATCAGTAATGACTAAATCAGAAGAAATAGAGAAAACGCTTAACACGAGCACTTTTACTAGAGCATCTTACTGTTTGTGTCTATTGGTGGGGAATGGCTTGGAAGGCAAAACCCTGACCTCTCATCCTGAACAGAAAATATGTGATTCAGCCTCAATCAAAATAATTTCCCTCACCCTATTTCATTCCCTATTTCCTCACACAGAATAATTCATTCAATGCCAGAAGTTCATATCAAACACTACCAATTGTAGAGTCAGGGGGTGGCCTATCAGTGTTTGCCTACTCTCCAAACAGTGTTTAGCCATGGCAGGGTGTTGTACACACATTGTGTGTATGTGTATGAGTGTGTAGACAGAGAGAGAGAGAGCAGCTGCTACTCTCTGGGTGTCTCTGGGGACCACAGCAGGCCTGTGTTTGCTTTGTAAGGCACATCAAGGGCACACCAATGAGAGGACGAACAAAACCTTTGGACACCCCTCTTAGAAAGACACATACACACCAGCAGAGACACGATCTGAGTCTGAAACTGAAACAGGTACCAGGACAGAGACAGATACCAAGACCCACATACAAAGGCAGAGACGCACACAAAGAGAGACAGATACCAAGACACACAAACACACACAAAACCGAACACCCACAAAGAGATACAGATACATGTACACTTCAACAAACACACACACCCTAATACAAACTGAGAGGTGATTAAAGAAATAGTCATAGGTAAAGGAAAAGAGGAAATGCATAATGATGAATAGTTTGTGGCTTGTGCTACAGTGGGACGTATAATGTCAATCTAGTCCAGCTATTGCCATCCCTGATTAGGTTGAGAGACACACAGAGCATCATATATACATGAGATCCCCTCGGGGCAAGGGGATTGTGTGTAGATTGAGCCCACCGTGGGGGTGAGACAGTGGGGGCACACTTTGGCCTGTGGTGCTTAAGAACCCCCTGCAGCTGTCTGCGTGTGTTGCTGCTGTGATTCAGGATGGGGCCGTAGCACAGACTCGCACACACACAAATGATGTCTGGGTGTGTTTCTGCAATGGAAGACGAAGCCAGAGCTGTTGTAGAGGAGAATTCTCAGTAGATAGGACTGTTATTAATGACTCATCCGTGGATTGTCAGTAGGCTGTAAACCACACACACAGACATACAGACACATACACAAATGCACACAGACCCACACGTGCACTCATACAGTCATACAGTATATAATGACTCATTTATATATAATGTTTCTTTTAGCAAACATAAGCTAGCCAAATGAACATGTAACTGTCTATGTCTGATAACATATAGTACAGTAATGACCTGGTACATATCATTACCATTGTGAACCTTGTCACAGGATACCAATGAGCACATCCACAGCATTTGAAGCAAGCTGCAGAACCATGGCATGTAGTACATATTGTATCCCAGCCAGTCTGTAGATTGTTGTAGGTACCTTCTAGACCAGTCAGCTGTCAGTTTCAGGGAAATGTTAGGGTTCAGTGATAACTTGAGTGTATTCTTCATTCAAACAGTGAATGTAGATGTTGGCTCCTAAGCCAATGTGTACAGTAACTCCTGTAGCACTCTATTGTCACACTCCCAGAAGGAAGAAGAGATGCTCACCTTTGAATTAAAGTCAGTCAAGATCTGTAGATTTAGATGTCCTAGATGACATCCGGTGTGGTATTTAGAGGGAAACATGAAGCGGTTTATGTAATTGAATCGTCTTTGATTAGATGTATTGCAAAGCATGGATGTTTACATCAATGTTGTACATGAAATGTACTTGAAACAAAAGAAATGTCCACCAACATTGCAACCCGGTTCATTTGTTGAGAACAAGAAAATCTCAGACGAAAGCACAATTAGATTTCCAGTCATGGGCTCCAGTAGTGGAGCAGAGCCAAATCATCTAGCCTATAATCCCATGTATCAACATGGATAAGAGAAGTCAAAGGCTTGGTTAATTGGGATTTTCAAAAAACAAACTCTGACTACATTCACAAGGACATGTCAACAGAAGGATGGAAGTTTCCTGAAAATCACTTCCTGTCAAATCACAACTTTGACAGAGCAGAAGACAAACACTGTATGTTCCATTTGGACACATTAGCAACGAACAGAAACACAGCCTGTGGTTTGCGGCATCTGTAGTGGGAGTACAGGGACATATCAGTGGAGGGCTGTGCACTCTCAAAGATCTGCAGATATCCTATGATACAAATCTTTCAAGTTAATGTCCTCAAACACAATATTATATTTTTTGAATGACGGCCATACAACAAAGACAAACCAGTCAAATCAATAAAACAGAAGGAAAATTCTGAAATAAACTGCTTTACTTAACACTTTTCACTTTTGAGTTTGAATAGTAAGTAGAAGCTTGAATTCATAGCTTGTTATCAAAGTTGACAGGCAATCTTCCCTAATGCACTGAATCAGCAATTAAATCCTTGGTACTAAATGTCAAAATTAATTCCACAACCTAACGTAATGCAATGATTTCACATGACATCTCCAATTGGTGAGTTTGGAGCTCTGCCCAAAGAAAGAAGAGACTGTCACATAGAGTTAAAAATGAAGATAAAAATATATATATATGTATCAGTTTTTGTTTTAAGACTCATGTTAAGTCATATGTAAAAAATGGATGTACTCTATCTATGCAATATTTTGTCATTAATTATTTGAAGGGTTTTCACTAAAACAATAGATAATCAAAATTTTTGCTATTCACAGAATACACAATGAAAAAAGTAAAAGATGGCATTTATGTCAACAGACCTGCTTTAGGCTGTCACATTTGTATTGACACCAATCTCCCTCTACGCCCCCTCTCTCCACGCTCCACTACCACCATTGCTTCTCACCCACCCCCAATCTCCTTCTCTGCCACCCCAAAAACTCCCCCCTCACTCACCCTAAACATCCCCCTCTCCTGCCCTCTCAATCTCCCCCGTCTGCCACCCCCACAGATCCTCCTCGCCACTCTTTCATTGCTCCCTGCCAATTCCTTGTAGTCCCCTCATCCAAGACACAAATAATATGGCTGGTATAGCCATCAATGCTTATTACAGGCTTATTGCATTGTGATAATAACATGTATTCATAAAAACAATGTATTACATTTCTTCTTTCACAAACAAAACTTGTGAAGTGACTTTTGATTATCATTGATGTAGGGAAGCATCCCCTTGTTGACCAGAAATTTCTTTTTATCTAAGGGACATGAAGAGGAAGTGACACATATTTATCTCTTGTGTCCTGCTAACCATGCATCCTGATAACCATGTAACAGAAATCGACCACAGTGGACAAATCTCACTCCACCATTTCCAGGTTAATTTAATTTTCCTCTGAGAGCACAAAGACAAAAGTTCAGAAGCAGCAATTATCTCATCACATTCAAGCCTCCTTATGCCTTTCCAAGAAGGTCAATAATCTTTTCACAAATTTAGAAGTCTATCAGATTTTCAGTCCAGCCTGGACAGAGGCCCTTGTATTACCTGTCACTGATAGTTGGCGGTGGATATCTTCCACACAATGCCTGTTTTCAAAAGAGACCTTGCTCTCAAGGTCAAAACTGAACTTGCCAAGGAGGATAGACAGAGAAAGGCAGACTGCTAACACACTGTCAGCACAAACTTTGTCATTTTGGCTGAACTGAAAGGGAGGGTTAATGGATATAATACCACCTAAATGCCTCCATCCCTCTTACCCTCATCCCCCAACCATCCACTCCAACCCCATTCCCTCTGAAATAGACATGAGATCTCCCCTCTGTAAAACACCAAGGCAATGTTATCTTTAGTTATTGTAATGGTAAAGGGGTCACTTGAAAATTCATGACCACTTTGGTAATTATTGATTTTGATGTCATCTGGTGGTGAATGTGGTCTTCTTCAGCGTATGTGGTTTCCTTTTCAGGCCCTGTTGTTTCTCATTTTGCAAGCACTGCAACAGCCTCAGCTGAGAATTAACTGTATATCATCATGATGTATAAATCATGTCCTACAGAGTTTAAACCTGCTTCTGTCAAAGCTAGAATCGTTCAATCTCTACAATGTCTGGCATAGGGAACTGTACAAAAATCCATACATCAGATGCCAGATCATATTGGGCAATTATAACCACAAAGCTGTACGAATGCATAAGTAACTATAAGATGTACTGGTGCTAAAGCGGTGTTGGAGCGTGTTTGTGTGCTTCCACATGAAGCAGTCACGTCATCCCTGTTTGTCGATTTGTCAGGAGCAGATAACATGCTGTGTAGTGTGTTTAGACTGACCTTGTTCTGGAGAAGCTTCATGAGGACACAGAGAAGCAACCTTTATAACAAACTGCTTACCTTTACCTTTGACAGCCATAGGAGCAGGAGAAAAGTTCAGCTAACCTCTTAGTTTGGGTCTCATACCTCACCAAAGCAAAGGTCAGTGTTCATCCTCTCATCTCACATACAAACTACTGTTCAGGTTTGACAATATTTCAGTACTTTGGTTTACTAACATAAGTGTACTTTACGATAATACTTCAAGTCCAGTGTAAAATGGGACTGCATGTATGGGAACTCTTGAGGTACAACCCGCCATACATTTCACATGGACAAGGACGGTCATCTGAGACGGTGGAGCCATTGTTTTGTCAACATGATCCTATGGATAACATTCCGCTAAAGGAAAACAGGTCAGATGTCCCTGTGTAGACACCACCTGTCACTATAACTGGACGTAGAAGGTGCAAATACTGTCTAGCTTTCACGTGATGCTTGGCTACACTGAACAGTGTTTATGCATTATTTAAAGTGAAGTATTTTCATTTATTTATTTTTTTTAAGATTTGTCAATAGCTCCATTACCCTACCCAGACTTGGTATTTTCCACCGATATTCATGATTGAATTTATGATGTGCGTATAACCCATGAAGTAAATTGGAGTTTATAGTCTGTAAAGTGACTCTGAGTACCTTGAAAAGCGCTATATAAATAAAATGTATTATTATTATTATTATTAATAATAATAATAATACATAATGTTAATTGTTCTATAAGTATTTGATTTAGAAAGCTATTTTTTGTTTGAAAGAGAACCAATTCATATAAATCATTGATTACATTTTGTCTATGAATATGACTTATTTGTCAACACTTTTGTGTAATACAGGAGGGTTCTCATTACAAAGAAGACAAATCAATGTCAAGGGTAAGCATGATCTTGCCAGTGTGCAAACAATCATGCTTGAATCAACACAAACAAAGGCATATCCCAAAGCACAGGAAAACCATTTAGATAAGCTAACATGACTAATTGTTCATTTATTAACTGGATGCATAGGGGTTAAAGGTTAGGCTTAATCCTTACAGGCAGCCACTCTGATGCCGAAGTGGTTTACAACTAGACTAATGTCCTCTTGGTCCTTCCGAAGCGAGCTGTGTAAATTATAGTGTTCTGTTGGAAAATCTAGGTTAAAAGGGTCCCAAAAGCAGAAGGTGGCAATGACTTTACGCTACATTCTTAAACGTAAGAGGAAGCGAAAAGAGGTTGGATTCATCGAACCATTTAAGATGTGAGTTTCTGAAATATGATCTTACATGCACTTCCCATTAATGTGTGTCCAACCTTGTTCCCAGGGTTTGTCGTTTCATAGTCGGTGGGTAGCAATAACAAAACGGTGTTGTTCATTCATTGGATAGTTGCTTGCGTGTTTTTTTCACCTTTCGTTTCTTCCTTCCGCAACACTATTGGCTCAATGCGCTGTCATTCTCAGCAGTTCAGCCGTTTCCTTGCTGAACGTGGCGACGCCGAAGGCAAGCACGTATCTACTGTCGATATGATCGAAATTCAAAGCAGGAAACATTTCCAATACGAACTTCAGTGAGACATTTTATCCCTTAAGAAATAGACTACAGCCAGTGGTTGTCGAGTCCGACTGTTCGTCCCATTCCTAACTGATTCAACTTTTGTCCCCCATGGTAGTCTAGGCGACACATAGAGACCCATCGTAAAAGGTAAGAGCGGCATACACGTCAGGTGTGTAAGCGCAAAGTTATAGTACTTGCGTTGGTTAGTGACTTGTGACTTTATTATTTTACGAGGCATTACCCATGTCCAGCAACATATTCAGCCGTTGACTAGTATATATATATTTAGGTGATGATGATTGATTTTGTTGGGTTCTTCAGGAAATTTTAGCACTCACAGTAAACATACAGTACACATACGTTAGGCAGCCCATGGTTCAGTGGTAGGATTATTGCCTACCATGTGCGGGGCCTGGGTCTAAATTCCGGTTGGGGGATCGATTCCTGGCCAATGCAGTGTGCCTGCAAAATGTCCCCACTAAAGGGATAGTATTGTTATACCTGTTAAGGAGAGTGTCTGAACTACCCAATGAGAAATTTGACCCTCCCATTTGTTTAGTATGAAATAAAGTTAAATGTGTCAGAATGTGTGCCTTAAACCTACCGTGTTCAATAGAAAATGCTTTCATACATGCCCATCATGAACTGGTTTTGATGTACTGTTCTCCACATATCTCTGATAGAATATGAATATGGCACCATGGACTATGCTCATTACTCAGCTGACTTTGTCTGCCATTTTTCTGCCAACAATTGAGGGGAAAAGAGATGAGATCGTATACTGTTCTGGTGAGAACAATTATATAGTCATATAAATGTAACTTTCAAATGTTCAACTGAGTTGTTGTCTGTACATCCAAAACCAGTTTTTCAACGTGCAGTACCAGTGTGACAACATTGAGTGTTGCACCAAGAAGGCTCTTAATAGCCCACTGATAAAACAAATTAATAATTTGTTTTGTTTAGCATGTAGAGCCATAATGGATGAGCTGAACTTTTCCATCAGTCAAGTTGACCCAAAGAAGACCATTCATATTGGAAGCTTCAGACTGAACCCAGACGGCAGCATGGTCGATAAAAAGGTACTGTGTCAAATACTTGACTGAGTCAGTCTGCTGGAGGTAAACTCCTACATGGTCATTACCAGGATTTGTGATGACAAAATGTTTTCTCATACAGATATTAGGACCATTGCAAAACACCAACATTTTGCTACGTACTTTCATGTATTTCTATTAAAACTCTTAGTTTAAAATAGACATCTGCATGTCTGGTATCAGATGGATTTTCCATACCAGGTATCGTAGCTCTTTCTTCATCTCGCAATGCCCCCGTCAAGGCCACTGTCCATCCTCCAGTGTCTTGGGACAGAAACCGACTGAGTTATTAGGTGTCTGACTCACCTATTGATCTCCAGGGTTAATCCCCTTTTAGACTGTAATTGACAGGTAATAACATGCCTTCTGTTTAGACAGTTGGTAAATGTTTGCTTTCCTGCCATACAAGATACCTATTGTTGGACTTTTACATACCTGGGATGCAATCTGTAAATTTGTGATTATAGCATCATGAAAAATAAACTAATAAATAGGCCGGCTCACCTATCCATTTACAATTGGGATTGATTACATCAAATACTACAAATGCTCCATTCATAACAAGTAACACAACATGCAATTAAGTGAATCATGAATGTTTCAAAGGCTGTCTTTCTGCACATAATAAGAATCTCCTTGTCAAAACAAAGGAGAGGCCTAACAGGGTATAGATCTGATGTGTGCATGTCATATTCATAGACTCTCTCATTAGGCAGCCTTTAAAGGTGGCTTCATTTTGGAATAAATGCTAATTACAGTTCCTATGCCCTTGTGTCATGCTCATATTCCATTTGGTTTGTGCCCTCAAGCTCTGTGTGGGTGTGTGCGCGTGTGTGCAGGGGGTGGCTAAGTACAACAAAAAGATTAGATTTATCATTAGTGACTAGATATATAATTTATCATTGCTAAATTAAAGGCTTCTTTTTCTAAGAAACAATATCAGTTTGTACATTCTTTACAAATCACAAGAATGTGAATGCCAAACAGTCTTGCTAAACCATTAGAGATACAGGTTCATACTGTACTTTTTGAATCGCTGATAGGGAAACCAAGTGGCCTTTGAGGGGGTCAGAATCAAAGAAAGGGACGGATGCCACAGCTCAGAAACATCATCAGGGAGATTTGCACATTTTAATGCTTTGCTCTTTGCTCTCTCCACAGTGGGGTTCCAAAAAGCCTCTGTTTGGCACCATTAATTTAAACCTGATGCAATGTAACATTCCATATTAGACATTGAACTTAAATTGCAGGTTTGGTGATTTGTTTTCAATCTGTATGATGTTACATTTTGTTTTTGAGAAAAGAAAGATATATTGTTTCCGTTTTTGTGCTGTTTTAGGATGTCGCTGCAACAATCCCTTTTTGTATAATTCTGTTCTCGTGCGTAAATAAGTTTGAGTTTATTAGATTTATTAGGATGATTTTATGTGTTTTTATAGGGCCATATCACTCACACAATAAACTGAAAGGCCCTGTCGTCAGTGTCGCAATAATGGCTGGTTTTCCAATGGGAATTCAATGGAGGATAGCATCCCTGAGTAGTCTATTCTCTGGCAGGCCTGCCCGTTCCCCCCTCCTCATTCTCTTGGTCTGAAATGATTGACAGGCCCTTTTCACAGCCCTCAGACTGCGGAGGCAAGAGTTTAATTCTAAACCATTTTCAGGATTGCATGATAAGGACTAGAAGCAGAACTAGATCTTTGTTATGGGACAGTTTTTCTGCTTTGAGCAGTTAATTTCAGATTTTAATTTGATCAAGCCAATATCTCACTATCACTATGTAATAGACACGTCATTGATAGAATTGATATTCATGGCAAAATATTGTACTTTATAATTTTTGTAGATACATAAACTTTCTTTTGAAGTTACTTCAGCTTTATGTTGTCGGTGTTGAAGTGTTGAAAAGAAAAAAAATTCATAGTCCATCATCCATGTGGTCTTGTCAAAGGATAGTCCCACTATGTTAAACTTTTAGCTCATGGTTTACCCGCCTTAATATATTCCTTTTTGCAGGCCTGCTTTGCCAGGTGCCTCTCCTAAAGGAGGTTTTCCCACCTCCTGAGATCCTTCCTGGTTAAATAAAGGTTAAATAAACTAGCTTCCTGACAGTGAAAAGGCAGAGATTGCGTGGCAAGGTTCAGGCCATTCCCTGAGACCTTTTTATCTCCCTGCTGAACAGATGGCAGTGAGCCACGGAAGCCCCCTTTGTGTCACCCAGAGTCAGATATAAAAACAGAGAAGGGGGGGAAATGCTTCTATAATGTAATCAGGAGGGCCGGAAGGGTCCATACTGAGCCTCAAAGGGGACAATAGGGTCAGGGATATATCTACATTGCAACAAAATCCAGTTCATCTGCAATATGCCCCCCTCCTCCTTTTTCCTCTCCCATCCCTTCCCCTCCCTTCACCCCAGCACCTTTTGACCGGGCTTGACAAGGAAGACTTCCTTCTTTGATCACTGGAGGGTGGAGGGGATGAACGGCCTTAAAGGCACCAAAGGATGAGACTGTGCTGTTTACCCCTGCACTTGGCTGCTGTTTAGGCCTACCCCTGTTCCTTAACCTCCCCCTTCATCCTTCTCTCCTCACTGCCCCCCTTCCCTTCATCCCCCTGTCCCTCAACCAAGCTCTCCCACTCCCCCTGCCACCCTCTATCACCTACCCAACCCACTACCTCCTCCTCTGTCACCCTTTCCCCTACCCCCTTCCGGACAGGCCAAAGGGGCCGGAGCAGAGTGCACCTTGACCTGTCTAGACACCACTAGCTCTGCTGTTTTGTCCTGTTACCTAGGGGAAAGGAAAGGGGGTCTCTGTCTCTACAAGAGAAGGGGATCCAGGTTAAATGTCATAGTTACAGCGTATTGGGGATGTTTGTGTGGATCACGTAGCCATGGGAAGTTAGGGGTCACACTCTAGTGACCTAGGTGCCATGCAGTCTCTTGGAACCAATGACAGACTAGAGTACAACATATTTACAGATAAGCCTGTTTATTTGACTTTTTAATTGTGTGTGTGTATATATATATATGTGTATGTATATTATGTTTATATTTCAATTTCCAGGTTCCTTTGGCTAGGTCTGAGACTCACCTCAGTGATCTGTTGGAGGGGCTTTGCAACAGCATGAGTGACTATGCACTGTATGAGGACCCAGGCACCCAGGAGAAACAGTACCGGAGGTTCGCTCCCAGAGACGGGGAAAATGCGGATCTCCCTAATTTTAGCAATTTCAAATTTGATGGGCCTGACGGTTCCACTGCCCTGAAATTTGCTGTAAGTTTTACTATTTTATTTACAGTGTATTTATTTTGGATGTAAATTATTTTGGGATTTACATTATCAGACATGTAGGCTGATATTGCATTTGATAAACCAAGTTTGTTATACGGTTTTCTGAGGATCATACATTCATTGTCATGTAGAAGTTCTTGAAATTCAAGTACTTCCCAATATTGTATTGGGACAATGTTGGGACATAAGTTTTATATATGAATGTATATGTTTATATATGTTCATGTAATTTCAACAATACTTATTCACACTATGTATTGATCTTAAGTAATCTCTTGATTGTTTTTAAAGGAAAAACACTTAATATAGAACTTTTTAACTTATATTGTTTTTGAACATGTTTATTTCTTCAATAGCTGGACAACATCTTTTAATTGACCTCATGTAGAGTTTGTATTTGATGCCAATATTACTCCATATTGCATTCCAATGCACTTCAATTGAACTGTATATTATACTGTAGGTCTTACTTTCACATTTACTCCATCTCCAGATTCCATGTCTGATGTTTTTACAGTTGTTTAAAAGAACAAAGTACCTTAAAATTGCGTTGTTGTTGGTTGCTGTAGCCTGAGCCCTCAAGATGGCCGAACAGCATTGCAAACAAAAAATGGCCGTCACTATCCAACCGACCATGCCCACCATTGTATAAACGACATGCTTGTGTGCCTCTAATGTGTGGATCCATCTGTTGCCATCTGTGTATGAGTAACTCTTAGCTCTCAGCTCTCCTCTTTTCTCATCTATTGAAGTGTGAGACCATCATTGAGGAGTTGGAGGATGATATCATCACTCTCTTCTCTCAGAACTCGGACCATGTGGTTGACAAGTTATGCAACAGGATTTCAGGTACTTTTTCAGACATGATGTTCTGGTTTAGATCACCCTGTCACCAAGCCTCTTGTTTGTACATTGTGGCATGTACAGCTCTGTTAACGTGTGCACCCAGAATCGTACAGCATTCAACTCACATTTCAGGATTTTCAGTGACAACCTTGAAGCCCAAAATATCAAGTAGCTTGCGCTGTCTCAAACAATTGACATTGTTTTGGGTACTGTGCTATTGCATAACTCATCTTTCCCCCGCCATTTTGTTTAATTTCATTGAAATTGTTCTGTAACATTGTGTGCACATAGAATGGACTAGGAGAAGGATGTGCCAATCAGATGTCCTCAATTTTGTTCAGTGTGTTTGAGAGCATACCTGATTGTAATTTTCTTTTTCTAATACTGAAACGAAACAGCAACAAAAACAAGGAAAAAATATAATCAATAAAGACAGAACATTTGCAATAGAACTACATGTTTAATAGCCTCCATGCCTCACTTAAACGTTATTGGTGTTTTACAGATTAATACATTACGATTCAAATGACAGTTTACTCTCTATTTTGTTTAAGCTGATGGGTGCTTTTTTGTCAACAGAACATCAATGTTGAGCTCTGAACATGTACAGTATATACATAGCAAAATAAACAATAGGGTATTGTAATGTGAAGTGTAGTGATAGCATGTTAAACTGGGATTAAAACAGGACATATTGAAACACTAACGTCATTTTTTGTTTTAATTTGCAGATCATTGTAAAGACTCCAAACTCAAGAAAGAGGAGCTTTAGTTACAGGATTTTTTTTTTACAAATATGGGACCACTTTCGATTTTTACTTTGTAGAATAATCTGTGACAATCAACATGAACCTTTTAGAATAAAGTTTCCATTTGGAATGTACAGTAGGCTGTTGTTGTAAACGAGAGAAATGAAGGACACAATGTTGTGCGATGTAAGAAGTTTTGTAATACTAGTATCACACATACGTGTTAATTATTTCACGCAAAACTACATTAAAACTTGTACATCATTATCACTTCCATTTGAACAGTTGACACAATTAAAAGTAAAGATTTAAACATTCCTCTTCGTCTTGCCATTCTTTAAATCCAGATGAATATTTAATTTGATAATTCAAAACAAATACATGAAATTGATTTAAAACTCAAGATAGTACATTTCTACGACTGTTGACTAGAAATATGTTTAGATTTTTTGATGTTGGTTACAATCTTTGTTGCGGAAGTGGCCATGTCTTTCTGTGAGAGGGACTGATTACTCAAGGCTGCTGAGAGGAAAAAAACTGCTTGCTCATATCAGGCAACAAATCATATCTCTTCTAGTCTGTATTTATTGTATTAGTGAAAATTAGTGCTTGTCAATTTACTGCAAGTTGTAAAATATTGCAATTAAATTCTGCTATTACTTATCACTACTGTAATGGAACATGTGAAGATCAAACAGACTTTAACATTGAACTCAGTTCAGAGCAGATTCAAACTTGCATTACTTTTATATTAAACGCCTAATATAGTTAAATGCCAGATTGGTTGTAACTCATTTGCCTTGGTTAGGTAGAAGAAACAAACATGTTTCTGTAGCCAGGTGTTTTGAACTCGAGCACAAGTGTCTACCGTCAGACCAAGGGGACACTTTTGCAGTCACACAGGGACAACTACTATAGTCTTAGAAGTCTCAAACAAGGCTAATTGATCACACAATATTTGTTCCAAACCATCGTTATCACATTCACTCTTTTTAACTTTCTACATAATAAGACTCATCCGAGTCACAGCATTGTCACTGTTCAGATTGGACACCGATGTGATAAAACAATTGCTGTAGCTTTTAGTAATTTTTTGGGGGTGATATTTCAAATAATTTATTGTATGGTTAGTCTTAGAACCACTAGTGTGGTCTAGATACTTCTGCAGATATTCAGATTTTAAAATGATCTAAATTGCATCTGTTTACTATCTGTCTGCTAGTGGTCTGAATAGCTACAAGATTGACCTAATTCCGTATTTCATTTGGTTTATTTCAAGCCCAAAATGAATAAATACGGAATCTCTGAAATCACTTGTCTTCTACCTTCAGTTCCACTTCCTAGTTATATCCAACAATAAAAGTATTTGACTTGTTGAATGTTCCCCACACACTGTTGCGAATGTGAGTTGAAGTTTGAGATCCTGAGTCGAGTGTGTCAGCAGCTTCCCTTTGTGTGCCTGGCTGTCTCAGGGTGTCAGGGCCTGCGGCTTAGGCTCATGACAGATCAAGGGTTACCAAGGTGCTTTTGGGAAGGGAGCTCAGTGAAGGGACAAGCTCCACTCCTCCACTAAATGCTCATTTCCTACGCACACAAGTGCCTTTGCTCAGTTTTCTGAGTAGACTGCTGGAGTATATTCCTTCTCTCATTTTTTTCTCAGATTAAAAGCACCCACTCTGCAGGTAATGAGCGCAGGCAATAACCCATTCTTCTACGCATTTTTTTTTCTTCCTCAGATGAAAATTTACAATGGTGCAAGGCCACCACCTCGTTCATTAAAATGTTTGAGAAAATGGATCTTTAGCCCCTAAACTATATAAAGTTCAGTCTTTGAGCTGCAGCATTAACTTGTATTCTAACAAGATTAAAATATATTTGTCCTGCAGATTAGCATACTTAAATCCTCCTTTGCCTTTTTGGTTGTGGCAGCAGGCTTTGATCTGTGTTGCATGGCAAAGATCTGGCTCTGGCCAGGCCATCCCAGTACCAAGTGTGAAATCGGCCTGATGTCATCCTCCATTCTTCACCTTCAACATCTTTCACCAGCTTAATTATATTTCCGCCACAAAGCCCCAGCGCTTCATTCCATATTCAAGTTTGACTAGGAAACGTTTTTGAAACTATGGCTAAATAACTCAGTGGGGGGAAGGACAGGATGGGTCTTTTGTTTGAGAAAGACACAGGGGGCATCAATACTTTTCTGATCAGTATTTTTCTATTCTCTCTCAAGCTGCCCTTTGCCTCCACCAATTGGAAAGGTTAAATTTATGACAAGAGATGTGTGAACTTATGATAACTAAGATGTTTTAAATGTCTTTAATAACCAGTGTGTTTGTAGGTGTGTGTGTGTGTCTGTGCATGTATTTCAAATCAGCTTTTCGTGAGCTTTGTATGACTGGCAAACCGGATATTCAATTATCTATTCAAATATCTTTGAATCAACTCTCTAAACATCCAATGTAAGTTATTTAATCTTAATAATATCTAGTACTAGTTTGTACTAGCTACTCTTAAGTTACTTCGTTTTTTTCTAGGAAGTTAAGATGTAATTATTGTCCTTGGAAGTTATGATTTTTTAGCAAATAGTGCATGGAATCTAAGAAGTGAATATCGTAAATATTGTGAAATATACATAGTTTCAACACTTTTTTCTTCGTACGTACGGTGAACTATTCCTATACGGAGAGGAATACAGTGACAAGGTGAAAAACATAAAGCCACCTGCGGCAATGTGTGTCCCAACTTTCTACAGGAGCAATGACTTGCTCCAAGTTCTTTCTGTCAGCAGATCCTTATTCAGAACACCCTCCCAGTCCAGCTGAGTCCAGCATAGTGTCTTGCCAGTCACATAGAGAACCAGCAGGCCCACTCATCTCATCAAGTCAGTGGCCGTTGGGCGTTACTTCCACATACAAGCTGCCCAAGAAAGGGAATGCAGATGAGACTTCTGGGGCCATGGAGGGAGCAGGTCAATGCTGCAGGCAAATGGCCCGCACAGATAACTGTCCTTTTGTCTTGGATCCTCCTTGCGTCCTCTGTTTGCGTTGTTCTTCTGACTTTTCTGACCTATAGATCAGCATCAAGTAATCAAAAAATAATCAAATTAGTCCATGTTAAAATAGTTTGCTTGATTTTGTGGCTGTTTTCATCTCCATTTACTTGTTGGATTCAAGAAGGTTGTGTTGTGCTCATCAGGAAGTGGATTTGCGATAATGAGGTTCAGAAGGGTGTATATTTAGCAGAGCACCTCATCTTTCAAAATTGTTACCATTATTGGTATTGTCTGGACTTGTAGAGAGTATGGTTGGAAAGTATTTAGTATAAGCACTCTGACAGATTAATTTACAATTTAAAATAGTATAGAATTAATTAATCTTTTCTTCCCTCACTCGCATGCCCTTATAAAAATGCTTAGGTCTTTGTTGGTTTGTATACAGGCTTGTTTGTGTTGTTAATGTTGTGTCTTTTAGGTACCATGGAGACACTGCATGTGCAATACTGCTTCCATTTAAGAATTGTGTGCTTTTATAACAGTTTTGAGGGTAATTGTGGCTTTAGCGTGGTGTGTCAGGCATTGTGTGTCTCCTGGCAATTGCATCATGCTACATCTTGTGCTACTACTAGCAATAGTAGAGATGAAAATGCAGTGCATTTTAAAATTACTGTTTTTAAAATAAATGATGGGAGAGGGGTTTGTGACACCCAGACTGAGGATAATTTATTTGGATTTTCTTCAATAGCTTTGAAATTAATTTATACTTTTCACCATGTACTCCTGCTCTTTTGGACTAAGTTTCAGGCTAACCTTAAAGACAACCTCTCACCATTTGGCATCATCAAAGAATAATGTATGCCTTATTGGTGTTATTTACTTAAGAGTCCACTTTAAACACCCAAAGCAGCATGTGATCCACACTTAAGATTATTTTATCCAAAACAAAAATTGATTTAGTAGAGTCACACAAACACCAGTTTTATTCTATATTAAATCTAAAAGCTCATGTTAGTATTCTTGGTGTTTATTTACAATTAATTACACAGTTAAGATACATGTTTTACACCTGTCTCATATCAAAACATGAAATGAAATCAAAAATACAACCGCAACTTTGTCCTTATACACACAGTATTCTTAGAAATGTTGAAGTAAATATTATGTTGTTTACCTCTGTCATCAGTTATATAATCCTTGAATTTGAGATTCCTTTGTAACATAGGCAAAGTTCTAAGAGAACCTTTAAGGCAAAGTGTGTCAAAGTTTGAATTTTAATTTACACACTTACAGTATTGACAATGAAAAATCATTCATACCACCTTAATTAAGACCACAATTTGGCTTGGATACATCAACTTATGTTTGATAGGCCATACATGTGACATAATGCAGCCCTCCCATGCAAGGTCCCAAACGTTTCATTCAAAAAAAGTTATTGCAAGATAAATAAGTTATGTAAACATTTCCAGAGCCTCACCTTAAGAGCGTGGCTATAGACTTTCAATATGGTTATAAATATGAATACTATGGTGTATTGCAAATAGCATTAAATGTATTCTATTTTACTATGAAATGCATACCAGTGACAAAACGGTAGCCATACGCTCAATTGATCTCATATCGGCACTCTAAATGAATAGACATATCAGGAAAACATTACATCTTTCCTTTTACGAAAAAAAAGTCTGTAGACAGGCCTAAACTGAAGTTTAGAGGGGTTCCAGAAAATGTCCTCCATGATGTCGAGATGAAAATGTCTCTCCCCCCCCCCCCCCCCCCCACTCCCCTCACTTACACCTCTTTTCACCACATGAGATCACTTGAGGTTGTGGATCAGAGATGAACAGGAAACAAAGTCTCGCGGAGTGAACGTCTACTTTTTTGTTCGGCGAGACGAGAGCCAGATTCGAACTTGACAACCCTCAACAAAGAGCAATTGCATTTTACGAAATATTGGATCGTCAGAGTCACTATGTTGTTCAGGTTAAGGCTTAAGTGAGTAGCCCCAATTTGCACAGGTTTTTATGCAAAATAAATGCCTCATCACTTTCCCTAAATTTCAGTTTAAGGTTATTTATGGCCTTTATTTTTTTTCTCATTCATCACTGAATTATTACTATCCCCTACTTTGACGATGTGTTCCCGTACATAAATGCGTTCTTTTTCGACGCTGGCTATATATAAACGCTGATGTGCCTCCATGACAAATCAAGGCTTGAAGGCTGTCCATACAAAACACATAATGCAATATTTTCTACAAGAGCACCAAAACAATATGCTATAATAAAATAATATAACTGAACTATAAAAAGTATAGTAAAACATAGATAACACAATAGGCTAAATTCACAGTCTCGAAAATGCAGCAGAAAAAATCTTTGGACTTAGCACAGTTTTCATATGGTCAATGGGTTCAAAAGTAAAATAGGTCTAAACCTAAAAATCAAGCGCTCAAGAGGAAAAAAAAAGAAAAGAAACATATAGCATACTATCTTCCATTTACTTTTTGATGCTGGTATTCTAGTACACTGGCCCTTATTGCATTATTATTAGTATCAATTAATCGCTGTCAGATCTGTCATCCTTTGACGTGGCAGCGTGATTGTACAGTCCTTGTGCCATCAGGTGCAAGGCCAAAGAGTTCTTATTTCCGGTGGCCTTCTTTATTTTGGCTCTTTTATTTTGAAACCAGATTTTTATTTGAGATTCGTTAAGGCCGAGTTCTTGCGCCAGACTTTGTCGTCTCTGTTCGGTCAGGTAGCGGTTGGTTTGAAACTCCGTCTTTAGTCGCTGGAGCTGTTCAGCAGTGAAGGCTGTTCTCGGACGCTTGTCATCCTTGGTAGGTGGGCTTGTCTTCTTTGGTTTACGAGATCTTGGCCCTGTCGTGGAACACAACGAACTGTTCAAATGGTTGTTGTCAAATAGCAACAAAAAGCGTGTCATATTGCGCAAATAAAAGACCACAGTTTATTTTCAACATAGTTTACATAGTATGTTACATAGCCTAATTGTGGACTATCTTTTTCAAAAGATGATTGTAACCCAACAAATGCAGTAAGCTAGGACTAATAAATAAGTAGGCCGTAGCCTATTTGTATCAATCTCCCATGATCTGTTGCTATAATTTACAGCAATGGCTTAGTCCTCTATAAAATCTACACTTTTTGAGCAAACCTTTTCTTTGTTCTAGTCAGATTTCAAACTACAAATAGACTTGAATATGTGCATTAGATTTGAGCAGATTCTAAATTGTTGCGAGGGTTAGTGAGTAGGCTAGGGGGAGGATGGGTGAGTGATGGGTTAAAAGGAGGGGGTGGTTAGGCGCCTCTTTCTCAGCCTGTTACCATAGGAACTATTTCAAAGTTCAAATCTGTATAAAGCTACTGCATGGATATTTTGTAAGTTGACTTGAGTTGTCTTCCAAAAAGGTTACGTTTATGGGGCTAAGAAGTATAGGCCCACATTAAACTTTGAATCAATCAAAGCACTGTAATTTTATCCATGACCCATCGTTCCCATTGCCAAATTCATTATTAGTCAGGATGTTATGATGAATAGCACCCAAATTATAAAGATTTATTTTATTTTATTTCACGTCGTATTCGATAAAACAAGGCAAAGTGATCTTATGATATTCTTCAGATAAGAAAGATTAAAAGAAAAGAAAACTATAGGCCTACGGGCTACTCCAAGCAAACTTTTTGTCTGGACAAAGAGCATTGATGGGAGTACTTTCTTTGTCATTTCATGAAGTTGTTTTGTCGCTGTTGAAATGCTTTCGTTAGATTATTAATGTTTCTGATTATGGATCATTCCAGTAGCGTTGTGACTATAGCTGTATGCTGTATTAACATTTACGTAGGACCACACATCAAAATTGATATTGATAAAAGCTGCACAAAGCTGCAAATGGCCTGCATTAAGCACAGGCTACAATAACATAGCCTTGGCTATTCTAGAAATAGGATCGTGTTAAGAATGGTCTATGTAATTGGCTCAATTTCCCTATAATTGGATTAGATTTTGTAAACACGGTTTTTCGAAAACGTCGAAAAACTGAGCAATAAAAACTCTTTAAACAAAAGCTTTGATCTGTTTATGGTCAAGATACAAATGTGTAGATAAACGTTTGAGCCTAAAGTGTCCAGAAGGGAAAAGTAGCCTAATATGTAGAATATCATTCCTAATACCTTACAGCCCCAAATTTTTCTTTTCACCATACATCTAATTTCAATTCTCATCTCGCAATTCGATGGGATATGGTTATACCCCCCCCACCTCTATTTTGCCTTATTCTATTGTGAAAAAATATGCTAATGAAATATAAACAAAGACAAGTCAGGAACAAAGGTGTTAAACTTGGTTTTAGTTATGCTTTTAAAGTTCGAAGGTTCTATAATTAGAAGGAAAACCGATGGTAAATTGTATCGATATATGCCTACTTTTTTACATATACTAGCTACTATTGTGTAGCCTTACTTCGATACAAGTTTAATATAAGCCTGTAACGATAGAATAAATAGATATATAGAATAACGCTATTCATCAGTAGTGTTATAAAAATGCACTACTAAGTTTAATAAAAGTGATAAATAGTATAATAAAAGCAACTTAGTAATTGATCGAATTCTGATTCGCACTGTCATCCATTTCAAAATAGTGCATTAAGTGACGGCTTTAGCTGCGATGAAGTGCACGTTTAGATTGTTAAATCAAATATTATTAAAATGTAGGCTAAGTAAACCATATACTTTATTTAGCCGACAAATTGGCCTAAACAACACTCATAACTCTAAAACCTGGAATTCAATTTAACGTGGTAACTACTTCGATGACTAGATCATATAGGGTTCGTTATGGGGGGGGGGGGGGTCATCTGATTGTTTATTGTGCACACATTTAGTCAAGTATGATATCTTATTCGCTTTTCTCCCGATGCATAAGAACATAATTTTACCTGCTGATGGTCGATCCGAGTATCGTGTACAATACACCCAGGCTGGCCAGAGCATAGGCTTTGACGAAGGTGCAGAACTGGCTTGTGAACTATCCGAGTCCGAGCTTAGGCACTGGTCTCCAGTTTCCCCTCGGGGCTTCAGTGGCGCATCAGCAATAATATCGGCTTTTTGAGGCTCCTCGGCTGGATGGGAATCTGAGGATCCATCCCCTGCAACAGTCCGACCTATCTGTACAGTTTTAGGAGCAACGCGAGAAATAGTATCTCCCCCATCGGCATTATTCTCACTACCATGAAAAGTACATTTCTTTCGGCGTCCAAAGTCTGGTCGTAGAATATTGTCGATGTAAAAGTTGGTTATTCTGTGAGGTTGTTGGTTTCCAGGTGCTTGTAGAGGGGGAATAGCTTGGTTAGACTCTTCACCCGAATTTTGACGCTCTCCGTTTCGATGGTCGTTTTCTTCCATGCTGATATTGCCTAGTCAGTGTTTAATTTAAACACCTTTCCCGCTTTACTTCTCCAAAATATGAATTCCAGTTAAGACTCCCCAGCCTTTACCTTTACTCGCGCGTTTACAATTTTTACGATTAATAAAATAAAATAATCAGTATAGACTATTGCCTATAGTTGGGATAAATTATAGTCTATCCACCTCTGTCCTTTTCACAAAGAAAAATCATACCTCATATTCAGCTATTTCTCCGTTATCCTATGGATAGGCTATTTGTTGAGAAAAGGCCAATCAACTAATGATAGGAAAAGGTTTCGCTCCAAAATCAATTCAACGTTGATGCTTCAACAAGCCCTCTAAAACTACAATATCGATAAAGAGGCGCTAACTGCCTCTGAAATACTTTCACTGTGGATTTTGTTCTCATTTTTAATAGGCTACGAGTACCCCCCCTGATGACGTAGCAGTCCATGTCTAAGACGCGTGCCTTTGACCAATGACGTTTGTTGGATGATACCACCTGACCTAGAGGCTCGAGATGATAGATAAAATGACCCTAATTCTCAAAGCGATTGTAGGCTAGTTCAAATGCGTAAACAAGTGGGTTATCAGACCACTGTACACTCTGTCACTTGTAACCAAACAAGTCAATACAAATAGTAATCCATTTGAAGGGTTGTAAACGTGTAATATAGACCTAGATGGTGCCACCCATCCTACTATTAGGTAGGCTTATTAAAAAGAAATAGATTTTGCGTTTATGAAACGAATAGGCTATCTCAAGGTAACATTGAAACACGAACTTAATTCTTACGTTTTGGTCCATACGGTGTCATTATGTTTATGTGGGAAAAAAATACAAAATAAATGCTAGATGTCTTGAAAAACGTTGAGAGGGTACAGACAAGCGCACGCCAGGAGGGGGAAAAGACGATGGGGGTTATGAGATTCTTTTTCTCAATATGCTGTTTAAATGATTAGCCTGTGCATACTGACAGTCAAGCGAAAAGCTCATTCAGCCTCCTAAGAGCGTCCATAAGAGATCCATCGTTAGTTAAACGGATTTGGGCAAATTGTATTATAGGCAAAGTAAGGAAGGTAAGGAATAATTATTCAAACTGTTTTTTTTTGTTGTTGTTGTTTTTACTCACTGGAAGGCATTTCTTCTACATACTTTCCACATATATAGCCTAATCAATGCCTAAATATTAGAAAGGTTTTGGTTTGGTGCATAAAAGGAACATAGCGCTTAAAACATTTCAGGAAATTGATGTGACACCTTTTGCCAAGCATCCGCCCTCCGTAACATCTGAGGGACCAAGGCCCACACCGACTATATTGTTAGCTTTTGGCTAGTGCTAAAGGCCTCCGTGATCTTGGACATGTTTGCAATGGGATATATTTCAGTTGCCTTTAATTCTTGATCATAATCTTTTTTTATAGTCTGAACGGTCAAACCATGTTGAATTAGCGTCAGGCCACAATCGTTTATCTTGTTTGTAGTCTGAAAAACTAGACCTACATTTATTTGACTGTAAAAGTAAGTTGGTGAATGTTGCCCGGACGCGCCACAATATTTAGTCATTGCTGTGGACTTTGCTCAAATCCTCCGCAACACAATTACACAATTATTTCCATTGCACCACCAATGATCTTAGATCTTAGGCACATTTGAGAACATTATTTGACTAAGTGTTATCTAGAAGTGCATGTCACTAGCCTATGCCAACAGGAATACATGCTTCTCTCATCTCATTGGATCATTAGTTCAATTCAAAGGCCAATTTGAACACGGATCTAAATTATTCGTTTTAAATGAAAAAAAAAAACATCAAAATAAGAACACACTAATGTCACAGTTCACACTATGTGCAATGGCTCTGTGTTTCGGGAAATGAATTAACTTAGTTTTGAACCAAATGTAACAGTACCAATCAGTTGCAGGATCAGGTGCAATGCTTAAAACCTGAAATTCTTAAATGTTGTACTAAAACACGCAATCGAGAGTGTTATTATGAATCAGACACTTGGTAGGCTATTTATTTATTTTCTCATTTTTGTTTAGAAATGTGTTTATATTCACCAAATAAAGATTTTAATATGATTGCCTATACATTTTAACTCCAGTGTAACATGTAAAAAGTTACCATAAAGAAAGAGGTTTAAGAGGTTTAAGACTGTGAGGGTTTCCACAGTTTATTCTGAACTCTTGGTCTAATTGAAATTGATGTATCCTGATGTTTAAAATGTTTTACGCTACTTGTGATGCTTCTTTGTAATTGCAGCTTGACTCAATGGTCAAATTGAAGCCTATAATTGAAAAGACAGCTTCAAGTTGTCAGAGGTCCAACCAGATGTCTGTTATCTTTTGTTAGCCGTTATTTTTGAAAAGTTGTATGTGCTTCTAAAAAGCCCATTCTAAATGTTTTATGTATAAGGAACCAGACTAAACAATTTCTTAAGCATTTCAGCCGGCAGGTGAGAAGTCTTATATTTGGAATATCCTTCCTAGAAGATACACATTTTTGTTAACAACTTGTTGTTGGCTAGATTAATGTTGTTCATAGTATATTTTCCATTTTTCGTTTCTGTGTAGGCATACAGCTTAGTGTGTGGATATTGTTGTATTGTTTAAGTTTATTTGTGCTAGTTAAAGTCACACACAAAAAATGACAACAAAAGCTAATTGGTGTCAATGGACATCATCGTGCTTCGCTCTAATTATGGTAAAGGTTTACGCGAATAGTTGTTTAAACTCCCATTATGAATTAAGGTAAATGCTGCCTGACACTGAGGTAATTGTTTAGCCTCCATTTGTCCACAGTCTCTCACAGTAATGCACTCAAGCACAGCCTAGAGACGTTCCATTTGGCAAATATATTTTACTATATAGGCTTTATGTGTTTAACACATTTCAAACAAGTTTGAGGTGCCTTCTCTGAAAAGCTTTAATTAGTCCGTTTCAGTGAGGCGTTGACATTTCCTGGATAACCAGATAATTGACAAACTTGGTGCTAATCTGCGTATGCGTAAACTTTGCAATTTCTCTTCAATGTAAAAAAATGCACCCCTATCAGAATAATATTATCTTGTGTGTGAGAAGCGTTCGTGAATTGACAAGTTTGCCAACTCACGGATCATAGACGGGATCACCAGATGTGCAGCGTTGAATGGGTGTGATATTGGCTATAACAATGCAGGGGTCATTCGAGATCTCCTCGCTTCCTGTCCGCCTTTGAAAAACAAACTGAGGAAAAGAAACACAAGGGGGTCCGCGAGGATGAGGAGAAAGGTTACAGAGCACTTCCTACTCCAGTCTGGATCGCATGGGGGGAAATGTTTGGCACACTTGTTCATAACTTTTGCGTCATGAACGGTATGCCATGTGCCACTGTTAAACGTCAATAACACAACTCAAAATCCAAATAGTGAGAAAATATTGAGGGAGGTATGTCGCTGAATATTCAAGTTGAAAGCGAGTAACCCGTCATAACTTAAAAGTTAGCCTGTCATAAAGGCTGTTTTTCTGTTTCATAAATTCTATACACATTTTGTTTATTGTATTTGTAACATTTATCCTATTGAAGACTTGCCTCAGAATTAAAGGCAACTCACTTGCCAGCATGCATGTCAAACGTCTTATTAGGCTACATCAAATTCATTTTGGCCTACCGTGTTATGCTGGACTGTTTTTATCGTGTCTGCTCAAATATCCTAACCTTGTTTTGTAAATTCTTTCTTGATCACTTCAAGCTTCACAACTTTCCGTATTCCACTTTTGCTCCTTGTCGAATGGCTGTGGTCCCCTAGACCAGTGAAAACACTGACTGCACGTTGAAAAGGCCAACAGAACGATTGTTTATGGGTTTTAATGACTCGGTAATCCGCCTGATCGTCGTGGCGTAGATAAATCCTGTCTGAATAGAAGTGTAAGGTCTGAGCCAGCTTGGGTTTGTCCTCTCAGCTCCACTCCTGCTTTACATCGGGTTTGGTCGGGGTCCTGCATGGATGACCAACACTAGCGACAAAAGAAGGTATTTTAATTTCAAACGGTCTTTTTTGCCTTCGTGATTAACTTAAACATTTCCTAAAGTGCATCTGTATGTCCAGGTAAACTGAAAAACGCGGTTACTGCCTATGTCAGTAAATGACAAGAACTTGATATTATTTTTTTTGACCACAAATCAAAAAAGCTAAGTTATTCGGTTATATCTTCTCTTTCTTTGGGCACAAACTGTTTTGTCCAACATGTTTATAACCTTGTGACCTTGACCTGATAAATGGAAACCTGAAGTATGTCATTTTCGTCTTCTTTTCATTTACTTTACTTTCCCTGTACTTTACCTGTTTTTTCACCAACCAGTAATTGTTTTATTCTGATAAATTGTGCCCTAATTAAAACTGTGTTGCTCTCTTTTTTAATTTCATCCTGGTGATTGAATGTGGAAGTAAGTACTACTGTATATTAACCCAAGGGATATTTCATTAGACATACTGGCTTTCCACTTTCACTTCAGCAGGTCATTTTTTAAGTTTTCAATTAACAGAGTGTTATTAAAATGTAATGGGGCTGGTGATCCACTGACAACAAGTCCTTTGGAGAATATGACCGTAATTTCATTTATGTCACCCTGACTGAACCTTTATCAGTAGGTATACTAAAATTTGAGGAAGATGTGACTGTCTAGTCTAAACTGATTGTGTGCAAAATGTAACAAGCTTGTATGATTTCAATAAGTAGTGTGTGTTTGCGTATGTGTGTGTGTGTGTGTGTGTGAGAGAGAGAGAGAGAGAGAGAGAGAGAGAGAGAGGCGGGGAAAGAATGAGCAAGCTTTTGTTTAGTGCTTCGCAGAGCAACAAATCCCAGACACTACTAATGCTACCCATAGAGAAGCAACATCATATCAACATTGACTGTCATAAACGATGCCTGATGCACTTAAACAGTGACAACGTTTGTAGTGGAATAGTATTCTATTCACCATCCACAATTAATTTAGGGGATGGCTGCGTATGTATTGGACAGAGAATGAAACAAAATGAAGCAAATTCATACGATGACTTTCATCACACCGCCCTGAGGGTTATTTTTCATATCTCAGTTTGTGGAAAACAGTAGGTGTGTGTAGTCTATACCCCCTCCTGGAGGTTCTGTTTTACATGACCCAAGTACTCATGATGACCTGGGGAACCAGACACTGTAGTAGCGCTCTCTAGTGAAAGGTTTGGGAACATGTCTCTGTAACTCTTGGCTTTGCCCCTCTTTGCTTTCAACTGAAGAGTTACAACAGAGCTATTTTGAGAAATAGATGAAATTAGATCAAATGTTATCTTCTTTCATATTGTTAAGTGTGAAATGGCTAAAAGGTCAGAACTAAGTGTAAGTTCGACCCGGTCCTAAAACAGGGCTTGCCCTCCTAATACTAGTCCAGACTACATTGACTCAAGGAGTTGTATACACAGATCAACGCATGTGCAGTCTAATGAATGCTTGCAAGATGGTCCTAAAACAGGGCCTCCCCTCCTAATACTAGTCCAGTGTCTTACATTCTGCCTCTCTGATACTGTTACCCCAACGCAGTAAAGAAAACACCGACCACAACATACTGAAAGCTGGGAGTGAAAAGTTCAGCATGGTCCTAGAAACTTCAAAGAAACCTCCTTGGAAAGTAGAGTCAGCCTTTCTTGTATACAATCTGGGGGTTATTAGTTTATTCCTGACTTTCGAGCTTAGAATGTTTTACAGGGGATTCAGGTGGCTCAGTGGGTTGAGGCGTTGGGCTCATGATCGGAAGGTTGTGAGTTCGATTACCAGCTGTGACTTTGTGACCTTGGGCAAGGCACTTCCTACCTGTCTCAGAGAAAATGTCTCTGTACTTGCTGTAAGTCGCTTTGGATGAAAGCAATAAAAATGAATACATGCAGATAGGTTGGCAGTCAGTCCCCCACCAGGTAGGAACCCTGTGGCTGGAGGAAAGGAGCTGGCATGTTGGCTCCAAGTTTGGTGTCACATAGTTGCAAAACAGATAGACTCCATGCCTACAAAAAAAAGAGTACATCACAGTGAATCAAAAATCTGTTACCTAAAACATAAAATAAAACATTTAGAATGATATGGGACAACAAATTTGAAAACTGAACATTTTATTTTACCAAATGTGATACTTTCTATCACAATCTATAAAAACTGATAGACCATGGTTTACCATGTAGCTCATCTGAGGACAAAAACTGTATTCAATCATATGGGGTTATAATGATCGTAATCAATCTGATTCATCTTGTCAAAAAGAGTGTCTGAACGAGGCTCCGCTCCAGCTGTCTAAGGTCAATGGGTCTTATTTCCACTCCTAATGTAGCTGTCAACGAGGTGATCCAATTACAGGTCCAATTGGGCGCATTTCAGAGTTTGTCAAGGTATTTTATCAATGATGCTTGTGATTCACCATGCTACTGGTGGGGCATCACACACATACATGCATACACTCACACAGTTACACACACTCTATGGTGGTCTGAAAGTCTGCTTGACGCCTCATAATTAATTAGGTAATTAGTCCAATTAGCTAAGTGGGAGAATTAATTCTAGAGTGGATGACATCTTGGAAAATCTGAATTACACATCTCTGAAAATATAGTCTTAGAGGAGAAATATTGGTCTTCACCGGGCTCACAGATGATGATGTTGTACATATCCCTTATCTGAAATCAGAATTATCAGTCAGTCTACTGAAAGTCCACCAAAAAGATCTCTTGGAACCCAGTCTTCTTAATGTATTCATCAGTCTTGAGAACATAAAACATTCATTGAAATATGTGGTGGGCACTGCATTTATGCATTTCCTGAAGACATTGAGTTTTATCTTATAAAACAAGGACAAATTAACTAGCGAGTTGAAATCCAGCTATCCATAGATTAAATTAATCATAAATTATTTCAATTAAGGTTGCTCAGAAGCTGAAGAGGAAAGCATGATCTGCTTCATCTGTCAAATATGCTACTGCAACCATAAGTGCAACCATAGATAGTAGATACAAAGATACCCATTTTGTGAGGGTGGCATTTTCAACTGTGAAATTATGTTGCATTCACATGGGCAGCAATAGTAAGAAACAAAAATAGACATGTGGTTCGGCTGAAATGCATTGTCTACACACTAATGAATAAATGGAGAAATACAAGTATGTGACGTCCATACCCCCTTTTATGATATTCTCTCGAGCAAAACACATTAAGTGATAATGGTAGGAAGGGCAAGATACTGATGTTTTGTTTATCTTATGACGTATTGCCTTTTCGACATTGTCATTTACTGACCATACACTCCCGAACCATAGGTGGTGGTAATTCACTTCTTAAACTTTGGTTGCGATCTGCCATTATAGCTGATAGAAGAAGAAGAAAGCGCGCCCATCGATATTTGGCGCTAGTATCCTGTACTGTGTATGGAAGATGAGATTAGAGTGGAGCTAGCACAAGTTGTATGTAATTTGGCTTTCATTAATGCTACATTTCTGCGCACAACTCGACAATCTGTTTATGGACAATCATGTCGGATGAAGAATCGAAGGTTCCTGAGGAGCTTTTCAAAGATGTCAAATTTTACGTGGTCGGGGACATTGATCATAAGGTGAAACTAGCTTCTAGGCTAGCCATCCACTAGATGCATTGACATTGTAAATAGCTAGCTGGCAACACTGTTATTAAGAAAAGATATATGCTGTCAAGTAGTGTATTTAAATATCGTGATGGGAAAATAAATTATCAAATTCTTCTAGACCAACTGAAAGTTTCTGTATTTGTTGAAAAATCATTATTTTCCCTCTTAATCAGTTTAATAAGTTTGCTAGCTTGGTACGCTTGTTTGGGCTCGCAGGCTAGTCCAAGCTAACGTTAGCTAGCTAGGATAGTGCCCATATATCTATATATCAGAGCTAGGCAACTATAGACAGGTAGCTAGTAATACCTGCAGCAATAGTAGCTTACATTGCAATTTGCGAGCAGCTATTTGGTTATTGTGTCAATGAATGTGATTTTAAATGTCTTCGTTTGAGCTAATGCTGAGACCTAGTGGTGTATGCATGGTTTCTGCAGTGTAATATTCACCCAATACTACGTTTTCGTAAAAGCTAGCTAGATGGCTTTCTAGCTAAATATCTTGCTAATCTTTTGGCGACATCAGTCTGCAACATAGTGAGGTTTGTTTTGCGCATGTGCTAGAGCATATTTTCCTTTGAAAGACAGGATCAGGGATTGCAAACTGCTTTCCTGCCAAATAGTGACTCGCAGTCGCTACAGTTTTCTGCTCATATCCTCTGCTTACAATGGATTTAGTTGATTGATGGTTGTAACCATAGTGTATTATTGTTTTCTGTAATGTCGGTGGTCGTTTCTTTATACAGATAATTAGCTGACATAAACGTTTGAAAAGTGTCGGAAATGCAGTGAACCATAAATGTAGAGTCGCTTTATTTACATTACCGGGCACAGTAGAGCTCTTCTGTTAGAGTATACTGACCTCCCCACCTCTATGCTGTGTTTTAGGTGGTGCAGTTGATAAAGGCAGGAAAGGGAAAGGAGGTGTCATACAATGCCCTGGCAACTCACATCATCGCTGAGGATGGAGACAACCCTGAAGTTGGGGAGTCACGAGAGGTCTTTGACTTGCCTGTTGTTAAGGTAAGGCTGTGGATAAATTGTAACTTGTAGAATGCACTGTGTTCTAAATTATTATGCAAGTCATATTTTCTCAGATTTTTCAAAATTATCTACATGAATGGCAGTCATCATGATTTTCCAGTCATCCACCATTAGAGTACAATTCAAATGTATGGATAGTATCTGCTGGAACAGCCTTGCACGAGGACAGAATAGCTTCCCAGAGCTGTTGTTGAGAAGTGAACTGCCTCCCACCATCATAAACACTTCTCTTGATGATGCTCCAAAGGTTTTCAATCGGGTTGAGGTCAGGGGAGGATGGGGGCCACACTATAAGTTTGTCTCCTTTGATGCCCATTGCAGCCAGAGATGCAGATGTATTCATTGCAGCATGGCATGGTGCATTGTCATGCATGAAAATTAACTTGTTGCGAAAAGCTTGATTCTTCCTTTTGAATCATGGCAGGAAGTGTTCTTTGAGGAACTCCACATATGTTGTTGATGTCATCTTCACACCGTCAGGGATCCTGAAAGGGCCGACAATCTCTATCCCCATGATAGCAGCCCAAAACATCACTCCACCACCTCCTTGTTTGCATGGGGTGGCCGTCAACCAACCATCCATCTGGACCATCGAGGGTTGCACAACATTCATTGGTGAACAGAACAGTTTTGAAGTCAGTCTTCAGGTATTGCCTGGCCCACTGGAGCCTTTTCTGCTTACGCTGCAAACCCCTGGAGGACCCTGCATCTTGTTGTCCGGGGCGTGGTGGAGGCACCAGCAGTTTCTTAAACGTGTCTGCTGCTGTGATGGGGCATTTTTACAGCTGCTCTTTTGATCAGACGTATTTGCTGTATCCTAGTCCTGGATTGTCCTTTATCAGAACTCACACGTGTGTGCTCTGAATCAGCTACATACTTCTTGATAGTGCGATGATCGCGATGAAGTTTCTTGGCAATCTTGATTGTCGTCATTCCTTGACCCAAACATTCAACTACTTGTTGCTTTTCAGCAGCCGAAAGATCCTTCTTGCCCATCTTGGTTGAAAATGGTAGCCTGCTTAATAATGTGGAACAACCTTCTTTAGTATTCTCCCCTTTAATTGGACCTACCTGCCAAACTATTTAGCACAGGTATCTTCAATTGGTTTCAGTGATATACAGAGCCATGGTACACATTACCATTCATGAGTTTAAACTGACAAACAAAAAATCTTACCTTTCCACTCTTGAACACCTTTTGCATAATAATTTGGAACAAATTTAATTACAGTAACTGATAGCTTTTCAATGTTCTTAAATCAGTTTCTAATATTGCATCATATTATTAATTGTTTATGGTGAGAACAGACATTATTGAAATGTCTGAGAAATGTAAAGATGAAAGCCGAATATAATTATTTATTTTTTTACTCCCTCACCCACCCCAGCCTTCTTGGGTAGTCCTGTCTGTAAGATGTGGAGACCTGCTACCGTATCCTTCAATCAGGGTAATGTGGAAGAAATTAGATTTCCTGTGTACGTATATTAATCACTACTGAACACACCTTCTGTGAATACTGTTGTAACGTCATTACCACCTGACTGTCACTATCTATGTTTACATTCTTGTGCCCTATAAAATAATGTTGTCTCCTCTTCTTCAGGAGGAGAGACATGATTTAGACCTAAGCCTTTTTACTGTCTTCATTTTGTTGCCAGAGGACTGGTCATTTCTCTCCCAATCTGAAGATTCTTAAATACGTATTAAACCCAGAACTCAACTGAACTGTCACTCCGTTTGTGAAGAGACGAACTAAACACTTTCTTCAACAGTAATCACAAACACAAGTTGGTAACAATTAGCGTGTCTTTGGACCCTGCTTTCTTAACGCTCACTCTCGAAAGATGCTCTTTTGTAAGGAATTAATTCATCGATTCATTGGAATGGCTGATGTACTCGTTTCTCCCCCTAACCTCTCTCTCTGATAGTCATTCCCTCTACACAATGCTGGTACCACATATCGCATGCTTATGTGTCTGAAGTGTCGTTTTGGAAACAGTGTTCCTTAATGAATAACATTACAGAGTAACAGGGTTCTCCCCAGAATCTGGACAGATATTCTTTGGAATCACGGTGTGTCTCCCCAAGGTAAACTCATATTAGGACATTTTATACTAACGACTATTCTTGTACATTATGTGAGAATACGTAAATCCTCTCTTGTCTTAGAAATTTAACAGTGAGTGTTAGATTTTGGTTTGACGGTTTATCTTTCAACTCTCCCCCTGACCTTTTTAGCTACCAGAGGATCTCAACACTCTTTGGGCCTTGGTAACGTTCTATGGAGGGGATTGCCAGCTTAACCTGAATAAGAAAGTCACTCACCTGGTCTGCTGTGAACCCAAGGGGGTGAGTCACGTACATCATCACTAGACACTGTTTCCTGTGGTAAACCTTACATAAAACAGTATTATTTCAAAAGAAATATGTTCATACAGTGAGGAAAATAAGTATTTGAACACCCTGCTATTTTGTAAATTCTCCCATTTAGAAATCATGGAGGGGTCTGAAATTGTCATTCTAGGTGCATGTCCACTGTGAGAAACATAAACTAAAAAAATGAATAATCCAGAAATCACAATGTATAATCTTCCTAACTATTTGTATGAAAACGCTGCAAATAAGTATTTGAACACCTGAGAAATTCAATGTTAATATTTGGCTTTTGTTTGCAATTACAGAGGTAAAATGTTTATTGTAGTTTTTCACCAGGTTTGCACACACGGCAGGAGGGGTTTTGGTTCACTCCTCCATACAGATCTTCTCTAGATCTGTCATATTTCTGGCCTGTCGCTGCTCCCTCCAAAGATCCTCTATTGGGTTTAGGTCTGGAGACTGGCTAGGCCACGCTAGAACCTTGATATGCTTCTTACAGAGCCACTCCTTGGTTATCCTGGCTGTGTGCTTCGGGTTATTGTCATGTTGGAAGACCCAGCCTCAACCCATCTTCAATGCTCAAATTGAGGGAAGGAGGTTGTTCCCCAAAATCTTGCAATACATGGCCTTGTTCATCCTCTCCTTAATACAGTTCAGTTGCCCTGGCCCTTCTGCAGAAAAACACCCCCAAAGGAAGATCCTACCACCCCCATGCTTCACAGTAGGGATCGTGTTCTTGGGATGGTACTCATTATTCTTCCTCTAAACACACCAAAAAGTTATATATTGGTGTCATCTGACCACATAACTTTCTCTTATGAAACCTCTGGATCATCCAAATGGTCATTGGGAAACTTAAGACGGGCCTGTTCATGTGCTGGTTTAAGCAGTGGAACTTTCCGTGCCATGCATGATTTTAAACCATGACGTCTTAGTTAACAGTAACAGTTAACTAACAGTAACCTTGGAAACGGTGGTCCCAGCTCTTTTCAGGTCATTGACCAGTGCCTCCCGTGTAGTTCTGGGCTGATTTCTCACCTTTCTTAATAATAATAATAATACATTTTATTTGGAAGGCACCTTTCTCAACACACCAGGACACCATACACAAATGAAGGAGGCAAAATAAAGGAGGTAGATGATGAAGAGGAGGGGGCAGAGCCCTGGGGGACACCTGAGGCGACAGAGGAGGGGGTGGATTTGAGGGACTTGAGTTGGATGAATTGAGTGGATGCTTGGCAATTTCCCCGTAGCCCTTTCCAGCCTTGTGGAGGTGTACAATTTTGTCTCTAGTGTCTTTGGACAGCTCTTTGGTTTTGTCCATGTTAGTAGTTGGATTCTTACTGATTGTATGGGGTGGACAGGTGTCTTTATGCAGCTAACGACCTCAAACAGGTGCATCTTGTTTAGGATAATAAATGGAGTGGAGGTGGACATTTTAAAGGCAGACTAACAGGTCTTTGAGGGTCAAAATTCTAGCTGATGGACAGGTGTTCAAATACTTGTTTTCAGCTGTATCATACAAATAAATATTGTATTGTGATTTCTGGATTTCTTTTTTGGATTATGTTTCTCACTGTGGACTAGGGCTGTCAAAACTACTCAAAAATGACGTTCGAGTATTCCCCACACGTATTCGAATATATTCAAGTTTCCCGGTTGCGCATTAGGCACGTCAATAACAGGACAAATTAATACAACGAGACATAACTACTTGTATGGATAATATATTTAAGTTAATTTAACAACATATTACCTACACAAAAATAAGTAGATGAACTAATGGCTAAGACCGCAGACCTTGGCCTCCCGCTCGCACACACGCACTTTTTCTTTCTCTCTCTCGCACTGTCGCGCTCTGCGCATAGCGGTGTAAATGAACGACAACAATAAACAAATGCTGATTGATTAAAAGTTTTATGCGAGAAATTTAAGGTTGCTATTCTTGTCCCAAATACAAACAGTCTTGACTGCAGCCGCTGTTTGTTTGTGTTTTTTTTGTTACATTCGAATATACGTTTTCATGTTCGAAATTCGTTCTTTAAATACTATTCAAATATATATTCGAATATAGAATGTTCGTTGACAGCCCCACAGTGGACATGCACCTACAATGACAATTTCAGACCCCTCCATGATTTCCAAGTAGGAGAACTTGCAAAATAGCAGGGTGTTCAAATACTTATTTTCCTCACTGTATGTATGTATCTTTATTCATAGTCTAACATGAAAGGAACAAAAATGTACAATTACAAGCCAAAGTGACACAAATTAAATGTTTTGTGGATACTTTGTGTATTGGCACATAGAACACATAATCATACATTTCAAGAAAAACAGTGTCTGTTTACATGTTGCAGCCTGTGGTGGCTTTTCTGGACCCGTGCATGAGGTAGTCCTTGTTAATTTGATTATGACAGGAAGAGGACAGCTTGGTTTTACTGCTGTATTTATACCCTGGCTGCAGGAGGCAGAGCAGGAGGGAGGGAGGAGGCTTCATCAGCAATTGGGTTTTCATCTCTATTCTAGTTTTGCTCAGTGTTTTGCTCACTGACTTCATGTTTTGTCCTGATTTCTGAAAGATGTCTTACTTATCTTGAGGTATAAAGTGTTCAGAATGTCTGTCTAATAGGTGCCTGTTTTGTCTGTGTGTGTCCGTGCTGCAGGCCAAATATGAGTGTGCCTTGAAGCACAGCGGCATCAAGATTGTCACACCAGAGTGGATCAAAGAGTCTGTGGATGACAAGACGAGGAAGGATGAGGCGCTTTACCACCCCCGACTCACCTTTCAGGAGCCCGAAGAAGAGGACTACAGTGAGGAAGAGTATGATCAGCATTCGCGCTCTGATGGTAGCTACAGCGACCGGCGCTCCCGCTCACAGAGATCCAGCCCCGCCTCATCGCGAAACGAGTCACCTGCCAGCGGTCAAGGTGGCCACTCTCCCTCCCACAAGGCCCAGCGACGGGACGAGCTCATGTTCGACGATTCATCGGACGAGTCGCCAGAGAAAGAGGAGAGGAACCTGAACTGGACGCCGGCCGAGGTGCCCACTGGTGCTGCCGTCACGCCACCCACCGGTAAACGCCGCCAACCACTAGGAAAAGACTCTGGCCTAATTAACCTGTGTGCTAGTGTACCGCCTGTGCCTGTTTGTGCTGTACCTGCACCCGACAGTCGAGCTGGTTTGGTGCCGGCCAGTTCCCAGGGCTCTGATAGGTCAGAGGGCATGGCTGGGTGGAGCCCAGCTGCAAGAACGCTCCGGAACATCACCAACAACTCTGACATCCAGCAGACCAACCGGCCCTCTAATGTTGCTCATGTAAGATCTAAACAATCATTACACTGCTCTACATAAGACGTTGTGGGGGTTTTCGGCTATTTAGTTGTATTTTGATGTTTATATACAGTTGTGGTCAAAAGTTTACATACACCTGTGAAGATCATGTATGCCATGGCAATATAGGGTTTTCAATAAACTCTACAACTCTTATTTTTCTGTGATGGAATGATAAGGAGCACATATTTCTTTGTCACAGAAAACATTCATGAAAAATGGTCCTTTTACGAATTTATTATGGGTCTTTTGAAAATGTGTCAAAATCTTCTGGGTCAAAAATATACATACAGCACCTTGAATTACCAATTTGGTGATGTAGAAAAAGTTGTTTCAATCCAATTTGCTTTTTGGCATGGCCTCCTAACTTCTTACGAGTGATTATGATTGACTCCAGCTGGTGACTTCTTTCAGTCCATGTAAATAGGGCTTGTTTGACACATTCACTAGACTCAGCCAGAAATACTACAATGGGAAAGTCTAAGGAGCTCAGCACGGATCTGAAAAAGCGCATCATTGACTTGAACAAGTCAGGAAAGTCCCTTGGAGCCATTTCAAAGCAGTTGCAGGTCCCAAGATCAACTGTGCAAACAATTGTTTGTAAGTATAAAGTGCATGGCACAGTTGTATCATTGCCACGATCAGGAAGAAAACGCAAGCTATCACTTGCTGCTGAGAGAAAATTGGTCAGGTTGGTCAAGAGTCAACCAAGAACCACCAAAAAGCAAGTCTGCAATGAGTTGGAGGCTGCTGGAACACATGTGTCAGTGTCCACAGTCAAGCGTGTTCTACATCGCCATGGGCTGAGAGGCTGCCGTGCAAGAAGGAAGCCATTACTCCAGAAGCGGCACCTTACGGCTCGACTGAAGTTTGCTGCTGATCACATGGACAAAGACAAGGCCTTCTGGAGGAAAGTTCTGTGGTCAGACGAAACTAAAATTGAGCTTTTTGGCCACAATGACCAGAAATATGTTTGGAGGAGAAAAGGTGAGGCCTTTCACCCCAAGAACACCATACCTACCGTCAAACATGGTGGTGGTAGTATTATGCTGTGGGCCTGTTTTGCTGGCAGTGGAACTGGTGCTTTACAGAAAGTAAATGGAATAATGAAGAAGGAAGACTACCTCCAAATTCTGCAGGAAAACCTAAAATCATCAGCCAGAAAGTTGGGTCTTGGACGTAGTTGGGTGTTCCAACAGGACAATGACCCCAAACATACATCAAAAGTGGTGAAGGAATGGCTAAATCAAGCTAGAATTAAGGTCTTAGAGTGGCCTTCCCAAAGTCCTGACTTAAACCCCATAGAGAATATGTGGACTGTGCTGAAGAGACAAGTCCGACTCAGAAAACCAACAAATTTAGTTGAACTGCACCGATTCTGTCAGGAGGAGTGGTCAAAGATTCAACCAGAAGCTTGCCAGAAGCTTGTGGATGTCTACCGAAAGCGCCTAATTGAGGTGAAAATGGCCAAGGGACATTTAACCAAATATTAACATTGCTGTATGTATATTTTTGACCCAGCAGATTTTGTCACATTTTCAAAAGACCCATAATAAATTCATAAAAGAAAAAATTTTCATGAATGTTTTTTGTGACAAAGAAATATGTGCTCCTTATCATTCCATCACAGAAAAATAAGAGTTGTAGAGTTTATTGAAAACCCTATATTGCCATGGCATACATGATCTTCACTAGTGTATGTAAACTTTTGACCACAACTGTATATATGATCATACTTCATTTTAAGCTTATTTCTCAGGAAATGGTATTGAAGGGAAAGGTTATGTTAAACTGGATCCACTCAGCATTTGATTTTTATCTGCACAGATCCTACAGAGTCTCGCTGCTTCAACCAAGTCAATGGAACAGCAGGCCAATCAGAGCCAGGCCACTGCCCCCAACAACAACTCTCTCCTCTTTAACCAATCAAAGCTTCCTGTTCAGCAGCTCAACCCTGAAGCACAGCAACAATTACTACAACAGCAGCAGCAACCGCATCAAGTTGCGCAGCAACAGGCACCACAGCAACACCAACCACCTCAGCAGTTGCCTCAGCAACACCCCATGATGCACCTCCAGCAGCAGCAGCAACTCATGCAGCTGCATCATCAACAGCAACAGCAGTCAGGCTTCCCACAGATGCCACCGCAACAGGTGCCTGCTGCTGCCCATCAGTTCCTCCAACAGCAACAACAATCACCCCATCAACAGCAGCTGCACCCTCAAATGTTCAACCAACAGCAGCAGCAGCACGCCTTCTCTCAGCAGCAATTGCGTCCCCAGCAGCTTCTGCGGCCTCCCCTGCAGCAGCAGCAGCAACAACAACAACAGCAGCAGCAACAACAACAACAGCAGCTGCTACAGCAGCAACACGCTTTGCAGCAGCAGCTGCAGCAGCAGAGGCTACAGATGCAACTCCAACAGCAGCAACAGCAGAACCAACAGTTGCACCAGCAGCATCTGCAGCAGCAACAGCAGCAGCATTTCCTACAGCAGCAGCAGCACATGCAGCACATGCAACAACAGCAGCAGCATATGCAGCAGCAGCATCTGCAGAATCAGCAGCAGCAGGTTCTGCAGCATCCCGGCCAGCAGCAGCAGCAAGCGTCATCTCTACAGCCTCAGATCCCACCTCCCCAGCTCACACAGCTGTTTGGTCATGAGCCAGGACAAGAGAGTGAGTCCCACAAGGGAAGGAGATGGTGGGGGTGGGGGGGGGGTACTTAGTGTTCATTCACTGTTTAGAGGAGACGTTGCATTTTAAATTATATTTGACAATAGAACACTTGTAAAAAGAACACTTGTAAATATATATATATATATAAAATATATACAAGTAAATTGGTGTTAAATATCGACGCTGGTGTTAATAAAAGGGTCTGCTAAAAATGAATAAATGTAATATAGGGTCTCTCTTTCTGTCGATCTAGTTCCTGAGGATGGCTTCTTGGTGGGCTGTGTGTTCGCCATATCAGAGTACCCTGAGCAGATGGCTGACAAGCAGCTTCTCACCACCTGGAAGAGAGTATGTTTCATGTTTCTTGTGTTTCTAATGATTAGTCTGGGTGGGTTCTTGTTTGAGGGCCTTGGCTCTTAAAGCATGCTTGCCTTCCGTTGTGACAGATAATCCAGGCCTACGGGGGCACTGTGGACTCCTCGTTTAACAACCGCTGCACACACCTGCTGTGTGAGAGCCAGGTCAGCAGTATGTACGTCCAGGTAAGAAGGCCACACTGAAACTCCTTGGATGTACTCTAGGGTTCTGTGGGTGTGTGTGTGTGGGGCTGCATACAAGTGGTGGCATAGTGACGGTCCTACTTGTGTCCTCCAGGCCCTTAGAGAAGGGAGGCGTTGCGTAACAGCCCACTGGCTCAACACCATCCTGAAGAAGAAGAAGATGGTTCCTCCTCACCGCACCCTCCACCTGCCCTTTGCCTTCCCCCCTGGGGCCAAGCCTTGCTCCCAGCACGTGAGGCCCTGCACCACCACCACCACCACATCCTCCTCTGCCTCCTGGTCTGTGGAGCATCTCAGGCATGTTCTCTCTCCTTCCCTCCAGATAATTTCTGTGACGGGGTTTGTGGACACTGACAGGGATGACCTGAAGCTGATGGCCTACCTGGCGGGAGCTCGATATACTGGCTACCTCTGCCGCAGTAACACCGTGCTCATCTGCAAAGAGTAAGAGGGGGATAGATAGATGGATGGATTGGAGGAATAGATAAATGGATAGATGGATGAATAGATAAACTAATGGGTGGATGGTTGAATAGGTAAACTAATGGATGGATGAATAGATAAACCAATGGATGGGCGGACGTGGAAGTGGTTTTGCTGAGTGATGTCCTATGTGGCCCATATCCTAGGCCCAGCGGTCTGAAGTACGAGAAGGCCAAGGAGTGGAGGATCCCCTGTGTGAATGCCCAGTGGCTCTGCGACATCCTGCTGGGCAACTTTGAGGCCCTCCGCCAGGTGCAGCACAGCAGATACTCCAACTACAACCTGCCGGAACCACTGGTGCCTAACCAGCATCTGGCCCACAACCTACTCGGTACACTGCATGCATGTGTGTTCACGGGTCTAAGTGTGAGACCTGCAGAAGTAACTGGGTACACACTTCTGGGTGTGTGTGTGTGTGTGTGTGTATGTTAACCTCTGTCCTGCCCTCGCTCAGGGGCATGGCGTGCTCCAGTCAAGGTGTCTCCGGAGGCTCTAGCCAGTCTACAGCTGCAGCACAAGCAGAAACAGAGCGACTCCAGCAGCCAGCCATCCAGCAAGAAGCCCAGGTCTGCCCCGCCCTGCTCTGCCGCACCTCGCTTTAGCCAACACACGAGGCAGGCTCATGCCCATGTTGCTCATAGTCATTTATTTAGAATACGTATCAAAAATTATTTTATTTTATTTTTTTCGTAGTAGGAATGGATATGGACCGTTGGAATGTTGAGCATGGTTTTGAAACGGTTTTTGAAGCCCTGTAGACCCGCTGCTCCTCTATCTCACTCCCTCCACTTCCTCTGTAGGCTTGAGGAGATCCAGTCACCCAATAAGAAGCTTCCCCCGGAGGCCACGCCCCATGTGTTCTTCACTGGCTTTGAGCCTGCCCAGGTGCAGCAGTACACCAAGGTAAAACCATGCTCACCACCCTGGAGAAAGCCTCGTCTACCTGGCTTGTCCACGGAGTTCAACTGGGACGCTTTTAGCTACCACAAAATCCACCCGATGAATGTAAATCTCTATTTTCCTCCCCACCCTTTATCCCATTTTCTTTTTCTGTCTCCAATCTTCCATCCCTCCATTTTTCCCTTTCCGCTCCGTTCTCTTTATGCAGCGGTTGCATGCTTTGGGTGGGGAGCTAGCAGAGAGTGCCCAGAAGTGCACTCACCTGGTGGCCAGCAAGGTGACCCGCACGGTCAAGTTCCTGACGGCCATGTCCATGGTCAAGCACATTGTGACCCCTGCCTGGCTGGAGGATAGCTGGAAATCACAGAAGTTTGTGGGTTCGTTCATGTTCATCTCTTGTCCTCAGGGTTCTTTTTAGCGTTTGTAATCTTGTCAAACACAAATTTCTGCTTTATTTTGTGGGGTTTTAAGATTGGAATGAACTGTTAAGTATTTAAATGTATTGTTTGTTTTTGTGTGTGTATGCATAGATGAGCAGGGCTTCATGCTGAGAGACGATGAAGCTGAGGTTCTGTTCAGCTTCAGCCTAGAGGAGTCTCTGAACAAGGCCCACAAGGCACCTCTCTTCAAGGTCAGTGGAACATGAGCAATCTGTCTCACCTCTGGACTAATCAATCCTTTCATTCACACGTTTCTATTCCTTTTGTTCATGATGGGTAATGTCTGTGTCCCCTCTCTTTCTTCCCCTCTCCGTCCTTAGGGGAAGTATTTCTACATCACCCCAGGCATCTGCCCCAGCCTCAGCACCATGAAGGCCATCGTGGAAAGTGCCGGAGGGAAGGTGTTGGCCAAACAGCCCTCCTTCCGCAAGATCATGGAGCACAAACAGAACAAGGTAGCTGCTACATGTAACACGGCAGGTCCCAGCAAACAAGAAACCGAGTCATGTGTTTTGACAATATGGCTCGATATTTGTAAACCGATAGGTTTGCTTCTGTGCTCCTCAGAACCTTCCAGAGATAATCCTGATCTCCTGTATTAACGATCTCCACCTGTGTAAAGAGTACTTTCTGAAGAACATAGGTGAGAGGAACATGTTCATGTAATCTATGAAGTAGATCTCGTCCTGTAGTTTGTGGTGGCAGACCTTGTTTTGGAACATACTCTACTTCTTGTCACTTTGTCAATCCTGTCTTTTTTGGTTTTCAGATGTGCACAACGCAGAGTTTATTCTGACTGGAGTCCTCACCCAGACTCTGGATTATGAATCATATCCTTTGAGATGAAGCATTTCAGGACATTTGTTTGGATGGATCCGTTTCTCTATAACCATATATCTTCCTTAACTGTCTCACGTATAAATTTACTTGATATAGATATTGACCGGATGAAAAGGAGGGACTTTGTTTCTTCGACTACTGAGGCCCTGTATGTGGAAAAAAGGGATGATGACTTAAAACAAGCTGCAGTGTATAGTCACACTATTGTATTAAAACCTTTTGTACTCTGTGAATAGATATGTTGTTTTGTAGCTTTTTGTAACAGCAGTTAATAATTAATACATACATGGATGTTATTTTTGTGAATTGAATGTTTAAATTATGGTTGATTGATTCATTTTAACATTTTTATTGTAATGTTAAGGTTCTGGTAATCCTTACTGCTTTTGGAATTAAAATACAAACTTTTATTGTCTAAATAAAATGGTGTGGAGTTTATATACAAAATATGCCTTACAATGCCTTACTATCACTTGCAGGCAATTATCACACCAAACATTTAACAATAGATTGTCAATTCAGATTCCTATTTGCAGTTGAAATGACTACTTAGTGATGGTAGTAATCAAGCCAAACCAACCCAGGACCTCTGCTACACAGTTACTGTCAGACAATGGAAAACACTACTCTCAGTTCTTCTAAGATGACAATTCCACAAAGACTTGATTTAATTAATTGTTAATGAAGTGTTAGAGTAGTTACTGGTGAAAGCGTAATTGCTAGCTGTCAGACTGAGTGCCTGGGGTCATCTCACAGCACCAGCAGTGTGCAGAGCCTGTGGTGATGCCCTCAAAACCACAGAGCTGAATTAGCGGGTGCCTGTCCCAAGGTCGTGTGCTAGATTCTGCCTGCTTGGAGGAGACAAGCCTTTTGTGGTTGAAGGAATTTACTAGAAGCTAAAAGCAAGGAATGATGCTGGACAGGTTTTCTGACATCAAGTCTTTCAAAATCCCTTCAGGTACTTCAAAAGACAGTTCAGGAACAGTTGTGGTTGCATTCTGCATCCTTGGGTTCTTGTATTTTACAGTTTGCTGTCATACCACTTACTTGACATGTTTACTTGAACACTTGAGTATGTAATGTAATGTAATATGTACAATGTAATGTACCCAAACAAAGTCCTGTCTTGGCTGTACCACTGACGCTGCTGTCCAGGTTCACCCCAGGAAAGAAGAAAAACTGTTGTACAGAAAACTCCACTTGGTTAATTGGCAGGCATGGTTACTAATTGCGCTACCCTTATTAATTCCAATTAGAAATGCAAATTAGAAGGCAGATCTTTGATTAACACACACAAAGTTCCTTGTTGGTTTGTGGGTGTCCTCCTAGACCACTTCTGTTGACGAGGCCCAGTCAAAAATGTTGTAATTAACCTTTAAATGCTAAAGTAAGATATTTCTAATTACCTCACACCCCTCCCAGATGTGTTGCATCCCACAGTTTGGACTGTGTTACTTTTTCTGTGTTAAATATGATGCAAAAAATTACATGCTAATTACAGTAAGATGGGCATTGGGAATCATCAACCCTGAAATTTACATATGAGATAATTATCCTTTAATGAAACTAATTACTAATAATTTAGACAATTAATGAGCTGCAGACATCTCATTATGTTTTGCAGAGTGCTTTGGATGGACTGATGCCATAAAAAATCTCAATCAATTTCTGGATAATTAGTAGTACCTATCATTTTTACTTTAAAAGGTAAATATTTAAGTTAGGAGAACAGAACATAAATCTTCTGCATTATTCAGTATATAATAGCCATGCATCCTTCTGTTGACATGCATTAATTCAGCATCGGTTGTCCTGAAATGTAAATTCATGCAGTGTAATCATGATATCTGGCCTGAAATGTACAGTGGGAAGAGTATTGTTCTGCTACCCTGCCTTAGAAAATGTTTAAATGTGTGTGTATACTGCCCTCTACTGGGCAGCAATAGGAAAGCCTAAACTGAAAAGTACAATTAATTAAGAAACAAAACCTCTAACAGTGTCAAGTCAGAAAGCCCTTTATTAATTAGCCAAACTCTCAAGCATTCCATCCTACAATACCTCTGTGAAACATGGCTTACAGTTTTTCAACATGAAAGATATTTACATAATTGTGCAAACATGTAATTTCCTCAAAATTACAGATAAAATCATATCTGCATGCATGGGAATACACTTTGACAAATAAACAAAAATGGTAACTTCCAACATAAAAACACCTAACACTTGCACTAGAACTAAGCGTAAACTTATTTTATTAATTGTTTGAACACAACTCCTCCTGTTCTACAGTCTTTCATAAACTGGGATTGTTCGAGCATCTTAAAGATACTATATGCAAAATAGAAATGTCCATACTGTATTTGTCTCATAAACAAACTATGTTTGAATAGTGGAGAAAGTAGAATTGGGTTCCAAACCTCTGTCTTCATCTACAGTAAACGTTTTTGACAGTGCATAGTAACTTGGAAAAACACCAAGCTCACATACTCAAACACCTCATCGCACATCTATGATTAAAAGCACAAGTCAATTCTCGACACTTGTTAGATAAAACATTTATACCTTCATCCACCTCAGATCTGCGTAAATTTTTCTTTTCCCTTTACATTAAATGTTCTTTACATCATTTACTTAGAAGTTTTTACAGTATAACTCATATTTCTTGAGAGCCTATATTAAAAAAAACTCAACTAAAAAAAATACATTTTCACTAAAAACCACACATCACACACCTTTCACACCAAATGTAATGAAACAGACATACACTTTATGTTCAAACCTCAATAAGACATAATTACATGCGTATACAATGCACTATTTTTTTTTACAATTGGAATGCAACATATAGTAATTGTGGGGCTCTGTTAAAAAGGCAAGTTTTAACAGCAAAACTGAGGACTCCATCCATTGAATAAAAGTACTGAATCCATTTGCCTAAACTGTAGGAAATTAGCAATGTTTCTCAAAGCTAGTGTATGTGATTACAAATACAAGTATTCTTCAAATCATAAACATCCTTCGGTTTCTCACACTTTATGTATTGTTTGTGCCTATTGATTCAATGTAAAAAATATCTATATAATCTTGGCCTTGGTACTAATAAGAAAGGAAGAGACTCACTTCTGCTAAATGGTGTCATTATCACCCATGATGATCTGTTCTATAGCAAAACAGAAGAGTATAAAAACAGGATAAACGCTAGTCAGTAGCTATAGGCAGAGAATTCTGCTCCGCTCTGTACTGAACTACGCTGAGCTCAGCGATCAGGACATGTCCTTGGAGGATGGTTCTGGTGTGTAAGTGATTCTGCCTCTGCTCCTGGTGTGGATCTTGTGGCCAGGGAAGCTTGGTATGTGTGCGGACATACGGATATTCTTCCCACTATGACTCCCAGCCGTGGGGGAGAGGAGGGACGGGGAGGGAGGGGAGGAGGATGAGGAGGTGGGAGACAAGGAGGAGGAGGTGGAGGAGGAGGGCGAGGAAGAGGAGGAGGCTGAATAGAAAGAGTAGGGACAGGTACTGTGTCGGCTGGTTTGGTTTTGTGAGGGCGAAAGGGAAAGGTGCCGGCACTTGTCACTGCGGGAAGGGCTCGGGATTCTGGGAGAGGCGTTACCGGGGGACTGCGAGGAGGCGTGGCTAGACATGGGAACGAGACGACTCAGATTCAGAGATGGAATAGCAGATATGTGACTGGGGGAGGAGAAGGAGGAAGAAGTGCGGGAGGTGGACGAGGAGGGGGGTGATTTGACAGGGTTAGAGGCATTAGAAGAGGGAGCAGAGAGCGATGCCATGGATGTCTGTTTTCCCACACTATGACAGAAGGCTGGGATCTTAGAAGCAGGTAAAGCAAGGAAAGAGTGATTACTATCCCCACCAGCTTGTTTAACACTTCTGTTAGCCTGCAGACAGAGATGGAGCACGATAACACAGGTGTTAAGAAAGGCAAGAGAGGGGTTAATAGTAATCATAACAATAACACAGCATTATGTTAAAAAAAAGCATGAAAAAGTACTTGGTACTTGACAGTGAGGATAATCAGGAATTGGAAATGAAAGTAGATTAACAAGAGATGGTGACTAGAGTGAACCTAACCAAGGTGAATGTATGGAAAGGAACGGTAGCATGGAGGGTTTAAAGATGAAGGGTGCAGGTTGTAGATGAAGCAACAATTTCTATACACAAGACAGCCTCCAAGAGAGAGGAAGCAGACATCCATTACGGTTGGCTCACAATACAGCAAAGTAGGTTCAACCACAATCGCATTACAAGAGCTCCTCTCTACTCCACTAAACTCTATAGACAGACAGGGGCTGTTGATATACTAGCATAGTACTAGCATAGTACCAATGCAGTATTAAAGCTGTACTGTTTCACAGTGAAACTACCTGTCGGTACTGCCTCTGGTTGTCCTGCAGGCTCTGGCCTTTGGGTGGTTTGTCAGAAGACCCAGATGGTTTGGAGGGTCCCACATGACTGGAGGAGGAACCACTGCCAATCTGTTTCCAAAATAGACAGAACCAAACAGACAAGAAGAGACACAGAGGTTATGAAACTGCTTGAACTGAACTGCTTGAACTGCTTGGGGTAAGAATGGAAAAGGCTGCTGTCCTTGTAACCCAACCTTTGAAGGAGTTGTTAGCATGCTTTGACGTAACAGCCAAGCACCTTGCATGACCCACATTGAAAACAAACTCAGAAGTTGACAACAACTACGTTTAGAAGCTGGTCATTTTTGGAAAAGTAGTCATTCTAAAAAAGGAGAATGTCACCTTTCAGAGTGTGAACACAGAAAGACAAACCACACATTAAAGACCTAGAGGACTACAATGGAACTCAATGTTAGCTGATGTTAAGACAAAGGACTCCAATCATGTCAGATTGGGTTAAGCGAGAAGATTCCAATCATGTCATTTTTGACATGACAGCCTTTTCTCCCTGTTATCCCTTACTGGATCCTGAAAGATCTTAAAAATGTACCAAGCTAAAGCCCAACATGCTAACCCATCGGTTAAAGGACATTATAGCCCTTAAGAGTCATCGGTTAGAGGGAGAGTGCACCCCAGAAACCAAGCCACCAGGCAGAGTTATTAGCAGGGGACTATGGCAGCGCAAAGTAGACCTGTTTCTTGGCAGAGACAGCCACAGTTGGCTTGGGGAGTTGACATCTGGCCTTCTTAGTCTGTGGAGCTTTCAGAGGCTTGGACCCCTGTGAGGCGGGTCTCTTGGAGGTGCTGCCCTCCCTCTCATGTTTGGCTGCGCTGGCAGGGGAGATGGTGGGGGGGGCGGTGGTGGGGGGCGACAGAGGCTTCTGACGGGACCCTGGGTTAAAAGTCTTGGGTGAGGAGACACCTATGGTGTCCACGGTGATCTCCAGCTGTTTGATGGTCTCTTCCAGACTGTTTATGGAGTCGTAGGCACTCTTGCAGATCTTCTCCGTCCTGCTCTGGGATTCTGACCTCAAGGGAGAGCCCAGTGAGGACATACCAGAGTTACTGGTATTTGTTACAGTGGCTCCTTGTTTGGGGTTTTGGTTGGGTTTGGGGGTCTTCAACCTTTTGATTTCCTTTGCAGACTTTCCCTCTCCTTCTCCAGCCTCCTCCTCAAACACCACCACTTCCTGAGTTTTCTTGCCTGTCTTGGTGCCAGTCCGGAGGGCCTGGCTAATGGCTGCCAATTTGTTTTTGGGGAACTTGAATTTGAACTTATTTTTAGTCTCCTGCTTGTTGTCATTGGTGGTCTCAGTTTTTAACTGGTCCTGGTCACCTGATGAGCCTCTTGCCTTCCTCTGTACAACCACGATTGAGGGGTTCCCGGTTGAGGTGTTGACAGAATTTGGTAAAACCGCACTGTTCATCACCTTGACTTCATCCCTGTTTATGGTTATCTGACGTAAACTCCTCCCTGTCTCCTCCTCTTCCTCCTCTTCCTCCTGGATGCACCCCTGTGGAGGCAGTATCCGGTCTAGCTCCTCCTCACACTCAAAAATAGTGGAGAGCCTTTTGTAAGCCGAATGGATATCCATGGGTTCGTCAAAGACGAAGATCACAGGCTTCCTATCATACTGATCACCTGAGTACTCCTCCTGCTGGTCAGTAGAGGTAGCAACACCATCGCTCAAAGTGAAAGTCTGGATCTGGGATCCACTGGATTTGACTAACTGCTGGTACTCCCCCCTGGACAGGCCCTGGACCTTGCTATGGGTGATCATAAAGGCCATGTGGTCCAATGAGGGAGGAGGAGGAGGCGGGGCCTCTTGTTCTGGTAGGTCGGGATTCAGGCTGCTGCCCTCATCTGTGTACCTGGCACGGCCCCGAGATGACCTCATCAAAACCTCCTGCTGGCTACCTTGTGTGTCAATCCCATTCTGTGGAGATGGTGAGGGAGGGGGACAGCTTGTACCAACGAGATCCTCCTGATCTTCTTTTTTTCTCTGAACCTGGGGCTGTGTTGGCGAGCTCCTAATGGAACACTGGCCCCCTGCAGCACTGTCCTGAAGGACAGGGGGAGATACAACCTCCCTCATGGTAGGGCCTGATATTGCCTGAAAGGGACCCCCCATGTCTTGTTCAGCTCCTGAGCTCTTCTCGTTCTCTTCCAACCCAGCTACCACTTGCTCTAGGTCGGGCACGCTATCTTGGATGTTGGACAGAGAAGCTAACTGCTCTGGTGTTAGTAACTTTGGCCACTGGGTTAGATCCGGAGCAATAAAATTGGCCACCTGTGAAGAGGGCAGGGTCATCCCCTTGCCTTCGGATTGGTCAATCCTTCCGGATGACACATTCTCATTGGACATTTGAGCCGTGACGTAATACATGACCTGGAAGAAAGGATGAAAAAAGTATTTGTCAGAATGGATACTGACACTTGTCAGTAGACATCCATGTAAGAGATAAAAGGTTATTCCTGACAGGGTTAAGACCAACTACATACAGTATGTGTATTTTAACTTTTTTATATATAAATTAAAAGGAATACAGACCAGATAATTAATATAGTTGTTACAGAAGACAAAGTAGTATCTTGTGTGAGCGGATGAAAATCAAGTGATTTCCACCAACATTAGTACCATGGAGCTGTTGGAACCATGAAAGGAAATGTTTCCCGGATGAAAAGAAAGTTCCACCCATGAATCAGGATGCATGGCAAAGAGCAGCGAGGAACTAGACCGGAGAAGAACCTCAGATTGTACATGCACATGTTATCTGTGAGGTCTCCAGTTACAGCCGTTAAAAAGTGAGATAGCCACATAACATGATTTCATTGGAGTCTTCCTTCAGAATGAAAAGGTAAGTTGTAAGAGATGTCTGTGCCAGTATTGAAGAAACATTTTCTCAGGTGCTTAAACGGAAGAAAGTTGATCCATTCCAGTGTCAACACCAAATCCCAGTCGTAGAAGTCTTGTCATATAAGGAGCGTTCAATTAAAACTCAAATTAAACATCTCTGGGAAATAGATCTAGTCAGGTTAGTTTTAGGTAGTAAAAATGTGAGTCCGTTTATTTTAAGCTTGTTAACCAGGACACACACACGCACCATATGTTAGACTGACAAAGTAAGTCATCAGAATATTTGTGTTAGTCCAGTGTTAGTACAGTGACCCTACAGTTACCTGTGTGTGTTTGGGTAAAACAAAGGGTTGTGTCTCTATCTCTCTAGCCTGGGAGCCAGAGCCTGACAGGTCAACCACACACCTGGCTCCTACCTCCCTCACAGAGCACTTCTGAAACACCTGGGGAGGTCAAAAGTCAGTAAATATTAAAACAATATAAATTACTTCCATGTGTACGGCCCATAAAGGTGGAAAGCTGTCGGAAACAGCTAAGGTGGGTTCCTTTAACACAGTCTGAGCCTAAAACATGTTTATGGAAATTAAACTGAATCGTTATGCTGATTCCTTTGTTGACCAGAAGATAGCAATATAGTCCGACTCTCGCAGGACGACAGAGTAATCACATGTAATCGTATGTAATCGCAATTAGTAGCCTAATACAGTGTATCGTTACATTTAATCATCTAGCAGACGCGCTTATCCAGAGCGACTTACAGGAAGTACAGGAACATACCCCAAGGCAAGTAGTGTGAATTGCCTTGCCCAACGACACAACAACATGTTGCCTTAACCTGGAATTGAACTGGCAACCTTCTGATCACCAATGCCCGATGCCCTGACTCCCTCAAAGTAACTGTATGGGGAGCGTAAATTTCGACCAGATAGTGTTCTTATCTACCTGTAGCTCCTTCATGAACTGATCTTCTTCCTCCTCTTCCTCCTGATGTTCTGTTTCGGAGGCAGGGGCAGGGAATGGAAGGAGGGTGGTTTGAGGTTTGGGTTTGACTTCAGGGGGCTGTCTGAAGGGTTTAGGTCGAGGAACCACCACCACCTCCTCTTCTTCTTCCTGACAGACACAGACAGAGCCCAAGATGTGTTCAACTGGATTTTGACAACACATTAATAGGGACTGGCTCGCTGACACACAAACCTGTGTGTTGACAGATTCCTTGCGTGCGGTGTAGATGACCTCTCCTGACCTCCCGGTGGTGAGGCCAGGGCTGGCGGGGTAGATCCTGCGCGGGGGCGGCGGAGGGGGAGACTTCCCAGCCTTGTCAGGGCTCTGTCTCCTTTCCCTCTCCACGCTGGGCCTGCAGGGCTTTTCTACCATGGGCCTGGGGGGGATCTCAGCACTAGGCTGGACTGAGGGCTCAGCTGGGACTGGAGAGGACTGAGCTGCTTCTGTCAGATACATACACCACACAGTTAATGCTGATTCTGATCCAAAATAGATATGTTATTTTCCATAAAGGAAAAAGAAAACATTTCCGGTTGTTTGAAACCCCTTGAAGAACACAAACACATGCAGTCTTCTCAACTGTTCTAGTCTCTAACCTTGGGTAGCTAGTTTGGGCTGGGGGGCGTCCACCTCATCTGGCAGGTTTGGGGACTGGTCTGGGACAGACTGGGCCAAAGGGGGTAGATCTGCAGGGGACGGAGAATCCTTGTCTGAGGCTGGGAGGGGCTGGGAGGCAGTGGTTTTGCCTGGTGCAACCTGGACTGTGGCTGGCTGGTCTGAAGGGAAGGAGGAGAGGTCCTCCCCAGGACCAGGAAGCTCCAGGTTGGGGATAGAGCTCATCAGGCTAGACTGGGCCTCCAGGAGCATCTGATCAAAGTCACCAGGGTTTGAGGAAGAGGACTTGCTCTGGTTCACCTCCCTCACCTCCTCTAAAGTCTGAAAAGATCAGGAAGGATCCGGAAACACAATATATATAATTCAATGAATGCTTAAGGGTTATTTTCTTGTGTATTTTGTCTTGAAAAGCTTAACCTAAGAAATGATGATCCTTTTAATACAAATGTGTTCAATACAAATGTAAGACCCTGTCACCTACCTCAGTATCTGCAGCTGGTGGTCGTGTGGCAGTCTCTGCCACGCCTGAGGAGGGAGTTTCCCCCTCTCTCCGGGGGACTACCCTCTTCTGCAGGGCGGGGCTGCCCTCTCGACTTCTTGGGCTCACCTTGGTGGATGAGGGAAAACAATACCATCACGTAACTGCACTAGCGACTACGTAGGTTAAACAAATGTTAGAATAAATCAAGAATTCTATAAGTAACCTTGGCGACACTGGGCGTGTCTCGGCCGTGGGTGGGGGTGAGTGGGGGGGGGGGGTGATGTGTCAGGGCCGAGGCGGCGGCATGTTGGCATGCTACGATAGTTGCAGGGGAGCTCCTTACGCGGCGGCCGACGCCTGGAGAGGCAGGTGTTGCTGAGATGGGCGTGGGATCGGGCCTTGTGGTGGGGGTAGCGAGAGGGGGGCAGACCGAGGAACGGGGCTGGGGTTTAGGGGATGTCTGAACTGGGCTGGGTCCCAGGATAGAGTCAAGAGACTCCACCATCTCCTCCAGACCCTCTATGGTGGCTGGCTTGGCTGTCCCAGAGCCAGCCTCAGGACCGTGAGAGTGGATCTCTGTCACATATCTGAAGACAACACATCTTGTAAGCTTTTACAGGTCAGGGAAGTTGAGAGAGCTGGTTACAGGTAAGACCTGTTGAGCTATTCTACATTTACAGCAGTAAATCTCTCAGTAAGCAGCAGTACAGATTTTCAACCAGGACAACCCCACCCCATCCCCCCTCCAACATGTACCCACAAACTCAATTGTTTGCTCTGTACCTCCTGAGTCCACTCAGAGCCTCGGTCAGGGCCTTTACCCTCTTCAGCATGCTGTCCATCTTAAGCGGCTCCTCCTTTAGGAAGCGCACGGCCTCCACCTCCACCCTCAAAACTGTCCGCATCTTCCCCTGCAGGGAGGGGTACTCCGCTTGGGGGGAGGCAGAGGGGGAGGAGAAAGGAGAGGAACAGGAGGAGGAGAAGGGAAAAAGGAAAAGGAGTTTATCTCCAATCACCTGTCCATGCAGATGGGCAGAGGTCATCCTGCCTGACCCTCACCTTTCAGCCCGGCAAGGGCTTCCCCCACCCTTCTCAGGTTGACTGCCCCCTCCTCGACGTCCTTCAGGGTGACGGACAGCCGTCCGGGGTTAGAGGTAGTCGAAGGGGAGGAGTCTTTCCTCAGCTGGTCCACATACTCTTCCAAGTCCCTGAATAACCAAACAGAGACATGGAATGGAGAGACAGAATGGTTAGTCCATTGGGAAACTAGAGTAAAGTGATGGCTGATCTGAACTGTTTCTTTCATTTTTACCAGCTGAACATTAGTTGTGTGCGTGCTGCAAGGCGCACACTATGTTATTACTAGCGTTTATTATTGTGTGCGTGCTGCAAGGCGCACACTATGTTATTACTAGCGTTTATTGTGTGCGTGCTGCAAGGCGCACACTATGTTATTACTAGCGTTTATTATTGTGTGCGTGCTGCAAGGCGCACACTATGTTATTACTAGCGTTTATTATTATTATTATTATTCTTACGCCGTTTTTTGGCTCAAAACATCTACCAGAGTTTTTGACGCATATACACAAAAGTTATATCAAAACGTGCGGCTCGGCCCCGACATGTGTGCTATGATTTATCTAAGACTTTTGGCGAACAATTTTGCCCAAAAATTGCCAAAAACCACACCAAAAAAATGAATAGGTGTCAATGGAGAGAATGTTTGAGAGGTAGAGTGGTGATGTCATCGCTAGAGTGTGGAGAAGAGAGAGAATTGTGTTTAAAAAATAAAACGTATTTGACTACCATGGCCTCAAATGCACCACTACAGACACAATTTATACATAGAAACATAGGAAAATTTGTCCTCTAGCTCACACTTGCTTTACTTTATCTGTCAGATTTATTGTTTTAGCTTGACATGCGAAGATTCGGCCGCAGCACCCATGAACAGCCTCATAGACTCCTATGTTAAGAGAGGTGGGGCTGTAACTGAAAAGATAGAAAACGAACACTTTTTAGAATTGCTCCCAAGAGCGCATTTCTTCACTTGTCAACACAAAATGCCTATGTAGACGTTCAGGAAGGGCTCAGCCGGCTTCACGTTAACCTGGTTTTATGATTGGAAACACGGTTTGGCCAGAAATCCTTCCTGTTCGAGGGGTGCTGTAAGCCTTTTCTCTGTCTTTCGAACTGCCATGACAGTTCCAGCTGCAACTTATTAGTTCGTTACTTAGCAACGTGCTTGAAAGAGGAGAGACGGTGGCCACGAATGACGGTGGCTATTTTACGAACATTAATTCATTTCACATTTAATAACTTTAATTGGAGGATATTTACTGGAGGAATCAAATTGGTTCTTTTTGTTTCGGGTGTATTTATAAACTGTACTCCAACTCAACTCTTCCTCTCTGGCTCTAAGTCTCTAAGGTAAGCAAACATCTTTTTCAACTCTTTCGCTAGCATCCTATCAAAAATGTAGGTTTTTGACTTCTTTAACATTTGGGCTCATAGGTATTCATGTGCTTATCAGTCAGGATTTACAACTGACATTCCAACTAGCTGTAAAGATATGCTGTTTGCTAACATTAGCAACCAATGCTGAAATTAGCGCCTAAGCTAATTGCTAGTGCATCAGCATATGTTTTGCTAGCATGCTATCTAAGATGTGGGTTTTTGACTTCTTTAACATTTGGGCTTATGTATTCATGTGCTTATCAGTCAGGACGGTGGTGAAGGGTTGTGGGGAGGGTTATTTGTGTGCATTTTGACCGTTTATGGTTGTTTTCGGAGGGGGGGGGGCGATCGGCGTTCGCGGGGGGCGGGGGGGCTCGTGCGGGGAGGTTTGAGGGCAGGGTTCATGTGGTGGGGTCCATAGGAATCTAACAAGATATTGGGGAGGTGTGTGGGAGGTCGGGATCGGCAGTTAATGGAGTTGCCGCTCCATAGAGAAACAGTGGGGATTAAATACAGGTCTTTTAGGAATTGCTATTTAAATTGTTGGGGGGGCTTGCTGTAAAACATTCATAATCGTCTGGATACTGGTTGACCTTGCAAACTATTGGCTAGTGTTGTATGGGGAGTCCTGTAGTTTATAGATGATTGAACCTGTGTGTCAGCTACTAAGTGATTCATTGCACTGAATGGTTTGATTGACAGTTCATCATTAAGTCATTAATGTACAGACTGCCTGTGTGTATGCACATATATGTATCTATATATATATATGTGTGTGTGTGTGTGTATGTGCGTGTGTGTATGTGTATGTGCGTGTGTGTTTTTCTCAATTAATGTTGGATAAAAAGCACTGTTTTTGTTAGTGTGATATCAGAACTGTGTGACCTAGTGCTAGCTTATTGCTGAATCCTGATTTGTTACATGTTTGATTGCATGTGGATTGATTTGACATTTAACACAGCTGTATAACTTTATAATGTTATCTGATATTTATAATGCGGTATCATTTTGATAAAAGGTGTATTTCTAATACCAAAGTCATAGCCATTGATGGCCTAATTCTGGCATTGGATGTATTTGGGTCATTTTACACTCTAAGTTTTTGAAAGCATTTATCACTATTATCAAATTAGAACCAAACTATTACTATGCTACTGAACTGTAATGTAAAGTGCTACCTGACACAGAGTGATCAATTGTTTACTGCTTGCTTACTACTTAAACTTAAACTGTGGCAGTGTGCTCAAGTGGAGCTGTCTTTAATCCTGCTGAAATTAGTGTTTACGCTACTACTAGTGCATCAGCATATGAACACCTGTTGAAAGCTTGATCAGTCACATACCTAAGCAATGGTAGAAGTCATATTGTGAAAATTACTCAACAGTGTCAGTGATGTATGGGGGAGAGTCCCGGGCCAGAGTCACGCACACTCAAAATTTCTTTAGGAATTTTTTTCTAGTTATTATTATTGTGTGCGTGCTGCAAGGCGCACACTATGTTATTACTAGCGTTTATTATTATTATTCTTACGCCGTTTTTTGGCTCAAAACATCTCCCAGAGTTTTTGACGCATATACACAAAAGTTATATCAAAACGTGCGGCTCGGCCCCGACATGTGTGCTATGATTTATCTAAGACTTTTGGCGAACAATTTTGCCCCAAAATTGCCAAAAACCACACCAAAAAAATGAATAGGTGTCAATGGAGAGAATGTTTGAGAGGTAGAGTGGTGATGTCATCGCTAGAGTGTGGAGAAGAGAGAGATTGTGTACAAAAAATAAAACGTATTTGACTACCATGGCCTCAAATGCACCACTACAGTCACAATTTATACATAGAAACGTAGGAAAATGTGTCCTCTAGCTCACACTTGCTTTACTTTATCTGTCAGATTTATTGTTTTAGCTTGACATGCGAAGATTCGGCCGCAGCACCCATGAACAGCCTCATAGACTCCTATGTTAAGAGAGGCGGGGCTGTAACTGAAAAGATAGAAAACGAACACTTTTTAGAATTGCTCCCAAGAGCACATTTCTTCACTTGTCAACACAAAATGCCTATGTAGACGTTCAGGAAGGGCTCAGCCGGCTTAACGTTAACCTGGTTTTATGATTGGAAACACGGTTTGGCCAGAAATCCTTCCTGTTCGAGGGGTGCTGTAAGCCTTTTCTCTCTGTCCAACTGCTATGACCGTTGCAACAGTTGCGAAGTTCGTTACTTAGCAACGTGCTTGAAAGAGGAGAGACGGTGGCCACGAATGACGGTGGCTATTTTACGAACAGTAATTCATTTCACATTTAATAACTTTAATTGGAGGATATTTACTGGAGGAATCAAATTGGTTCTTTTTGTTTCCGGTGTATTTATAAACTGTACTCCAACTCAACTCTTCCTCTCTGGCTCTAAGTCTCTAAGGTAAGCAAACATCTTTTTCAACTCTTTCGCTAGCATTCAATCAAAAATGTAGGTTTTTGACTTCTTTAACATTTGGGCTCATAGGTATTCATGTGCTTATCAGTCAGGATTTACAACTGACATTCCAACTAGCTGTAAAGATATGCTGTTTGCTAACATTAGCAACCAATGCTGAAATTAGCGCCTAAGCTAATTGCTAGTGCATCAGCATATGTTTTGCTAGCATGCTATCTAAGATGTGGGTTTTTGACTTCTTTAACATTTGGGCTTATGTATTCATGTGCTTATCAGTCAGGACGGTGGTGAAGGGTTGTGGGGAGGGTTATTTGTGTGCATTTTGACCGTTTATGGTTGTTTTCGAAGGGGGGGGGGCGATCGGCGTTCGCGGGGGGCGGGGGGGCTCGTGCGGGGAGGTTTGAGGGCAGGGTTCATGTGGTGGGGTCCATAGGAATCTAACAAGATATTGGGGAGGTGTGTGGGAGGTCGGGATCGGCAGTTAATGGAGTTGTCGCTCCATAGAGAAACAGTGGGGATTAAATACAGGTCTTTTAGGAATTGCTATTTAAATTGTTGGGGGGGCTTGCTGTAAAACATTCATAATCGTCTGGATACTGGTTGACCTTGCAAACTATTGGCTAGTGTTGTATGGGGAGTCCTGTAGTTTATAGATGATTGAACCTGTGTGTCAGCTACTAAGTGATTCATTGCACTGAATGGTTTGATTGACAGTTCATCATTAAGTCATTAATGTACAGACTGCCTGTGTGTATGCACATATATGTATCTATATATATATGTGTGTGTGTGTATGTGCGTGTGTGTATGTGTATGTGCGTGTGTGTTTTTCTCAATTAATGTTGGATAAAAAGCACTGTTTTTGTTAGTGTGATATCAGAACTGTGTGACCTAGTGCTAGCTTATTGCTGAATCCTGATTTGTTACATGTTTGATTGCATGTGGATTGATTTGACATTTAACACAGCTGTATAACTTTATAATGTTATCTGATATTTATAATGCGGTATCATTTTGATAAAAGGTGTATTTCTAATACCAAAGTCATAGCCATTGATGGCCTAATTCTGGCATTGGATGTATTTGGGTCATTTTACACTCTAAGTTTTTGAAAGCATTTATCACTATTATCAAATTAGAACCAAACTATTATTATGCTACTGAACTGTAATGTAAAGTGCTACCTGACACAGAGTGACCAATTGTTTACTGCTTGCTTACTACTTAAACTTAAACTGTGGCAGTGTGCTCAAGTGGAGCTGTCTTTAATCCTGCTGAAATTAGTGTTTACGCTACTACTAGTGCATCAGCATATGAACACCTGTTGAAAGCTTGATCAGTCACATACCTAAGCAATGGTAGAAGTCATATTGTGAAAATTACTCAACAGTGTCAGTGATGTATGGGGGAGAGTCCCGGGCCAGAGTCACGCACACTCAAAATTTCTTTAGGAATTTTTTTCTAGTTATTATTATTATTCTTACGCCGTTTTTTGGCTCAAAACATCTACCAGAGTTTTTGACGCATATACACAAAAGTTATATCAAAACGTGCGGCTCGGCCCCGACATGTGTGCTATGATTTATCTAAGACTTTTGGCGAACAATTTTGCCCAAAAATTGCCAAAAACCACACCAAAAAAATGAATAGGTGTCAATGGAGAGAATGTTTGAGAGGTAGAGTGGTGATGTCATCGCTAGAGTGTGAAGAAGAGAGAGAATTGTGTTTAAAAAATTAAACGTATTTGACTACCATGGCCTCAAATGCACCACTACAGACACAATTTATACATAGAAACGTAGGAAAATCTGTCCTCTAGCTCACACTTGCTTTACTTTATCTGTCAGATTTATTGTTTTAGCTTGACATGCGAAGATTCGGCCGCAGCACCCATGAACAGCCTCATAGACTCCTATGTTAAGAGAGGCGGGGCTGTAACTGAAAAGATAGAAAACGAACACTTTTTAGAATTGCTCCCAAGAGCACATTTCTTCACTTGTCAACACAAAATGCCTATGTAAACGTTCAGGAAGGGCTCAGCCGGCTTCACGTTAACCTGGTTTTATGATTGGAAACACGGTTTGGCCAGAAATCCTTCCTGTTCGAGGGGTGCTGTAAGCCTTTTCTCTCTGTCCAAATGCTATGACCGTTGCAACAGTTGCAAGTTCGTTACTTAGCAACGTGCTTGAAAGAGGAGAGACGGTGGCCACGAATGACGGTGGCTATTTTACGAACAGTAATTAATTTCACATTTAATAACTTTAATTGGAGGATATTTACTGGAGGAATCAAATTGGTTCTTTTTGTTTCGGGTGTATTTATAAACTGTACTCCAACTCAACTCTTCCTCTCTGGCTCTAAGTCTCTAAGGTAAGCAAACATCTTTTTCAACTCTTTCGCTAGCATCCTATCAAAAATGTAGGTTTTTGACTTCTTTAACATTTGGGCTCATAGGTATTCATGTGCTTATCAGTCAGGATTTACAACTGACATTCCAACTAGCTGTAAAGATATGCTGTTTGCTAACATTAGCGACCAATGCTGAAATTAGCGCCTAAGCTAATTGCTAGTGCATCAGCATATGTTTTGCTAGCATGCTATCTAAGATGTGGGTTTTTGACTTCTTTAACATTTGGGCTTATGTATTCATGTGCTCATCAGTCAGGACGGTGGTGAAGGGTTGTGGGGAGGGTTATTTGTGTGCATTTTGACCGTTTATGGTTGTTTTCGGAGGGGGGGGGGGCGATCGGCGTTCGCGGGGGGCGGGGGGGCTCGTGCGGGGAGGTTTGAGGGCAGGGTTCATGTGGTGGGGTCCATAGGAATCTAACAAGATATTGGGGAGGTGTGTGGGAGGTCGGGATCGGCAGTTAATGGAGTTGCCGCTCCATAGAGAAACAGTGGGGATTAAATACAGGTCTTTTAGGAATTGCTATTTAAATTGTTGGGGGGGGCTTGCTGTAAAACATTCATAATCGTCTGGATACTGGTTGACCTTGCAAACTATTGGCTAGTGTTGTATGGGGAGTCCTGTAGTTTATAGATGATTGAACCTGTGTGTCAGCTACTAAGTGATTCATTGCACTGAATGGTTTGATTGACAGTTCATCATTAAGTCATTAATGTACAGACTGCCTGTGTGTATGCACATATATGTATCTATATATATATGTGTGTGTGTGTATGTGCGTGTGTGTATGTGTATGTGCGTGTGTGTTTTTCTCAATTAATGTTGGATAAAAAGCACTGTTTTTGTTAGTGTGATATCAGAACTGTGTGACCTAGTGCTAGCTTATTGCTGAATCCTGATTTGTTACATGTTTGATTGCATGTGGATTGATTTGACATTTAACACAGCTGTATAACTTTATAATGTTATCTGATATTTATAATGCGGTATCATTTTGATAAAAGGTGTATTTCTAATACCAAAGTCATAGCCATTGATGGCCTAATTCTGGCATTGGATGTATTTGGGTCATTTTACACTCTAAGTTTTTGAAAGCATTTATCACTATTATCAAATTAGAACCAAACTATTACTATGCTACTGAACTGTAATGTAAAGTGCTACCTGACACAGAGTGACCAATTGTTTACTGCTTGCTTACTACTTAAACTTAAACTGTGGCAGTGTGCTCAAGTGGAGCTGTCTTTAATCCTGCTGAAATTAGTGTTTACGCTACTACTAGTGCATCAGCATATGAACACCTGTTGAAAGCTTGATCAGTCACATACCTAAGCAATGGTAGAAGTCATATTGTGAAAATTACTCAACAGTGTCAGTGATGTATGGGGGAGAGTCCCGGGCCAGAGTCACGCACACTCAAAATTTCTTTAGGAATTTTTTTCTAGTTATTATTTTGCTTATTCTTACGCCGTTTTTTTGGCTCAAAACACCTACCAGAGTTTTTGACGCATATACACAAAAGTTATATCAAAACGTGCGGCTCGGCCCCGACATGTGTGCTATGATTTATCTAACACTTTTGGCGAACAATTTTGCCCCAAAATTGCCAAAAACCACACCAAAAAAATGAATAGGTGTCAATGGAGAGAATGTTTGAGAGGTAGAGTGGTGATGTCATCGCTAGAGTGTGGAGAAGAGAGAGAATTGTGTACAAAAAATAAAACGTATTCGACTACCATGGCCTCAAATGCACCACTACAGACACAATTTATGCATAGAAACGTAGGAAAATGTGTCCTCTAGCTCACACTTGCTTTACTTTATCTGTCAGATTTATTGTTTTAGCTTGACATGCGAAAATTCGGCCGCAGCACCCATGAACAGCGTCATAGACTCCCATGTTAAAAGTGTCAGGAAAATTTCAGGAGGAAAACAAAACTAACACTTTTTAGAATTGCTCCTAAGAGCACATTTCTTCACTTCTCAACACAAAATGCCTATGTAGACGTTCAGGAAGGTCTCAGCCGGCTTCACGTTAACCTGGTTTTATGATTGGAAACACGGTTTGGCCAGAAATCCTTCCTGTTCGAGGGGTGCTGTAAGCCTTTTCTCTGTCTTTCGAACTGCCATGACAGTTCCAGCTGCAACTTATTAGTTCGTTACTTAGCAACGTGCTTGAAAGAGGAGAGACGGTGGCCACGAATGACGGTGGCTATTTTACGAACATTAATTCATTTCACATTTAATAACTTTAATTGGAGGATATTTACTGGAGGAATCAAATTGGCTCTTTTTGTTTCGGGTGTATTTATAAACTGTACTCCAACTCAACTCTTCCTCTCTGGCTCTAAGTCTCTAAGGTAAGCGAACATCTTTTTTCAACTCTTTCGCTAGCATGCTATCTAAAATGTAGGTTTTTGACTTCTTTAACATTTGGGCTCATAGGTATTCATGTGCTTATCAGTCAGGATTTACAACTGACATTCCAACTAGCTGTAAAGATATGCTGTTTGCTAACATTAGCGACCAATGCTGAAATTAGCGCTTAAGCTAATTGCTAGTGCATCAGCATATGTTTTGCTAGCATGCTATATAAGATGTGGGTTTTTGACTTCTTTAACATTTGGGCTTATATGTATTCATGTGCTTATCAGTCAGGACGGTGGTGGAGGGTTGTAAGGAGGGTAGTGGGGGGGGGGGGGTTATTTGTGTGCATTTTGACCGTTTAGGGTCGTTTTCGGAGGGGGGGGGGCGATCGGCGTTTGCGGGGGGCGGGGGGGCTCGTGCGGGGGGGTTTGAGGGCAGGGTTCATGTGGTGGGGTCCGTAGGAATCTAACAAGATATTGGGGAGGTGTGTGGGAGGTCGGGTTGATGAGCTATGAGCCTGTTTGGGGGAGAGGTTTGACAATCGCGAATGATTTAGTTTCACTTTCAAGCGGAGTTTGTGACGTTGCGGGGGGCTCGGGGGGGCGATTTCGGAGGGGTTTGAGGCCAGAGTTAATGTGGTGGGGTCCAGACGAATCCAACCAGGTATTGGGGAGGTGTGTGGGTGGTTGGGATCGGCAGTTCCATAGAGAAACAGTGGGGATTAAATACAGGTCTTTTAGGAATTGCTATTTAAATTGTTGGGGGGGCTTGCTGTAAAACATTCATAATCGTCTGGATACTGGTTGACCTTGCAAACTATTGGCTAGTGTTGTATGGGGAGTCCTGTAGTCCTGTACTTTATAGATGATTGAACCTGTGTGTCTGCTACTAAGTGATTCATTGCACTGAATGGTTTGATTGACAGTTCATCATTAAGTCATTAATGTACAGACTGCCTGTGTGTATGCACATATATGTATCTATCTATCTATCTATCTATCTATCTATCTATCTATCTATCTATCTATCTATCTATATATATATATATAGATGTGTGTGTATGTGCGTGTGTGTATGTGTATGTGCGTGTGTGTTTTTCTCAATTAATGTTGGATAAAAAGCACTGTTTTTGTTAGTGTGATATCAGAACTGTGTGACCTAGTGCTTTTTGTGAATTTTGATGCTAGCGTATTGCTGAATCCTGATTTGTTACATGTTTGATTGCATGTGGATTGATTTGACATTTAACACAGCTGTATAACTTTATAATGTTATCTGATATTTATAATGCGGTATCATTTTGATAAAAGGTGTATTTCTAATACCAAAGTCATAGCCATTGATGGCCTAATTCTGGCATTGGATGTATTTGGGTCATTTTACACTCTAAGTTTTTGAAAGCATTTATCACTATTATCAAATTAGAACCAAACTATTACTATGCTACTGAACTGTAATGTAAAGTGCTACCTGACACAGAGTGACCAATTGTTTACTGCTTGCTTACTACTTAAACCTAAACTGTGGCAGTGTGCTCAAGTGGAGCTGTCTTTAATCCTGCTGAAATTAGTGTTTACGCTACTACTAGTGCATCAGCATATGAACACCTGTTGAAAGCTTGATCAGTCACATACCTAAGCAATGGTAGAAGTCATATTGTGAAAATTACTCAACAGTGTCAGTGATGTATGGGGGAGAGTCCCGGGCCAGAGTCACGCACACTCAAAATTTCTTTAGGAATTTTTTTCTAGTTTTGTTTACTCCTTGTATCTTAGACAAGATCTTTAGCGAAGAATCTATGTTTGAGTAATATTCTGACACTCTACAAGGAGGCAAACCTGTTCTGCATGTTCTATAACTCTGTCAGCATGTGTCTGAGAACTCTGTCCATGCCTATTTAAATAGCACACCTTAAAGAGCACCAGACAGGAGTTCACCGGACACATGCATGTATATAATGACACATACTAACTGATGTTCCAAGTATGACCTGAAATCAACATATACCTGAAAACCCAGAAAGTATTGAAATCCACAAACCACACAAAACGAGCAGTCACATGTCTCAGTCAATAAAGAACTTCCCTAAAAACATATCTGGACAAGTTCTGGATGAACCAGAACACAAGTAACAATAGTGAGCTAAACAAAGTCCTAGGTACTCATGTGACTTTCATTACCAGTAATGTTCAGAATTACTAAACGTGAAATGCCAGTAGGTCCTAAGAAAAGACAAGTTCCAGCATTACTGGATTACGCACTGTTAGGTTTACAGTAGTTTAGTATTGTTCTGTATTAAGGAAGAGCTTGCACAGGAAGAGCTCTCTTCTGTGCCCTAGGCCAAGTCACTTGTCTCATGCTGAGACAGTACCAAGTCAACAGTCAATGACAAGTTCAAGCTTGATAATTGATTATTCATGAAAGATAACTCAAAGTGGACCAAAGTGAATTTCTGTACATTAAAAAGTAATTACCACACTTACTTTAAGTAATTACACATGCCAATACACTACAGTAGTATTGATACATTACTACTAGGTTTAACTATTTGGGTTTGAACTGCAAGCTGCAGTCAAAACATGATAAACAGTTAAATCGTGAGCTGAATGGGGGTGTATCCGATACAGAAAGGGAGGGAGTGATGGGAAAACTGATGAGCCAAATAATCAACCAAGGCCTCCTTTAACAAATCTCAGTAATCACAATGATTAAACTAGCATTTAATCATTAATCATTTTTTACCTCACAGGAAAAAAAGAAGGGCGGATGATCCCTTTACCTGAGTTGTGTGAGCACCCTTTCCTCCATGCTCAGGTACTGGAGTCTCTCCTGATCCACAGTAGATCTCTGCCTGTGTCCAGGCTCCCTGGAGCTCTTCAGCCTCTCCTCCATGGTCCTCAGCCTGTCGGCCATCATAAAGGCCATCTCTTCCTCCATCATCTTCAGCATGCCTCGCACACTCTGCTGGTTCTGCACCTGGAGACAGTGGGCCTCGTCACACAATCGGCCATCCCATGGCCATCCCATCCCACAACACTAAGCCCGTCCTTGCATTTTGAAATTGAGAACCACATCACAGAACCCAAACAGACCATCCATCTCCTACCACCCTCTCCCACCTCCTTCTCCTGGTTCTGTATGAGAGACGCCCTGGTCAAATCTTCTAGCTATGGAATTAAAGAGCAACAGAACCACAACAGCCGCCTCACCATCGCCAAGGCTGTCTACCGCCAGTCAGTACCTGCAGTTGTCGTAGCTGCTGCAGCTGCAGCCTGAGGTCAGAGATGTTTCTCTGGGCGGACGACATGGCAGTCTGCAGCCCTGCGTCTGGGGGAGGGGCCTGAGGGGAGGAGCCGGAGCTATCTGTCAGGGGGGCAGTGCTCCTGGGTACAAGTGAGACTCCTGCAGATTGATGCATCAATACACTTATAAACACAGTAATTTAACAACGGATCATAAATCTATTGCCTGATAAACCCATTGAGATTTTAGTGTGTAATATTATGAGAGAGGTTTATTTGTGGTAGTAGTTTACTTACCCAAGCTGTTGTTGACTAGAATGGCAGCAGTCTTGCCATCTACCTCACTGACGGTTGGGGCTATGGCTAGTGCATGCTGAACGAGGCCAGCCAAACTGGCAATCTGCTGTTCCATAGCCTTCATTCGCTCACTGGAAAAAAAACAGAACACAGCATTATAGCCAGTATAACTTAGTCATGTTTAAATGATGATTTCCCGTAAACTACTGACATGGCTGACCAATATGACATTTGCAAATCTTTTTCAGTCTTCCTCTCTCTTTCTGTCTGTCACCTGGTATGGGGGTCATTGGGGGTAATGGAGCTTTGGAACACTCTATCAGGATGTCCAGCAGGGAGGTCGACAAACACTGACGATGATGACGATGATGACACGCTGCTCCGCGTCCGACTGACGACCTCCGTAATCCCATCACTGTCTCGCCTCAGGGACCGGCGAACGGGAGACATCCGCTCTGTAGCCACATGACCTTGGGCAGCTACAACCGTGGCAACTGCCGAATAACTGTCAATCATCCTGACCTCACTGACTCTGTGAGGGGAGGAGGGTGGGGTTTTGGTGCCCATTGGGGGGAGCTGACTTTCTGCATATCTCCTGGATTTCTGCCTGGAAAGAGAGAGGATGGATAGGGACTTCAGAAAAGTAGAAGGCAGGATAAACCTGACCTTAACAACTGTATTCTGGCCTAGACCTAAGAAACCAATTAACATTAGAATTAGTGCCGGGCTAGTCTTGTGTCTGCAAATCCATTAAAACATGTGTTTTATCAAAGATATGTTGACAGACTATCTACCTGTAAAGCGAATGCTGTTGCTCCAAGATGTCTCCATAGGGCTTGCTGGAGGCTTGGTCCACTGCGTCAGCAAGTGGGGCAGGGGCACTGCCCTGTGAGGAAGCCATGCTTAGCCTGCCTCCCTCCTGGAGGGTGGAGTAAGGGTCAGGGTACACTCCACCCTCACCCCTCAGCACCAGCGCCATACTCTTACTACCATCCAGGTCCTCATCTGAATGAAAGAAAGAATGAATGAAAGGAAGAAAGAAAGAAAGAAAGAAAGGATGGAATGAGAGAAGGAAGGCAGGTAGATGAAGGAAGAAAGGAAGGAAGAAATAGCATTTCATGTTTACCGGCAATATAAAAAAAATCAATTTAGTCTGGCTATCACTGTTCTGGAGTTAAGGGTTTTACCAGGTTTGACATCGCGTCTCTCCAGGATTGCACTGCTGCTTGGGCAGGGGGTAACGGACCGCCCTGTGCCCATGCTGGACATGCGATCCCTGGGCAGAGTGGTGCTGCCCGCCCCCCCTGCAGTCCCAGCACCCCGGGAGCCATAAGTGATCCTGGAGGGAGAAGAGGGCATAGAACGGGCGGTGGGGGGAGACATGGAGCCCTGCAGCGTGTGTAGAGCAGAACGGGTAGAAGACTGGAGAGTGTGGACTGGGCTGTGGCTTCCATACAGGATCTCCCTGGGGATCTGTGGAGCGGCAAGCAGATCAAACAATAGGTATCAAATAGGCCACTTAAAACAGTTTGGCATTCCCTCTGTATTTGTAGATATAAGGAAAACAAGGTTAAATATTAATCAACAGATTCCACTGGGAGATCGTAGATTGTAAAGGTGTACGACAAAAGCCACAGTAAAAATCTGCCCAACTATTTAAAAACATCTTGGTTTCTACTCATGAAAGCACAGTTTATGTCAGACATGGTTTCATATTTACAGAACTGACCCACTTGGCATCACTTGCGATAAAGGAGTAGACCATATGTGTGAGAAAAAGCACCAGCACTTTAAAGACTGAACAAGACTGTATGTAAACAACTCTGTGTTGTGTGTTGTGACCTGTCTTCGAAGTCTGTTCATGCACAAACACACAGGCGTGTGTTGTTATGTCTGTGTGTGTATGTGAGGTATGCGTGCAAGACTAGTATATGACTAACCACCATCATCATCATTAACAAATAATTCCATGTCTGCATTCTTTCTTTGTGTTCTTTCATAGTCATGGTGGAAAATCTGTATATTTTAGACACAATTCTATTGGCCACTCCAACACTCTATCCCTCCTTCAAAAAGCAATGCTGTTTCCTAATCATTATAATTTGCTACGATTCCTACTCTCTCATTGGTTATCTTGTAGCAGTGTTTGGAGTCAGCAGTGTACTATACTGTAAGTGTACTATAGCAGGTTTGTGTCCACAACATAACTCATATAGGGAATAGGGCGGAAGATGGAAACCAGATTTCAACCTTCTGTATGACTTGATTGTTAACCCTACAGGTCACTGTTTACCACAACACAAAAACTGTGAGATTTACAGAATATTGTCTAAGCATTTGCTGTGTCTTGCTCCTGTAAGGCTTTGACCTAGAGAGCTCCAGATAAAACAAATCCAATCCAGGTTACAATCCCACTCACTCTTCCCTCAGCTACACAAGCATCAAGGGACAAGAGGAGTGTAAAGCAGATGTTTGTTCTTGAATCAGGTGTCCACTGCTCTGGAGTCTCTAGATCCCTGTGGCCTAGTATCCTGATGACCTGGTGAAATACCGTAGTAAGCTATTATCCTCGGGGTTTCATCTTCCATCCTAGATTTGACTCCTCCAATCCCCTGCCCCTCCCCCAGTTCCCTTCCATCCCCTCGCTGGTCTGAAAGGGATGACAGGAGGATATAAGCTGCACTTGATTGAGTTCCTGACTTCCTCTCGCCTCCTCCACATTCATCTCAGCTTCTCATGCAAGGCAACTCCCAAACATTACATTTACATTTAGGTATTTAGTAGATACTCTTATCAGAATCAGAATGGGTTTTTATTTGCCATGAAGGTTTGCACAGACAAGGAATTTACTTTGGCAGGAGCCTACCGAGGCAGCCATTTACAGTGACATTATCCAGAGTCCCTTACAGCACAGTACAGGGACATTCCCCCCAAAGGCAAACTGGGTGAAGTGCCTTTCCCAAGGACACAACGTAATTTCTGGGAATCGAAACGGCAACATTTGGATTACTAGCCTGATTCCCTAACCGCTCAGCCACCTGGCTCCTTAGTTAAAGTTGAAACATAGTTGAAGATGAGAAGGAAGATGTTATTTGTGGAGCTGAGATAGTTGAGCTATTTCTCAGGGCTGCAGGATACTTCTTTCCTGACAGACTCAGATATGTAGACACTCAGCCCTCGCTGAGTGAAACCAGGTCTGGTATCAGGGACGGACAGCTTTCTCTTATCTACACCTCCCTGAGACCAACACGGTATGGATCATCTCACTGTGATACAAACATCCACTATCTGGAAGATTCCAACAACATTCAACTTTGGTCCTAACTCCCTAACTCCCTTTTGGGGTTTGAGATATAAACATAGGCTACCTCTCAGTGAGGTAATTACTGTAGTTAATATGTGTGTAGCGGCCAGCGAGATGGACTGGTGCCACTGGGGAATATACGAAACGCTTCCAAAGATCTAGTCTCTTGTGCCTTAACCTGTTAATCTATTACAATCTTCCGGAACATGATACAAAGAGCGGGGAAATGTGAGTGACATTTCAGATGGAGGATAAAAGTGACCAGAAGATTTTGAGACCCTGAGGAGTTAACAGGCTCACGAGTGATCAGTCTTTCATTCTCTCCCTGTCCCAGCGGCTCAGCGTCAGCCGAAGAGCCGGACAGGGGCCATGAGGGCTGCTTATAAAGATGGCAACAGGCACAGAGGGAAGCTTAGCTGGATGTGATCATACATAGAGAGGTACAGAGCCCTGTCTCACAGTCACCACACTGACTGATCCCTTCGAGAGACTAAGAATGATAAACTCAGGATCGGTCACTGTTCGGCTTTTGAACGGTGCAGCCCAAAAAAGATTTCAAAATAAAATGTTCAACATAAAAATAAAATACAAACCACAATTACTTCAATTAATAAAGCAGACTTAAGGCAGGTCTGGAGACAGGGGAAACAGTACGATTGCAAACAAGACAGCAAGGTTTTGAGCAGTTTGGAACAATCTGAACGATAACATGTTTCTTGTTCTGTCGTGTTTCAGATGATAATTCCATTGAGACAAAAGATGAAAGATCAGAGTTTGGTAGTGAGTCATAACACAGCTGTGATCTAAGCCTGTATCCGTCCAGACTCCTGGGGTAGGAGGGATAGAGTCAAACTCACCCTGCCATCTTGCGAGTTGCTGGGCCGGGCCGAGCTGCGGTTGAAGGCGTGGGCAGGGTCTTTGTGGTACACCTTTAGGCAGGACTGGGCTTTGATGTTCCTGCGCAGGGCCAAACGTGCATGATGTCAGGTGTGCGTACAGTGTACGTGCGTTGAGCGTGTGTGCGATCCAGTCCTGAGAGGAGCTGGGTGGCTAGCTGCTGAAAAGGGGCGTGGCCAGGGAGAGGCGACAGGGGCCTCCTCTCTTGTTTGGCAAACAAAAGCAGCTGAAGCGCCTGTGCAGCTGAACGGGGGTAGGGAAAGAGGAGGGGAACCTGACTTGTTTGAGAGACCTTCAAGCACACCAACAGAGCTCAATCATGGGCCTTTTGGACTGATAGAGCAGGCCAATGGGTTGGAACTGGGGATTAATTTAAGGGTCTAAATACAGTCTTGATGGAATGAGACCAAACTCTGTCGATCACTTGCAGCACAGCGTACCTGATGTCGGAGAGTTCATAGTAAATGTTCCTGGTGTCATCTTTGATGTAGACGGCCACGCTGGGAGACTCCAGCATCTTCATTGTGAGTTGCTGGGGGAAGGCACTGACGAACAGAGCCCTGACATTGTCTCCGCTGCTGATGTCACTAGGCATCCGGATTTGCTTGCTCTCCTCACCGTACTGCAGGTACAGAACCCCTGGACAGGAAGGGGTGGGGGGACAGATCTTTAACCAGGAGGGGCGGACAGACAGATAGACAGACAGGAAGACAGGCAGGAAGTAAAACCTACCCAGTGACCTGTCTCTGGTCTGGCTGGAAGACCGGGCCACAGGCAGGCTGGCGCGCGCTCGACAGCCACGGGTAAAGGCAGCAACAGCAGGCAGAGTGTCTTCCTCAGACATGGTGTCCAGGGACTCCAAGGATACCACAGAGAGGGGGTCCAGCTGTTCTCCTACACCCAGAACACCTGCACCGGGAAGTGGGCTCGCCGATGACCGTGTGGTCCTGACCTGGAGGACCAGGGAGAGTGAGATTAGGGGGGTTTATGAACATGCTATCAATCCTAACCTTGTATCAACAAGTGTGTTTGTACGAGTGTGTTTGAGTGAAACTTGTACACCCAGCTGCAAATACAAAAATAGGACACAGTTTTTCATGTGCCACTTCAATACATGAATGCACATGTACTGACACTGACTACATTTACATTTATTCATTTAGCAGGCGCTTTTATCCAAAGCGACGTCCAAGACAGAGCTTTACAAAAGAGCATTGGTTACTGAACATAGCAACGTGATAGTCCCCAAACATAGTGAGTTTAAGGATTATGAAACATGCATCGTGAGAAACCAATAATAAGAGCATTCAGCCGAACAAATTTAAGGCAAGCATCTCAATAGTGTGCCGTGTAGGAAGCGAACAACAAAGCAGCAACAACAACTTCAGTGCAGCTGACTGCGAGTACCAAAAACCTATGCAGGTTTGGATAGTCGAAAAGACAGTCTACTAAACACTGAAGTAGGATCATGTTGCTAAGGTCCCTCAAGTCCCTTAACTGTCAACCTGTCTTGAAGTCAATTACAGAAACTGAAGCAAAATAGAGGCACGATGCAGCAGTTATATACTATGCTTTGGCACAGAGCCAATTTGCTGCAGGCTCTACATGTAACCATAGCCATCGGTTACAGTTTATCTAAAAGCCACCCATGACCCATTTAGGAGACAAGCAGATGATTTCATTTTGGGGCACAGTCATGTGTTCCTCAATTTGTCCCTGGTACATGGATTCTCTTTGACATGTGCAACTTGACACAGAGACAAACTCTCTCTCTCTCTTTCACACACACATGTAGACACACTGACTCACTGTTCTTTTTACCACAAGGTTGGCAGTTGCTCTGACACACTCCAGTGAGTAATCGCCTACGGCACCCGACCCCTCAGATTTACCTAACGTTCCCCTCCTTACATGCACAGTTGTGCTAGTTGGACCACACAATTGGCTAGTTGTACAGCTCGATTGTCAGACTGAATCTACACTTATTGAGTAAATCACTTATTGTTTGGACCTATTTTTCTTTTTGTGCCCACAGCACATGATGCATGTTTACCATCCTTGGCTTCATTAAGCCAAAAAATCCACTATGAAATAACATGAAAATAACCTGGATTCTGATCAGCAGATTCTTCCAATGCCAGGTAATTACCTGGTCAGACACAAGGAAATTACAGTGAACCTTACATCACATTGTTTGATTTTCACAACTGCAACACAGAAGCATGTCATAGATGTAGCTTTAACATTGCTTCCTCCAGACAATCTTCTACATCCATTCCAAACCTTGATAAAGACTTTTGGAAACTTGTGAAAGAAGCAGTTAAGTCAAGGTAAAAAACCCTCAAATCAGAAAATCAATATGGGCTCCTTGTGCTGGGCTGCGTAGCTCTCAAACAGTAGATAACACTTAACACATTGGTTAACCCATGGCCCTGAAGACAGCAGTAGAGAGGAGGGCTATATGGATAAAAGGACCCAGGTTGAGCAAAGTCGGATCAGACCAAGCATGAGATTGCTCAGATGGGCCGCTCTTTGATCCAGTAATAGCTGTCAGATGTATTGCAGTAACTATTATGGCTAGTCTGTTTGGCAAGGTGCCAGATCTTTGAGAGCAACTGGCTGTTATCCTCCACATCACAGAAGTCTGACAGGGGTTGAGTACGGGAATCAAGCTTGAGTTCTGGTGTGAGGCTATCCAAATTATACAAGCAAGTGTACACTGTAAGAGTGGTACCAAAACCAACCTCTACTCTGAGGCAATTGATAGTCTCTGATGTCAGTCAGCAGCCGACATCACGTTAAAATTATACAACATTATTGTGAACATTGTCTTTGTTCATAGTACAGAGAAAGGCCGACGCAATATTCAAAACCTAAAATAAGTTTAATTGTAAAAAATATCGAACTGCATGCAAAAATAGCAAGGCTGACTGCAGCCGTCCGTTCAGACAGAACAGTCCAAGACCGCTATTAAGACCTTACCTGAACAGAAAATAAAAATTCAAATTCGGTCAAGCCGAATTAATCAAATTTTGCAAGCGCATTTTCGATTTAACAGCTTATACAGCCATCTCCAATTCTGTGTTTCTTTTGAAGGTGACGCTCGCATGAAATGAGCGTTCGGAGTACTGTGCTAACCTACGGAAACCCCACCCTGTCCAATAATGCAGGATTTACCTGTCCAACTAGCAAGGCAGTCTAAGTTTATTTTGCGCCATGTTCATATCGTTGCCGAGAGTAACAATAACAAACGACTAATAGCCTACCAAGCAACCACTCCTTGTCCGATTATTTGTCAGTCCTTCTTGTTCTTTATAGCACGTCAAGGTTACATGTTCTGGCAATAATTAGTTCAATCGGGTTTCTCAAACTTTTACTAAAGCAACTTCATTGTGTGGAACACGCTTTTAAAAGGATATTACACATAACTGAAGTGAAACCCATTGTAAAATTAAATATTTTTGTTATATGTAAGGCTCACCATAGTAAATTCCTTGTTTGTGAACACTTACTTGGCAAATAAACACAATTCTGATTCTGACATTGGTCCATATCTTCTCCTTATCCAAAGCATATCATACAATTCCCTTCACGTTCCCGCCGTATTTTTAAACCCCTAGCTTACTTCATTATAATTACATGTATTATTATTCTTACTGTCAATCTGGCAAGGACTAACCTGTTCTCGCATGCGCTCGTGGTGCCCCATGATGACAGCAGCATGGTGGGGGTACTTCTGTCTCAGGTGATCCAGGAACACCTCCTTCCTTCTCTCAACATCCACCTGCTGCATGGCCTGGCTGTCTGGGGTGGTCCTGGGCCCGTCCCTGGCTCCGCGGGGCCCTCCTATGGTGTAGCGTCTGGCGTTGGGGGAGCGAGGGGGCAGGTCTGACAGGTTGTCGCTGGCTAGGATCTGCTTCCTTTGGATCCGGTCTGGGTCCTCTAAGCAAGATGAGGAGAGTCTAGGGAGTGTGTGTACTCCTCCTGGCTCTGTGGAGTGGAGAGAGTAGTGGAGGAGAGGAGAAGAGGGGAGATAATGGGAGAGGAGGAAAAAAGAGAGCAGAGAGAGAAGAGTGAAGTGACGATGAGGTGTGTTTTTGTGTGAATTTGTGTGTTTGTGAACTGGAATAGAATGATGGAGATCTACGGTATACAAGTTGATGATACCCAGCATGACCTTATCCAACTGAAATTCGCCTTGAGGCAAACTACATGCTACTGGGAAAATGCAAACAACATGCAGCAGCCATACCATACCCCATGAGATTACCATAAAATTCCTATAGTCAGAGGCTTAAATTTACACTGGGGGATAAAAACCATGAAAAAGTCACATGTCGGGAGAAGCCAAACATAGTGACTGAATCAGGGTTAGTGGTTTTCTACGGTGTCTAGAGTTAGAGTGTAGATATGTGTGTAGAAATGACACCACTCATCCCTCAACGATTCTGGATCGAAGAGAAGTGGAGAATGTGAAATAGAGAAAAGAGTAAAGATATCATGGAAGTTTGAGATGAGAGTGAGTGAATGGTAAGCCAACACTTGATGTCATAGTTTTAGAACAATTACAACTCTGAAATCACAGGGCAGAATGCCTAGAACCTTGAAATGCATACGTTGGCTGTGAAAAACGATTAAAGACCATAGTCCAACCCTCTCAGCATCCACTTAAATTTGCCTTCCACTGTTAGGAACGTATGAAACGTCAAGCAAACGGTTGGTGGTGACACGGTACATCCCCTCATTCTATAGAGCGCTGTGTGGTTAAGCAGCGAGTCTATGTGGTTTGACAAAATAATTAACATATTTTAAATGCCTCTTGTGTTGCAGGGAGAAAATACTTAAACGACTGTTTACTTGACGCTCAGTGACGGCATATGTCTACATTGTTGAAAAGTCTCCGAAAACGACTCCAGGCTGAAGCATTGCCGCACAACGCGATGTTGACATTTGAAGTCTTCCGGGAGGTATGTTTATAATGAGGGCCTTAGTGGTCGAGCAGAACATGACTTTTACAATACTGCTTGGAGAGTGACGATAGAGGAAAGGGGGGGCTGAAATTACAGCTGCTGCTTGTAAAGAAAGAAAAAAAAAATCAATATACATAAAAATTTATAGCCCATAGAAAATTAAAATATCCCCACTGCGGGACAAATAAAGAATTGTCTTATCTTAAAATAATTACCTAATAGAGTAACAGGGTCATGTGTTTTTTGTACTATGGTTTTTTAAGTACAGAATGGATTAACACTTAAAAATGGGCACACAAACTTCCTTCCTGTCCAGAAAAATATCCGCAAAGTAAGAGACTGCAAGAACAATTCTCCTCAAATGACTCTGCTTCTGTCTGGAGGGGGCTTAGGCAAATTACCAACCACAAGCCCAGAGCCCCACCCACCACCAACGACTCCCGCCTGGCCAAGGACCTGAACGAATTCTATTGTAGATTCGAAGGACAATCGGACAGCCCCATGCCCCAGCCCCACCCCCCACCCCTCTCCCCACCCACCCCCCCACCCCCCTCCTCCCCAACCATCACCCCACCCCCTACCCCCCCACCCATCAACACCAACACAATGTTGACTCTCTCCATCCAAGAGAGGGAAGTTAACAAGTGTTCAAGGGACAGAACCCTCGCAAAGCTGCGGGGCCGGATGCTGTCTCACCTGCCACGCTGAAGCACTGCGCTGACCAGCTGTCTCCGGTGTTCACCAACATCTTTAATACCTCCCTGGAGATATGCCACGTGCCAGCCTGCTTCAAATCCTCCACCATCATCCCTGTGCCCAAGAAGCCCAGACCGACAGGACTGAATGACTACAGACCCGTCACCCTGACATCTGTGGTAATGAATTCCTTCGAACGCCTGGTGCTGGCACACCTCAAAAACATCACAGACCCCCTCCTAGACCCCCTGCAGTTCGCCTACAGAGCCAACAGGTCTGTGGACGACGCAGTCAACATGGCCCTCCACTTCACCCTCCAGCATCTGGACTCTCCAAACACCTACATCAGGATCCTGTTTGTGGACTTCAGCTCTGCCTTCAATACCATCATCCCGGCTCTGCTTCAGGACAAGCTCTCCCAGCTGAACGTGCCCGACCCCACCTGCAGGTGGATCACAGACTTCCTGTCCGACAGGAAGCAGCGTGTTAAGATGGGAACGCAAGTCTCTGACTCCCGATCCATCAGCACCGGATCCCCTCAAGGCTGCATCCTTTCCCCCCTGCTCTTCTCCCTGTACACAAACAGCTGCACCTCCAGTCATCCATCTGTCAAGCTCCTGAAGTTTGCGGACGATACCACCCTGATCGGGCTCATTTCTGATGGGGACGAGTCTGACTTCAGGTGGGAAGTGGACAACCTGGTGACTTAGTGTAGCCAGAACAACCTGGAGCTCAACGCTCTTAAGACAGTGGAGATGGTTGTGGACTTTAGGAAGGACCCAGCCCCACTCCCCCCCATCACACTGCGCGACTGCCAGGTCAACAGTGTGGAGTCCCTTTGCTTCCTGGGCACCACCCTCTCCCAGGACCTTAAGTGGGAGCTGAACATCAGCTCACTCACAAAGAAAGCCCAGCAGAGGATGTACTTCCTGCGGCAACTGAAGAAATTCAGCCTGCCAAAGACAATGATGGTGCAATTCTACACTGCCATCATCGAGTCCATCCTCACCTCCTCCATCACCGTCTGGTACGCTGCTGCCACTGCCAAGGACAAGAGCAGACTGCAGCGTATCATACATGCCGCTGAGAAGGTGATAGGCTGCAACCTGCCATCCCTTAAGGACCTGCACACGGCAAGGTCTCTAAAACGGATGAGGAAGATTGCGGCCGACTCCTCCCACCCTGGACATTCTGTGCTTCAGCTGCTCCCTTCTGGCAGGACGCTGCGGTCCATCAGGACCAAAACCTCTCGCCACAAGAATAGCTTCTACCCTTCTGCTATTGCCCTCTTCAACAGGGCCAAGGACTCAGTTTGAGACATCCACCAACACCCCACACCCCCCTCCAGAATCCCACTGCACTCTGCCACTTTAGCACACAACACTTTAAACTTTAAAAACTTTTTGCACCACTGTTTACACTACTGTGTATATACCCCGCCCCCTCCCCCCACCCTCCCCCCCACATAATATATATACCCATTCCACTCTGTACCTATGTTATTTGTACTTCCATGTTACCTGTATCATTTGTACTATTTGCATCATTTGTATTATTTGTATCATTTGTATTATTTGTTTATATGTGTCATATCTGTAGTGTATTTTACATTGTATTTATTTTTTATTTTATTAGTATGCCACATATATGTTCTATGTTTGCTCATTCCTGCCAAAGTGAATTTTATGTTTGTTAATTTTGCATAGCGAATAAACCCCCATTCTGATTCTGAATCTGATTATGAGTGGTAAACCTTGCTCCTATGTATTGGAGCAGGTCCAAGCTGCACAGCCACAGGGGCTGGAGGGAACCCAGAGGTTTCCCCCTCATGTTAACTTTGGTGTGTGTGTCTGTGTGTGCACATATGTGCGTGTCTGTCTGACCCATGGAGCTTCACAACTTTAAGGGATATCCTTAGGCCACCAGGCCACAGCAGGATGTCAGTTACAAGCTGGTGGATGGTGATGCCGTGTTTCCTACTCATTACCCAGAGGAAACATCTCCCCAGTCACACACAGGACACACAAGGTCAAGGTAGGGCTAACCAAGGTCAGCTCAACAACTGGGCGTAGGCCTTAACCAATGAACATGTACTTTTACTGATCTATATAACTAACGTTCAAGAAGCTAAAAGAGCTGCGGGGGGCGGGGCGGGGGGGGGGGGGGCATGTTTTTCTACTAGTACATGCTAAGGCTGCACCCTTTTAGCTCAGCCCAGTAAGATGGTAGAGGAAATGGTGGAGGCATATCATCGAATATGCTGCCTTATATATATGATTATGCCTAATCAATAAAGTATTCTGAGCAGGGCTGATGGCATACAGGGTCCAGTCCTTTCTGGATTAGGGAGCAGATGCTGGATGACACTCATGATGATGTTTTCTCATCTGTGTCTCAATGTGTGTGGTTATGTGTGGGTGTGTACTATGTGATTGTGTAAGATTGAATGTGTTTGAGAGAAGCACATGTGCAATGTACGCAACTGTTTAGACTTTCCGCCAACAAGTTTCTATTGGCTCCTAAATGTGTTGTTGTTAATCTGTTTCACCAATTTTACAATGCTTACCGATTATATTACACATCCGATTCCTGATCAAACCGTACTTAACAGTAATCACTTACAGTCATCAGGAGACAGGTTTTGGGCTTGTACTGCACTTGCTACTGAGCTCACATGACTTTACAGTAATAGATGAGTTTGCAGGAAATAAGATTAATCGACTGTGTGCCAAGCAACGTGTCAACATTCGGTATCGTCATGAGTGAGAACTACATCCTCTCCCAGGGAAATGCAAAGCTTAACACAGGCTTCTCTCTGCTTGACTGAGTGGTCAATTACAGCCAAATGAACAGAGGATTACAGATGACTGAGATCAGAGATATTACTGTACTGCTGGTCAATCACCTTCATGACTAAATTACATCTGTAATGTTAGTTTTTCTCTGGAACTGTAGACTTGTCAAAACAAATTACCCAAAATGTGGATATTTCAGTGAATCTCTAAACACTATAGAGCCCTCATTTTATGTACCTAAATGCTAAATGTAGTTCTACGTATAAATTTAAAGCTGATTACCCAGGTCCAGAACAACCACGCATACTCACCATAATCTCAACTCTAAAATAACCTCAACCATAGCATAATCTTGTCATGTACAATATGGTGACAAACAGACATACATTCTCATTTTATCTCACCTCTTATTTTCTTTTCAGGGAGTTCTTTTAGTCCTTTCACACATTTCTACTCAACCAGACCCAACTCTGCAGTGACAGGTCTCACAGAATCCAGCACATGGAAAGATATGGTCAAAACGTGTATGTATTTCTGTGCCTGTGTGCCGGTGCATGTGTTCCTGAGGAAGCTCTATTGTAGGGCTGTCCTCACTGTTTCCACACCTCCCCTGTTTCCCAGCCCTCTGAATGCACATTTGGGAATTGAACTAATCTATGAACAACACCACATTTCAACATTGAAAAACAAGAGCAGATAAATTGTTTTACTATTTTCTTTTTTGCTTCTTATATCTGAAAACTCTCTACTGATGAATAAGAGACAGACTGCAGTGCATTGAGGAAAATATTTTTGGTAATTTTGTCAAATTTAAAACTGGACTACGACAAACCCATCCCTTTTCAACATGAAAGATACATGATTTCAATTAAGCATTCGGTTTTAGGCACCTACAAGCTTGCAAGTTATAATACACATTCCGGTACACATTTACGGAGCTCTGCCCCGATTTCAAAAACTGACTAACTCGCTCAACAACAGATTCTGCATGAAAAGCAGCGGAGACACTGCATGCTCCACGGTGTGACAGTGGGCACAGGCGAGTAGGGAGCAGCGCAGGGAGACACAGATGTAAAGGAGGCAGAGCAGAGGCAAGGAGGAGGCCACAGTCCGCTCCTCTCTCCTGTTTGACAAAGCTGATCTGATTGATTTAGTTCACTCCTACCCTCGAGGTGGATTCCTGCGCGCTCTGCTACACCAGGGAGGGCTGGGGTATACGCTGCATTGGTTCTGTATGCAGCCAGCCAACGGCTCAGCTGAAATGCTGGAAGATTACATTATGGTTATGAAGGGGACTGTTTCTCTATGCGTTTTGTCTAGGTGTGTCATAAGGCTGGACTGAGATAGTGGACAAAAAGCATCAAATGTAACACTGTTTGTCGCATGAATGTTGCAACGTAGCTAGAAGTAATGTTCTTTTCACAGTATAGACTGTCTTGTCTGCTTTTTAACCCATACCATACTCATCATAACTTGTCATTCCTCTATCAGAAATGTCACGCAACATACAACAAGACAAGTACACTGGAATCTTTGAAACTGAGGGAGTGGCCTTGGGCTGGAGAAAGACAAAGCAAGAAATAGAGAGCGAGAGAGAGAGAGAGAGAGAAAGAGAAAGATCCTGCCTCCCCTGTCAATACCGGCCCATTCTTCAAAAGGCACTCCTTGGATTTTGTTTCATTGGGCTGAAGATCCTTGAGACCTGCTGTTCTTTTTACTGTGTAAAGGGCACATCCAGTAGTGTTGTCAACCAGATGGAGTTCCTTAGACAAATCAAGTCTCATACTAGTACAGACTTTGACCTCTACCCAAACCATCTAATCAGTTGGTCCATCCATCCATCTATCCAGTTTCTTCCACTTATCCCGCAGACCTGGGGCGGGGTCGTGGGGGCAGCAGCCTGAGCAGGGAGGCCCAGACTTCCGCTCCGCACACCTCCTCCAGCTTCTCCGGGGGGATTCCGAGGCGTTCCCAGGCCAGCCGAGAGACATAGTCCCTCCAGCGTGTATTCCCTGGGGCCGCCTCCCAGTAGTGCATGCCAGGAGGCATCCAAAAACAGATGCCCAAGCCACCTCAGCTGGCTCCTCTACTCCGAGCTCCTCCTGTGTGACCGAGATCCTCACCCTATCTCTAAGGGAGCACCCCTGCGAAGGAAACTCATTTTGGCCGCTTGTATTTGCGATCTTGTCCTTTCGATCACTACCCAAAGCTCATGACCATGGGTGAGAGTAGGAATGTAGATTGACTGGTAAATCGAGAGCTTTGCCTTGCGGCTCAGCTCCTTCTTCACCACGATGATCAGATACAGAGACTGCATCACTGCAGATGCTGCACCAATCCACATGTCAATCTCCCGTTACTTCCTTTCATCACTCGTGAACAAGACCCCAAGATACTTGAACGCCTCCACCTGAGGCAAGGACTCCCCACTCACCCAGGGGGAGCAAACCACCTTTTTCCGGTTGAGTACCATGGCCTCGGATTTGGAGGTGCTGATTCTCATCCCAGCCGCTTCACACTCGGTTGCAAATCATGCCTTCTCTAGATCTACAAAGCACATGTGCACTGGTTGGCCAAACTGCCATGAACCATCGAGCACCCAATAGAGGGTATAGAGCTGGTCCAGTGTTTTAGGATGAAAACCCCACTTCTCCTGAATCCGAGGTTCGACTATCGTTCGGATTGTCCTCTCCTGTACCCTGACGTAGACCTTACTGGTGAGGCTGAGAAGTGTGATTCCTCTGTAATTGGAAGACACCCTCCGGTCCCCCTTCTTGAATAGGGGGACCACTACCCCGGTCTACTAATCCAGAGGTACTGTTCAAGACCGCCACGCAATGTTGCAGAGGTGTGTCAACCAGGACAGTCCTACAACATCCAGAGACTTTAGATACTCAGGACGGATCTCTTCCACCCCTGTCCACCAACTGATCAGTTGGTGTTCATGTAAAAATTTATCTATTAAATTTACTGTGGAAAACATTTAGAAGAATGTAACCAAACTCAGTAACAAATAAACTATGTTAGTAGGGGAGAATAAGGATAAATCATCTATTTCACACTATCCTCCAGTCCCCTCAGACTCTCCTTCTTTATCCTACATTCAAAATACATACTGCTCCCAACAAATAGAAACCATTCACTGAGGGGTATGTGCTGACGACATTCTCAAATTAAATATTTGAGTCTGGGAGGCAAGGGATGAGACTACTGTGTTCTGTGAATTCTGTGTTTAATTCAAATACTTACATTTGATTGAAGAGGGTTCTATACAGTAATGATTGTGTGTGTATAACTTAGTCACCACCGAGCACTGGCTATTGTGGGGATGAAGAGACTGTGGACATCGAGATAAGAAGAATTTCCAGCTCTTTCCTAACAGGTTGAAAAGACTAAGATTAATTGCTCCCATTCTTTATAATGGGGGACTGTAGCCTCAGTAATGTCATGTGCATCTTACCCTGGGTCTTATAAGCCGTAAAAATAGCTGTGTCATCCGTTGTTGCATAAATCAATTGCAACAAGTGATCAAAATAAAAGTCGGATCTGCCAAGCAGCTGTTTCAGATGCTGTCCTGCTCAGTGAAGCAAGCATCACTGTTTTTGACTTCCATTTTTTTTATACAAATGTCAGTGTTGACCTCAGCCAGGCTGGGGCAGAACAGCAGTAGGGGAAGGGAGCGGATGAGAGGACAGGCTTCCGTCTGATCTGAAATCACGCAGCTGTCGCAGGGAATCAGGGTCCGGCCAGAGCTGGGGCTGTAACATGCAGAGATAGGCATAATAACTCAAATCACAAGGAGACATTTGGAAGGAAGCAGAGGACTCGGGGGAGGTGGGGCAGGGAAGGGGGGGGGGTAGAGGAATTACATAAACTCAGAATTTAGGAGGATGCCGATCAGAATGAGAGAGGGGTTTGCTACACTACGGATCATGGAATATTTGACTTAAAGACTGAAGAACTCCATCTGTACTCTATCATACAAACTGTTTCGCACACTTCTCCTTCTGGGAATCTCAGTTTTGCGCTGTTAAAAATAAGAGTGAGATCATCCTTTTCACAAATACATATACACACTCACCCAACCACACATACCACACACACTCATGAGTGTGTGAGCGGAACAACTCAAAAAGTTTTAGTCCCCAAAAAGTACATCAGTGAAAACAGGAAACCAAAGAAAAAGACTAATATGACATTCTGCAATCTCTTCATTTCAGCAAGAATAAATACACTGAAGTCTGAAATCTCATAGTAAGCAGCTCGTGAGCTACAGTCTAATCTTACCACATGAACCAAGTGAGTGAACCAAATCCTCTCATCTGACATCAGCGGGAAAATAATTACTCTCAACAGTAACATATGCTTGAACTGCAGGGTTGATTACTTGAGACAACAGACTGTCTACACACTGCAAAGCCATTTTCTTTTTAATTTGATGTGAAAGTTTGTTGTTACTGAAGTGAAACGTTTAGTTACTGAAAACATGTCAGTCATGGATCATTCCTCATGTCAGGATCAGGGGGCAGAAAGGGGCAGACTGAAATTCAGGAGTGATCTCTGAACCTGTAATCATAGCCAAGCTTATTTTAATTCATTTGTATTACAACAATTAAACATCAATGAAGTTCTGTTCAACAGCACTGCAGTAATGACAGCTTGTGTCACTGTATAGAAGGAGAACAAGTGTGACAAAGTGAGTGTAGGTGTATGTGTGTGTTTTGTTAATCATGTAGGGGTATACAAGCCTGAAAGGAAAAAATAAATTTCCAGAAGAGGATGAATTGAGGGCAGATAAATCCAGCTCTCTGCGGCCTGGAAGGAGAGAATTAGGGAGAGATCTTTCTCAGAGCACCCTGGGCTGCTGCTGCTGCATATCAGTGCACTGGTGGCGGCAGCTGGAGTCAGATAGAGAGCCAGGGGAAATGTCATCTGCTAGTTAAAGTATCATTCACACACAGACCCACAGACATGTGCACTACACACACATATACACCACACACACCCACTCGCATACACACCACACCCACCCACCCACGCACATTCACCCCACCCACACAAATACACACTCTACACACCCACACACAAACGTACAGTATTCATGTCTGCTTTTCATAGTGATTTTTGGTTCCTGTCCTATTCTTGAACCACAACTCATGCAAGCTTTGGAAAAGAAAATCCCAGCTGTAGAGAAGCCATCCTGTCACATTAATGTGACATTCCAAGTACCAAGTTTCCCCACAATAGTTCAACCTGTTTTGACCCATGTTCACCCATGCCCTTGCCAGGGCAGGTCTCTGCTACAGTGTCCAGATGAGACCGTGTGGTCAGGCAGTAGGTTGCTTTAGACCCCAGTGCAACTGGAGATTAACTGCATTTTACAGACAGGGAATGTGATGATATGAGGTGGAATGTAAGGGATCAGCACAGTGGGAGCTAAAAAGGATGACCTCCTGCTTAATCCCCAGGGTGCAAAGGGGGCCTTCAGCACAATGGGACCAGACCTCATGTGCTCTGGCAGGAATGCAGGACAATACAAAACTGCTCTCCTGACAGAGTGATCTAAGCTCCTCTGCACGCGGTACAGTAGCTGTATGCATGCGTGTATGCGTGCGTGCGGTTTCATCAGCGTATATGATAGAGTGAGTCTATGTGTGTGAGACTGGTCATGACTGGCTTTGTGCAGATCTATTTAGTGCCACACTGTGAAATGATCCACTCTTTAGTGTGTATTAACCAACAATTTGTAATATAACACTCATGGAAATACACAAATGACTGCCACTCAAAATGTAGGCATAGTATATCTTCATAATGCAAGTTGGCAAACGTTTACAATGTGCTGGTGAACAAAACAAATACATGCAGTTCAACTTTAATGGTTTGAATAAAACACAGTAGTTGTCTAATCAATATTACTGTAAAGGTAAATACCCATTATATTCTAGAGAAAACATACACTCACACCTTTTATCTTAAACATTTTACAAATGTAAAATCTGGACAATTGTTGTAAATTAAACTTAGACAAAATAATATCTCCACCACTGCAGAATAGAGACCTACCTTGGGTTGAGTTGGAAGCAGTCTGCTGGGACATCCCTCTCCCCTGCTGGGCTTGTTGGTGCTGGTTCTGCTGGACGTTCTGGGCTCTCACCAGATTCCCCTCACTGCCCGCCCTCATTAGCCTCTCTCCCACCCTCAGCATGCAGGAACGGTTCCCCTGGAGCTCCTTCCTCAGAGGACCCTGCTTGGACCCCCCTGAGGAGGGCCTGCCTAGCTTGGACATCTTCCCAGCGTTGAGAAGAGCTCCGCTTAGGTACTCCAGATTGTTTTCAGTACTTCCTCCTGTCTCTTCCTACCTCTGAGTTGAGTGCCTGCCTCTCTAAGTCTATTGCTCAACCCTTTCTCTCACTCTCTACTCTTGTTCTCCCCCACCAACAAATCTCTAAATCTCTCAGTGTTTGCTTTTAACTAACGCCTGCACTAAATGTAGTAGTTTGTGCTCGCGGAGCCGGAGGTCTGTCTGGCCAGCGGGCAGATGTGGTGTCTGGTCTCTGGTACTTCTCTGCAGGCGAGGGAGACGATCTGTGTGTGAAGCCCTGCTCCTGGTGAGCAGCGGTAGCGCGGTATGATCAGCTGGAAGTAGATCCACGTGTTCGGTCTGCTGTACGTTGTTCCTGAGCCACCGCGCAGCTGTGATGCCGAGCGATGCTTCAGCCTGCCAGCCTACATGAGGGGAGTCACAATTTTCACCAGTCCTTCTGTGCTGTCACTGGCCTCTCTCTCCCTCTTCCTCTCTCTGTTTCTGTATTGCACACATACATGTACTACTTTTCTCTCTCACTCTTTAACACTGTCTACTTATTTCATTCAGTCCTCTCTCATTCACAAACTTGCTTCACGTTGCTTCGTCTCACGCCAATCTCTCTCTCTCTCTCTCTCTCTCTCTCTCTCTAAATCTCTCTAACGCACTCACCCTCAGTAATCTCATCACATGCCTCTAGTAAATGATCCCAGGATCATCCACCGCTGGTGTGTCAAGAACCCCTAATCTACTCTAATGTCCACTGGTTACAGCCAGGGTCTAACACCAAGCTAATCTAAGAGAGCAGCGTGTGTTTATACAGACGGTATTAATGTTCTGAAGCTGTAAGCAGAGCCATGCTGATGATTAAGGAACAGTTGTCCTGCATATACAGGGAGGGAGGTAGAGAAAGAGAGATAGACGGAGGGAGGGAACCACTGAGGGAGGGAGGTCTGGCAGACAGAAAGATAGGCAAGCCGACAGGCAGATAGACCAGACTGGACATTTGCTGTCTATATTTGTCATATGTCAGTGCATTAGGGGAGCTTGGTGATTAACATATTTTGTCTTTTCAGCAAAAACTGTTGAAACCACACACCACTGTACTTCATTGACCCATATCAAGCTTAGACTAATGGTCCACACAAAGAATTCTCCCAGCCTCCCACTAAGCAGAATCACAGGGCCAAATTCAAGCTCCTAGCAGACCAGAAGCCATGTACAGTACAGTACCATGAACTCTACTGTTTTCTCTGCACTCTGGACCCCTTCCTGTTAAACCAAATCATCTACATTACAGATATTCAGAGGCTCTGAACGCCTCACAGTTAACTGACCCAATTCAATCACATACTATAAGAGGGCTGGGCTGTCAGAAGGGTGGGATGGCATGGGATGTTTGAAACTCTGAGATCAGTTGAAGGTTTTCTGTTTTATTGGGGAACTTTACACTGAAGCTAGGTGAGTAGGAGACAGCAGAATTATACAAAACTGTCTCTATTCTGTTCTGAAGCATGAATTCCAGCCCCAATCGATCTTATCAATGTCTCTCTGTGCTGGTATTTTAAAGCCACGTCCAGAAGAAGGAACACAAATGTATTGATATAATATCATTATCTCACAATCAAATTATTTGAGGAGAACACTGTTGAATAACTTGTGACAGGTTTTGTCCGGTTTTACTGAATCAATATTATGCCTAAAGTGTGCCTACTAAGGCAACAAAGAGTCATACAAATTTATGAGGCAATTAATTATCATCTTCATCATGATTATGACCATTGGCTTAGAACTCAATATGATGACACTGTTTGACACAGGGCTCAATGTGCCAGTGCATGACCAAAAATATCTCCCTCAGTCACCATGTGTTTCCAGAGAGAGGCAGCGCGTTTCTGCTGTCATGCCTCTCTGAGGCAGTGGAATAAAATGGCTTTAATGGGAGAGGGTTATTTTCAGCCGCACACACCCTCCCTTTTTAACTCTCTGTCTCTCCTCCTATCTCCCTCACTCTTGTTCATTCTCATTTGCTCTCACTTTTCTTTTTCTGTGGCCAGAGGATGATCTTGGCTGGCCGAGGGGGTTTCCCTCACCCAAACAACTCGGCTGGGATGACATTGGCATGACACAGAGGGCCGTCCTCTGCTCTCCCAGATAGTGAAACGAGATCTTGCACCGTCACTATGACCAATATGAGGTTGGCACATGAGCTCCTGCTGAGAAGAACTGTTGTTCTTCATTAGATTTCTTTTTGCCATGCAAGTGGAAAAAAACTAGTGAATCGAGAGTGCTGGAATTTGGTACCAACCACAACACGCTCAAACTGTGCCAGAAGCTTTACTTAGGGTACATTATGGGACAGCAGCAGTCAAAACATGTCTGCCCTATATTGCCTTGAATGAACATCTCTTTAATATAACTAATGGTCAATGGCAGGTGTTAATACAACATCACAACTTTTGTGTTTTCCATACCACACCGTCATGTGTTGTGCAAGGCTGTTTTTGAACTGCCACTGGCATATCACAAGATATATTCATGGTGTTCCTTGAATCGATTTGAATGAGATCAGCAGATAATCAAAAAAACTAAAACAGAATAGGTATTTTCTTTGTATTTTTATGGACATGAAAATGACCGTTCATGGTGTGGCAGTGCTATGAAACGCCTTTCTCTGAGGCCCTCATGTGGTCAGAAAGCTCAATATAATTTGGGATAATTAATAATATTGCTGTACACCACATTTTCTGAAAAAGTATAGTATGAACATAAATTTGACAACACCGAGAACAGCACAATCAGTGTTGTTTCTAATTTACAATCCATGTGAATACACACTACTTTCTTTTGATTCAGCTTCACTCAAGTACCTCTAAACCAGTTAACTCTGTGTTATATAATGTCATGTTAATGATGTTTGCTATCCACTGAGAAAAAAACAGAAGAAGAAAATGATTTGGGACATATGAAGCAATTCAAACACAGCTCATTTGTATTAACCTGTGATCCCTTTAGGCTGTAAATCCCTTTCTCCTATTAATAAACCATATGTCAGATTAAACCTCAAAGTATCCCCCATACCTCTCACTGATTAATTAATTTTCTTTATTTGCATATGACAGAGGGGGCTTAAGTCACAAACATCAGTATGGGACGCCATTTGGCCTAAAAAGTAGTTCCCCCTCTGTGTCCTCTGTTTATGTTATTGTCACTGTGTGGGCTGGCAGGCAGTGGGAGGAGCCTGTGGAAGAGCTTTGTTTTGATGTGTTTTCCACCCAATCTGGCCTTCTCTCTCTCTACTCTCTGTGTGTATATGTGTGCGTGAGTGTGTGGAGCTCCCATGGGGCCGTAGGGTTAATATGCTGACTCCCTTGTCCCGTCCCTGTTGACAAGTCGCCTGCTGGGGGCTTTAGCCGCCACTCAATGACTGAGTCATGTGAAGCCAGGCACCTAATTTACTTTGAGGGGTATTTAGGGATTTCAGCAAGCCTCCCCTCTTCCCGAAGAGTACTGTGTACTCTTCCGGATACACACACAAATTAGGGTGTCAACTTTTACTCTACCTAAACATTGACATGAAAAAGAAAAGATTAGTGAAATTGCTTTTGAATATATTACGTTACAGTTTTGTTTTTTTCGTTTATATTGTCCATTTGTAAAATGTCAGTGAATATTTGGCTACATGCCCATATTAGATATAGGTATAGATATGGGTCTAGCCTGAAACTAGAAACTAATATAAACAAACCCTAGAGTTCTCTATTGCTATGCCGATAAAAAAGGCAGGGAACAAACGTGTAAAAGCTGAATTTGATTAATAGAAGTCCAGTCAGATAGAAATGAGATATGCATTGAGACTCAGTACAAATGGCCGAGTCAATGTATCCAATTATTAATACCCTGATTGTTTCCTCGTGCTGCATTTAAGCCTCTTAAAGGTTCCAACTGATCACCACCTTATTTTCTTGATTGAATATTACTGTCTTGGAACACTAGATGGCAATATAATCATGACATGGATACATCTGAGCAGTAAGAACTTGATATATCAATCATCCAAAGCATGACCATTTTTTAATGATAAATGAAAAAGCATTTTGTTATGAGCACCACTATTCATGGTTTTGGCATGCATTCATGCAACACTGTGAAATTACAATAACATATGTTGAAATGCAGTTTTGATCCAGTTATTTTATACATTGTTAAAGGATGGGTATCAATCCAGAACTTGATGATACCAACTCTTTAACCTATAATTTTGAATTAATGCTGGTTAGTAATGCCAGCCAGGCGCCCTTAGACTGATAAATTAGTGTCAACAACATCACAATGTTATTGATTTTCCCTTTCAACAGCCATTCCAATAACTCTATCAGGACACTCATGGTATAACCCTGGGAGGTGTATTAATAAATTAAATTAATAATTGCATAATTTCAATAAGTAAGATAAAATAATCGTTTATAATCGGAAATTTCCGTTTGCAACAGCAGCAAGTCCAGCATGCTGGAACACAATGGAATGTCACTATAAAATATCAAGCAAACACAGAAACACAGAACCTCTTAAAAATACATTTTCAATTCCATTTTTGCTGTAGTGCAATCAGTGCTATATGTGCTGTAGTGCAATCAGTGTTATATGTGAGTCATTGTAAGCCTAACCATCGTTAACTTATTTCTCTGAGCGAAGACCCTGGGCTCTCCGCTCCGCTGTACGGTGACATCATTGTTCATGGCCGCAGATGGCCTATTGTTCTTAACCAGTGTGGCTAAAACAAATATGAACTCCCACAGGTTTATACGTAATAGAACAGGCCCTTTAAAACACTACATGTAAACACAAAATAAACACGCATCTTACGCTTAAAATACAAATGTACAAAGAGCGGACACAAATAAGATTATAACTGTTGCGTATGATTCTGCGGTGGAATCGATGTCAGAATCCCCCCATCCCCCATCCCCCATCCCTTCTTGGCGGTTGTCGCCAAAATGCCTGTTGACATGTGATGTAGGCTATTGATCTCCAGTGTGTCTCTTTTTAAAGCACGCAGTTGTCAATCTCAGCCGTCTAAAAACATGTAGCAAGCAAACACAAGTTCTGGGCCACCCAAATAACAGAGGACTACAAACCAAGTAAATATGACACAACAACAGCCATGATCCTACATTATTTGGCTGGAGAAACTAAACTGTCTGATTAATTAAAAGTGCCATATTGTGTGGGCCTGAGGGCAGACTCGTACAGTAGAAGCTACGCTAAGGGACAGGAGAGGGAGGGGACATACCGAGAGTCTGTTTCTTTAACTGGCTGGCTATGGATGGGATTTTGCCATCAAGGGGAGGAATACATTTCCGATTGAAGGATTACGCTGCTCAGTCAGACTCACAGAGATTATGTTATTTAGACAGAGTCTTTGAGAGATTAAAAATAATCTTATCCTACTAGGTTTTTTTGACGGTAGCAATATTATGTGAGAACAGCTTTGTGATTAGCAGAGGCACCAAAGTGAACCACAGATGTAAAAGCGATGGTTTTTAGAAGATAAACCATTTTCACTAATCCCCAATCCATTGAGTTCAATGTGTGTATCGGTTCAAATGTAATTGGCCCTATTTTACTAATCCAAATTGAATTTGTAACTGAAATCCCAATACAATTATCTGTCATATGCAACTATGGTTGCCCATTCAAAATAATCCAATTGATGAGATAAATCATTGTGCACTGAGATTTATAATAATATTAAGCTTGTAATAATACTTCACATTGAACAAAAACGGCCAAATAGCCATTCAGATTATTCTTGTGGGAGGGTTCATGTGAGTACAGAAATTCTAATATATGCCATCTGATACTAAACTGAACTAGGGAAGGATTCTAAAATCACGTGGATAGTGGATAATGCCCCCTTTAGCAAGTATTGTTAAATGCAAAAAAGTCGACTGAATGCATTCCTGCAGTTGATATGATTAATCCATATGGTTTCCAATCTCTCACTAATAGGCATACACTCTCACGTACACAAATGTTTGATTACAGTGTAATTAAAATCAGTTCGTTCAGATCCGCTTGATCAGCGTATAGTTTTTTACAGTCAGATCAACTCTTTGGTCCGATGGCGCGTGGTTAGTAATTGTGTTTTAGTTGTCATAGCAACTTTTCCACAGTGTAGCACACATTGCACAACAAATTATTTTTGCTTCACTGAAGTTTCAGACACCTAAAATTATGGACCTGGTTAAGAAACCACAAAAATATGTTAAGTACGATGAAGAACAAGAAGAAAAAGTACAGAAACTATTTTCCAAAGAAGTTTATGAAATTCAAAGGTAATGTCGGACAAGCTTGCGCAAAAATATCTGACTCATTTTAGCCAAGCCAACGCGTTACGGTAGAGACAATAGTTACTATTACTAGTATCATACTAGTAGTGACAGGTCATTGACTGGCTGTTCTCAGTTATGGAGTTTGCTAGCTAGCTCCTTCTACTAGCTCAAGTAGGTAGAAGCTTGGCAACGGTTTCTGGAATGGGACTTGCCAGGCTGGGTTTGAGCTGTTGTAAATTGTAGGTGTAGTTTTTGTCTTCATTACATGTTAGGTAACACTAAAACAACCCTAGATATTCATTCTGTCTGTCTTTTGCCATGTTGACAATCCTAAAGATCTTCAATTGGGAACCAGCTGCGAGTTGGGTTCTTTGGCAGAGATGCTTGTGCCCAGACTGACGTCTCAGAGTTGCCCGTTATCAATTTGCTCTCCAGCTACACAACTAAGCTTATCAAGGTAGGTTGTCAAACAGATAGATACCTTATTTAAGATTCTTCGTTTTACATTCACAAATTTACATACCCAGGAGATCAAAATGAAAAAAGTACTTTCTGTCAACAATAAACCACTCTGCCCTAGGCCCACATCGACAACATTGTGATCCAAAATCTCACTGATCACTTTGGAGAAAGTGCAGAGGGATTGAGTGACACTGAGCATTCCACTTGATTTGCTCAGTGGTTCAATTCACTCTGTATTCCCTTTCATCTCATTAGTTTAGAAATTCCTATAACTTCACCCTTAAATGCATGGCTCCTATATGAGCCTGGACACCCCTGCTGTGAGGGCATATGGCGTCTTTGTGGAAAGGAAGAGAGTGTGTGCAGGGAGCAGCAATGACTGCCCTTTCCAGCAGAGTTAAACAAATTGATTGGCAGGCTAGTGGCTCTCTGCAGTGCTCTATTCATCCTCTGTAGCTTGAAAGTCATACTCATTCAACAAAGAGCCAAGCCCCCCCAAGTGCCTTGCCTGGTACAGTCAGTCTAGAGACACTGGTGTGTCTTTGTATTACTACTGCCAATCTGAGCACTGTAGTTGCAATCTTTTAAAACACATATTCAATGAGACCTTTTCTTTTGACTGACCGTATATTTAAATTTCAAGACATCGTATTTTTGCTTGTCAGGAAATAGAAATATTAAAGAAAGAAGTGGAGATGAAAGTGAAGTTTATGAAGGTCCAGTATGAGTCCAGACTGCAGGAAGAAGCAGAAGCTCTCTATGCCCATATCAATGACAAGGTCAAGGGTCTGGAGAATCACCACCAGGAGGTAAACATTTCAGACATTATCAATCTCTCTCTCTCTCTCTCTCTCTCTCTCTCTCTCTCTCTCTCTCTCTCTCTCTCTCTATCTCTCTCTCTCTCTCACCCACACAGACACACACATGCACAAACACCTGTCAAATAGGCAACATAATTCAACTCTGTTATTATGTACTCTTGTCACAGAAAGTCAGAATTCTTCGCAAAAGTTTCCAACAACAATTTGCCGATGCAATACCTGTGATCAATGCGAGCTTCAAGGTAAGCTACGTGCTGGAGACATTGCGCCAGTTAAATTGCATTTAACTTTTTCACGTTTGATTAAGCATCGTGTTTTCTCTCAGGCAAAAAAAACAAACAACCAAAAAAACACCTGTTCCCACAACTGTCTCTGTGTCATTAGAGATACTACATGAAACGTAGTGACATGGTGGTATCGCCGGGCAGCGACGCAGACCAGATAAAGGCCCTTGTGGCTGAGCTCCAGAATAAGACCCTTCAGATGGAGTGCCTGAGTGACCAGCTGAAGGACTACGAGCAGAGGGCCCTAGCACAGGTAGGACTGAGTGCGTGCGGAGGAGAGCGGAGGAAGAGGAAAGAGACAGGCAGCTGCTGCAGAGAAAACAGAAAGATGTTGTAAAACCCCTGGTCCCATGGAAACAGACGACTGCTGCTGAGGAGAATCAGCCCTTTGTTCCATGGGCTAATGAAAGCAGTCATGGGCGTAGTCCTGCTTTGGGGCAGATGGTGGAGCCAGAGCTTAGGATGTCATTGACTTGCTCGTTGACTGACCCAGCGCACGCTGTTGCTGTCTCTTTCGTAGAATGTTTATGGTTCCTCTCCGATGACCACAGTGAGTGGGTTGTGGTTTTATGAAGAAGAGGGATCATCAGCTAGACACGGAGGAAGGAGGGGAAGATTAAGAGGGAGGGAGGGAGGCAGGCAGGGCGAGGTGGGGTGGCAGGGAATGGGGCTGGAGGGTGTTGTGTGTAATGATGCACACAGGCGGAGAGGTGATCATCTGTTGATGCTGCATCTGTGCCAAGGTAGATGGAACAGTGCCCACACGGATTAAAGCCTCTGCCAACTGTAAAGCTCTCTCTGGCCTGACATCATATGCTACTCACTGAAATTTGTGTGTTGGTTGTGTCTCTTTCCCTCTTGTAATCCCTGGATTATGTTTGCGTCATCTGGGTAGATGTTTGTGTGGCCCTGGTTTGTAGATTGCACTTGGTTACTGAGAAAGCTAATGGCCCATGATTTAACTCTGAATCCATGACTTTCAGCTCCCTCCCCTCCTCGGTCTCTGTCTTTGACCAAACAAAAAAGGAAGAAGTAAAAAGGGGAAAAAAAGTTCATTCATATTATTTTGTTTTTATTTCTTCTCACAAATATTACCCCTGCTTGAAAAAGTACTGTCTCTTTTCAAAATGGGTGGAAACAAAACCAGTGAGAGGAACTGAAAGAAGGAAGGGGGGGGGGAGTCAGAGAGGAGAGGAGGCGGGAAGAACAGGAAGGAACAGGACCTTGAGTCTGTGAAAGCCTTTGAACGCCTGCACACTCAGTAGCCAGCCAGCAGCCCCAGTGCCTAAGTGTGACAGGCATGCAAAAGGCCCCGTAAATGCTCGGAGCAGTGTGAATGGTGGCTGTGGGGACAACAGCCGAGGGCCCACTGCTGTGTGGACATCACAGGGACCTGATGGGCTCCATGTGGCCCCCAGTCTGTTGGCTTCTGCGCCCTGACGGCTGATGTGATCCCAGTGACACCAGCAGTCAGCGTCAGCCAGGCACGGACTGCCATCTAAAGTCACAAAGCCGACATGAACCCTCTCCCTTGGAGACCCTGCACTCTGGAACCCCCACCCCTACCGTCACACTAACATCTAGAAACACACACACATAGAAACCAGCCCCCCAGCTTGTCCAGCCTGGTTACAGAGAGAGGTAGTTGAAGAGCCCCGGGCTTGACCGTGGGTGGAAGGCCCCAGCTGCCTCCTTTGGACTTCCAGAGTAAATTGACCTGAATGAGAGGGAGCACACAACCAGATGTGTATTATGCCTGTCAATAAAAATGGCCCCCATGAATGTAATGTACTCTCTGATTTTTTTCAGGGCAAGGATAAGGGGGAAGGGGAAAATGCTCTTTTTGTGTGTGTGCATCTTGCTTTTTCGTATTCAGCGATACCATTCAGAGATGGTTGTAAGATGGCTTTGTCTCTGAATAGCACTCATATTTGCCACGCTGCTTGAGAGCTTGCCCTTTGTTTTATGGAGTTTAAAGGGAGAAAGTTAAAAGGGTATTGTGTGTGGGTGTTTTGTGTGCATGGGTGTGTTTTGTCTGCATGTGGGTGTGTGGCTTTTGTGTGCACGTGTTTGTGTATTTCTTGGGGCATGCGTGTTTGTGTCTTTTTGTGTGCGTGTCTGCGTGTGTGTGGTTTTCAGATGAACTTGGATCAGGGAGTGGAGGATGCAGAGAAAGGCTGGCTGAGGAGTGAAAATGAAAGGCTGAAGAAAGATCTGGATGCTGTGCACAAACTCATGGAGGACGTTCTGTCTTCTCTGGACTCCAAAGAACAGCAGTTGGAGGAGGAAGGTACGACATCACTGGTCAGATCAAATCCTGACTTGCAGCACGTCATATTTTAAACCACCCCATTGGTCATCATTATTAGAACCAACTACATTCAAAAAGGTCCTCTGTGGTTCAAAGCATTGAAATAATGATGAGCATTAGAGTAAGCAGTGTTAAAATAAGTGTTAAAATATTAAATTTAGTAAGTCCTTACCCTTTATATTTCCTGGTCTTAATGTTTGACAACACTTGTTAGATTGGCCATCATCATCATCAGACACCGTGTGGGAGCCCTCCAAGAGAGAGCAAACACAACACAGGTGCATTCTCAAGGCTCAAGGGCTTTATCTCACCCTAATGTTTGACAATGTTCTTTCATTGCTTATGTAACTTAGGTAACCATCTGAGAAGGTTCCACCGAACGAGTGGCCCCGAACGAGACAGACACATATTAGCACAAACGCATACTGTATCTGCCCTGATAGAGCCTCGACGTGTGCGTTTGAGGCCCTGCTCCTTATTTGACTTGGTGTTGCAGTGCTCTTGTTGGAGGGTCTTTTGAGGAGAAGTCCATACTTTATTAAATTGAAATTAGCCCGGATTTCTGAATGCTGTGCGCTGTCATCTCTATTGAGCGTTTTTTCCTTGATGTGTAGCTCATTCAGAGGGATAGAAAGAGTCACCTGCTCAAGAGGATTTCAATAGTCTGTGACTAACTTTTTCATTTTGCGATATAAAACAGTGGATTGCAAAAACACACTTGGCCCTTGAACTCGGCGGTTTTAGGTCAGGTCAGAGAAATGACAGGAGAACAGTCTTTCTGACCAGTCAGGCCAGACACTAATAATAGTGTCTTGGAGCCCTCTGTGGCCTGGGCCAGTCAGGGTTCAAGTAGACCCTTCTGAGGCCAGGAACAGGGACAATACATGTCACATCCCCCTCTGCACCCTCTCCCCCCACCTCACATACACTGTCTCCCTCTCACACATCAGCTGTCCTCTCGGGATCTTTAACACCCCACCACCCCCTACACTCCTACTGATAACATAACATGGATTTTCTTTGTTTTTGCAGCTTACTTGATAAAAAAACTGCAGTCCAATGCAGCGGAGGATAAACTAAACATGCAGAAGGTATTTGGAGGGGCAGCAACAGCTATTACGCTAAGTTGTGTGACAGTGAACATTCAAAGGTTTTGATAATATATATTGTTAACCTTTGCCTGCTACAATTTAGATGAGCAATGACTGTGACAAACTAAAAGCTCAAATCAGCCTGGAGAAGAGAACACCAGAAAAAAGGTACGTTTTCTTTCCCCAGGTCTCCTTGCAGGGCATGGGAGGGGGATGAGTGACGTGGACAGGGCCCCCTTTTAAACTTGAGTCCCCTACACCCTGGCACCTCAGAAAAAAACTAGACTAAGAGCTCCCTCAGTAGTGTTGTCTGAAGCATGAAGGATGCCACAAGATTATTTACTGTAAAACAACTGGTAGGTGGAGAAGTCCAATCTAAATGAGTTTATTGTCCTGTATCGTCGACTATGGAAAGGAATAAAAGTTAATGTTTGACACAGTCAAGTAGCTCAATCAGACAGAAAAAGACATTTGGCAAATAGGCCAGTCGCTGCTTTCATGTGTGGTCCTGGCTGGAGGTCTTTATGGTTTTTTATTGATTTAATTGTTATATCCAAAAGTCAACATGGATTATCTGTTGAATTGCACGATTCGGTGTGAAAATGACATTCTGCCAGTTGATTTTATTGAAGGCTGCTGAATACTGGTCGTGTTTTTTTATGATTCTCTATATGGATAGCATAGGAGTGTAGAAACTTCATTGTATATTGATACTGTATACAGATACTGGAGGACAGACTTAAAGATGATGAAGTGTTATTATCAGTTCATCAGCCTATCAGTGCTGTTGCCATCATGTTTATTTGGAAGTCCAGAGCTCTTATCACCAGACATTTACAGAAACAGGCACCTTGGCATGTAGGTACCAGGGAACCAACAGCTACCTGTCTGAATAGTATGAACCCTCATAACCTCTTTTCAGTTTCTTCTCCATTCAAATGTGGGATGAAATTTGGAAATAAATTTGAATGTGGCATTGAAAAGCTGACAACCCCTGTGTTATTCAGCGACTCAAGGTTTTGTGTGCCACTTGTCACAGAGCGCAGCTGAATGACCTTCTCTGACCCATGCTGCATTGAAACATAATGCTGAGGGCTCTCATTCAACTTATAGAGGTTAGAATTGTGTCAACTGTGGCTGTCTCTCCCTCAAACATTGATGTTGTGTTCTTTTATGGCACATCTTTTATGGCACATTACTGGCATGGGTGTCATGTGGCGAAGTCGGTTAGGGCAGTGGTCCCCAACCCTGGTCCTTAGGACCCACTGTCCTGCATGTTTCCAAGCTCAAACACACCTGATTCAAATTAATGGGTCGTTATCTAGCTCTGAAAAATCCTAGTAACAAACATGCATTAGAATCAGGTGTGTTGGAAGAGGGAAACATCTAAAACATGCAGGACAGTGGGCCCTGAGGACCAGGCTTGGGTACCACTGGATTAGGGCTTTGGGTTAGTAATCCGAAGTTCCCTGGTTCAAACCCTGACTGTGACAACATGATGTTGTGTCCTTGGGCAAGGCACTTCACCCTACTTGCCTCAGGGGGAATGTCCCTGTACTTGCTGTAAGTCATTCTGGATAAGAGCGTCTGCTAAATGACTAAATGTAAATGTATTACTGTGGTTAGGAATTTAATCGTATTGGAAAGCGATGCCCTTGTGGATCCAAAATACGTTGGAGCTAATCTATATAGACATAGGTTTGTGATAGAGTGAATTTGGAATCCGGACTTACTTGGGATATTTCAACAGAATTTTTCTTCATCATAAAAAAACAGCATGTCATGTCATTTATAGTTGAAAAACAATGAAAGAATATATTAGAGGAAGAAAAAAAAATGTCTACATTTAATACAACTTTGATACATATACTGTCTTCTCTGTACTGACTTGTTCACACCCAGTGTGTTTTGCATTGGTATACGTAATTATGACATGCTGGAGCAGATGGTGTTGGATGTTCAAGACTTGAGTACAAACTCCACTTGACGCGTCCTCAATGTCATCTCAATCATCAGTGAATGGGCTTATCCATATCTATAGCAGCACAAACAACCTCCAGTCCTTCTTTCTTCATTCATCTCTTTTTGTTGGATCTTTCCCCGTGTTTATGTGAGACATGACTGACAGACTCAAAGTTAAGGTCTCTATTCTAAAGCCATTGCTTAGAGAATCAAAACGCATTATTTCAGAGACTTTGATCAATGGAGCAGAAAATGAACTTCCATGGTTGGACGCCCCATTGGAAGTGATGTCCTGGTGTGAGGCCACAGCTCCAGCCATAGAGGTCTCTAGACCCAGCCTTGCTGACCAGCTGGGAGGGAAGTGTGCTCTGTTCTGTAGAAGACAGCCACAGTAGCAGGGGTGCACAGAACAATCAAAATCTCACTTGAAAACAACTTCCACGAATATTATCCGCATAAAACGTGTTTAAGAACTTTTAATTGTATTCCAACTGTTCTTTATGTTGATTTGTAACCAAGGGGGCTTCAGAACCCTGTTTAACACGGAGTAACACTCTTTACACAAGTGACATCTTCAACACTGAGCCTGCTGTGGCCAGGCTAAGACTCAGATAGTCGCAGCCTCCATTAGTGTTGCAGGAATAGGAGAGCATCATCTGGCCTTGGTGACCCTTCTTCCTCTCTGCAGCCTACATGAAGATGGTTGGATCTTTGTGTCCAGCTGGAGTATTGTTAATGGGCTCTTCAGCACCAAGACAAGTCCCTTGACTGTTGTCTTCTTAACACAATGGCACCCTTACAATAGAAAACACCTCACAGGGAAATCACTGCCTAGTCTGGGCTTGAAGGTCTTAAGAAACACCACTCTTATTTGCCTCAAGAGGCCCACTTTATGAAAGCTCCAAAAATGCAAAAAGCAAGTGTCCCCAAATGTTGGTGCTCTGACTCTTTAAGGGAAGAAATTGTGTTGTTGTTTTCTTAATGGTCCTTTCAACTATCAGTTTGCAGCACCATTATAATTACAACCCCATATTCTATAATGCACACTTTACTTATCTGACTTATAAACAGTTGTTCACATGGTGGCAAACCAGTCCACAAACTGCCTTTGAAATAATTTAGCCTTCAACATTTTCCTACAGATTAAGGCAATGAAACAAGACCAGGAGAAAGAGTTGGAGGGTGTGATGAAGACTCACCAAAAGGAGGTATGAAACTTATGAGGGACAAAGGGAACCTGCTCTTGTAGAGGAACTGTCCTCATTTCAACGTTTATTTTCAACCTTTTTCTTTTTTAGACACCAATGTTAAGGACCTCAACCCTTATTTGTAACCGTGCTTTTCCGAGAGTTTGCCACAGCCAAAAGCTATCTGTGTTGGGTGTGTCAGAGTATCAGTCTATTTCCGCCACTGAAGACATTAGGGTCTCAGAGTAAAGACAGTGGATAACAGTGCACACGCTCATTCTCAGCCATATTGATTATAAGCCCCAGGAGTTTGGTTAATGATCCACCCTGCTACCTTGTGTGTCAACACTTAGGTGCATTCATCACCGTGTCTGGCCTGGTGCTCATTTGGCACATGGGGAATGTGCTTGTTAGCACTTTATTATTTGGGTTAATAGTGTGTGTATTCCAGATTGGGCATGAAGGGAGAGACAATCCAGAGAAGAAGAAGAAAGGGAAGCAATGGAGAGAGGAAAAAATCAGACTGAGAGAATGAGGAGAGAAAGAGAGAGAAAAAAAGAGAGCGAGAGTAGGTAGAGAGTGAATGCGGCTGTGTGAGAGAGAGTAGGGATGGCTAGAGAGAGGAATGCAGCAGCGTGCAGCTGACACAACAAAGCTTTGGTGGTTAGAGTGGCTAACAGGGGCTTAGGCCCTCTGATTAATGGCACCTTGCCACAATAAGACTGAGTTGAAAGTCCACTTCATGACGAGTGACTCAACAATACAGGCTGCCTGCCCTGCATACTACCTCCGTCCCTCCCAGAAATGGAGGTCAGCGAAGCAAATTCACAATACATATCAAAAGGTTTAGTTAAATGACCACGTTTCTTGACTTGACCAGTCAAAATGTAAGAACCTAGTGAAAAGTGTTGAAGGGAGCAGCGTTGAGTTCCACGTCCTGTTAGAGCATAGTCAGTGACTACAGGCAGATGATTCATACCAGCCTATTGTCATGAGGAGACACCTACACATTTACTGATCCTCCACAGACAAAGAGCACTGGTCAGAGACAGCCAGCATCCCAGTCCCCCTTCTCTCTCACACTCACACTGAGCAGAAACAAAACCAGCATCCTGCCACCCTTGTCTTAACTAGCCTGAGCACACAGTGAGGGTACACCCACTGCTTTCACCATGGAAAATCCGGAAGGCTGCCTATTTTCATTCACATACACACAGACCCACTCACGTGTACTCAAATACATCCACAACCACCCACTCTCACTTGATTCACACACTAACTAACCCAGTATCTTGGGGTACCTTCACCCCTCCTTCATCAGATGATGGTACAGAGGGTTTCAGACTCCCTGCATAACAATATTCCTACGACAGACAAGCCTTAGACATGGGCAGTCAGTCTTTCAACTTTCTTCCATCTTCATTGAGGTTCCTGCTCTTTAAAGGAAATCGGATGTCCCGTGGTGACCTGGGCTGACCCGACCTTCACACAGTCCCCTGACCATACGCTCTAAATCAGCTAACATGGCAACTCACAATGCCAGGCCGAGGCATTGAGAATGGACACTTGGTTTGTTTAAAGCAGCCCATTGTTGGAGCCCGAGTTAATAGCTTGGCAATCAACACAAGATCCATTTCTTTATCTGAATGTGGATGTAACAGAAAACACAGTATAGGAGGCTCCATAAGTAATGACGCCTCTTTGATGTCTACTAATGTTCCAGAAACAGATATGTGACACATGATTACAGTAATCCCTCGTTTTTAACGGGGGTTACATTCCAAAAAGCACCCGTGATAAGTGAAATCTGTGAAGTAGAAACCTTTTTTTTTTTTTACAATTATTATACTGTACAATTAAAATTAAATTAAAGATTCATGCATTCCGTAATGCCGACCTACAGCCGCACAGCTTTTACCCTCCTTTAGCATGTCCAGAAGTTTAACTTTTTCTGCGACTGTTAACATCTTCCTCTGCCTTTTGGGCCCGACTGCAGGTGTCTTTGTCGGTGCAGAACGTTTTGTCGACATTATTGGTTAAGAGAATTTGCTTGTACAAGAGACATATATGTGTATTTTATTTGATTTGTTTTGCACGTGTACAGTGCATACATTATTACAGTAAACCGCAACGTTATTGACGCACAGGTAGAGAAGAAGCAGAGAGACTGTTCAGCCAATCAGAATGCAGAACACACTGCACGATTAAAAAAAAAAAACGTGAAGTAGCGAAACCGTGAAAAGTGAACCTTGATATAGGGAGGGATTACTGTACACCTGGAATCAATCAGTGACCGATGCTCTTTTGTAAAGCTTTCTTTTGGAAGTCGCTTTGGATAAAAGCGTCTTGCTAAATAATTAATTTATAAATGTAAATTCAGGCAATCTTGGATGGAGCTCTTGTTCCCATTCTCATCTAGAAATATCACCCTTGTGTGTGCAGGGTATATGGTGGACGTGTCTGTCCTGTTCACTGTCGCTTGTGTTTGTTTCAGAAACTGGCTATGGGGATACAGCACCAGGACAAGCAGCAGGAGGAGAAGGCTGAAATACTGGCCCAGGAGGGTTTTTTGAAAGCCCAGGCTGCAGAGAAACATCCCGTGGTGCATATATGCACACACAGCTAACACAAATAAACACACACACACATCCCATGCACACAGTTATGTTCCTGCTCTGATAACCTAATTTGTCTGCGGATTTTCAGGTTCTGAAGGAAGAAGGAGACTTGATCCAGCAACTTGAGGCGCTGAAAAAGACAGAGATTGTCCTGAGAAATGAAGCTGCTGAGTACGAACTAGCTATTTAACATGACATGACTGGACCAACATATTCATCCTTTGCCAACTGTGATACTCCTTCTCTGTCATTTTCAAAGCCTCCAGAAAGAGCTGGTTCACTCCAATCAGGTATGGGAGGTGAAGTTTGAGGTTCTGAATCGGAGGTATGATACATAAATCTACTTCTCATTCCCAAAACAATTCATCAATCAAAGACAATTTCATTACTGATTGGACTGTCTCAGTTGCCTGTCTTTTTTCTACCAGTTTCCACGCCATCAAGGATGAGATGTTTCTCAGGCAGACCCTGCAGTGGCAGGCGGCCCAGCTCCAGCATGCCTCTGTCTCCTACACGGTGAGGGGTTTAGGGGGCAGCGACGTGAAAAGGAGGGGATGATGGGAAGAAGGAGGAATTCAATGGAGGGAGGGAGGAAGGCAGGTGTGGAGGGACTGGCGTAGTTACAGTATATGAAGGTTTCTGTGTGAACGTTTATTAATCTCGGACCCAAACCTTTAAAGCCCAAACTGTCCTTGGTTCTGGGAGGATTTGATGGAGCACTTCTAAAGCATTTTAATTAATCTCAATCTCCTTAAACAGATGTGTGTGCTGCTATTGTGATGGTATGACAAGCAGAGTGAGAAGAAGAGGCTTCTAACCAGTTCTAAGGGACCTATTGGAAATCAATTTAGGAAAAAAAGTTGGATCAGCTCAGCCACCAACATGAAATCTTTAAACCATTGTACACACGCAAATACACACACACTCGAACACACTCCTTGTCGGTCTTCATGAAACTCGCCCTCAAATTGTTGTTCTCTAGAGACTATCAAACAGATCAGAGTTCAACAGGTGCTGCATCATTAAGCCTCTCATCAAGGCCCTCCAGTGGTGTCGCTGCTCATGCATATTCATAGCCTTTAGCCCGCTGTTTTTGTGGTCTTTTCCACTCATGGTTGTTCAGGATATGTCAACCATCAGAGAAACAATGAGGACGAAAGCAAGCTAAACATCTCCTTTAAGGAGCCTTCTGCTGTGGGCCAGGATGCTGAATAGTAACAGTGCTGTGCTACACAGGTCACACAAGCGCCCCTCAATGTTTGGGATTGAAACATTTAGTGTTATACCCTAGCAGCATGACATGCTTTGTTAACCATGGAGCAGTTAAGTCTTGGTTACCTTGCTCCTCTCTTGAATGAGTGCATGAAGTTCAAGCTGGTCTCACAATGTGCACTTTCTGTTGCAGATGGACACTCCTGTTTATCACCAGAGTACCAGTGCATACAGCAATGGGTTCAAACTTCCGGGTTATACGACAGGCTCACCCCTGGTCTGTACCACAGCAGGCCATGAGAAACCTCTGTAGCCATGTTTTCCTCTTATAGAGAGATTCCTCAACCAAAACCCTGTGTGTGTTGGGGGTTGTGCTGTGCGTGTGTGTGTCTGTATGTGTTAGCCAAGCATAGGAGCTGGTCATCTTAAGAGGAACTGTAGCAGTCAGAAGATGGACATCATTGTGCCAACTGGGAGGAGAGGAACTGCACTCTCCTGTTCAGGCAAGCTGTACCCCATCTCCCTGAATCCAGGCCACATCATGCAAATCCAAACCATACATCATACTGGATATCATTTTGAACATACACTGTATTGTTAAAAAAGTATGGATGCTACTGAAATGGTATTTAATTGTGTATTTTTTTGTGGCCAAGCACTGGAGATTACAAATCCACTCTTGTCATAATTATAAGAATTATGCAGACTGATCAGAGCCTTTGGGATTGTCTTGCTAAAAGACTTCTTTGTTTGAAAAATTTGGTATAATCAGGTATAATCACTGATAAAGCAGAGATCAACCTGGCTAAAGATGCTAAACTCCCTTTAATCTCCATGTATTTGACATCTATTGACTTTCTGATAATTGGGATCCACACTAATGAGCTTAGTAGACATGATGAGGCATGGCCAGATAAGTAGGAGACTTAATTCTCTCTGTCAATACAGAAGCTCCCAGAGTCAGACAGAACTATCGGATGCACAGTAGCTGACCAATTAGTCTGGCTGATTACGTCACTGTCCTCAAATGTGTCAACAAGCCTGCAACCACAGACAAGGAGGCTTGGAATGAAACACATCTTCCTCCTTTTGCTGGCTGGACACTGCTCTAATGTTAGAGAGCGAGAGTGTGACGACCCTGTCTATCCTAGGGAATAGACTCACTAAGGCATCATAATATGTTACGAGGGCTTTGACCTTAATGGTTGATGCTTTGCGTTCATACAGTAGTTTTGGATCATTGGCCATGCTCAGTTATTATAAAATATTATTTTAAACTAATAAACGTATTAGTTTAAATCAATAGATGGTGTGGTAGATTTGGTAACTGGCCTCTGTTGGTTGGCTGACAAGGACGCAGCTTTGTGTGTTTTGTGGAGGGTCCAAAGGGCCTCGGGTGCAATCAAGTCAAAGTCAACATGGCTGACAGGCTGCGTGGTGGAAGGTGACAGAGTTGAAAGCCACTGGTCTTTACTGGGGTCCAAGTGGGCCCTGGACAGTGACCTTTGCCTCAGACCGCCCCCACTTTGGTGATAAGGTGGTGTGGCCAGCGTGGGTCTTGACACTTGACACTTAACACAAAAAAAGCCTGTGTAAACTGGTTTAGTCACACGGCAGATTAGGGTTGCTTCTGCGGGTCGAGGTGAATGATGCTGGTGCTGGGCTGAGGGGTGACGCACTTTTCCTCCTCTGTGTTTCTGCCTGGTAAGGCTGACCAGCATGGGAGGCCAAGGGGAGAGGTGTGGATGGTGGTGGTCTGTCCCTTCAGAGAACAATGTTTTTGCAACAGATCTCATGTTCTCTATTGACACCATGCAATGCTGAATGTTAAGACATTACTATAGTATAACCGTATTTATTTTTTTGTACGCTAACGTTTCAATGTGCGAATCTGCAAGTTTCAGACTTGCTGAAATTGAAATGTATTAGTAGGAAGAACGTGTTGTTAGCAGGACATACAAGCGTGATAAATCTTGCTCGTCTTTGTGTGTGAATACGTCTGGGCCCATATGCTTGAGCACAAAGCTACGTGAATAGGGCGTTTCCAAACCCAGGCCTACCGCATTAAAGCCCTATAACAATCTCTGTTCATGGTAAGTTATCACTCTCAATTAATCACCTCCAACAATAGGATATGTGATGTGTTCAAGCCCGCTGAAAGCCCCAGGTCAGTGTGAGGGCAGCTCGCCACTCAGTCCTCCATTCTCCAGCCCTTTCACTCCAGCACATTTCTCAGGTCCCATCACATTTTTCATATCTAAATGTCTACTGACAATCACAAAAAAAGAATCAAGCAAAACAAACAAAAAACTGAGAGAGTGAGAGATGTCCCCAAAGTGCTTTATTTGGAGTCTCTGGCCAGGCCTCCTCAGTGATAAAAAGCCTTGCATCAAGTCAGCTAGCCAGTGTCCCTGTAAGGCCCATGTCCTCTTTGCTGGGATGGGATGTGAAAGGTATTGTTGTGGCCATTCCTGCACTGTTGAAAGGGGGTAACCACTAGTTTGATTCAGTTACACGCTTTGGCGAGGTTCCCCCTCCCACCGCCTTGGGGTCTATGCAACGTCCGTGACCTGTTTAGAAGCAGCCGGGGAAATGTCATGTTGCCCCTCCCATGGGCAGTCCCCACATTCACTTGATTGGAAACCAAAAGATGACTTGGGATGGTTGAACCACAGCTTTTCTCATCCACAAATCATCAACTACACGGTGTGGAAGGGTGGGGACACACCAGTGCCTTGTTAAGACTGTTTGATCTTTATCTTTGTCTATCTCATGTATATGAATGCACAAATAGTAATCATGTCCCTTCTGAGTTCTGTCGAAGCTATAAAGTAAACCATGTAGTGATATTTAAGATAATTATTCAATCAAATCATAATGATTAACAGTCTCATTCAGAAACGCATTAGACATGTACTTCATTTCCCATTTCGAAACAATTTCTTCAATGTAGTTCACTGAAAAGCTTTTTGTAGTACATGGTTTTAACCACGGGTATACACAATTTCCAGGAACTTAGCGAAACTTGTTGGCAGTGATCACATCAGTCCACAAACATACTATCCACCTGATAGCATGAAACAGCAAACAAAATCCGCCCATTGATCTTCTGTGTCTTTCCCTGCAGAGTCCCAGCTGGAGTCAGGCGATGACGATGAGGAAGAAGAGCGGGAAGGAGTCCTTCCTCTTCCTCATCCCATATTCCCAGTCAGACAGACGTTATACCTTACCTCAGCTGTCAATGCCCCCTTCAAGTAAACCCGTCGCCTCGGTATACTAAATTAAACACATAGTGCTTTACCAATATATAATGTTGAGAGAAAACAATATTTACTGTGCTTCCTCTCAAGTTGTTTTCTTTATTTTCTGTGCATGTTTTAGTCTGGGAAACGAGTCCCACAACGGTCTTGTTTGTTACTAAAACATTTATCTTGATGAATTGGCATCAAACAAAATGCCATTCATTTAGCATCATGAATGAACTGAATGACTTGAACTTGAACAGGTAGCATAAAGCCTGAATAGAGAAAAGCTCCCTGACTGTTAGCCAGCCAAGTGCAGCGTTCTCTGGCACCTCTATAGCTTTCGGCATGCATTGCCTCGTACCGCACAACACCAGAGAAATGCCTTTGGAGACCCCGTCAATAGCAACGTTGCCACGTCACGTCACACAGGATTGAGGAAGTGGGATTTGGTCTGGGCTGTTTCTACATGGTGGGGGGTGGGAACGAGAGGGTCAACAACAACCATGTATTGTTTTTTTTTCTCTCCTTTTTCCAAGCATACACTTTTGGCTCCAGAGTCTTAATGTTTCACTTTCCTTAAGGCTTAATCCACTGTACAGTCACCTTGTTTGCATGCTCGTCATGCCTTTATTAAGGCTGTACCAGTTTGGCGGTTAGAAGAATTGGAGCCTGTTGTCTGAATGTCCCAGGGTCTTTGGCCTTCTCCCAGAGAAACCACCCCATACACTGACACCCCCAACCCCTGCCCCAATCTGCCCCTGTTCACATCAGCCCTCGTAGCTTCAGACGACAGGCCTATAATCAATTACCCAATCTCTCTTCTACTTCTTGTCATCTAGAGGGGATGATTGCTGGATATGAGCGATTCATTCGACTGTGCCACAGGGCCCTCTCCAAAGACATCAGCTGTTTATTGCATTAACTTCTTGTTATTTTCAACAGTTCAGTGTAATAAGACACTTTAAACATCCTTGTCAGGCATTGCGTAAAATTGAATTAGCCTGCAACGCATGTTGTCATAGAAATGGGCTAGATGTATGTTACAGCCCAGAAAAGGATCTCGGAGGTCTTTCTCATGGTGCATGTCTATCGTCTCTTTAATACATCCTACTTTGGGTTGTAAAACAACTGAAGAGAGGACATTTGGTGGGAGTGACTCACAAAGTAATTGGTTTCATTAAAAGATGTATAAACAGTGCTAGCTGGTGTGTTGGTGTCCTGCAGAGAGTCTCAGTACTAGGTTAATCAGAGTCACTTCTGGCTGGAAACATTCCCAGCACTACTGGCTCTTAGCCATTTCAACCCGCTCTTTCTGTCTTTCTTTCTCTCTCTCTCCACTCAATCCTTCCTTTACCATGACGAAGGTTGGTCTGCATTGGCCTTACCGTGTTGTCACATTATCAGAGTTTAGTCCAATCTGTTTCCAAATATGACTAATTGCAATTTAGTTGATATAAACATTATATTATGTTAATGCTTAAGAAACAATTTATGTAAAGTGTGTGAAGCAATGTTCAATGGCATATTCACAATTTAAGATTCCAAATATCCAATATATTACAACAAACGTCATGCCACATCTTTTGTATTTGAATGTAACGATTTAAATTATTTAAATAAAGCTGAATTTATTCTTTCTAACTGAAACTTTTGTGCCACTTGACTCCCAGCAGCATTTGTCTTGCAAATTCATCCCTGCTGTGTGGTGCTTAGAAAAGGAAAAGAGATCAGTCGGACATCAGTGAAGTTCAAGCCAGTGAACAAGTGAAGGGCCTGTTTCATAGATTTTCCTTTGTGAATATGAAAACGGGACGTAGTGAAAAATGATGCATGCTTTTACACTTCTGAATCCTGGCAACTGAGGGAGAAAAGAGGAAAAAAAAGAAGTCCATCTTGGGGAACAAAAGAAGCTGGACACATTTAGCTGGATTGCAACGAGTTTTGTGTCCCCGGCACATGACGTGCATCAGGGAAACATATTGTATCGAAATAGTTTGGAAGAGAATACTGGGGATGAAAGAGAATAGGTTGCTTTGATCGACGCCCTGGGGTCCCTCGCTCCCCTAGCGCGCGCAGACTGACTGCAAGGCGTTATTCACTTTCAGCACACTTACAACGGCGATGAAAGAAATTAGCATATTTGTAATTTATCACATTTTCGTTGAACTTTTTTTCTTTGGTGATGCAAGGTAAAAAGTAACCTAAATAAAAGTACATCAATCAATTATCAATGAGAGTATAGGGAGAAGCCACCACACATACAAGACAGTTATGAAAAAAGTTTTGTGTGATATTAAAATGTAAGATAGCCTATTATAAAGGCACGTATTTTCAGGCTTTTGTTGCATTTATCTTTCACTTCGCTATAGGAGTCAGTTCTAGGCTGCTTACAAACTGTCGATAATTGTTCCCAGTCCATCATAATCAGTGTTTTGTAATCAAAGCATTGTGGTTGTTTACTGAAACATAACGCACCGTCTGCATAGTTTTGAACGATCCGCCAAAAGGACAGCAATATTTCATTTGGGGCATGCAAAAGCTGTGCACAATGACTCTCATATTAAGCACGATATCAGCCCAACAATGATCATAGCGAGACGTCTTTATGGCTAATTCAGTCAAAAGCTAATCTCCAGTTCCCCCGTGGAAAGGTCAGTGTATCTAGGCTGAGCCCGCCGGGGGGGGGGGGGGGGGGGGGGGTTCAGGGTCCCAGCCAGATGTCCCCGTTATAGTCCAGCAATTGGAGGAAAAAGCACTCCGCTTGTAATATATTGCTATCATAGACCTGTAATTTAAACGATAAATCGGCTACCTAACAATATAAACACTTTTTGAGCAATTGCTCGTTTCTCATAAACTCTTGTGTAGATTATTATTAGACCTAAACACAATGAACTGCTGAATGATACATCCGGCATTTGCAAATGTTGATTAGCCCTACAAAATTCTAAGGATATAATAACATCTAAGTATTTTGAAAATGTTTATATAATTATCAAGACTAATTACTATACAAACTTTATATAATCATTTATTGGCTCAAACATTACGTTACTGAAGGCGCACTCGAGACAATTAACTATTTTACATGCTGTCATTTAGCATGGCCGGAAATCGAACCGGCAATCTTCTGAGTATTAGCCCGACTTCCTAACTGCTCAGCCACCTGACACCTTGAATCCAGTTGATCTTCAGCAATGCGTCCAGTCTTTATGACTCCCCCAAGCATTCATTTTCAATTTTGCAAACCCGAAGCTCTTGTTGTATTGCCTTTTCCGGTTGACACACTCTAAATTTCGACAGCAAATAATTGTCAACTTTCTCCGATAGTCAATTCAGTTTTCATAATAACCCAAATTTAACAAACTAAAACAGAATAGTTCTAGAATAAGTTTTCAATTCTTTTTAAAGAATCTCTTGATGCATTTTACTGATCAAAGAATAGAGTTGCGACCAATGCGCAAACTGGTCCCTATATATCCATCCACATTGATAACCTCGGCTAGATCATGCGCAAAAAGGACACGCATTTAGCTGTTTTAAAAAGTTTAGCACACGAATTCAACATTTTATACAATAACATTGTGAACGACAGTTACTAATGTATTATCTGTAACAGCTATTGTTTAAAGTGAGTTCCTTTGTAAAATAAACAAAGCAAATTAAAACATTTTGCGCGCGCGCCTCCGTACACTTGTTGCCTCCGATCAAGTTCTGCAATTGAGAGGCACAGAAGCACACAAGTTACCATCTCAAGGGGTTTAGAGTACAAAAGACTAGTGCCTTAGCACCATATGCTTAATGGATACAGCCGTCGAGGCTTTAATAAAGGTAAAACGCGGTCTTTTAAAAGTTGGAAAGGGTCTTTTATTTGATTTAGATGGAGTACTTGCGCACAAACCATAGCGCGCCTGGGCATTGACTCTCCCATTCTCTCAGGAAGCAAAGCGACCACCATGTCGTGTTTGATTGCAGCATAAGCTTTTCATCATCCTTCTTTGTCCTCAGTGAAAGTAATGCTGTGAATTAAATAAATGACAATATTTTCTATCAGCTTGAAGGCTCTCGAGAAGGGCCCTCGAGTTTGGCAAAAATCTGGCACGTTATTCATGCTGTCACCACGCACCTGTGGCCTTGGCATTGAGAGTACACAAACCTGTTCCTATTAAGATTAATTATTCACAAACAACACAAAGGTTGAAATAGAGCAGGTTGAAGTCTGTTTATTGGTCGTAAATGTTTTTCTGAAGATCTCCCAGGTTCTTTGTTCACCGAGCATGGACTTCGCTTTTCTCTTTCACACAGGAGTAGCCCTAGAGCTTTCAGGTTTCAATCGTAACATCTGCTTAATCTTACGGATCAAAATATGGGAGACGTAAGGCAAATGAAATGGTGGGTTTGTCAAATCCCGGTAGTAAGTTAATAGCAAGTTAAAACAATGGGTGCCGAATGGTACGTGCAAGCTTGGTACAATCATTAAACAATTGACATTTAATCAGAAAATACAGCCTAAAACGCCAGGTGATGGAACGAAAATCAATGCCATAAGGAGCTAGCACAATTTTCTTTCTCTACTTGAAAAATTTGCAGACATAAATTTAATTGGCTTATCAAGACGCAGCAAAAGCCTGTGGTCTAATTGCCTGAGGAGAGACTATGAGACTGAATGTTTGGCTGGTTCGTATCAGAGCATTCAAGGGTGTATCAATGAAAATGTGTTTTATTATAACAAAACGTCTTGCTTTACAGTTCCCATATTGTATAAAGACAATGGTTAATGGAACATTAAAGACGAGAAAGCCGTGCCAAAACGTCTTGGAGACACTGTAAGGGCCTCTCTCTTTGCTTGTTTTAAGCAGCTGCTGCCCAGGACTCCATGCACAAAAAGAACTATTTTAGACCAGGTGCATCCCAGAGAACGTAGACGGGGATGGATATGTTACAGCCCAGGACACCGGAGTAGCAATAAAGATATAATTTGGATTGTGAGGCGCCTCCACGCCGTGTAAAGGCGAGGCGCCTGGACAGCGAGTAAGCGTTTCTGGCAGCCTTGCACTCCCTTCTTCCATAGTCTCTGCTACCCTGGTTTGTGAGCCAAATCCTAACACCTGTTGGTTAGCTACGCTTGCACTAGCATTCAAAAAAGACAATCGCTGTGGAACTCCGTTTTTTGCGCAAACTTCATACGTAAACGTCATATAACTCCTCATGCCCAAGTGTCTCGGCGCTTAGTGTGCGGGGGATTTACCCAGGGAGGTTAACATTGTCGGTCAGATTCAACTGGTGTTTGTTCATCCTCGCAGCTGGTATCCCGATGCCACTGTGGAGAAAGCTTAATGAAAATAACGCAGAAGTTCAGGGGAATTACAGACTCTGGGGTCCATATTTTAAAGCGCGATAATCCAAGTATTAGCAGATTTGCATTTTATGAGAATCTTGTTCGGCGTCCATCCCAGTGTACCATAAGGTCAATACGGATAGCATAAAAAAAGATTGGAGACTATTAGTGTACTTTCGGTTATTTAGGATATCGTTTATTTAATATTTGCATATGTGCTATACACTCGTTATTTGGGCATACTTGTCTATGTTTGTGGAAAAACTATGACGGTGTTGTTTTTTGTCAAAGCATATTATTAATTACATGATTGAGTGCTATAGATGCAATGCATTGATGTTTGAACCATGTTTCCCCATAGCCAAATTGTGTTAGCAAATTTGGTGTTTCTTTTCAAATGTGAAATCAAATAGAACAATAATGTTTAATAAAATTAACAACATTGTTGTCAATTATTACCGAATACATTCAGAGATGTTCTTATTCGACAACTCTGAGTGTAGCCTAAAGACCTGACTGTTGGGTTTTCTAATTCTCCTGTCACAATTATCTGACCATAATCTTCCTTGCGCGCATACCCAAACACCTCCACCAGTCTGCAACAGGTAGCCAGTGATCTCCGAACGTGGTGATCAGATGCACCAAATCCGATGCACCAAATCAGATGCACCAAATTATGCTGAACCAGAGCTTGGCATGGTTCTCCAATGGTTTAGGCGGATTTAGAAAAGGAATAAAACCTGTCAGACTGTAAATGGTGTTCTTTAATGCCTTGCCAAGACCAAATAGAGTGACAAGAGACCCGAGCGTTTCACTGTTTAAGCATGTCCCTTCTGCTTGATTGGTGTTACACCAAAGGAAGTTTTGAGGAGTTTTGTTCTGTGCTTGCACACAAAAAAACTTTATCTTTCAATAGCAAGAGGTGCAAAGTAAATAATCACGCTTCTGTTGTTTTAATGTCCAATGCAATACATTCAATTGAAATGTACTCTCTTAAACTATATGAACGACACCCGTACAACACTTAGGTCATTTAATATATTTCGGTTGACTTGCTAACATTTGACTTCATAAGGAATGTAATCGGATTACATGCTCTCCAGAGTCTTGTCTGGGAGGCGGATAACTGCGACGGTAATGAGGCGATGATACCAGTTTGATGAAATTAGAAGTGCGAAAAGAGCCAACAATAATGAAACACTACAACGAAAAGTAGCAGTAGAAATCAACACCTTACAAATGATGAAAAATGATTAAAAACACATGGTATATGTCATAATAATAAAAGTTATGATTTAGTCAAATCAGGTCATGACTATCAGCACCATTACGAGTTCGGCTAGTATTACTATTTTAATGTATTTTTTGTTAATATCATTGCTAACGACAAATTATCAACAATAAGAAAAACTATTGAATTAAATAGACATAGTCCAACCTGACAGTGTAATAAATGCCTATAGACCTTACTGTAGCACGTTGAAATGTTGCAGCAATCCAAACTTTGCAATGCAAAATGCTCCGAGTTGTATCGTGACTGTGTATGTGCGAGTTGGGGCCATTGCATATATGTGGGCTATACCTCCACATAAACTGGGACCAGCCTGTCGTAAACGTGGCATTGGCTTGTGTTGGAAGGATGTCGCTACCACGGGAAAATTCTGGCCTGTAGCACCTGGCAGAACAAGCAGTTTGTAGCCATGCCCCCTTTAACAGTGTCCCCTAATGCAACGTGGTGACGTTTGATGTTTTTAACAAAACAATTGTAGTCTGTTTATGTTTGATTAAATTCATTTTAGTTATTACATTTTAGTGATTTGATAAGCAATATTACAGACTGCCTGAAGCCAAAAAGGACCTACACTCATAGGCCTACTTAGAAAGTATAGTACTATATCCTAATCAAGCCCTTGAGTTAAATCATTACTTAATTGCCATAAACAGTCGTATAGCAAGCTGAATAGATCCAGAAATTTCTAAATTTGTGTAAGGTATTAATAATGTATTTATGATCGCTTATATAGTGTTTAATATATATTTTTTAGGTCTTTCAGTCATTATAATTTTGCGTCTGTGTGTAAGTGTGGAAGAGGAGGAAAGAGAAAGAGGGGGCGGGGTGGGGTCCATCCATCAACTTGTATTCATAATTAAGAGCATTTATTTGCAGATTGCATATAAATATAAATTATCTTACAATATAAAACATGTTTTGGTTCTTGCAACATCCTATTAATCAACATTAAATACCAATATATTATGTAATCATTAAACATTTAAATACATTATTTCTACATGATTGCCAGTTGCCTGAATTAAAAAAAACGTATAAATATGTACAGCAATTTAAACGAGATACATAGCACCAACATATGTAGCATTGCATGAATCCATTTATATGGATAACTTAAATTCACATTTACAATGTGTGTGTGTTTATGAAAGTATAACATTTATGCTAATAAACTAAATGGAGGTTCGTTTTCAATATTTTTCAAAGACGATTTGCAGTGCAGTTTTCGTGGGTCTTCTGGCGTCCACACTTTTGCAGTTCTTATGATATTCTGATCTTTCAGCTGCTTCTCGTCTGTCCATGACAGCGAGTGTCCCGCGAGGGGAGGCAAACCATAGTCAGGGTCACTGGGAGACGGAGATCCTGGGAGGGAGAAAAACGATAAAACAACAGTGAATTAAACTCAAAGATAGTGTAACTGAACCCACTACGTCGTCGTGGTGATTGTCATTATTTTTGTCAGGCAAGTTGTATTGAACTTACTTGTTCCTCTGTGGCATATGATAACTTTTCTGGGTTGGCTCAGTGCGTCATTGTTGGAGTTACGGATGGGAATGTCAGACTGCACGAGCTCCGCGAGAAAGTTAATGTAGCCAATGGCAAGACGCAGAGTGTCAACTTTGGAGAGCCTCTTCTCATATGGCAGGGTCGGTATGTGTGACCTGAGCCCCTCGAAAGCATCGTTGATGGACTGCATCCTCCGTCTTTCCCTCACGTTGGCAGCATGCCTCAACTGTTGCATCTCCATATCCGATCTCATGCGCCTGCGTCTCTTCAGTAGCGGGGCCTCTCCGCCAATCTGGGGCGAGAGTTCCGAAGTGCTGTCTGCGCAACCATACGAGAATGTAGAAGAGGAGGACGAGAAGGAAAAGTTGCCAGTGTCACAGTAGTCCCCGTCATGTGTTGTCCTGCTGTCCTTGTAGTAGTCTTGGAAATGACTAGTGAGAAAGTCGACATCGTCTTCTAAAAACTCGTCTGTGTCCAAGTGGTCTCTGGAGGACTGATCTGTAAAGAACTCATCTTCGTCAAAGTAAGGGGAGGAAAATGAGTCTATGCCGGTAAACGGATCCAAGACAGTGTCCATTTTTTGAGATATATTTTCGTGTTGCCCAGATACAGCGAGTTTGCGCTTTGCGCTGTTTTGAATGGTCAAGTGTTAGTTCAACTGAAGTATGGCACGCGAGGACTCTTTATAACTACATACATAGTCGCGTGCCATTAACCAGGAACGCCAACCAATCAGCGACAAGTGTACACTGCAGGCTCTAGAAGAGGGTGCACCTCCAAAGATAATCCCGTACCACCACGCCCCTCTTGTCGGCCTCTACCCACTGCTCCTGTGCTATAGGCAAACAGCATGGGACTAAACTGTAGACACATATTTACAAGTGTGAAATTGGCATCCTTTGGGCAAAATATAACTGCACACATCAATTTACACCATTCTGTAGGCATTTAGCCTATTTTGTCACTATATAACAATTCAACATTGTTTTAGTGTGCACTTTATCAGAATAACTCTCGTGAAGTCTGGTTAATGGGTAAAGCTGTAAGTCCTCTGTTCAAAATATGAGTAGGGATGAGATCACATTGAAGCATCTTGTCTTCAATTTGTGGTTACATAGCAATTAACACCCGTTAACGAGCAGTGTGCAGTTTAATTTAATGGAATGGAAATATACAATTTATCGTGCAATAAAGTTTAGCTTGTTTTGTTAACTGAATAAAATATTGAAACAATGTATGAGTTGACATTCTCCCTAATGAATGCAGGGTAAGCTGCATTGTATTGTAGGCCTAATTTTCTATCCCTAGTCCAAGATTCATCAAGATCTTCGATGCATTATGTGGTTTTGGAGAGGGGTTTCAAGGACTATTTTCGTGTTCATGTCCTTTGAGTCGTCCGTGTAGCCCTTGATGATACATTTATAAATGAACAAAACACGATAGTTTGACAAATTTAACAGGCACACAACATCTTAGAAACGTGTCACCTTCTAAAGACCCATCTTAAAACAGGTACCTGATCCTTTCAATGACCGACTACTCGTGCCCACAGCCCCCTGCGTGGACCTCTCCTTTGATAACTTAATTACGAGGCCACCATGCACTACTAGTCCGTCCATTAATTCGTATAGGCCCATACACCATAGAACAAGCAGTGGGTTGTGAACAATATGTCATTGAAATGACACGTCATCTTGGAGATAGACAAGAGGGAAATAATGATGTGTTCATCAATCATCGGCTTTACGTTGCACGGCCGCCAAGCAACACCGTGGACACTGTTATATTCACGCAACATAAAAAAGAATGGAAAAAAGGAGAGTAAGAGACCACTTTACTAAAAAAACGCGGGTGTTTCTTGGTCATTAATAACAACCCGTTGTCGACGCTCTTGGGTACAGAACATTTGAACTGAAAATACAATTGAAAACAGACCACCCTCATATCAGCTCCGTAAATCGTAACACAAACGCCAGCAACTGGTGTTGCAATATCTATATTTTCAGTGAGTATGACAAAACTTCCAAAATATAAATATAGGGACATTTGTACAATATTTATTTGTAAAGGGAAAATAAATGCGTTCATTTCAGTGATATAATTCGTTTTGCAAGTGTTAAAAGCATTGTTGCTAAAACATTCATTGTTGCGCTAGGCTGTTTTGGAAAACGTTGGTTAAATGTTTCATGCATTATTTCCCGTTAAAGGAAAATGTAGCTGTTTTACTGACTAATAAATAAAAGAGCGACACCCCTTTCTTTCATGTTGAGTTAATTAAGGCAATTTGCTTAAAGAAATGCAAACGTATAAAGCCTGAAATAAAATGTTCTGAAACAAAATGCATAGCTGCCCTTAGATAAATTGTGGGCACCAACCAATTAACGTAAATAAATAAACCAACAATTGAGTGGCAGGCCTCTCTTGACTGCAAGAAAGGGTTTTTATTATGGGCAGACTGGTATCTGGAGAAAGGCTACCCGGCATCACAGTGGTGGCCTGAGAGGCCGTTTGTCAAACACCTCACAACAAATTACGCCAGTACCTGAACCGCCGACTGGTCGGTCTTTTTAGGCAAGTCCTTATTCTCTCCTATTCAAAACGAGATGGAGGGGGTCACTTTGTTAGCTGAGGGAGAAAACAAAGACTTTTAATACAGGGACTATTGCACCTCAGCGCAAGCTGCAACATGGGGCACAGTCGTGGGAAGAACACCACTTGCGCTTCTCGCCAGTCTTGTCCAGTAATAAATGAGCATGCAGCTTGCGTCTCCCCCTCCACTGTGTGCGTGCATTGGAGAATTGCTTAACTTTCAAATGTTGTGCCACTACATTCAAATGTTGTGCAATAAATTTGGCCTGGCGTTACTAATTAGGCTAATAATGTTATTATTTAATTTACGGATGCATTCATATATTGATTACATCAAAAATATAAACTCCTGCCTTGATCGTTTCGTAACCGTACCGATATCAGGCTATGGGCTGGTACCTGTGGTCGGTGAATGGCCGGTTGTTAAGTAGGCGAACCCTTTCAACGATTCCAGTAGACAAGACCGTGACCAACAGCGTCACACAATCAATTCAGATGTATGACATGTCTCTATGCTAGGGGACGCTGCAGAGCGAGCGCTGGCATGGGAATAGCAACACTTGTTCTTCGTAGCAGACGGTAGAATGGTGAACATAATAAATGAGACGTCTTACCACGAAGGTCATGGTGTGTTACAATTCATATGAGGACCATGTTTCACATCCTTAGATTCAGAGAGTCCACTGTTGGTATTGCTGTTGTGGGAACACCACTATATCTGAAATATAGGGAAGACCAGGTAAAGTTGTAACAATAGGACGATTGTAACAACTTCCTCCAATCAGAAACAAACTATAACACACACTCTGTTACATTGTCTTTCTGCTTACAACAACAAAGTAGCATTTCCGAATGTTGACAGCAGTTACTTTTTTTAATAGTGTACTGAGATCAAACTTCGAATCCAATTACGTTTTTTGTATCACCATTTTAGTAGCTAAAAACAGAATAGTAGCTAAAAACCAGGCTAGCTCAGAGTATAGCTGAAAACATGACTGGTGATACCGTCCCTGTATTACCAGTTATATGATACATTGCTACAACATGATACATTGCTACAATTTTATATGTTTCTACTTATATTTATATTTTTATGTTTAACCCTGTTCCTAAAGACCTACGTAAACTAAATGCGAACATAAGTATATTCAATTGCATGCATGATGTCGGGCAACAAGCTTTAATATAATGTCACGTTTTTTGACAACCTGTCTGTCAAACAAAGTTGAAATGTGTTTGTAAAAGATTTCTGAAGTGTTACAACCGTCCTTGTCATGTGTTACTGTCCCTGTGTTACTGTCCCTTGGCGATCCATTTTAAATGGTTTCAGATAAATTCTGACAAATGCAAAAATTGTTACAACTGTACCTGGTCTCCCATTGGTAAACCGTATAACGTTACGGTCATTGAAGACTTAGAAAGTTCTCAGAAAGCGAAAAGCAGCCAATAGGTGTAAATTAATCCCTCCCAGCGAAACTCCATCATAAATCCATGTAATCTTCGGTGCTAAAGGGATTAGACATACAGATTATAAAAAGACAAATTAAACGGATTAAGGGACAGTGACGGCTTAATAAGGTTGGATTTACACTTTGATCATTTAACGTCAAATGTGAAGGCCTTAAATGTCTGCTATAATGTGGCTGTGTAAAGTAGTAGGCTATATAATATGACAGGTTGGCGTGTATCATACATTTTGGAAAAATCAGGACGCTATCAACATGAACTAATTATGTTCAATTGTTTCTCACCTGTTGAATTACATCATATGATTTGTGTCTGCATCATTAAGTCTTTCTCAAAAATATGTTATGGAACAGTAGCCTACTGTATATTGCGAAAGCTGTCTTAGAAGAATACGCTTTACTAATTTCCCGTTCCAGACCTCAAATGTTACCATTAACAGCACGAGACTAGACCCGCCACCAAACAGACGCACTTTCAGCCTTGTGCCACGCAGTTGCTTTTATTGTTTCCGCACGCTTGTCTTTTCATCTCACATTTTTAGTGACCTGGTACCTGAAAAGCTTTTGCTGGTGAAGTGGCATTGACGACCACAACCATGCATTTTCATGGCCTGTTTGAAGGGTCAGAGTGTCAGGACTGGCTGGGAGTGCGAGCTACCAAACACAGAGGATCCCTGGGAATCTTGCCACATGCGCCCTGGACACGGCTATAACGCGCGCGGGGCGCTCGCTTTCCAGATTGCCAGACAAATTAGAACGATTCGTGGTCTACAGAAACTTGGCTCATTGATAGCGATGAATGCACACAATAGTTGTTAAATAATCTCTTGTTTAATATATTGTCACCGGCACAGTTTGCCAGTATATGCATGGGATGTTAACACAATGTAAAGCATGTAGTGATCTCGGATTGATTGACATTAATAATTTAATTTAAGTTGCTGCATATGTTCTCATATCGCAATGCAGCAGAAATACATGTCACTCCAAGACTCAAGTACGCCACCCTTTACAACGTAATTACCATAAATATTGCTTTAGTAAAATATACATAGGGGTGAGATTAAGGAGATTACCTATTGATTCACTATTCCTTGGCCTAATTGATTTCAGCACTAATCTGAATCTCTTTGGTCGAAGCCCTGGGGCTGTTGTGGCCTGCCGGGAGATTAGAGAGATATTAGCGTCCTACGTCCTAAATTTAAGGACTATGTGGGTGGCTGCTACCTCTTTATTTGTCGAGCTGTTTTGACCAATAGTCAATTTAAATTAACCGTATCACAAGTAAAAAGTGAATAACGTCTAGTCCGGTCATTTGAAGATTAATTAGTAGATGATTTAAAACCAAGAAGGGGTTGTCATGGTCGACATCAGTGCAGACGAATATATAAAGCATGTAAACATTTCCAACATGTACTTAGGTAAAGTTGGAAAGATGTTCACAGATTCGGTCTTCCGGTATCAATAAGTAAGAGACGAAACGTTGTTCAAATTTAAATGATGCCACTTTCACATCGTAAAGCCAAAATGTTCCCGCGTTCCAATTTTGTTAAATGTCGAATTAATCTAAAAACAACAGTAGCCTTATGCTAGTTATTACAGTAACTCGTGGACTCGCATTTTAAATAGCAGCATAACATGTTTGATTGGCAGATCGAGGCCCACAAACAGACAAGTACACAAGCATCTTTCTCCTCGCTCCCTGCGTCTTCTGCGTTTGTAATCCTGCATTTCGTGGTCTGCATCTCTAAAGCAAAACTTGTTTGAACTCAGAGGCGACCTCTGGTGGTTTCCATTAATAGCTGCAAGGGGTTCACTTCAGGATTACGTTTACATTTATTCATTTTATGAATGATTATTGGATATCAGCTCATCTTATTTCATCAGGATTTATTTTGACTGTCATTTAAGACACAGTTGTCACTGAATGGCCCAAAGTGAGTTCCATATCATTTTATTCTGTGTTGATCATATGCACACAATGATTTTTTATACAATACAACATAAAGTCAGAATAGCATGACAGACCACTTAAATCCAAACGGTAAAAAATATATCAATAAATAAATAAATACATAAAATAAATAAATACAAACTAATAAATTAATGGAAAGTATATATAGATTTGTAATACTAATATTGTGCCTGCATGCATACAGGAACATTTTCAGTAATGATTTCTGTACAAACACAAATTACAATTTTCAAGTACAAGTGGCTATTCGACTATATACAGTGTGTTCATGAAGCTACTTGACCATATTGAGGAAAGGCCAACATAACAACCGAGGATAATAGGAAGCACTTTAAGAGACCTGCACTCATTCACACACACACGCACACACACACATACACGCACGCACAAGCACACACACACACATTCACACACATATACACACACACCACCAGCACTGAGAGACCCTGAATTAACAAACTTAATTCCCATCTCTTCCTGAGAAATAACACGGAGCCAGCTGAACCACATGATAGGACAAAGCAGGTCACATGGTCTTCCAGCAGCATCACACCCAATAAGGATTGGACTAGCTAAAACCCCAACAGCGTTCTCTAAGAAAATTAAGCCACTGAACTTGCTACTGGAAACATTGTAAGAAAACAATAAAGATAACTTGCCTTTAGGAGGTGTCTATTGTGTCTCTTTTGGTACTTCATAAACAGACACAGGAATCATCACTTACACAAACCCACTTCATACACCCACTCAACTAAACAGAAGAACATTTTGAGTGGAATTCATCAACACGTATCAAAGAATATATTAGTCTCTGGTTGACCCATTAATTAATATGATATTCAGAAATCCAACAAATTTCTGTAGAAATGTTTAGATAAGTCTTCACAAATACAGGTGGACCGAATCATCATATCAAACACATAGATATGGCTACGGAGAAGAACAAGGCATCCTTTAGTATTACCAATTAGGTTTTTGTGAATGGAAAAAAAAACCTTCTGTTTAAAAAAACTGTTGACATGGTCACTTGTTCATAATGCAGAGGAATATTGCTTCAGCATCACTTTACCCTGTTTTGATGTACCAACTTTGTTTCAACTGAACCAAGAGAAGGTTGACCATGAGACCAAGTGAAGTCTGGTTCGTACGTAGATCAAATCACAAACACCCACAGAACCAAGAGCCAAACATACTTATTTGCTTTCCTTTGAAGACATGATCCCTTGTCTTTGTTTGAAGTGATTAAGAAGGCTGTATATTTTGCAAAAATGCCTATTTGACAAAGATGGTATCTCTACTAGAGGTGTAGTTCTCTATAAGAATGAATGATATATGAGTGGGTCCTCTGGTGAGGGTCTGGGAGAACAATTAGATTTGGGCAATGATATGTCTCTTATCTTCCTACATGGTTATAATACAAATACCCTGCACATACCCATTGGTGTAAAGTTGTGTACATTTGTGAGTGCGTGTGATATAAGTGCCTTAAGTGTGAATTTATTTTTGAATTTATTTTTGTGTGCATCTGCGAGTATGTGTTTTTCATACACAAAGTATATAGATACCTGTTTGTAATATGACTTAATTCCCTCAGTGTGTGTGTATGATTGTGTGCACGTGTGTAAATGCCTGTGTGTGTGTCCGGGCTCATAGTCTGGTCTGGGCCTCAGGGATATAGATCTCAATGCTGTCTGCGCTTTCAGTAGCAGAGTTCTGTCTCACTGACGCAGCCCGCTTAGCCGCCATCAGACGTTTACGAGCGTCCTGGCGCTGCTTCTCCGAGCTCTCCAACGACCTATCACGGGCCAGGGGTGGGTGGCCTTTAGGGGGTTTCTTTGGCACAGGGGGAGGGATCCGTCTCTCCTGAACAGGGATGACAAATAGCTGTTAGCCCTTCCCTCCCAGAAGAGGTAGGGAGGACAGAGCGTGGACAGCATGCGCACACCTGAACACAGAATAGAGTGACAGACAACCACACACACAGTGGCGGTGGCGGGCAGAGAGACGGACGGACGGTATGGAGGTACGGTGGCCCAGAAGGGTCAGGCCCTGTGGTGTGGTGCGTGCCAGATGGAATGACGTCTGCAAAGCAGCTCACTGTCGACACAGAAAACAACAGAAACAGAACTTACATGTATAAGCCAATTAGGGGGGAAAAACAGGCATAAAAGAATGCTAAGCTGTGATCACATGATAGACTTTTGGTTGGACGGGGCTTATACTTAAGACATTCTGTGCTTTCTAGAAGAGAGAGGGTGCTGTTGTGAACTGATTCCCTCTAACCTTCTCTGGAAAGTGTACACTTCTATTCATTTAGCAGTAGCTTTTATCCAAAGTGACTTCCAAGAGAGCCACTTTAACCCTCTGAAGTATTTTTCTTACATTCCTCCACACCCTTCGAAGAGGTCTAAAGGAGGTTGAAAGTAATTACAAATCACAATGTACTATTCTTTACTAGTTATTTACCGTAATTCAACCGAGGACTGTATTAAATGGACTATCCTCATGACAAAAGTTGCAATGAAATAAGATCACTAATAAGTGTGTAAATCATAGCCGTGGGGTTACAACAGCGGTACTGCATGCAGATGGAAATAGGATGTATCTGTTCTGTTTCAGCAGGATGAAGTATGTCTGAGGATGCAACTGTAGCAGCTCAACTCTGCTCCCAGCCCAAATATCATGCTTCAGCTACAGTTCACCATAGACTGAGGATGATCATATTTCTGAGTTGGGAGACTCCTGCAACTGCCAGATAAACACACAGGAAGTTGGAAGGACAGACAGTCCCCAACGCATGTCTGAGTCTGCAGACAGACAGACGGGTAGGCAAGACAAATGGGTACACAGTCGTCAATATCCAGCCCGCAGTCTCCACTGCATGGTGTGGTCTAGAGATGGGCGCCTGCTTTACCTTCCTCTCTGGCGGGGGGTCCAGGGGTTTCCAGTTGTTGGCTCTGAGCTGGTGCAGCTCATCAAACTTGAGGCTGATATTCTCGATGGAGAGCTGGAGCATGTCCCAGAACCCGGCGAGGTCCTGGGAGATGGGCCTTGGGTGGGCATTGGGGTTCTGATGTGCCCGCATCAGCGAGGTGAAAGAGGAAGGAGACAATGTGAACACAATCCACTTACATGGTGCAAACAACTTGACATCTGGGAGATTCTTTGTGGTATATATCACTCACACAGTGTGGTCTACATTGCAACATGGTGTAATTATGAGACACAAGCCTAAAGTCTGAGGTTTACTACAGGTGTAGCAAATTCTAGCGATGAATCTAGACATATGACTGAAAGAGGAGGCAGAACAATCCTCTGTGTATAATGCTTGGATGGGATTCGGACATTATGAGTCAGAAAGATGAATTGCTAGATAACTCACCAGGTTCTCTTCACACAGCTCTCTGAACTGTTGGAACTTCTGAGACATCAGGAGCTGGGCGCTTCCTACTGCACTCCTCATCTTCCCCAGGACTGGAGAGACATGGTCACATTCCAAATATATGCATTAACGCACACACACACACACACACACACACACACACACACACACACACACACACACACACACACACACACACACACACACACACACACACACACACACACACACACACACACACAATAACACACACTTACTGTCATCAGGTAGGTGGTTCTCCTGTTCATCCACCTCCATCTGCCTGCACCAGCCCTCCATCCTCTCTGTCTCTGCCTGCAGGAGCTTCAAGAACCAGCGTCCATCCCTCTGACACACCTGCAAGGGAGACCCAGTATTCATGATCTACTCACCTATTCCCTCTTGTCAGGGAAGGTATGTGAAAAGAGAGTGTATCACAAATTTACATTCTGTCTCTTCTCTTCAATTTTCAGTTATAAATCTGAGTAAATTATGATCTGACCCTTCTTTATTGATAAAGAAAGATTCATGCAGTTTAGAGTAGTCTCCCTTAACTACTAAGGAACTGACCTGTGCTACCCTCTGAACCACCTCCAGGGGGTCCTCGGTCACGCTGTCAATCCAGGGGTCCGGCGGGGGCAGGATGGAAGGGTCGAAACCCACCACGTCCTCATAGTCATCTGAGGTGCAGGCGTGGTAGTGGTTCCCTGAGCCCTGGATGCTGACGGTGGAGGTGGCGGCATCCCGGGAGTACTGGCGAGACACGCAGCCGGAGGAGGGCAGGGAGGGGAGGTCCGTGTCAGGGGAGTCCAGTAGAGGGGGGCTGTCAAGTAGCTCTGGGAGGTCCAGGTCTGCCTGCACCGCTGCTGTCATGCTGTTGGAGCGCGTGAAGCGGCGGTATCTGGCCACCAGGGGGAAACAAATAGATAGCCAGACAGAGACAAATGTAAATGGACAGGCAGAGTGGGAGAGGGGTGGACACACAGAAATGAGGAATGTGGTGAGAGTGATGTTAGACATTTGGAAACCTACATGATATGAAACTAAATAAAACAGAATAGAAACTATGTTGTAACTATACATTTCACAATTTTGTTTTTGACAGGATCAAAAGAAAATCTCCTTGATTTCCAATATCCTAACCGATAGAATCAGGTTGTCATTGTCAACGTGTCATCAGTAGCATTCTTTAGACTGCGATTGCCAGGGAAAATGAATAGAACATTCTAAGAGGCAGTCTACAACATCTCTCCAGAGCGCAGTGAATGAACATCCCACGCAGAGAGCTGTCGCGTGGGAGGAAGAGAGAGGGGGAAAAAAAGAGAGGGGGGAGAGAGAGAGATAGCGAGGCAGAGAGATCCAATCCAATCCAACTTTATTTCTATTGCACTTTAAAACAACTTGGTTGACCAAAGTGCAGGGAGAGAGAGGGAGATGAGCGAAGCAGAGAACAAGGGAGAAGGATGGGGCACAAAAAGGGGGCACAAGGCATTGGCATCGGAAGGTTGTGAGTTCAAACCCTGGCTGCGGCTATGTAATGTTGTGTCCTTGGGCAAGGCACTTCACCCTACTTGCCTCAGGGGGATTGTCCCTGTACTTAAATGTAAGTCGCTTTGGATAAAAGCGTCTGCTAAATGAGGTATTGTTATTGTTATTAAAAAGACAGAAAGGGAAATAGGAGTGAGTAGGGAGAGTTAGAGATAGGAAGAGAGAGAGGCAGGAAGAGAGAGGAGTAGCCAGCATTAAGCGAGCAGCAGGCAGCGGAGCCGAGTGTTTCCCTGGAACACTCACACCGTCTACTGCTATCCACCCTTCCTGGAGGACATGCCCTTATGTCTCCTGACACACAGCTGGGCTATGGGATCACCAGACCGTGGCACTATCTGCAGGGGGCACCCCAAAGACTCAGGGGTGGCCTCAGCAATCCTGGGCGGTGTGGTCTGCTGGAGCAGCCGCATCACTGAGAGGGAAAGGAAGAAGCTGGACAAGGTCATCAAGAAGTCCAGCTCAGTCCTGGGCTGTCCTCTGGTTCAGGTGCAGTAGGTGGGTGACAGACGGGTCCTGGCAAAGCTGACATCTTGCTGGATCACGCGTCACACCCCCTGCAGGACTCACTGTCTGCTCTGGAGAGCAGCTTCAGTGATAGGCTGATTCACCCTTGGTTTGTGGAGAGATTCCGCAGGTCCTTCCTTCCTGCTGCCGTCCGACTGTTTCAACAAACACTGCTGTCCATAGCCACTGCTACGTGCAATTATTATTATTATACTATTATGCAATAATACTTTAAGTGCAATAATCCTCATGGTGTTCTTGTTGTTACGGTCAACGTGCAATATTCCCCCAGGCTGGTCTTGTTGTTCTTACGTACAACGTGCAATACTCTCTAATATTCTTTACGTGCAAGAACTTGTCTATATGTCTCTCATTTCTCATTCGAGACAGAAACCATATTGCTTAACCTCGGAGATGACTTTTTAATTATATTTTTTAATAGTGTATTTTACTATATATTTTACCCTGCCACTCCTGTTACTGTACCCTGCTGCTGTTGTGGACTGCAATCCCCCCCCGCCCCCCCCCGGGGAACTAATAAATTAATTGCTTATCTTATAATATCCTTCCTGCCATCACCTCTGAATACAAGGCTTTATTTGTTTCCAGAGTCTGTGTGTACAGAAAAACCCTTGCCTGCAATGAGAGCAAACCGCTGAGCAATGCTGGGAGGTGATTCCTATGGTTGGAGATCCGACTGTGCCACATTATCCACATCATCTAGTCAGCCGTCTAGTCATTAGACACTGACAGTGTGCTCTCAATTAAAACGGCAAGGTCTGCTGCATCATTATGTCATACTGTCATTTATTATGTCTTGCAAAAAATACAGTCAAGTCAAATTGTTGCTTAAAAGGGCGTATTGATATCATACTATTGAACGTCACAAAATTCAAAATGCTTGGACATCCCCAAAATAACTATGTTAAGATGACTAGGGGATTAATTGGGACTGAGAGTGCAGTTTGGACAGCATCAATCCAACATGTATAAAAACAGGACGTGACAATGAGCTGCAGACAGTCAGTGTCTGCCTCCTGAACCAAGCTTCATCCAGCCTCACACCTCAAACTCAGTCTTCCGTTTTGGAGGGACAAAAAATAACCTTAGGCGAGAGTGAATGTGTGCGTGGGCGTTTGCAGAGTCAGTCTGCTCCCACAGGTGAACGGCGGATGACTCGCCGCCTAACACTGCTGACAGCTTATCTGCCTAAACCACTGTTCAGAACAGGAATATAATATTAAACAACACAGTTACAATTGGACTAATCATCCAGACCTGTCCCCATTTGACACAACTTAATTGGTCCATTAAGCTAGGCCTATAAAAGGCTACAGTGGGAATGTCTCTCTCTCTAAACTTCTGTAGTACTATACAGACCTGGTACTACCCACTGCAGTTAATCACAGACATGGTCTATATCTCTTCCACTGCTGCTTGCATGAGAGCTGTGTGGTGGTGTGACAGGTGTGAGATCTGGCAGGCTATGTCTTCCTATTGCATGAATCCAGAACCTCTAGCCATAGCATAGGATATGTTCTTTAGAGCGGATTGTGGGTAGTCCACACCCCAGACTCACCCTCTTTCGTCCTCCACCTGCACTCCAATAGACTGGAATTTGGACTGGTCATCCAAGTCTAGAATTTCCTCCGGCCTGTCCACCTAGGAACCCAACCAAAGTAGCAAATGTTTATTTCTAAGAGTTTAGAAGAGGTTTACTCTATATAAGCCCTGGACACCAACAGGCACATTCCTCCACAGTGTATATTTTCTTTATAGTAGATATCAGCAAATACCACTAGGAGAGAGGATAGTGCTGAATATAATTCTGTAAAAGCTGAGGGTGATGTCTTGCAACGTTAGATGGTAATGTTTGGTGTTGTACGGTATTGTGTTGTTTTCTAACTACTGTGAAGTCTGAGGCCCACACCTGGATCCCAATGGAGAGGCACCTGCCCTTGTGGAGGGCTTCCTTACTGGGGTCGTCAGAGAGCTGCGGGGTCCTGGCCAGGGCAGGAGCTGCAGTGGTGGAGATGGTGATGGTGCTGTTACTTACATGCTGGCTGGCAGGACCATGGACCTGCAGGGAACAATACAATACAGAAGTTCCAGATGTCAGTCACCTATACCTCAACATTCTGTTCTGGAACGTGGAAATAACTTGTTAATAGGCGGACAAGTTGCTTTGATGCTCCACACCCTTCGCACCTGTGCGTTGGCAGCCTCTATGGCGGCTGTGAGGGCCTTCATGCTGTCGATGCTCTCCGTGGAGTTGCTGAGGGCTGATTGGATGGTCATGTCCCCGCGATGACCTGAGCCCTCCATGTAGGCATCCTGAGCAGACTCAGTGCTGCTCTGGGCTGTGATGGAGATGAAGGGCTTGGAGGACAGGGCCGCCAGCGGGGAGGACGAGGAGCAGGTGGATGTGCGCGGCGGCACAGGGGGAGGGGTCTTCTTGTAGGTGGTGATGCAGGAGGACACTGTTTGAGAGACAAGGGAAGGTCATTAAAGAGAGTCATTAAAAGTTGTTCTGGGTCTTGGAATGAGGAAGCTGAGAGGGCAGCTCATCATAGCACCTGATGGTATAAAATGTAAGGTCTAGGGGCCCAAGTAACCAAGGTATCATGGCTAGTTAGTTACAGTCATATGAAAAAGTTTGGGAACCCCTCTTAATTTTTTGGATTTTTGTTCATAATTAACTGGGATTTCAAAGAAGCAAATTCCTTTTCATAAATGACAAACTTTAGGGAAACAGGAGTATTTCAGCAGTGTCGTTTTGTTTATTAGAATAACAGAAAATATGCAATAGGCATCATAACAAAATTTGACAGTGCATAAATTTGGGCACCCCAACAAAAAAAATGACATCGGTACTTAGTTGAGCCTCCTTTTGCAAAAATAACAGCCTCTAAACTCCTCCTGTAGCCTGTGATGAGTGTCTGGATTCTGGATGGAGGTATTTTGACCATTCTTCGGTACAAAAGCGCTCCAGTTCAGTTAAGTTTGATGGCCGTGGAGCATGGACAGCCCGCTTCAAATCATCCCATAGATTTTCGATGATGTTCAAGTCAGGGGACTGTGACGGCCATTTGAGAACATTGTACATTTCCCTCTGCATGAATGCTTTTGTAGAATTTGAACAGTGTTTAGGGTCATTGTCTTGTTGGAATATCCAACCCCTGCGTAACTTCAACTTTGTGACTGATGCTTGAACATTATCCTGAAGAATCTGTTGATACTGGGTTGAATTCATGCGACCTTCGACTTTAACAAGGGCCCCAGTCCCTGAAGTAGCCACACAGCCCCACAGCATGATGGAACCTCCCCCAAATTTGACAGTAGGTAGCAGGTGTTTTTCTTGGAATGCAGTGTTCTTCTTTCGCCATGCAAAGCGCTTTTTGTTATGACCAAACAACTCAATTTTTGTCTCATCAGTCCAAAGCACTTTCTTCCAATATGAATCTGGTTTGTCTAAATGAGCTTTAGCATACTCCATGCGACTGTACCTGTGGCGTGGGCGCAGAAAGGGCTTCCTTCTCATCACCCGGCCATACAGATGTGCTTTGTGCAAATTGCGCTGAATTGTTGAACGATGTACAGATACACCATCTGCAGCCAGATGTTGTTGCAGGTCTTTGGAGGTGATCTGTGGGTTGTCTGCAACCATTCTCACAATCCGCCGCATATGCCGCTCCTGTACTTTTCTTGGTCTTCCAGACCTGGGTTTAACTGCAACTGTGCCTGTGTCCTTCCATTTCCTGACAACATTTCTTACAGTCGAAATTGACAGTTGAAACCTTTTGGAAAGCTTCTTGTAGCCTTCCCCTAAACCATGAAAACGAACAATCTTTGTTTTCAGATCTGTGGAGAGCTGTTTTGATGATCCCATTCTGTCTCACTTCAGCAGAGAGTCAAAGAGAAGTGCAACTTGTATTTGGGCACCTTAAATACCTTTTCCCATGATTGAACACACCTTTTTATGAGGTTCAAGGCTTAACGAGATAATCCAATTAGATTTTTCAAGTCATCAGTTTTACATGCTGTTACATGCATTCAAATCAGCAAATTCATAAGGGTACCCATATTTTTGCACAGCCAGTTTTTCACAATTTATTTAATTTCATACAACTAAAAACTGCTTCGCTAAAAATCTTTGTTTGGAAAACACCCCAGTACTTAGATCTTCCTGGTTAATGAAAGACATACCACTTATCTTTTTTTGCGTGAAAGCAGAGTCAATTATAATGCCGGCTGAGAGGGGTTCCCAAACTTTTTCATATGATTGTATGTCTAGCTCAGCTGGTTATGTCTCTTCCTTCTAATGATGGGGGGAAAAAGAAGGAGAGAGCAGCAGAATTAGATCCTCTCGCTCATTCTCCTCGCTTTCTTCATCTCTCTCCCACACCAGGAAGTAAGCCATATCATTACATCACAGAGAGAGGATGGTAATTCATGCAACACCAATTTGAATACCCTTCCGTCCTTTGTGTCTCTGTGTTGCTGTGCAGCATCAATTGTGTAGAATCGAAAGGAAGGCCCTGACACAGCTGAGAAGATTGAATTCAAAGAAGCTTTTTCTTTACGCTATATCTCTGTAATGTGATAGAACATTTCAGGACTCAGACCGTCATAAAAAAAACAGCGACGGTCTCTACTCTATTTTTATGTCATGTCATCTACGCCAACATTTTACTTAATTTTAATCGGCTTAGTCTAGTAAATATATGGCAACAATCCCCTCCATTGATATATCCTTAAAGCAGAAAGTAACTCAAACTTCTGTTCTGAGTTCCATAGATAAAATGTTCACTCAGTAGATTTTTTTGTTCCACATTCAGTAAATTATATTTTAAGCGATAATGTTCCAACCTAGTGGGTTGGTCTTAACTGTAAATTGGCTAAAGGGTATGTTTGATATAACCAGAGAGAGAAAAGAAGTGATGGGAGAGAGATAGGAGTGGGAGAGACATAGAGGGGGTTACAAAGAGGGAAGAGAAGAAGAAAGGACAGATAGAAAGATTTTAGTCTTTTGGCCTAGACAAGACAAGTGCTTCAAAACTGCTAAACTTACAGGAGTGAATTTTCGCTAACCCACACAGTACCAAACAGAAACCAAAACACACACAGGCAAACACACATTACAAATTATTTATGTGAATCCACCAATTACATCGCAGGATGTCAAATGTCTCAGTGACAGTATTACAGACTAGTGTACACGCCCATACTCTCTGTCTGTCTCGCTTTATGCCAGGATCTCTTTCTCCCTTTATGTCTGGCCTCTGTCTGTGTCTTTCCCTCTCTGTTTTCGCTCTCCCTCCCCCTTTCTTTCACCCTCTCTCTTTCTGTGCAACTATCTCTCTTTATACCAGTCGCTCTCTAACTATCTTCGTTTACTGTCGTTTCTCCATCTTCATGTCTTTCTCACTTTCTTTCTCTCTTTAGGTCTGTCCATCTCTTTGTCCTTTGGTTCTGTTTCATTTTTATATCAAGGGTAAAAAAAGCCAACCATATCATCATGTCATATCCTCTAACATCAGCATCACCTGTCTGTGGCCCTAATTAGAGTCCACAGAAAGGGCTCTCCTCTCCCTCTCCTCACAGATGTGTCCATCAACTCCCCCTTCAAAATCCACAGTACCTCTTGCCTCTCACTTACCAGTCACCTTAATCATGTACTCCCCCTCTCTAGCAACACATAACTGCTTATCTTCTTCCTTCCTCTTCTGTCCTCTCTATGGCCTTCACTCATCTCCCATGTCTCATCCATCCTTTCCTCCCTTCTCCTGACCTTCCCTCCTCTCCCCTTCCTTCCTTTCCCCCCACTCACCCTCTGCCAGAAAAAGGTCAATTTACCCCGTCCAAATCCCCTGGCAGTTTCACCTTCCTCTGGTGAGTAGCACAGCCAAGACAGGAGGAAGTGACACCATCCAATCAATTCAGTTCAGACAATCAGTCACTGTGCCACTGACATTTTCTGTGTCGCTGGCAGTCTTTGTGTGACTGACAGTCTTTGACTGTGTCCCACAGTAAAGAACAGGAGAGAGAGTGATGTGAGGTCTTACTGCTACTACAAAGTCTATAATTGTCTGGTGAAGGCTTTTGTAGGCTGAAAAAGGTGTTTGTTGGCTGAAACATCAGTATCATGTTTTAGGGCACCAATAATAAAATCAGGTTTTTCTTCTGTTTATTTCAATAGCAGCTCTTCTTCCTTCTGGTGCAGACCAGACTGGAGTCTTCCCAGGAGGATAGGTGTGTCTGGCTGCTGAATGAAACAAGCAGTACCAGAGAACCACTCATATTCGTCTTATCACTTTACATCAGAGCTATGCTGAAGTCTACAACAAGTCTATAACAATGCAGGCCATGAAATAGGTTTAGTCTAGTGTGCCATCCACCCATGTATTCCAAATGCCACACAATGTGGTTCCACCTCAGCCCTGAAATGATTTTTTTCAGGTAAAAATGAATTGAATGAATTTGGAATATCTTCCACTACAGTAGCATGAATGTAGCTTTAGGGGGTAATAAGATCATTAATTAACTATGAGCAGCACGCCTACAGTGTTATGTTCCTTCATATCTAATTAGTGTCAACAACAACAGCAACCACAACAACAACGGCCCATTTAGATTAAATGTTGATGAAACTATTGACACTAATCTCTACCTTAACCCGCTCTATAATCTGCACAGCGCAAGGTTGGAGTGATTGTTGTTGCAACATCAAGTCTACGAGGCAAAACTCCCCTGAGGAACAACACTTTGTACGTGTATCCTGTAGGGATGAGGACTTGAGTGCTTGGGATTAGCAGTGATGGGAGCAGTAACCAACCACAGGAGCAGATTTTGTACAGACATCAAGCAGGCCCAGTCTCAGTGGACCAGAGACACCATAGGAACGAGTAGTCATAGGATGACTGTGATGTCTACAGCATTTCCTCCTTTAATTGCTTGCAGTGTGCACACAGTGCCTGGTCTAGGCTGGGGATTCTTTCGATGCTTCATTATGTGCTTTTCTGTGCTCCGATACTTTGTTATTGGACACTGCTCTGAGCTGTGCATTCTTGGGCCTCCTTTCCTGCCAGGTACTACTGCCTTCTGTAGACCCTAATCATTCAGGGAGTCTAAGATCACAGATATTTACATTTATTCCTTTAGAATCAGAATCAGAATCAGAATGGGGGTTTATTCGCTATGCAAGATAAACAGACATAGAATTTACTTTGGCAGGAATGAGCAAACATAGAACATAAATGTGGTCTACTAATAAAATGAAAATGAATACCATGTTAGATACACTGCAGATATGATACATATAGACAAGGAATACAAATGTTACAAATAATACAATAATAATACAAATGATGCGAGTAGTGCAATGATACAGGTAACATGGAATGCAAATGTTACAAATAATACAAATGATGCGAGTAGTGCAATGATACAGGTAACATGGAATGCAAATGTTACAAATAATACAAATGATGCGAGTAGTGCTATGATACAGGTAACATGGAATGCAAATGTTACAAATAATACAAATGATGCGAGTAGTGCATACAGGTAACATGGAATTGCAAAAGACATGGGTACAGAGTGGAATGGGTATATATATATGGTACGTTGGGGGGGGGTATATACACAGTGGTGTAAATATCACAGTTGTAAGTTTTTTAAGTTTAAAGTTTAAAGTGTTTTGTGCTAAAGTGGCAGAGTGCAATAGGATTCTGGAGGGGGGGGTGTCTCAAACTGAGTCCTTGGCCCTGTTGAAGAGGGCAATAGCAGAGGGGTAGAAGCTATTCTTGTGGCGAGAGGTTTTAGTCCTGATGGACCGCAGCCTCCTGCCAGAAGGGAGCAGCTGAAGCACTGAGTGTCCAGGGTGGGAGGAGTCGGCCGCAATCTTCCTCGCCCGTTTTAGAGACCTTGCCGTGTGCAGGTCCTCAAGGGATGGCAGGTTGCAGCCTATCACCTTCTCAGCGGCACGTATGATACGCTGCAGTCTGCTCTTGTCCTTGGCAGTGGCAGCAGCGTACCAGACGGTGATGGAGGAGGTGAGGATGGACTCGATGGTGGCAGTGTAGAATTGCACCATCATTGTCTTTGGCAGGCTGAATTTCTTCAGTTGCCGCAGGAAGTACATCCTCTGCTGGGCTTTCTTTGTGAGTGAGCTGATGTTCAGCTCCCACTTGAGGTCCTGGGAGAGGGTGGTGCCCAGGAAGCGAAGGGACTCCACACTGTTGACCTGGGAGTCGCGCAGTGTGATGGGGGGGAGTGGGGCTGGGTCCTTCCTAAAGTCCACAACCATCTCCACTGTCTTAAGAGCGTTGAGCTCCAGGTTGTTCTGGCTGCACCAAGTCACCAGGTTGTCCACTTCCCACCTGAAGTCAGACTCGTCCCCATCAGAAATGAGCCCGATCAGGGTGGTATCGTCCGCAAACTTCAGGAGCTTGACTGATGGATGACTTGAGGTGCAGCTGTTTGTGTACAGGGAGAAGAGCAGGGGGGAAAGGACACAGCCTTGAGGGGATCCGGTGCTGATGGACCGGGAGTCAGAGACTTGCGTTCCCATCCTGACGCGCTGCTTCCTGTCGGACAGGAAGTCTGTGATCCACCTGCAAGTGGGGTCGGGCACGTTCAGCTGGGAGAGCTTGTCCTGAAGCAGAGCCGGGATGATGGTGTTGAAGGCAGAGCTGAAGTCCACAAACAGGATCCTGGCGTAGGTGTTTGGAGAGTCCAGATGCTGGAGGGTGTAGTGGAGGGCCATGTTCACTGCGTCATCCACAGACCTGTTGGCTCTGTAGGCGAACTGCAGGGGGTCTAGGAGGGGGTCTGTGAAGTTTTTGAGGTGTGCCAGCACCAGGCGTTCGAAGGACTTCATTACCACAGATGTCAGGGCGACGGGTCTGTAGTCGTTCAGTCCTGTTGGTCTGGGCTTCTTGGGCACAGGGATGATGGTGGAGGACTTGAAGCAGGCTGGCACGTGGCACATCTCCAGGGAGGTGTTGAAGATGTTGGTGAACACAGGAGACAGCTGGTCAGCGCAGTGCTTCAGTGTGGCAGGGGAGACAGCGTCCGGCCCGGCAGCTTTGCGAGGATTCTGTTTCTTGAACACTTTGTTAACTTCCCTCTCCTGAATGGAGAGAGTCAACATTGCGTTGGTGTTGCAGACGCTTTCATCCAAAGTGATTTACAAGAGAGAGCTTTACCAAAGAGCATCGGTCACTGATCGTAGCAACGTGATAGACCCCAAACATAGCGGGTTTATAGATTATGAAACATATATCGCGAGAATCAATAAGTGCCAAGGGAAGAGCTATAAGAGCATTCAGCCGAATAGTTTACAAATTTAAGGTGAGTCTCTGACACACAGTAGTCTACCTGTAGAATGTGAACAATAAAGCACCAACACTAATGAGTTTCCGCTCTGGGATTACCAAAGTAATTCTGACTTGGAACAACAACAACACCTGATACTTTTAAGTGCCATTAAATCCTCGGAACACGTGAGCCTTGAGCCTTTTCTTGAAGGTGAGGAGACAGTCTGTGTTTCTGATGGAGATGGGGAGTTGATTCCACCATTGGGGAACCAGACAGGCGAAGAATTTGGACCGTAGGTGGCGGGCAGGGATATAATTTGGGGCAGTCCCGTTCACTGCTCAGAAGGTCAGTAGCAGGGTCTCGAATCTGATATGGGCCATGATGGGAAGCCAGTGGAGGGCGATGAGGAGCAGGGTGACATGGCAGCGTCTCAATCGATTGAAAACCATGCGGGCTGCTGCATTTAGGATCCTCTGAAGGATCTAGCAGCTGGGTGGAATGTTCAGACAGGTATCGCCTGATTTTACGGATGTTGTAGAGGGGAATCTACGTGACCGAGAGACTGCGGCAATGTGTGGTGTAAGGAAGAGCTCGTCATTCAAGGTGACCTGGAAGAAGATGAAGATCCACTGTTGCGGATCCCAGAGTGATACAGATTGTGGGTGATTGAGGGTTTGGCTGGAATGATAAAAAGTTCTGAAGATATGTGAACAAGGCTGAAGCAGGCTAAACATCTGCTTTCAGGAGTTTTCCTGAGTTGGTTCCAAACCCCAAAGCTTTGTCTCCACACAACCATTACTTTGTCAGTGAGACACTGACGAAACCAGGGTAATGGATTTACAAACCAGTGCTGAAAGGCCAGGCAGACCTTGGAATAAGGATTTATCCCCAAACAGACATTTAATGGAGTGACAAACGTCTCACAAAGACAATACTGCTTATTGGACACTAAAAGGATTGGAACTGTGTGAATTTAGAATTTCTCTTTAAATGCTGTGGTGATGTAATGTGATGTTTTAATGTAACTCCCTGCCCCTTTGTTACAAATAATTCCTTCTTGGTATCCAGATGATTGTGCAAAACTAACAAAACCATTTCTGAATGTTACATTGTTAGTTATTGAAGTCAAGAGCTTCCACTGACATTTGAAATATACTCACTCAAGAGACCCTTTCACACCTACATGCCAATCTCAGCATGGGACCATCTTCAGATAAGGGGAGACCAAACCCCCCTTACCTTACCTAGTATAAAAGCACAAAACCTAGAATTCTTCCCCCCCCTTTGTCCGGATTATTCTGAGGGATTTATCTGGTATATTGAGCAAACAACCTTTCAACTGAACGGAACTTAAGGAATGCTTCCTTTTATTTATTGGACAACTACCACAAGGAAGCTCAACTCTACCCTTTCTTCAACGAACAAAGTAACTGTGACTAGCTAATTTCTTACCGGTGCACATTGGCATAGTGTGATGAAATGTACTTTGATCTAAGACTAGCCTTCCTGTCGTTAGCCAAGCTTAGCATAACTGTCATTTGTCTCATCCTAGGCCAATTCTCCCCCAGTGCAGCTACCAGTGCTTGATATTCACCTGAGAAGGCTAAGCCTGTCTGAGGGCAGTGATGTGTAGTCTGATGGTAAGCATCACCATGCCTCTGGTTCTGCAGGGGCAGATGGTGCTTCTCAGGGAACAAGTTCTGTGCCATGTCTGAGTGGGTAGAGGTGCCCTCTACCTGTCGCCCCCTGATGACCCTCCCCCCATCCATAGTACCTGATACCTCTGCTCCTGCCATGTCTCTCTGCAGAGACAGCATCTGGATGGACTGGGTCTGCTCTCTCTCTCTCTCTCTCTCTCTCTCTCTCTCTCTCTCTCTCTCACACACACACACACACACACACACACGCGCACACACACACGCATGCACATTCAATCCTTCTCTCCCACACACAAGTACACACATACCCAAGCAATCCCTCACTCTCACACAGAGTTTCTTAAGGCAAAGAAGTGGAATGTTCTGCAATGGCCAGGTCAATCACCTGACCTAAATCCAATTGAGCATGCATTTCACTTGCTAAAGACAAAACTGAAGGGAAAATGCCCCAAGAACAAGCAGGAACTGAAGACAGTTGCAGTAGAGGCCTGGCAGAGCATCACCAGGGATGAAACCCAGCGTCTGGTGATGTCTATGGGTTCCAGACTTCAGGCTGTCATTGACTGCAAAGGATTTGCAACCAGGTATTAAAAGTGACAATTAGATTTATGATTATGTTAGTTTGTCCAATTATTTTTGGTCCTTTAAAAGGGGGGGGGACATATAAAATGTGTTGTAATTCCTACACCGTTCACCTGATTTGGATGTAAATACCCTGAAATAAAAGCTGAAAGTCTACACTTAAAGCACAGCTTGATTGTTTCATTTCAAATCCATTGTGGTGGTATACAGAGCCAAAATTATGAAAATTGTGTCAATGTCCAAATATTTATGGACCTGACTGTACGTACACCAGTTTCTCTCCCAGCAGCCATGTGGCGATCTGCCATAGTCTAGTCCTGTCTGGCTATTTTTCACAAAGTACCATCTAAATATCTGGCCCCCCCTCTGTCTAGACTCGGCTCATCCTGTCTAGCCTGAGTGAAAACAGTCCCATTTACTGCTGATTTCTCCCTCAGATTCATCAAACAATGTCCTTTGTTCCTTTTAATAGGAAGGAATTATTTAAAAAATTAATCATATGTCACAAATGTATTTTGGGAAGTGGTGGAAAAGGGTGTAATGGTGGGAAACAGGGATAAGTAAGAAGTTGATAAGTAAGAATTGAGAGAGAAGGAGTATTAGCATGACTTTAGATGTCTGAGCTGAGCTCTTAATGAAGACTGACCTCTTTTGAGGGCCCAGTCTCTCCATCCCTTTCCCAGTCTCTCTTTCTCTCTTCCCTCCTATCTCTTGATCCACCCCCTCCCCTTCTCTCAATATTCCTGTATTTCACCATGCCTAATTCATGTCAAGCCTCATTAGAACCCTTTTATCCTTTTAAATACCAAGGACACGATGCCCAATGAGTAAAAGACGCAATTAAAATGCACAACGCATCGATAGCCACGCAACAGTCTGCCCCTATTAAACACGTCCGGGAACACAGAAACACATCAAGTCGCACATTCCCGCACCTTCCCGCAACATTCATGGATGAAGACAATGCAGCGAGCTTCATGGAGACAGTGCAGCGATGAATCTGCTTTCGCCGACTGATGTTTCCATGACGGGGACCGCGGAGGGTCGGGCATGCGTCTCACACTCCAGCTTAATCAGAATCCTCCCCCCTCTCTCGCTCTCTAACTCGCCGAGCATCTCTTCTCCTGCGGGTTCAGCCCATATGTTCTGACTAGCCCTGACTAGCCCCTGGCAGTGAACAGCACAGGGGGATGGGGTGGTAGGTGGGTAGCTCCCACATCTTAAGTCCCACACTCTCTCGGTAACTACCACATCTTACTTTCTCTCTCTCTCTCGCTCGCTCGCTCCCTCTCTCTCTCTCTCTCTCTCTCTCTCTGTCTCTCTCTCTCTGTCTCTTTCTCTTTCTCTCTCTCTCTCTCTCTCTCTCTCTCTCTCTCTCTCTCTCTCTCACACACACACACACACACACACTCAGGCACATGGTTGCATATGCAAAAACCTCTATGGGTCCTTTCAAGATCCTTCACCAATGCAAGCTGCTAGTCCAATGCATTCAAAGCCGATGTGACTGCAAAACAAAGCAAGGTTTTTTTCTAAAGATAGACCCAGCGTAGCCCCGATCTCTGACAGTGCACTACAGAGACTAGACATTAGTCATAATGGGGTCCACAGATGGTGGACGAGTGTGTCGTAACTGTGACGAGAAAACTTTTGGAGAGTGAGTAACGGCAGAGGAGCTGAGACATGCAACAACAACAACACTAGCCTGGGCTGTGTGGCGATGAATCATGCCTGTAGCGCTCGTGCTGTGTTGCGTTATGTGTCGTGTAATTATTGTTTGGCTAGAGTTGACCAACCTGTGCTGCTCTGGATGGTCCTGACCGTGGTGGTGGTGGTACGTGGAGGGGAGGAGGGGAGCAGCGAGCCATCATCCTCGTCCTGGGAGCAGCCCTGGTCGATGGCGCGCACATAGCTGTGGCTTCGCATGCGGAAGCACCCGGGCACCGGCAGGTCCAGGGCATCCATGGCCTGGGACTCCATCTCGCTGAATACCTGCTCGCACACCGCCTCGATCTGCCCGTTGACCTCCACCTCGCTCACCTGGGGACGATGACGAGGAGGCAGCCACGCATGGAGAGGGCAGAGGGGAGCAGCGCAGTCAGAGACACACATTAGTTGTCCTGCTCCTCCTTGTACGAGCATCTCCACATGACTTACCTCTGTACCGCATAATGAGGAGGGCTGAACACTGACAACATCATTAGGTGTAAAGAATAACATGAAGTAACACAAGGCAACAGGAAGTAGTGGGAACCAGGAAGTGGATTCACATTTCCCATTGGTACTGATCTAGAGTCAGCATTACATATCTTCCTCAGTGGTGAGCGAGGGGGAGCTAGGAAGGCTAAGCTGATCCCAGACCAAAAGAGAGAGCTCAAACCAGGGACTTGCTTAAAAACTGAGGAGGCATTTTAGGAGCATTTTTATCTCGGTAGCGTGGTGGTAGCGTCCCTGTTTTCTGAATCAAATAGCTTTTCAGTAGCTTAGCTCTTTTATTAACCAAGTAGTGCGGTAGCGTCCACACAAGCTACATTTTTTTCATCTCTGAAGCTCAGCGCAGCGGAGCTTTCTGCTGTGGTCTGAAATAAAAGGAAGAGTCAGTGACGCTACCGCCATACAAGGCCGTGTAGGTGGACCTGACAGAACGGTGACGGTGACATCACGGACCAATCCTTGGGCTGGCTACGTCTCTGATGCAGGGGAATACAGACAGTTAGCTTGCTTGAGTGAGTTACGTTACTTGGTGGAAAGATGGCAGAGGGTGAGAAGGAGGTCTTTCTGCTTTTTGTTACTAAGTGGAGCACGTTTTGTGTTCTGGTTTTTAAACTACTTTTGCCATGTTGCTGTAGCTTAGCTTGCTACATTTCTCTGGGGGGTAGCTTCGGTGTAGTGAAGCTTAATTTCATGTAGAGTAACTGGTAGCTTAGCTCACTACACTTTCCAAGTAGCTTGCCCAACACTGCCCTGGAGCAGGTAGTAGCAAGAGGAGGAACAGTCAGAAAGGGTGGAGAAGGAGGAGGGTGAGGAGGATGTAGACACGTGTGGAGGCATCATCCAGGGGTTGAGGAGATGGCAGAGGTCAGGGAGGAGACAGGCAAGATGAGGGTGCAGAGAGATACCAAACTAGCAGATAGGTTCAGGAAGGTTGCTTTACTGGGGTCTTAGGGTGAAGCTAGTTCAGACAGGAGCAAACGAGAGCTAGTGAGACACAGCTGACAGCTTGAAATGTAGACTTTTTTGCAGTGGTCTAGATAGTACTGTAGGCATGGATATCATACCGCAAAATGTGGACAGAATGACGTTGGAAACAACATTCAAGATAACAATTTGTTGCCTCAGCCAGCAGCTTGCCGTTTATGCTGCTATCCATTAACCTGGAAAGTAATCAGCTGCATGTTTATTTGATGTAATGAAAAATGGATAATGACTTTTGTTATTATAATGCTTTGCTATTATGTAATATAGCTATATTGTTCTGTCCAAAGACAACAGATAAAACCTGGTTAGAACTGGTACTATTCCAGTGTTATGTGTCCTCTCATTTAATGGACTTACCATTATATCATGTACAATTGCAAGGCAGCAATGGTGTCTGGTCACTTTTGGATGGCTTGTGGCAGAACATTGACAAACATCTGAACCTAAATTCATCTCACCGGTGGGCGGATGAATTTGTGGTGGCAGATTTCATGACTGATTTGGAGACTGTGACTCTGACGTGACTTTCCTCCCCTGCACGGCCCATAGGGGGCGCACGCACAGGTACCAGACATCACAGACAGGCCTGGGGCAAACACCATCTATTGTCAAATATTTTGGGTGCACTGGATTTTCCTTGCTCGATTAGGAGATAAAGAACCAGGCGCCAAACCCTGTAACGTTTAAACAGAGTGAGGCCGTGGGAGGATGCAGCAGCAGTGTGTTTGGCCCAGGTCTGCCCAGAGATGGTGTGGAGATGGAGGCAGCACCAACCTGACTGATGGTGCTCATAGCCCTCATGTAGCTCTCGTTTCGGGAGCGATATTGGGGGGAAGACAGCAGGCTTTTGGGGTCCAGGAGCGCTTTGGAGTCCAAGGTGTCCAGGCTCCTATTGATGGAAACTTCACTCACCGCCCGCAGGTAGCTGTGACTCCGGATTTGCAGCTTGGGAGAGTGTTCACTGGAGATCCTACCACAGGAACCATGAGAGGAGGAGAGGAGACATGTTAGCGGAACAGTCTGGAAGGTTCTGGAACTGCTAAAAGAAGCAAGCAGAATATAAGTAACATACCAACATGTGTGTTTTTTCAGTAGCCTGCACACAGGTTCCTGAGCAGCACAGTTTTGTGATTGACTCACTTCAAGTTACTCCACACCAGGACTGTGCATAATGCATAGTCCACTCTAAGGCCACAGCTGCCAAGCCAACTTGATTATACCTCCTCTCCCATGGAGCAGGTTGAGCGGCCACAGGGCTACAGAGGAACAGCTAAACACACTTAAGACCGCCCACGCACCTTGCTCCTCACTCCCAGCCTGCTGACAGGCACACACCTCGGCTGGCCTGGTCTAGGCTGAGCTGGGCTGGGCAGACATAGCAATGGCTGGATCGGATGGGGGGTGGGGATGAGTTGGGACTGGACAGGTTGTGTTGGAGAAAGGTAGGAGGGAAGCCAGACAGACAGACATCTCACCTGGGCTGGGCGGGGGACAGATAGGATGGAGCCGGGCTGAGGAAATGTTGGGGGAGGTTAGGGTTGGGATCGTCTTGGCTCAGCTGGGCAAGGCTGCATAGAGGCGGATCAGATAGACAGACAGACACCTCAGCTAAAGCCGATTGGGGCATCGGTGTGGTAAATCAGGTACAGCCAAGCAGAAAGATATTTTGCAACATCTGGGAACGGGCTGCCTTCTGTTGCATCTTGGGCAGGAAAGCCTGCAGGCTTGTTGAGGATCCTCCATATGAACCACCACACTCCCTGGAAGCCCAGTGGAAGCTCCAACCAAACAGCAAAGGCAAATTGGGATTAAAATTATAGAACTAACGCTTGAAGGAGGACAGCAGGGCGAGGAAGACAGTGGTTATTGGAGGAGAAAGAGCGCATATACTTGGAATCTTAAGGGAATTTCTTTAAATGTGATGTCACTGGTGTGGAATAAACCAACATGGTTGTCCTTGAAGTTGAAGTTGAACATGCATGCTGTTAACTTTTTATATTTAAATTATGGCATGACATTAACATAATGCATTATAGGCATTAAATTACATCCTGTAATACAGGGATTCTGGACAATAATATAGTTAATATATATTCAAAACAAACTCAACACCCCTGAATGAAAATCTTACTTCCTTCAAAATCCATCATAACACCAATGTGACATAGATTTATGCTGTTGGAGAATGCTGGGCGATGACAGCACAAGCTGCCAGCTGCCTTACCGTGAAACAGTAGGGAAATGGAGTTTCATTATAGTAGCAAAGCACTTTTAAAGAAGTCCCCCGGCTAATGGATGTAATTATTCATACCTTCTATGGCAGGGCAGGTTTTTAATTAGTAAGCGCTGTGGTGTATTTCTGGATAGAATTTAAGCTGCTAGCTAGCGAGTGCAGTCTGTCTATAGAGAGAGAATGAGAGTGAAAGGTTGAGAGAGACATAGACATAGAAAGACAAACAAAAAGAGAGGGGGAGCATTTGAGATAGTGATGAAGAGAAACAGGATAGGGAGTGAGCCTTTGAGAGGCAGGATAGAGAGACCCTTCGAGAGTCATGAGGGAGAGATGGGAGATAATGACTGAGGAGTGATTTGAGTCGTCTCCATCGTCATTAAAACCTGATATACCGTATTCTTATATCTCTTTTGTAAAATCTTATATCTCTTTGGTAGTATCTTATATCTCTTTGGTAATATCTTATATCTCTTTGGTAATATCTTATATCATACTATCACTCGTTAACTTAAGAGTGGAGTTGTGTTATATTCTGTACATTTCCCTTGTGTATTAAGGAAACATGAAACTACGCTTGAATTCCAGATCAAATGAAAATGAATAGATTCATGATTTTGTCTGGCTGACAAACTGAGAGGGGCAAAAATCATATAAGCAGACATTAGGTTGGATCTTTGCTACTTAAGTGGTGTTGTGATTAATCTCTAAATTAATTAAAGCGTACGGCCCAGATAGTCTGACCATGAGCAGGGCATGGAAAGACCGCCGTGGTACTACAACCCAACAGAACTGAAACGAATAACGCAACTGAGTTCTGTCAATATAATCATCCAAACAACTGATCAGATCAGGACCAATGTCACCCCGCCCCCTGGCTCCACCTGCCCAGTTAACGCAATAACAGAGAACATTTTGTTTACAAGGGGAGTACTATGACAATGCTATTGCGTCGCTAGAAACCTTTGTTTGAATTGTTCTTGCAGGGTTTCTTAAAGGTCTAATTAAAGGTCTAAATAAAATGCAAAATAAGGGTAGGAGAACATACGTACTGCAGTGTGGTCATCTCGGTCAGTGAGGGTTGAGTGGCTTTCAGGTAGCTGGCGCGGCGAGCCTGCACCTTGGGAGAGGGTTTGGGGCTCCCCTCTGAGTCCCCACTGTCCTCCTCCTCGGCCATTGCTTTGACATAGCTGCCGCTGCGCATTCGCCGGCACGGTATGTCGTCCTCCTTCCCCAGGGGCGTGAAGCTGCTCCATTCATCCTGAGGGACCTGCAGTGGTGAAGGGGACAGTGGGGGGGTCAGATGTCTCCTCCATAGAGGACTGTGTCTGTGTATGTGGGGGGGGGGGCACCATTGATACACATCCAGTGCACCCGGATTATCCTACCAACAAGCACAGGAGGATTCAACAAAAACGTATTTTGTCTCTGAATATCTCTCTCCCTCTCACCCTCTGGTTTTCATGGAAATACTGTATATTCATTAACAGAGAGGTTGGAATGAATTTGTTTGCTTCATTACACCAAATTCTCTGGCAACTTGGGCATCTGTTTGCCAGGAGCAAAGCTTTATCAAACAGATATCCACAAAGAATTGTACAGTACTATCCAGATCTACTGTGCTCTGTATAGAACCACTATTCTCTATATAGATCCAAGATGTTTTACGTGGTTCTACTGTGCTCTATGATCCAGAATACTGTGCTCTATCTAGGTCTGATGTGCTCTGTCTAGAAAAACAGTGTTGATGATTTAATCAAATTAAAAGATCATGTGCAAGAGTGTTGCAGTCCAAGTCCAACTGGACTCAGTTAAGTCGGAACTAGGGGCTTTCCCTTCCTTAGATCAGTGGGTGGTTTGTATGCCATACAGCCACAATGTATCCCAGGGTACTTTCAGCATGCATGAACTATGAGAGAGCTGGCTGTAGTACTGGTAGAACCACCGTCTCCAGAGTGAACCCCACTCCTGAGAGCTGTTAGTAATTACATGAGTCAGAGAGGGGGCTGGGAGCGGCTGGGCTTGGCAGGGGGGCCCAGACCCTGGCAGCTGGCTGACGTCACAGCGCCAGGAAGGAGCATCTTGACAGAATAGGAAGAGTGTGGAGGCTGTCTGACTGTCGTTAGAAAGCGGCTGCTGCTCCTGCACGCAGCACACGCCCACGCAGAGGACGCATTCTCTCTGGCGTCACAAGCACAAGTTAAACAACACTCTGTGTCTATATTCTCATGTACTGTGTGCATGTCTAAAGATAGTGTTCATTTACGTGTCTATACCCCATAGACTCAACAACGTGGATTTTCCACCACATATCTACTGCACACCTATATACCTATGGACTACAAATGGTCTCAATTCCACAGAACCAACACAGCCAAAATATTGCTGTGTTGCTATGTTAAGTGTGTGTAAAGTTCTTGCCATTAAGTAAACCTGTGTCTGCCCGCTATACTCCTCTATGAGACAAGCCGGTTTGATCTCAAACTTCAAAAGTGCCCAGGCTTATGAAATATTAAAGGATATTCATAAAAGGATGTTTTAATATTTTCCTTTTTGGCATTAGAATAAAGACCTCTAATTGGTATCTATTCGGTGTAGTGACATAGCTATCTCCAACCCACAATCCAGAACGGCCACCAGCAGTTACTATGGTAACGTGAACACTAAATACACCATGTGTACATACGTCACGCTGCTTTCCACGTTGAAGAGGGACAACAGAGAAGACATCATTGTGAGAATGTGTCTCACAAACAGTCGTCATATCTGTGTTCTAGAACATAACAAACTACTGTGTTTTACTGCTGTGAATTGGCTAATCTGATATATCTTTTGGAATTCTCTTGAGCTATGATTAGACAGTGTAGCGAACTGTGAGAGAGAGAGAGAGAGACAGAGACATTTTAAAACTAGATCAATATTAATGTACTTACTATAAACAACAAAATTATCGTATTATGCTAATTTTGTTAACAGACACTTTATTGGAGTTCTGTAGGGCTCAAAACAGTTCTATGCTAACTGTTTATTGAGTAGAATTTCAGATATAATGGATTTGGCAACAAAATAGACCTGACTGAATAACGACATGAGCCTGTTAAGAGAACACATATGACACACATGCACAAACGCACAGCAAGTCAAATCAAATCACTGAGAAATAATTGGGAAACCAAAAATTGGGAAATTGATTAAATCAAAAAGGTTTATAAACAGGAAATAATGCCAGTAGGACTTGGGTCAAATCAAATGTGTTAAGAAAGTAAGGCCACTACTGTGTTTGCACTTACTTCTCCTCTCAACTCAAATTAAACTGAAGGTCTTCTCCAGAAGGAGGGGTGAGGGGAGGTGGGGGAGGAGAGGGGGGCGTGCAAGTAGGTGGAGTGGAGTGGAGGAAAGAGGGAGGTGAGAAAGGGGGCAGTTTAGAGGGGGATTGGGGGTTTATTTAAAGAATGCATACCTGCAAGAACTGGCATGAGCGCTCCTGTTGACAAGCCTTAGATTTCATTAGCGCTCTATCTAGGCCTATGTTAACCGACGCCTTCTGGTAGACTTCACGAGCTCTGCTCACCGTGAGACTAGACGACCACAAGCTCTTCTTCACCATTGGCCCATCCAGGCCCAGGGGAACCAGGCTATTGGACGTTACATAAGAAGAGCATTTTACGTCATTGTTGCTGCGTGAGGGTTTGAGCGCCTGTTCGCTCAGCGAGCTGTAGGCATCCATGAAATACTGCGACTGCGACTTGTCCGGCCCGTGCAGGCGGCCCATTGTCATGGCACTTGGCGAAGGGGCAGGGCTTCGGTACATGTAGGAATCCCGTTCCAGGTTGTCATCGGAGCTCCAGTAGCCCGAGGTGTGGCCTCGGTGCTTGGGCTCAGCCGAGCGGCAGCGCTCACGACTCTTGCTGCGTTTGCGCTGACGCAGAGTAGGCGTGTCCCCATCTGTGCTAGCCCGGCTGCCGTTCACACTGCCCTTGTTAGACTGCGTGTGTGTACCCTCCAGGGAGTGAGACTTGGTGAAAAGTTTCTGCACTGAGTGGACCAGGTGACGTATTCGACCAGGACTGTCGTTGTTCCCGCCCGCTACTGCAAACGTCATCCCCCCATACCCTCCTCCGCCGCCAACGCCACCTCGCTGCTCCAGGGCTGTCCTCTTGTACTGTAAGGTGTGGTAACCGTCCCTCGCCAACGATGGCTGCCGTTCAAACTGCTCCATGATGCTGATTGGCAGGCGGGTGGGGACCTTGTTGGGGGCCATTCCCCCTCCGTAGGGCACAATGGCATTGCATTCGTCCTTTGGCTCTTGGTGGGAGGAGCTGTGATAGCGGCGGGGGAAAGTGCCATAGGGAACTACGCTGCTTTCTGATTGGTAGCCTGAGCGCTGGGTGTAGTTGTCTGATGGGTGTGGGAGGGACATGGGGATGGGCATGTCCATCTGACCAATCAGGTATGGCTTCCTGTCAGGATGGTGGGCGTCATAAGAGGGATCATAGTTCATCATGTGGTGGTGACTCCGGCTGCTGGACAGGCCCTTCATGGCGACAGACGGAGAAATGAACAGACTAACAGATAAAAATAACCTACAAATAGACAGACAGGGTCGAACGGCTGGCAGGAGGACTGCTGCAGGTGACTGTCCTGAGACGAGAAGGGCAGATTCTGTGTAGCAAAGAGAAAGAAGAAAATATAATTTCCATACCAATATTCCAATATTATGATCTCCATGTTCAACCCTAAGCTAATTTCCAAAACTGCAAACGTGTTTCTTCTGTGTTTGTCATTTGTCTATCCTTACACACAATACTAGACAGAGTTCCATATTTGGTGTGTGTGCAGATGGCTCCACTGTTAATCTGTCAAGGTCAGGGTTCATGCATGGTCAGACTAAGAAAAGACAGTCTCTCTTTATCAGTCTTCATTTCACACTTGCTCTGATTATTGGGTGAGTTATTTTAACCCCTATAGAGAACACACACACACAAAACAAATACAAACAATTCTGAAATGAGCAGGGAATGAACTGAAGATAGACTTTTCTTCTTGTGTTGTTCAACTATGTTCCTGCTGTGATTTTATCACTCTAAACCAGCACCAATCTGGGTGAAAGAGAAAGTTTCAGAGACGGGACAAAACATTAAAAGAAGGAGAATTACACTTCTGAAAACCAAGAAAACAACTTTCCTTCCAACATAGAACAACATTCTCCACACATTTAACCATAAGTTATTGTTTTCTGTTTGACCTCTTCAATGGGCTAGTGGCATGTCTGGATGAATACCAACTTCACAGTTCAGAGCAGCTTGATTCACTGAAAGGCCAGGCGGATAGCAGGCTAATTGCTGATGGTGAACATCCCCTCATTCAGCTGTTTGTGTGTTTGCGCAAGTGTGTATATTTGAGTAAAAGTCTGTGTGTGTTTCTTGTGTGACGTGCGACAGGAAGCGGGGCACTCGCAGCAGGAAGAGGCAGGGCTCGACGGGTGGCGGAGAGATTGAGCAGTCAGCCATGTAATTACAGGTCTATTATTGGCTATGGTGTAATTACTGGTCTATCATTGGTTGATGTGATACTCTAATGGCACAGGGGGCGGTACCAACACAGACCCTAACACGTCAGGATTCTAAGTGCTGTCAGGGGGTGGCTCAACAGAACACAAAGTCATAAAACACTCAGCTACAAGTCTCAGCTACAGTATACAGCAAACATACGAAGGTTAAACATTGAACATAGCTGAAGTGACATGTCACTTATTTATTAACATCAAATTAGGTGCTTGAGTGTAACTCTCCAGAAACCCTCCATCAGCAGACCTCAGTTGGGTATTTCGATGTAGTCAATTAAACTCCATACAATAAAACTCATATATGTACCACATGAGCATGGTTGTGATCCACTAGGCAGGTGAGAGAATATTTTTGTGTCGCTGATAAGGAGCACCAGGGGAGCGTTCCACCACTGGCTTCCCTGCCCTACTTGGCCTTCTCTGAGCTGCTTAACGTCACATGACAGCTCCACTGGTACAAGGGACTCTAACCAGCAAAGCTAATATCCTCAGCACTACTGCCAGGCTCCTCAGCTGCAAGACTGTGCAGGATGTTGAATGATCGTCTTAGGCTGAGGTGGAGGAAATCAATTGAAAAATGTAGGAAGTTGAAAGTACATGTTTATTTTCCTCTTAATGTCTAAGAGTGTTGCAGAGAGAGGTCTACGGTAATTACAAGAATTACAGGAATAATTCTTTGTTTTGTAACCACTCATCAAAAGATGATGTTATGACAGATACGGAAATAGAGCGATTTGGTATGAGGCAAAGTCATTTAGCAAAGTGAGTTTAGTCATTAATCTAGTCCAGAACTTTGCTGAGAGGTTTTCTAGTGATTGTTTCATTGCTTCAAGTGGTGTGTGTTTCCATACCTGCCGAGCACAGCTACTGAGAAACACTGCTCATCACAATCAATTCAAATCAGTGTCATGATGGTGTATAATTACAAACTCTCAGTACAGGTTCATCAGTCTTTTCTGTGACAGAGTGTGCATATTAGTCCAGAATGCAATAAACTCAGTATCTCACATACTGTAACAAAACTAGCAGTGTAACTCAAACAATAGCACATACCATCAGGTTTTTAATTCAGCATACAATATAACAATAAAATGTATACAAACATTTCTGAGTTTTCCCAAATGTTTTAAAGCAGGTTCAGTGGCTTCATTTTTGGATAGTCAGTTACACCTTTTGTTTTTGTCAGGCGCTACTTATTTATGACATGCTATATGCTACCTGAACTTGAAATATCATTTGTGATTATGTGTTTTTCTTTTTTCTACATATTCTTAAATATTATCACATCCGCACCTTGTCGATTAAATATATTTGTTTAGTAATCCAAGTAGCTCTTACTGTTGAGAGCAAGGTCTAGCTAGCTAACATTCTGTTTAATCACTGCAGGGGTTGTAAGAGAGTCACCCATCTGTCTGTTTCATAACTATTAATGAGGGGGGCCACGGTTGGTGGTTAATTAGTCTCTGACGGAAGAGGGTCACTACGCACACACAAGTACACACAAATGTACACATACACATATCTAGACGAGCACCAATACACTGCTGTTAAGCCAAACAAAGAAACAGGTGATGTGACAGGTAGAAATACAGAGAAAGAAAGCAGACAGAGATAGAAAGAGAAAGAAAGGGTAGAGCAGAGGAAAAGTGGCTTTAGTGCCACACAAAACTTCAGACACATGCGTACACACACTCAATATTCAAAACAGCACTCGAAAGAAGCACAATGGAGGAATTCTAATTCAGGACCAGTATTATGTGAGGGAGGGAGGGAGGTCTGCTTGCTAGGCAGGAAGTATTATAGCCTTGTCAGACAGACAGACAGACAGACAGACAGAGGCATGCAGACCAGGTTTCAATGCTTGCTGGCTGCCTTAATCTCTTGTCTCATATTGCTTACCTCACCTCTTTTCACTGTCTGCTCACATATGACAGCATGACAGGGAGATAAAGAAAGCCTATATTGGCAGCTGGCCTCACTAGCATTGAGCTGATATACAACTGGAAATAAAGGGAGAAAACCATCCATTTATTTCAACGCCTTTTCACCATTGACCTTCGGCAGGAGAAAGGACTGATCATTCTTACAGAACAGCTTTTCCATTTATTGAAACATCAATAAATACTCTGTTAGGGAATTTTAATTGTGTGATGGAACGTATATCAGAATAACAATCGGTAACCAATTATTATCAAAGCTTTGCAGAAAAGTACATATAAACCAGATCAATCTGGATTGAATGCTCTAAGTTCAGTGTATACGTGGCGAACAGCAGATTCTGTATCAAACGTATTGAGCAATATACTTGTACTTTGATCATTTAATCAGACGAATCAGCAGATTCTGTGTTAAGAACCAATCCTGTACTTGTATTGCTGTAAACGCCCATTTGATGTTCAGTAAATAAAAAGCCGCCAAAATCTCTGAACTGGAGTGTACTGTTGGCAGACGAATGAGATGAGATTTTCTGTTTGTGGATTCCAAAGGAGCCAAACTAAGCTGTTGTCCCTGGCATGATGAAGAGACAGATACCACTGTGAGTCCCTTTAGTACGTCTGGGATCAGAAAACAAACTGACAATCCCATAAACAACATCACTGTTCAAAAAGAGACATTTACCACAACCACAGCATTTGAGTGTTGGACAATCATCTCCCTGGAGGACGACAGAAACAGATCCGATTGACAGTCAACCCCCTCCTGTTCTTTTCTTTTCTCTCCTGTATCCACCTTCCCCCTCTCCTACTCTTCTCTCCTTCCTTCTCTTCCCTCTCTTTCTCTCTTTCTCTCTCTCTCTCTCTCTCTCTCTCTCTCTCTCTCTCTCTCTCTCTCTCTCTCTCCTCTCTGCTCGTTCTGTGCCTCTGCTCAGAGGCTCATGTGCCAGGCAGTTTGATGATGTGTGTGTAGGAGGATAGAGAATCAGCTCAGATCAGGTTATTTTAGGCAGTCAGGAAGCCGCCAAACAAAAGGTTTTTTGAGTCACAGAGATTCTTGCCAGTGCAGGGAGAGAGATGACACACTCTCTTTACTGGTTCCTGGTTTTAAATTCCTGCATTTAGGTCTCTGTGTGATCTTTGTTGCTTTGTTACTGCGATCGCAGCCTGTGTTAATGTCAGTTACTGTCTATAGATTTGGCGTGTGTACAGTATAAAGGGTAGGAATAAAATGTATTTAGATTTTCTTGCTTACCTGAGCCTCATATCATTAGACGGGTAGGAAACAACAGATTAAAAACTATGGAATATAACAAGTGTCCAAATCGATTGATACTGTGGGTTTTGATTGTGTAATAGATCTGCATCTGTATTGATTGACAGCAGTGCTGCAGTCAGGATTGTTCATGCTTCATGCGCCGTAGACCCATTTGTTTTTGTTACAAGCTCATTTCAAGAATGCAGGGCGAGAAGTGCTCCTTTTTGCATCATGTGACTGCGTTAATTCTGAAGTGTGCAGCTGGAGGAGAACAGCTGGGCCCAAAGCATATGCTGCTGTTGTCAAGAGCAAAGCTGTGTGTAGAGGTGTGTGTGTGCTTACTGTGTTAATGTGTGCTTACTGTGTAAACGTGTAAATGTGTGCATATGTGGGTGATCCATGCATGTTTGTGTACGCTGTGTAACAGTCTTGCATGTCTGCTGCTTCAGGAATATCACTAAAGAAAATAAGGATGTGTCTCCATGGTAACAAATGGCTGTTATAAATCATAAATAGAACAAGACAAGGGTTGCAGAATTGCTGTAAACATTTCCTCAACCTACACCAGCAGCTTGTTAATGGGTGGATGTGCAGTGACACACTGGAAGAATATAGCTTCTGTACTTGGTCAGAGCTGAATAGTCCACTCAGGAAATCACTTACATACTGGGGAGACGTAAATATAGTTTTTTACAGTTTTAAGTGATTCTGTATGGGATGACATATTGACTTAATAAGGATATCCCGGCTACTTATGTAAAATAGACAACCAAAGAATATTGATACTACAAAGTTCCAAGTTCATTCAGATACTCTCTGGAAGCAGATACTCCCTTGTGTTCCCTGTAAGGAAGTTGCTAAGTGATTTAGAGCAGCGGTCCCCAACCCTGGTCCTCAGGACCCACTGTCCTGCATGTCTTATATGTTTCCTCTTTCCCACACGCGAGATTCTAATGCATGTTTGTTACCAGGATTTTTTAGAACTGAATAGCGACCCTAGGTCCTGAGGACCAGGGTTGGGGACCACTGATTTAGAGTAAATGGCAGAGTAGAACTAGAGTTAGCTGGGCAGTGCTGGCAGTAAAACCCTCTCTCGCTCACACCTCGTTTCATCCCAGCAGTGGCCTGTTTTGATACCTCTCGTGGACATATCCGCGATGCTCCTGCGTTTACAGGGTTCTACAGCTTCGTCACAGCCTACTGTTAAAGCTAGTTAACGATGATTTTCACAAACGTTGAGGCCATGAATGATTAACCCAGTTTTCACTGTGGGTATCATACCGTAGTCAAGAACATGGATGCCTCAACGCAGATGAAGCCTTCTTAGATGGGTGTTTGAGAGTCAGTCCATGGGAACGCAAGCAATCAAGCGTTTCCACGGATCTGATTCCCATGACCGCCTTGTCTGTGGGCATCACTGTCAGCACAGACAGGACTGAGGCCTGGGCTGTAGGAGCCGGGCACGATGCTAATCTTAGCACACAGTAGTAGCCTGTAGCGTTAGAGTAGCACAGATACTGTGCTACCAGAGATATAAGAGTATTTTACAACTAGATAACTAGACATGAAGAGGGCTGATTAAAGTTTATTTTTGATTTGCACTTGTTCTATATATTCAAAACCTAATCTAATTGTCCTTTGATATTAAATATGTGATCAATCACCCATGGAGTCACAAGGTCTATTCATGTGAACTTTTTTTAGCTGAGTAAAGTTTAGGCATGACACTCACAGCACCACAAAGCCATCCACTTGAACGCGTGCCCTTGCAGGCCACCTTAGTGTTCAGCGCGGCTTCCATCCTCCACCATTCCTTTCTCCCCCATGTTGTCTGTCTGCAGTTCCTGTCATGGGATTTCACTCGTTCCTCCCTGCTCATTGTTATGCGCGCTGTAGCGAAGGATGGTAGCGTTTCCAACCCGCCAGAGTCAAAGATTTTCTTTCAAATAAATTGTGACATCAATCACTGACTGAACTTTACACATCCACAGAGCAAGATCCCAACTAAGTATCCACATTTCTGTTCTCACTTTTCATCTTTGAATAGGTATATAGGCCTAAAGCTCTCAAGACTACGTAGACTAGAGGTAGAATATGCTGTGTTTTGGCAGGGGCTAAAAAGATGAAACCACATACAATTTGATATTGATTTTATTCATGTTTTGATAAAAGGTGTTCTATCAAGGACTACCTCCTATTATAATGAGGTAAGTCAATAAAATCTAATAATATAACCTTTGCCTTCCGATTCCAATAATGGCCAGCAATAACACGCTAACACCTAAACAAACAATATAATTATCCTTAGTGACTCTACTGATAGCTGTTTTCCAAAGTAAGCCCTTGAGAGGTTCCCCTATGAACACTCCAGCGTATTGCTGGTACAACCAGCCATCGGCAGGACATCTCGGGGTTTGTCCCTCCAAGGATGGTCATGTCCAGACTAAGAACTGGAGTGGAGAGACCAGAGTAAACGACTACGTATTGACTAGAAAATGAGCAGCGGCAAGGAGGAGTGAAAAAGCCAAGGAGATAAGAGGAGAAAAGAGGGTTGACCAGAGAGAGAAGAGTGAGATGAGAGGACACTGGGGAAGAAAAGGAGTGGGGTTATAAATCACACAAGGGCAACATCGATGTGAGGATGCCACTAAAGTAATCTCCCACACACACATACTCACACACACACGCTCCCTCTCTCATTTGCTTTTCTCTGTTTCAGTATGTGGGTCTAACGTTATGTAATAAAGCCAGACTGTGTTCCACTCTGTGACAATTGAAGCCCTGACCTGACCAGCACTGTTTCATTCCAGATGACTTCATAAGGCCTGCCAACAAAGTCACCTCCGTATGAACTGCACACCTACTGTCCAGCCTTTCTGGTGTTTTCTGTCTGCAAGATAAAGCATTCATTTTATCTACCCTGATTACTCTTCTACATGAGTCACTGACTGCCAGCTTGTCCCAGTCTCTTTAGTGTCAGAGAGGAAAGACGTTCAAGGCTGTGTGTCTACACCTTTTTGCATGTCCTGTCTGGGGTCAACAATGACGTCACTTCCGTCATTAGAAATTCACACTGATATCCCATAACCACCACTTCAAAATTAGATGGCGTGAAAAAAGAAGTGCAATCTGCTACAGGCATCACAGATGGATACGTCAGAAACTAAGACTCTTTTTGAGGAGAAAGAGCGAAAAATAGCAAGTGAGTGGAAGACTTAGAGAGAAAGAGAAATCGAGAGAGAGAGCATTCGTATTCCCGCCCCCTCACTCCTATGATTCAGCTCAGCCTGTAGAGCAGAGCGTGGGTTAGGTCTCCTGCTTCTCTAACCAGCACCATTTCCACATCAACCCTGTTAGTCCCAGCCTTATTCTCTGCCTCAGTTTCGGCCCCAGACCTCATTCTGGCCCCAGCCCAAACCTCCAACCTTCCATCCAAGATCCCTCCTCCCCCTTCTCTCGCTTACCTGCCCTTGTTATGTAATGAATCTCACTTTCAATCACAGTACACCTTTTAAAATAGTTGACATGTATGCATGTATTTCCTGCAGCAGCTGTCGTAGGCAGGATGGCTGGTGGGAGGTGTAAGGTTGATTCTCAGAATGAGCATCTGAGTGAGAAGAAGATATCACACCTACAGATATACACCAGGTTCATTGATTGCATAATTATCTTCGCAGACACGTCAAATATATCTTCTTGTGGAGCCCACATCCTGCTGGAGTGACAGAGCTTTTACGGCGGACGTACAATCTTCCTCTTTCTACATTTCTCAACTTGATTTGACGGCTTTCCATCCTTGTCAGAGTGTGCTTGTGTGTGTGTGAGAGAGAGAGGGGGAGAGAACTTCTAATATATTCTCTAAGGGCAAACTCAAGCTTTGCTGAACTTCTGTAGATTTATTTTGTGAGCAGCAAATATCAAAAGCCTGTTGTCCTTTAGCACATTCAGCTGATGCCACAATCCTGTCTGGTTTACACTGCAGAACACACACTGCAGGCAGAAGGAGAGGACTAGAGACACATCAACAGCTAACAGCGAAAGCCTGTTGGCCACAACTGGCACTCAATAAAAACTGTACCACCCTAACAGTTACAGAGGAAGGGATTTATCTAAATCAGGCTGAGCAAAAATCTATCCTTAAAGATTAGATTAGATTCAACTTTAATGTCATTACACAGTACAAGTACAGGGTAATGAAATACAGTTAAAAGATCCTGTACTGTACGATGTTGCAAGGCGAACTCGTTCTGTGCTGAACAGTCCTCCAAACAGAACGTGGCTCATACAGAAAGCTAGATGAGTGCATCCGTCCATGTTTAAATCTTGCTATGGTCAGCATAATAATCAACATCTCCTTCGGCTAGATGTTGCAAACCTAGCAACTGTGTACTCTCTCTGCACTGTTGTGTAAACGATTCATGTTCTTTGAAGGACTAAATAAAGATGGGAGTTGTCCCCGGGCAGAAGCATGCATAAGAAATAAAAGGAGAGTGAAAAATGTGTGTATGTGTTTGTAAATTGTGACATGCTTGCTTGTGTGAGCCAAGTTTCACAGTTGCATGTGAAAGTACATGTGTGTGTGGTTACCTTTAGTTAATGTAACCCAGGAGTCATTCAGTGTCTTAATTACAGCTGAATATGACAAATCCAGGAGAAATGGAGACAGGGATCGAAAGGGTGAGCGAAAGGGTGGGGAGGGGACAACCATTTACAATCACACCCCCACAGGGACATGTTTCTATACCAAATCCCTCTAGATACACCACCCTCCTCCTCCTCGCCTCCATCCTCCTCTCACTCCTCTCACCATCGCTTCACTGGGCTAAGCTTCCCGTAAGCAGCCCCTCTGCTCGTCTCCCCTCTCTCCTTGCTTCTCTCATCTTTGTTGACTGCAGGGTCTCCAACTTCACTGAGCTGGTGCCACACTATATCTCCACTGCAGAGGAACTGTGTCCTAGGGAACACAATAAGCTGGACTCACAATATGGCAGGCTTGTGATTCTTCTCATGCAGACTGCACCGTACTACTGCCTGCTGTGGAGTCATTGATGTTCAGACATGCGGCTAGTCATCGTACATGGGCCAATAGACCACATATAATTGATGATATAGTCATCCACTGAGTCATTGTTCTGATCACGAATCACCTACTGATGAAAATAGGTTTGTACAATGATTCTAATAATCATCTGCCGGTTCTGAAATCAGTTTTTGCGTGCTTGTGTGTAGGGTGTGGGTTCTCGCTGGCTGGCTGGTCTCCCACAGCTAATAACTCCCTCCCTCATCCCTTATGGAGTGTGACACCAGGCCTCATACACACAGCTAATTCGTGCTGTCCTTTCTGCAGCTGTGAGCTCTCCACGGACCGCGACCTCCACCCCTCGTCCGTCTCTCATTATCTCCCACGACACAGGAATGACACAACCTGAGTCTCCCCCGCTCTTCTTCTTTTCATCCATCTCTCCGTCCTACATGCCTCTATCCCTCCCTGGCCTGACTGCAGAAGCAGGCTCATCACTTGGTGTCACGTCTAGGTCAGATTTAGACTCTCTCCTGCTGACATGTTTTGCTAAGTGGGGCCTGGATCACAAGGGGAACATCGGTTTTAACGATCTAACGAGCAGTAATCAAGTTTTATCTTGCTGATAAAAATGCACAACAAGGCATCGTGACTTAATGTGTTCCCTGAACTTCAGTTTAGAACTGAACAAGGATGTTGTGAACAGTGATGTTGTATACTTTCTGCTGTGTAATGTGTGGATATTTAAACAAGTAGGGTTAACACTAACCCATACAAAACATACAAACGCGGTCTAGGGACACACACTGTGTTTATTATCCCATGAAACAGTCAAGTGAACTCTTAGATGGTGCCTATCTGTACCAGCTAATCTCTACTTCTCCCCACAGCAAAACCCTTTGTTACAAAAACACCCAAAATATAAAGGAGGGAGATAATATACACACAATTTATCATCCACTTTTAATTAGATGAGTTTCTGCCACAGGCAGCACTATGTTCTTCACCTTCTGATACACTTAAAACACACACACACACACGTACACTCATACACACACACATACATACTATACACGACTGCTTAAACTCCCCGCCACAATGAGCCTGAAGCGAGAAGTTTTTTCCTCCTCCTATCTCTTCCAAATTAAACAGGACAGGTTTCTGGAAGCTCTGAGGCAGACATGAAGCACAACGACCTTAATGTTCATTTTCCAGAACGAGGGAGATTACAACAAGGTCGGCAGAAAAAACAAGCAGGGGGCCCAAATGAAAGATGGAGGGAGATGAGGGAGAGATGCTAGCCATGGTGTAGTGTGATTACGCCTTGGTGGTCTCCAAACTCAATGGAAAAAAATGACTCCTATCTCCCCTGCTGGCCTTCCTGCCTCCCTGCTTTCCTCTTTTTGCCTTGCCTGTCTCCCTGCTTTCCTCTCTCTACCCTGCTTGTCTCCCTGCACTGCTTGCGTGGTTAAACCAACTGCCTCCACTGACTTTTATGCTTGCCTGTCTGCATGTTTTGAAGAGCCAGGCGGGCCAGGCCTTCCCCAGCCCTGCGTGTGTCACCCTGCTCTTGTTGTCTCCTATACTCCCTAGGAATAGTGGCTCAAAGCGACAGCTCTGACTGCCAGGTCAGCCATCTGCCTGTCTGCTCTGCTTCTCTGTCTCTTTATGACATGACAGTGTTGGGAAGGTTATGCTAAGATTACTCTGGGGTGTGTGTGTGTGTGTGTGTGTGTGTGTGTGTGTGTGTGTGCGTGTATGTTCTGTCTCAGAACCCCATATCTGTCATAGTCTTTTATGATTCTAAAACAACCAACTGCATTCCTAACAATAGAAGCAAGTACTGGTGGGATGCAGGTACACAGCAGAAGTATTGGAGTCATGCTGGGACGGTTCCCAAGGGAATCACCTGGACCGGTTTGAATCCAGTCTGTGTGAAGATGAATGAGAGGAATATTGTACTGTAGGTATACCTTACCTAACGGATGTCAAACAGTCCTTGGCTAAACTCACTCACCTCAGTTTCCCATGTTTGACTGCTGCAGAGGGCTGGAAGGCATGGAGATCCCTGGAAGCTAGTCTTTGCACTATGTGATAGAACACTGAAAGAAAAGACATAAATGAAGTTAATTAAACCATTAATAATCTGTTTTCTCACACAATGCTTTTGTCTGAGCGGTGCTTGTGAAAAGCTGTAAGAGCCCAGATAAGGGAAATACCAAAGTTTTTCTTAGAGTTCAAGCGGACAGAAAAGACACATAACAATGCAAACAATAAAGAAGAAAAGGTTGTTTTGACCTATAATCCATCTTGGACAATATCCCTGATTAAACCAAGATCTCTCTTTGTCTTTCTAATGGCCTCTCTCCGTTTCTCCCTCGCTACCTCCTGTCTGTCTCCCCCCTACCTCCCCCCATTGTCTAGCCTGGAGAGGTAAGACAGGCTACAATGCTAGTGTTGTTCCTCAACCAGACAAGCATCATTGGTTCTGATCATTAGATGTTATCTTTGATGAGGCACCACAACACAGAGTTGTGAACCATGGGGCGAGAGGCGCCGTAATGACTCGCTTAACGCAGGGCTGATTTCCCAGATGAGGCAAACTTATGGTGTGTGCTATGATTCTGTCTGCTCCCAAATCACCACCCACCAACAAAAACATGCTACAATCAGAAATGGCAGGCATTCCCCTCGAGAGAGATGGACCGGGCAACAGGGCAATAAAAAAGAAAAAGGAGAGAATATGTATTAACACAGTCTGGGCCGTGATGCGATAATAAGACGGTTCGCTTAACATTTTTATCCTATTCAATTTCAATTCCGAATTGATTTCTGTAAAAATGACAACCAGTCTAGTTATTAGATCTACCTGAGAATTAGATCTACCTGAGGAATTAGACAGCTGAAACATGGAATGCACATACTGTAGAAGGCTGAGAATATAACCTACAATATCAACGTATTATACAATTTATTTAGGGATTGATAAAGTGAAGTGAATTAATCCACCATTTCATCTCATAGTTCTTGACTCGAAGCCCTCTAAGCTAGTTCTGGCATGACACTCGGGCTGCCTGCGTCATCACTCAGTCATACAATCAATACATAAAATCATTCATTCACACACCTCAGTATACATCATCACTCATTCACACACCTTGGTACACGTCATCACACTCGCCCTCACATGCACTAGCAGCACAAGCACTCAGGTAGTGCAAGCAATCAATCATGAACACACCTGACTTGGCTAGTGCAAGCCCATTGGGCCTCGTCCGGTAAGACTGCCTTAAAGGCTGCACGGATATCTAACACTCACACAGACCGGCTAAGGATCAGTGCTGTTGCCTCCCACCACCATCCCCTTTCTCCCCCTGTGGTCTGTCTGTCTGACAATATGTATATCTGTCTTCTGTCTATTAGGTTGATTATATATATCTATTGCTCCATGCCTCATGTCATATATGTATGCACGTATGTATCGCTCGAGGTGGTAGGGAGCGCTTCCCCTTTAGACGTTCCACTCCGCCAAAGTGAAACATATTCCAAGTCATGGTTATCAATAAATATTCTATTATTATCAATCAATCATGTGAGTGTCTTGACTGAACTGATCTAATCATCTAATCTAATGCGCCCGAGCGCAACACAAACTCTTCCACTGCCTGGCTCCCCAATGGTGGAATCAACTCCCCACCTCCATCAGAAGCACAGACTGCCTTCTCACCTTCAAAAGAAGGCTTAAAACTCACTTATTTAGAGAATTTAATGGCACTTAGGAAGAGTATGGCACTTCACATAATCTAATGTTGTTTAGAACTATTTGTTGGTCCCCATATGGTGACTTGAGAGTGTTGTTGTTGTATCTCTTGCTTTATGTTCACAATCGTTGTGTTAGGCATTTATAGTTCTTCCCTTGGCACTTATTGGTTCTCATGTATGATTCACAATCTAAAAAACCCACTGTGTTTGGGGTCTTTCATGTTGCTATGCTCAATGACTGATGCTCTTTGTAAAAGCTCTCTCTTGTAAGTCGCTTTGGATAAAAGCGTCTGCTAAACGTAAAATGTAATCAGGTCGTTAGATGTGGACAGTGTCTCATTGCTGGGCCTGCCACACTTCTGCCAGACTGTAGGCAGACAGGTTTACAGGGAGAAGCCATTCACCGTGCTAATTATTATGCCTCTTCCATAGACTGCAACAAAAACAGCCTCAACAAATATGATTGATGGAGATGATTTATGTGTTGTGCGCACACTTGTCACATACAGAAATGCTTTCGTGGAGTCTGACACGTAAATGTGCATGCACACAAATGGACAAGCACACGCATTCATACACACACACACAGCCTCAGACAACATGGCTTTGGAATAAGTAAGAGAATATTAAACCAGTCACAGCAAGAACAGAAGAAATGGAGGATCATGGGGGAATGGCATGTATGGTGTGGTGAAGGAGGGGTGGAGGCAGAGCAGGAAGCCTTCTTGATGTTGGGCATGGCCTCAGGCTGTGAAAACAAATGACTACGGGTGGATAATGCAATATGTTCCGATTTGGAGGAATGTCGCAGATTCAACTTCTTTCAGCTATGGAAGCTGTCTGGCTGAACCCTCCGTTTGCCACCGTTAAGGGACACAGCTTCCATCGAGAACAACAAAGGAGAAGGAAAAAATGGGCGTTGTTGTTTTGAGACACTTGCAGGTGGTGCTGCAAGCTAACTCCTCTTGTAGCATGACCGGAAAAAAGGAGAGTAAGGAAGGAGGCAGAGAGGAAACACAGGTGCTAGTCCTCTGGCCCTCAGTTTAAACTAGAGATGAACGACTGGATCGTCTTAATCATCTCTCATGGTGTTCCTCCACTGAGTGAACAGGCCCAGGTGACATTATAAAAAGGATGGGACATAACACAGGCTGGCACAAGGGTTTGAAGCAGTCTCCCTTGGCAACAGCGGTTTAAGATAGGCTTAGCGGAGGCCTACAGAAAGCATAAGGTGGGTGATGATATTCAAAGTTAATTAAAAAGTAATTTTAGACTATTAGCTACACGGCCAGGCGGGCAGATATGAAGAGAAGGCAGAGAACATCAAAAGGAGAGAGAAACCGCCTACAGCTGTAATGTAAAGACCTACAGATAAACTGGGCCCCCACACTGACACAAGCCAACATAAACAAACCGACATGGTGAAACTTAAACTGAGTCTTTGAGGGGAGTCAGGCATTGATAGAGAAGTTTGGTTGACAAGGTGAGGGGGAGGGGGGTCATTATGCTGATGAACCGCGCCTCGTTATTCCCCCCTATGTTCAGGATGGAGGAGGCATCGCTCACTCATCCGCAAGTGATTTGTGAGGTTGTTTTCTCAACTAATTTACTTGTCAGAAATGATTTGTCATTTTTGCTGCTGCTGAACACATGGCACCCCTTCTTCTGATTACAAACCTGATCATTGGATCACCTAGAAGCTGCACACAGCAGCCATTACTTTTGCACTGTGATACATTTTGTGATACCTGACAAAATGTACTGATTAGGCATTTAATGCCTCAATCTGCTTTGCAAATAGACAATGGGGAAAAAATAAATGATATGAAAAAGTACAGAAGGTTGTACAGAAACTAGTTGTTTTCTATCTTTTTTTTACGTTTTTGAAAGTGCCTGACAGTTGGGATTGGATTGTAGCTCCTGTACTGATCAAAATCGAGCTGACATTGCCACAACTACCAACACGCCCACACCCCCATCCAGAATCCCACTGCACTTTGCCACTTTAGCACACAACACCTTAAAAACCACTGTTTGCACTACTGTGTATATACCCCCACCCCTTTCACTATAGTTATACTCCCCCCCCCCCCCCCCCCCCCATCTGTACAGCTTGTGCCCACTTTGTACTCTATGTTATTTGTATCTAATTTGTATTGTATTTTACGTTATATTTTGTATCCTGTTTCATTATTATGTCACATATATGTTCTATGTCTGCTTCTTTCTGCCAAAGTGAATTCTGCGTTTGTATATCTTGCATAGTGATTAAAATAGATTCTGATTCTGAAGATTGTCTCAGCCAAACAATAACAAGTTGTAGATGGGGTTTATTACACTCAGTTTTATCGTTAAACAAAAGGCTGTAAAGATTAATTGACACGCTTAGCTGTAAGTAGGCTGCTCTCAAGAAATAACATACATTGACAAAACCAAAGCAGTGAGGAATATTAGATAAACCTTTATTTGTCCTCCAGGGGGTGGAAATTGCAGTTTACAACGGCAGCAGGGTAAAGTACAGCACACAGAGTTGCAGGGTAATATAACAATAATGACAATAACAATAGCAATAGGCGGGCACGATAAAGTCCAGTACAAAAAATAAGAAAATAAGTAAGTTCAGTAGTCCAGTTAAGTAGTCCAGTATAAATAATTATATGACATCATTCACTATAATTGATATTCCACCATCTCTATATTTAAAAAAATTAGCAAACGGAGCAAATACTGACAGTCTATTACTCGCTGAAGAGGTTATAGGGCTCTATGGCAGCTAGCATGTAAGTGTGACAAGCATGAAGGTTCCAGTGTGTTTAAGTATATCAGTCCAGAGTCTGTATGTGAAATGTTTTGTGTTATTTGAATGTATTCTTCATGCATTCTTCAATAAACAACTCCCCTGGAAAAGCGAAAGTAATAAGTACAACGTCTAGTCATGTCACTTAGCCTCTGCCACCCTGGTAGCAAATTGCATCCTAGCTGAGTGAATGTGGAAGGATTCCACTACAGTTCCTTTCAACCTAGAGCAAGGTGCTATTCATCTATAGCTAATGCTTTCTGTAATCCTGAACACCAGCTAGAGAGGCCAAACCTACGACCATGGCAACAACAAAAAAGTAATCCAACTGTAAATGGCCTTGATGGCATATTCCCTCCTGCAGAGGAGTAGCTTGGAGATGGCTCTCAAAATGATATTGCAAGGAGGCCAATGAGAGGGTGATGCATTTGATGACTACACAGTTTATTTTTTTACCTGTATTTGGTGGAGATACAGAGACAGCAAGATGGATGAGTGAGAAGGACTGTATGTGTTCTGGCACTACATTCTCCTCCTGAATCCCTGTTGCCTAATCATCCGGACACAGAGACAGGCAGACAGATAAAGAGACAGGCACAAACATGATACAGGATGACTCTATCACTCCCTCACAGACTAGCTCCTCTTCCTGAGGAGGACTCTCCATGAGCCCTAAGCCTCCGCACACAGTCTGTAGAGATGACACTGAAAGACCCCCTGCTCCCTGAATATTCTTAGGAGTCTTAATCATCATTACAAATGCTTCACAAGTTCCCCTCACACAGACACAAGCCAGCACACACAAGCTGGCAGTTCCTCACTCGCGCATCCCTGTCACACAGACAAGCGTAATTGCCACATACAGGCAGGTGTGCACGTACACCCTGTACACTCCTGTTCAGACACACATATTCTCACGACTTTATAGCTTTAACCAATTAGTCTGGAAGTGGCTTTGGGAGCCTCACGACAATTCTCCCAACAGTACCCCATTAATGAATATATAGAGTAAAATGAAACCTGATAAGGGCTCTCAAGGCTACCTCATCATGACAGAACATGGTTCAAAACCACCCACAGACATAAGTCAGGTTATCTGTGTAAGCACAGCCAGCAATTCAGACAGACCAACATAACTCATCTAGCATGTCGCACACCAATAGAAGAAACTGTTCAAACCCATGATGAAGTACAGATTTCCTCCAAGTAATTGCAGCCTAAATGTGTTCAAATGACCTATATTCTGTATAGATGTGTTCTCCTCTCCATGTAGCTCCATATGTTCTTGGTTGTGGAAGAAGCTATCTCACTATCTCACTCTCACCTGGTCAGCATGCTCAGCAGAGACTATGATCTCTCATTATCTTTGATATTCTCTCCTCCGCTTGTCTGGGAGAGTGGGGGAGACTAGGCCAGCAAAGACATGACTCATGGCCATGTGTATGTGTATGGACCTCAGACGATCTTTTGACCTTTGTCAAAAGATTAAATCTAGATCCGGAACCAGCAGAGGAAAAGTGAGAAAACATTCAGGATGTGGACCCTCATTAAAAACTCCCAGAGTTGGCCAGCATGAGATTTGCTTTAAGTCTTTCAAACAAATAAAAACCAACTATTTTAATCTAGTCACTTAATGTACTGTCTTTAGCTTTGAATCAACTTCTGTTTTGGTCCTGCAATGTCTTTAATAGATACAAAAGGCGCATGCCTTCGTTTCTGGTACAGATCACCAGACCAGCACCGACAGCCGGGGCATCCCAATGTGTTTCAGCTTCCTCATCATGGTATCCTCTTCTCAGGGGACCACATACTGGACCAGCCTCAGGTTAGTTACAACAAATTGTATGTCTATGATCAAATCCTGGACCTACACAGTAAGATGAGAACAAATGGGTCTACATGGTCTGCCTTGAGTAGCAAGAGGGAGGGATGTTTTTGATGGGCCCTTGATTACGTTGTACCAACCAAATGAAGGTCTGCTCAGACTATTTGAAAATGAAATGATTCCATGTAGTATTTTGACACAGTTCTCAATTTCAGATTGTTTCTCAAATGAACAATGGAGAAATGCATGTGTAGTAGCTGACGTCACAGGAAGATTAAATACACTCCATTTCATCTTTCATGTAGCAGATTTTTTAAAAGCTTTGTAGATACGTATTAATCTTTTTTATTCCTTTGCAAAACCTAATGAAACCCAGAATAGCACAGTCAGAATGATAAATCACTGGGTCGTGTAGCTAGCCTCTCTGGGCATGTCCAAACTGTGTCATGACTCAGTCAGCCTGTCAGTGAGTATATTTCGGCGACGACTAGCTAGCACTTCAGGGTAGATCAGAAACTAGCTAGTATTTGTGTTACGTGTGACTAAAATGTTTAGCATGATCTAGTCTCAGCCTGGGGAGAACTCGACTTTGAACCAAGTCTGTTAAATTAACAGCGAATTAAAACAGGAAACTTTTCAGCAACTTACAAGCAAAACACCGACAAGCAAACACACCTGCTGCTGGTCGCTACAGCAAGAGTACCTCCTAAACAAGCTCAGAAAACGTGAATTCATAATTGATGATTAAAGAGTAATTCTCCAGCTATCCAACGTGTGTGGTGGACCGTTCCTATAAAAGAAGCATCCTCTTCAATCCATGACTCTTTCTCCTCCTTCCAGTCAGATCAAACTAAACAGCAGCTCCACAGCGTCCGGACACCACAACTACAGCATCCCAGGGCCCAATGCATCCCAGACAATGTTAGTCACCATGGACATAGCTGCTGTTGGGCTGGGTTTGGTTTGGAAGGAAACATCCACCTGGCTCTAGATCCTTCCACCGGCTCTGGGATTTACATTACCTTTCTCCACAGAGGCAGTAAATACAGTACAGTAAATACTGTAGCTAGGTTTACATGGGACACCACTAATGTAGCTACTTTTGTATATTGGCTTCCAAAGGGCACTAGTAATGTAACAGGGTTTGGTCCTTTCTGGTTAGGATGCATAATATTAATAATTAAATATTAAGTAAAACGGGCACCCCCCCAATATTTGGACAAGGAACTGAGTAAACCTTATGGATCAATAGTATAATAGCCTTCGAATAATCGGCCTTATCTTTAGGTTGTGTAGTTCTTTGGAAGTAGTGCAGATCAGATAACGTGAGATATTTATATACAAGGGTTTATTTCAAGCAAATGTAATTATGATGAACAAATACCAAAGTTTATATAGGTTAGATGGATAACAATACAGTGATTCTGTACCAAATATGAGACAGGAACAGACAGGGAGGAGGGGGAAGGAGAGAGGGGTAGCTAGGCTAGAAAGACAATAGGACAGAGGTTAGCTAGGCCTGGACAATAGATGTCCTATGCTAACGAGAGGAAGAGTTATTTGCATCCTAAGATCAACGGTTCACCACCAATGCCAATATTCACTAGTAAGACATTAGTCAGTCACAGTTACTTTGTCCGTTGAAAAAAGAGTGGAGATGATGTTCCTTAGTTGTCCAAGAAAAACATGGAATTCTTCGCCAAAGTTCCAGGCAGTTCGGCTGGAACTCAGGCAGTGAGTTTGCTCAATATGACAGATAAATCCGAGGTCACGCGTTCCCTCAGCTTAATCCATATGAAAGAGTAAATTGGATTGTTTGTTGTGGGCTTTTATACTGTGAGAAAGGGGGGCAACCATTGGTTCAGGTGATTTGGAATGGCGCTAGTCTTGAGATTATTATGTAGGTGTAAAAAGTCTATGAAGGGAAGTATTCCAAATGTCTGTGGAAGTGCTTAACTTCAATAGCTTCATTCATTACATTTACATTTATTCATTTAGCAGACGCTTTTATCCAAAGCGACTTACAAGAGAGAGCTTCAGAGAGAGCTTCATTCGAAACATTCGGAATTTGTTTTAAATATAGCATGGTCATTTTGATATCAAGATTGAATGATTTATCATAAGAGAAAAGGAAGTTACATTATAACATCACATTACATTAAACACATTTAAAGAGAAATTATAAATAGTCATACAAATTCCAATAGTCCTTTTCAGTGTGTTGTCTTTGTGAGATGTTTGTAAATCCATTAAATGTCTGTTTTGGGATTAATCCTTAGTTCAGAATGGGGAAAAGCAATACGCCTGGGCCAGGCTTTTGAAGCCTGCTTAGAACACTGGGTTGTAAATCAGTTATCCTGATTTCGTCTGTCTCTCACTGACGTGGAGGATGTTCGTGCGTAGAGTGGACCCTGCTACAATACAATGAAGTAAATCAGTAAATCAAATTTTCTCTAGCAGGATGGATTTCTGAAGGCCTGGCTTGGGTTTCCGGATGGTCGGGCTGGGAAGCTGCTAAAGTCAATGGCAACTAATAGTCATGACACGCTGCTGTAGGAGTGTAGCGTGAAGAAATTCTTCGCCGTTCAAAACCATGTCTTAAAAAGAGAAACGCAGAAAGTAGTTTGAACCATGATCTCAGTTCATCCAGGGAACCTACCCTAGACAGATATCTAGACATCTTGAAAGATTTCCCATGTCTCTGATCACTGCTTCATCCTACTACAGAGGTTCACTGTGACAAGTGAGTCTTTGCCAACCTGAGCAGGATTTTACCCTGGCATCTTCTAATCCCATTGTGTCCTAGATAAAGATTAGACATACTAATGCACAACAGAATCTTTTGTGAGAGAACTGCTCCCTTGCATGCTGATAATGAACTCAAATGTGATGTCTTATTGACTGACGCACTGTTGTCTGCAGAATTAACTTGGCCTCCCAGTCTCTGCTAAATGCCTCTTTGTGGATAGTATGATGGGTCCTGCTGACAACACAATTATCCTACATCCCCCATTCAGCCCCATGCTGATGAGATTAGCAGCTTTTATAATATTTATCCATCAAACCCTCTTTTCTGGTTTTCTGTGGATATCCCTTCTTCCTTGTTTCACACGAAACTTTTAGTCTTTCCCCTTTGCCAACCGCTGACTTTCTCTCAGCTTTTCTGTCTTCACCTGCCTCCGTCGCTCTCTTTCACTGTTATTCGCTTTATCTGCCTCACCTGTCTGTGGTTGGCTCCATGCTGTGCAGAGAGGATGTCAGCCTGCCTGTGCAGGTGCAGTGCAGGTGCATAATTTGATGTTGCAACATTATCATAGGGTGACTGATCTGATTACAAGAGACCCAGTTTACACAACTGTATGTGCGTGTGTTTATGTGTGCTTTTAAGGGTATCCAGATGTGTGTGGGGGTGTTTAATCCTTTCTGCAAAATGTGAAAAATCTCAGTGTCAAATGGAATGACTCAACATTGCTGATGGGGATGCCGCTCTTCAGAACTAAGTGGAATGTACTGGAGACTCAAAGGTTGTGCCTCTCCTCCATTTCAACTCATACTCCCCCATTCCTTCTTCTTTCTCACACTTGCTTCCGCCCCATTCTTTTATTTACTTAATCTCAATTTTTTTCGCCACTTCCTGCAATAAAATAGCCCTTTCTCCCCCGTCCCCCATCCACACACACACACACACACACACACACACACACACACACACACACTGACTAACTTGATTTCTGTGTGTGTTTGTGCGGGCGTGCAAACATCCATTCAGCTTGCTATTTTTGCCTACAAACACTGCTAACCAAACTCACATGGTTTGGTTAGCAGCTAACCTACAGAGAATCAGGTCAGTATGATGAAAACATACCTAGTTTGGAAGTACCATATACTGTATTAATAATTTATATATGGCAGTGCAGTTCACATGAATATGCTGAAAGTTCAGTTTTCCTTCTTCCAAGAGATAATGCCAAATTAATCTAAACAGCTTTGTGTTATGCTGTCTGAGAAAGGAACCATTTAATATAATTGGCATTGAGCTAAAAACAGAGAATAACTAAACAAAATGATCTCTATGGGTCGCCATTTCTCCTAAATAATGCAGCTGTGACATTTCCACTAAAGCTGTGCTGTGCTATCACTAGCACAAGCTAGAGCTGCTTCTGAAGACAGAACTGTCCATGGTCCTGGATTCATTCCCCATCGCTGCCTCACTGGGAGACTTTACCCCCTGCTTCAGACGTGGTCCTCCTCGGACCTTCAATGTAAGGATTGTGAGGCAAGGTGAATGTCTATCTGGAAATGTAATGGCACTGCCAATAAAATGTATAACTGCATCTGTCATAGTGTGGGATGTTTCTAATGGCTTAAGTCAATAAGTTATCTTCTAATGACTGTAATACAGACATAAATCAAACATGACTTGTGGGATTGAGTAGAAGCGTAGACCAAATCAATACACATAATGCCTTGCTGACCTGTCTATTGCTGCCATCCGCCTGTGTGTCCATGACAACATGTTACCATAAATAGCACAACAACAAAAAAAAACATTGCTGGACGTTTCTAATAAAATGTTCTGCCCCTTTTTAAAGGTCATTGGTTAAACAGATATGTAGCAAGGATTAAATGATAAACCATTATTAATAGATAGTTTACTAGACAATGAAAAAAACGGTAATCCTAGTCTTAAAAACCAGACTAGACCACATAATCAGACTATATCAACAAGTGTAACTCAGTTTCAGATCACAAACTATTAATTACTGATGAATAAAAATGGAACATAATAGTACAACAGAGAGAGGTTAAAAACTTCACCTGACACCGACAGATTATTATTATATTGAGGGTTTCCTCATTTGTCAAAGAAAAATATAAAAATTTCCTGAAATCTAATCTTAATCTTTTTGAGAAAGATAATCTGTGTTTTTTATTTTATTTTACGGATTCCATTCAGAATGATTTGTATTGTTCTAGTTCATCTTCTCATTGGTTTCTGTCATATTCTTTAGGCCCCATTTCATGAAAGAAATGTTCAGGTAAGCAAACACAGGGCGTTCTCCACAGAGCTGTACACTTCCAACCATTAGAGAGCATTATCTTCTCAATAATACATTATTATTCCAGAAAAAAATGGGGGTTTGAGGAAACCCCTCCAGGAATAGCACAGCTGAAGTGGACAGGAGCATAAGAGAGATGGCTCTGAGGATGCTTTCATTAGGCGCTCACCATCTTCAAGAACACAATGTTCAGTTGTGCTTCCTCCGTCCTATGTTTGTCCAGATAGTACTCGAGGCGAGCTTTATGTTCATCACATGCTGCATGTGTGTCTGTTTGTATGCGGCTGGTATGTCTGCGTATGCGTATGTATGTGTACCTGTCTGTGTGGGTCTGAGATAGCGAAAGAGAGAAGAGAGAGAGGGTGGGTAGCTCTCCACTGCTACTAAACAGGTCACATACCACATACCATTTCTCAGGCTGTCAGGAGCCTGATAAGATTCTTAAATCACCCTTTTTCTTTCTCTTCTCCCTCAGTCACTCTCTCCCTCCTTTATCGCTCCCTCCTCAGTTTCTCTCAGTTTCTCCCCATCTGTCTGTCCCGCTCTCTCTTCCCTACCCCTTCGCCTGCACTCACAGTTCGCTACAAAGCTTGATTGAGTATCCTTAGTGGTCTTACACTCAGCCAACTGCTTTTAATGTTTAACAAGCATGTAAACAACCCTGCCATACTGTACATACTGTACAGCCTACCCTACGCACTTGTACTGTGTTGTTTGGTTTGGGGATAAGACTTATTCAAAATGGCTGCTTCTATCAGTTGAAAGAACATCATCCGTAATCAGCGTGCAGACAGGGTTGGCTTAGTGCTTTACACTGTTTCACTGTAGGCCCTAATTTTGCTGGTTCAGAGATGGAGAGATAGAGTGAGTGGAATACACTATATATGTTGTGGTAAATGTATTGCCCTAAACTCTATACGTTTAGATGACTGAATGAACATCAAATTAAAATATAACTTTTGTTCATGAAACAGGTCACGGATTATTGCACATAATTACCTTCCTCAACTCATTTTCGTGGGAAATGTGAACATCCGGGGAACTGACATATAATCACAGCCACATCTCTCTCTCAAACACACACATACACACACAACCTGTTAAATTAAAATTGGGGTTTCCGTCTCCTTAACTAAGAATAGCAGAGGTCTGAGGAAAGACAAAAAAATGTTCCATACTGATATGAAAACCGATACCTTGACTTTAATACCGATACCTAAAGGATACATTTTTCAATACCCATTTTTTTACACATATGAAAAACAGAAAGCTAAACTGTTAAAGCCTTGAGGATAAGAGTGCATTAAAATGATCAGTAGAGTTTTATTTGATGCCATGTTAGTAGTGTGTATCTTAATGGCAAAACATTCATCACAAAAAAACAATACAAATAAAAAACAAGCCCCCACCCCCCCAAAAAAAAAAAATACAGCATGTACCACCGTTTGTTTGCTAAACATTAAGTCGTGTGATGGGCATGTTGAAGGCCTCTGTAGTCGGACACACTACTACACATTTTTCCACACACTACTATTTCTTCTTTTTTTGTTTTATGGCAGGTTACAGACCATCATTAAAAGCTACCTTAATAGTGTTTGTGTTGTTAACCCCTTAGGTAACGAAATGTGGAACCGAAAGACAAGAAATGTTTTGATACTCAGTAGTACTGAGGCATTTTAGTCGGTACCTAAAAGACATTGAACTCAGTACCCAGCCCTACACCTCAGTAATCAGCTGCACACCTGAATCTAATGAATGGGTTGTTATCAAGCTCTGTGGAAGCTCGATAATGGCCTTCATTAGAATCAGGTGTGCTAGAGCAGGGAAACATCTCAAACTGTCTGAGCAGTGGCCCTCGAGGACAAGGATTGAACACCCGTGCTCTGGTCAGTTTCCTTACAGGGTTGGATTCCTGTAGCCTAGCCTAAAGAGAGACTAAAGAGCCTAGTTAATTACATTACCAAGCTCAAATAGTGTGTGTATTAGATTAGGACTAGAACTAAACTATCCTGTGCAATGTAGTAAAAGACCGATTTCTCTTTACTTTGACTCCCAATCTTTCTGCCAACAAGGATGTCGCTAATTACTGTTCGATACAAGTGAAATAACTAAATAGAAACTGAGGAAAGATACTTTATTTCAATACAGATCATAGTGTTAGTCTCTCTAATACAGACAGCCTAAAGACAGTGTTGGACAGTGAATGTTTCCACTCGTGCAGATCTATGTAAGATGATGATTCACTGACACACTGACACACTCAAATATCAAGACACAATGCATGAAAGTTCAAAACAGTCTCAGTTGGGGGTAATTTCACTTGACTGCTCTCATCCTTCAAAAGGTGGTGACTGATTACTGCAAATTCATCTGCCCTTGCCTGTTAATGGTTACAGCATGAGTCATCATACTGTCTGTCATGTGAAGAACATATTACATGGGGAGTCAGATGGCTCAGCGGTTACGGCGTTGGGCTCATGATCGGAAGGTTGTGAGTTTGATTCCCGGCTGTGGCTACATTACATACATTATTATTGCAATGATGGGCTGCAGCCAGGCCTGATGTTCACACTGTGCCCCTCCTCCCACTGATCACCGTGGAAACCCTGGCAGCTGCAGCAGTATGGCTTCAACAGGCAGAGCTACAGTGTTACTATATGTGTTACACTCATTTACAAATCTCTGAACAGAAATACTGTAAAGCCACATTCCAAAGGCAGTGGATTATGCAAATAAACATGAATTAACCATGTTCTGCTAATCCAAGACCTTAAGACATCATATTGAACAACACTGAAGGTAAGGAGGCATTTTTCTATCGTTTTTAAAACAGGTCCAAGTTGTAAATGCTTAAGAACATCATATAGTAAGTCATAACTTATCTTCATGATACTATTATTTACCTGTATTGTTTATTGTCATCCATCCTTAAATTGATTCATTTTTTAGGCAAGAAAATTCATCCTATATATCCTTTTACATTATAAACAAGCTGTGGTCTTTCTATTTCCCTCAATTCCCTCCACATCCCAATGGCTAAACTATTGCACTAAGGGACTGGCATGGATTATGCATCCGGTTTTATCCAGTTTTACCCTCCAGAATAGTTTCTTTAGTTTCTATTCCCTTGTAAGGACTAGGTTGTCACTTATTCTAGAATGAATTGCTTATGCTGTTCTCCAACATTAGGCAACTCCGAGTTGTTGAGCCTACTCAGAGCTCTCTCTTTTATCAACTGGCTTAATTTTCACTGTACTGGTCGCTAGGAGTGGCTACAGGCTTACCATTTTAGGTGTATGGGTATATGTATGTATGTGTATGAGTGTATCTGTGCGTCTCTGTGCGTGTCTGTGTATGAGTGTGTGTTGGACGATTGAGAGACAAAAAGAGCATATTGGCTGTGGGGGTAGTCTGTGAATGTATGCCGTCTATCTTTATCTTCAAATGACATCTCTGTAATCCGTAAATAATTCTGACACACAGCGAGCGAGCACAGAACTGTGCGGAAGATGAAGATGACGCCTGGCTTCTCTCCATGATACTAATGCAGCTTTGTCAAGACTGACTCAGAAATTAATTCTCAAAGACTTTACAAATACTTTTGAATGTTTTTAGAATAGAGTTTGTAACCCACTGACCAATAAATTCAGGGTTGCTAGTTTGTACCCAAGAGGAATAAATAACAGGAACTCATCTGCCAGCTGTAGGCCTGGTGTCTTCAGTAAACAACACCTTCTCTTTGGGTAAAGCACTTAAGGCAGGGGTGTCAAACTCATGCCATCCCGGGCCAAGAGGGTGCAGGTTTTCGCGTCAACCAAGCCCCTACACCAGCTGATTTCACTAACGCGTTTCTCCACTTAGTGAAATCAAACTCGTTATTGATATCAGCTGGTGTAGGGGCTTGGTTGACGCGAAAACCTGCACCCTCTTGGCCCGCGATGGCACGAGTTTGACACCCCTGACTTAAGGGGAAATCTAACTTCAAACCCCTCTGTCAATGTTCTTGTCTCCATTAAATGTAATCTTTTTAAGATCATAAATCAAACACCTTTACAATTCAAGCTGGCTGTCAGGAGGTAATAACCTTACACTGGTCCCAGGTTCACCCTGAGTATCTTCGCTCTTTTTAAATCTTTCACCAGACACACAAATACACACACCTACACACATGCAATGCATATTTATCTCTCTTCCAGTCTCACATAGAAGTAACAAAGCAGGCAAACGCTCCAACAAATAGTTTCAGCACGTGTCATTTCTGAATGTAGGGGTGTTATAAAGTGTCTCGTTGAGTTACACTTGTAGTGTTTAGCTTTACGGGAGGTTAAGACATGATGAACTTCCACATCAGTTTTACAAACGTAGCCGTCTGCCAACAGAAACGATAATTTAAATGTTTTGTGGGAATTCCCCGTTGAATAGTTGCCATGAACAGAAAATGGATCATTAGAGCACGCCTTTTATGTTGCACGCCCATGGCAAAACATGAAAATCACAACATGCCTCGCTCATTTAAGGGTACCTTTGTTGGTAGCCCTGATGGGTTTGCGGCACTTAGATTCCACCCCAGCAGAAAAACACAGAACTTTTGAGAATAAGCATGTCACAAAATTCCGATACAACTATAATGTTCCTACTGTAATCGCTGCATTTGTGTTAATCATCACTAACGACTCACCCTGCGCTGTGAAGGCTATCTGGAGCACAAAAGCATCTAGCCTACAGTTCAGCGCAAGAGTGTGGCCGTGGCTGCGTTGTTTAGGGTTAGACTGCCAATTCTGCTAACAAAATGGCATGTTTTAGCCATACGTAGTTGTCTGCTTAAAGGCCAGTCAGTCAGTCAGTCAATATAAAGATAACTACATACAAATACAGTTCTGAGCCTGAAACAGTAATGCGTTCGAAAGACGTTCAAAAGGAATAAATATTGTTTTCTTACCGTCAGTTCGTGGTCAAATCATAATTCATGAATGGGGAGAAATGGAGTAAATCCTAAATGATGTCTGCATCGAATCTGAAACGATGAAAGAGAACGACTTGCGGTATGTGCATATCAAATCGCTCCAGCCTCCGTTCCATCAACGCACCTGACCGCTCGCTCTGTTGCTGCTACTGCAGCGCGACAGTGCGGAGAGGAGAGGAATCATGTAGCAGAAATCAAGACACCAGGAAGACCCGACGTGGATTTTATCGACGACAATACAATCATGCTTATAGTTGATACCTATGTCCGCTGATCGAGCCACTCTCAAATGTAATCCATATCATATTTTTGTTCTTGTATCAAGAGCGGCTCTCAGGAGTCTCAATCTACTGTAGAACAGCGCGAGATAGGTGACAGCTCAACTCAGCGAACTGAGTTGATGGTCAACAAAACAGATGCGTCTTCAGGTGGTCATTTAAGGTACCACAAATTCACGCCGAATCAGAATATGTAGCTTGTCTCTGCCTACTTGCCCAATAGAAGTAGAAAATACTGTGTGTTTCTTGTTTAGCGTTAAAATGGGTGGGTAACCTGTCAATCACTCAGGTCTACTCAAGAACCTCGGGGTTACCATGGATGACGAGCTCTCCCTCACAACCCACATTGCTGCTATCTCTCGGTCGTGTAGATTCACCCATTACAACGAAGATCAGAAGCTGTTGTCCTCTCAAAATTGGATTACTGCAACTTGCTGCTCGCTGGTCTCCCAAAATTTTCTTTTCAAAATCTTCAGAGGATTCAGAACGCAGTAGCCCACAGTAGCCTGGTCTTCAATCTAACCATACGCTCCCATGTTACCCTGCTCCTCATCTCCCTCCACAGCCGTGTCAGATTCAAGACCCTGGTACTGACCTTCCGAGCGGTGAACAGGACTGCACCCAACCCAACTACCACAAGTCTCCCATCCTGCCTTACACCCCCACCTAATAGTCTTCTTCTGAAAATTGTCTTGTGGTCCCACCACTCAAGCGCCTGGTCCCAAAACAAAGCTCTTCCTCTGTCTGGCCGCTAAATGGTGGAATCAATTCCCCACCTCTGTCAGAGACACTGATTGTCTCTCCACCTTCAAAAAAACGTTCAAGATGCACTTATACCGGGAGTACGACGATATTCAGAAATGATTTGCAGGACCTGATGATAATTTCCTCCAGAATCACAATGAATCTTATTGAGGGCCTTATTGCTCTAGTCTAGTTGGTCAGTAGAAACCAATTTGTAATTCATGTGAGGTATTGTTGCTTGCTTCCCTACAATATGACCAAGATGGCGGCGCGTGAACATCGCGAGGCTCAGTGTCTGACTAGATTCTGCAAAACAGCAATAATCTTCCTGCTTATCTCGGGTCTGTTCATTCAGAACAGCTTGGCACTAACATCCTACACCCGGGAGGAGCTTTTGGATATTGGATTACACCAACAGGTCTCCATTAAGACCAACTTTCGACTCGTGCCGGAGATCTCCAGAACAGCGGAGTCTTCGCAATACGTCCTGCCGAGCGGAAGTCAATGCAGGCGGCGTCGGGACCGTAAACAAAGACGGGGGAAGCGCGGAGGAAGGAGAGCTAGGCTAAACTCAACACCACACCGGCTCTCCATACCCAGCATTTTCCTCGCTAATGTGTGGTCCTTGGTGAATAAAATGGATGATATACGTCTTCGCATTACCAACAGTAAGAGACTTCTGGACTGCAACATTTTTATTTTTACTGAAACATGGCTAAACATCTGCATACTCGACAATGCTATCCAGCTAGCCGGGCGCTACACTCTCCAAGCAGATAGATCGGCTAAGGATTCCGGCAAGACAAGAGGCGGAGGTCTGTGCATCTCTATTAACAAAGCTTGGTGTACAGACTCTGTTATCATCGGAATACACTGTTCAGCTAACCTGGAATTCATCATGGTTAGGTGTAGACCGCTTTATCTGCCCAGGGAGTTCACATCCACCATTGTTACTGCAGCCTACATTCCACCAGATGCTAATGCCAAGCTGGCCATGAAAGAACTGTACTCAGCCAATAGCGATCAACAGACTGCTCACCCGGAGGCTGTTTTTATAGTTGCAGGGGATTTTAATCTCTCAAATTTAAAGACAGTGCTCCAAAAATTCCACCAACATGTTCACTGCAATACTAGGGGGAACAAAACTCTGGATCATGTTTACACTGACATAGCCGGAGCCTACACCGCGACCCCCCTCCCCCACCTAGGACAATCAGACCATGTTTCCATGTTTCTTTGTTCCTGATGCCAAAGTGCAATGCACTCATCTATCGTGAGAAGCCAAGGACCATCAAGGTGTGGCCTGCAGGAGCTGACTCTGCACTCCAGGACAGATTCCAACACACGGACTGTAGTTTGTTTGCTTCTCAGGCTACCTGTGGCTCTCACATGGACATTGATACCTTCACCTCCTCTGTACTGGATTATATCAACAACACCATTGACAGTGTCACAACACAGAAACAGATTACCACGTACCCTAATCAAAAGCCATGGATGAACAAGGAGGTTCGGCTCCTGCTGAAGGCTCGCAAGGCCGCTTTCAGATCAGGTGACGAACAGGCCTACAGTGCATCCAGGGCTGACTTGAAGAGGGGCATCAAAAAGGCCAAGCACTGCTACAAGCTGAGGATCGAGGAGCACTTTGACAACTCCGACCCCCGGCGCATGTGGCAGGGCATCCGGATCATCAGTGACTTCAAGTCGAACATCATCACCCCGCCCTCCACAGACGTCTCCTTCCTGAACGAGCTGAACAACTTCTACGCTCGTTTTGACAGGAACAACAGAGAGACTGCCACCCCAGTCACTCCATCTACAGACCACCAACCCCTAACACTCAACCCAACAGATGTCCTCACCACACTGAGCCGGATCAACGCGCACAAGGCTGCTGGCCCAGACGGCATCCCTGGCCGCGTGCTCAGAGCATGCGCTGAGAAGCTTGCAGGAGTTTTTACGGCCATTTTCAACCTGTCCCTTGCTCAAGCAGCTGTGCCGGCATGCTTCAAATCCACCTCCATCGTACCGGTGCTGAAGAACTCCAGCCGTCGTGCCTGAACGACTATCGCCCTGTAGCACTGACACCCATTGTCATGAAGTGCTTCGAGCGACTGGTCCTGGCACACCTGAAGACCAACCTTCCACCCACACACAAGCAGCAATAGGAGCACAGATGATGCAGTTTCCTCAGCGCTGCACTCTGTGCTTACACACCTAGACAATAATAACACTTATGCCCGTATGTTGTTTGTAGACTTCAGCTCTGCTTTCAACACTGTCATCCCCTCCAAGCTGATCACCAAACTTGGAGAGCTGGGCATCAACACCTCCCTCTGCCACTGGATTATGGACTTTCTGACCAACCGACCACAGCATGTTAGGTCAGCCCACTCCTGCTTCTCCACCATCACACTCAACACAGGTGTACCACAGGGATGTGTGCTCAGCCCGTTCCTCTACTCTCTCTTCACCCATGACTGCAAATCAATGTATGGATCCAACTCCATCATCAAGTTTGCTGATGACACCACGTTGATCGGCCTCATCACCAACAACGATGAGACAGCCTACAGAGAGGAAGTGCAACACCTGGCCATGTGGTGTGGTGACAATAACCTGTTCCTTAACGCCACAAAGACCAAGGAGCTTATTGTGGACTTCAGGAAGAAGAGGGGAGACACGCACCACCCCATTCAAATCAACGGGATGGCTGTTGAGCGTGTCTCCAGCTATAAGTTCCTGGTCGATCCACATCTCGGATGACCTGTCCTGGATTACAAACACCTCCGGCCTGATCAAGAAATCTCACCAGCGTCTCTTTTTCTTGAGAACACTGAGGAAACACCACCTGTCCTCAGCTGTCATGGTGAACTTCTACCGCTGTGCGATCGAGTGCATCCTGACAAACTGTGTTACAGTGTGGTACGGGAACTGCACAGTCGCAGAGCGCAAGGCACTGCAGCGGGTGGTGAAAACCGGCCAACGCATCACTGGGACTATTCTTCCGTCCACTGAGGACATCCAGAGGAAGCGCTGTCTGCGTAGAGCTCACAGCATCCGAAGAGATTCCTCACACCCCGTCCATAAACTGTTTGCCCTCCTGCCCTCCGGCAGGCGCCTCAGGAGTCTCCAGTCTAAAACCAGCAGACTGAGGAACAGCTTCTTCCCCAGAACTGTGACACTCCTGAACTCCACTAGACCCCCGCCCCCCTATATAACCCCCGCCCCCCCATAGAACCCCCGCCACCCTATATTCGCACATTTCTGTTTGTTCATTTTGCACCACCTGCATAAGTGAGATGTTATTTGCACTATCTGTCCATTTTGCACATCTGCACATCTGTTACTGCACTACCTGTTCATTTTGTTCATTTTACACATCTGCTCATTGCATAATTTGCACTAACTGTACATACATGCAACCCTGTAATTTCTGTTTAATACTGTAGCATCTGTACTATACAGCTGTACGTTTGTCTAAAATCACTTGAATCTGTACATACCCTGTATATTCTGATTATACTGTTCATACTGTGTACATTCTGAGTATACCCATATTTATTATATTCTTTTGGATTAACTGTTTTGCACTTCTGGTTGGATGGTAACTGTATTTTGTTACCCTGTACTTGTACCTGTGTAATGACAATAAAGTTGAATCTAATCTAATCTAAAGTATCAAATTGTATGTTATGTTATCTAACTGTAACTTGTTTTACTGAATGCTCTTGAGGTCCTTCCCTTTGGCACTTACTTGGTGTCTCACAATGTGTTCTTCAAGTTCTGGCTAACCGCAATATTTGGGGCTATCTCGTTATATTTACATGTTTACATGTATTCATTTACCAGACGCTTTTATCCAAAGCGACTTACAAGAGAGAGCTTTAGACGATCAGTGACCTATGCTCTCTTGTAAAGCTCTCTTGGAATTTTGCTTTAGATAAAAGTGTCTGCTAAACGAATAAATGTAAATGTGTAAATGTCTAATAGGCCTACACATTTAATCTTTAATATAAGGCTATACTATGCAAGGCAGAACATTACTATGTTAGTCTCGCATTGTCTGGCAGTCTCCAAAGAATGCTTTCTGACTGTATAGTGGGCAATTTGAGCTTCCTCAACAGTTAGACCAGTTAGACTTTTACAGCCATTTCATAATGTCAAAGTAGTTTATTAGTGCTGCTCAATATACACCAGTTGAAATCACATAAATGACTAGAAGGAATAAACAGAACTTGCCCTGCATTTCTCATTCTCCTACCTTACCAATGAATATGACTGTCATCTAGCTGCTTTTATGAAATATACCCAATGTTACGCCTGTTCTTGGCCTATACTCAACATTGGCTTCGCAAGATTCCTGACGTCATAATCCCATCCTGTTAGAGCTGAATGAACAGACGTGTTAAATGTGCTAGCTTCTCACTCCAACAGTGCTAGTGGTGTATGATGCTTCACTCTCAGTTGTCAGCACCCCCCCCCCCCCCCCCCCCACACACACACACACACACACACACACACACACACACACACACACACACATCTCTCCCTTCCCCATGCCAGGGACAAAATCACATCTGTGGCATGAAAGCATCTTTTCAAAGGTCTTTATGTATTTGATTAACTTGGCTCCTGATATTTTGGGGCCAATTTGTCTGGGCAGAATACAGTCTCCTCAGTAGGCGAATACAGGAAATCTGCTCTAAGATTTTTGGGGAAATGCTACTACTGGTCTAATCAGATTCACAATCAGATTAATTCAGAAAAAAAGTGTTCTCATCCAGTGATTATATCTAATTAGGGATACGGTCCTCTCTGAAGGCATTCCTCTCTGCAGACTTCTATCTTTTGTTGGGATACCTCTTTCAGGTACTCTCTGGCACCAAAAAGTTGGGGTAGGGTGTACATCATCACTGGGCGCCCACCTGGAGAAACAGCATTTCTACATGGGCGAATTCTGTGAGTGTTCTAGAGGTGAACAACGTCCTGCAGTTCTCTCTAAAGATAAAATACAAATAGAAAATGAGAAAATCCGTTCACACATCATTAAACCCAGTAATGTAGTTCAAATCAGCTCCAACTTAAACATCTGCAATAATAAACTGTATTATGCCATTGAAAACTTTGAAACACTGACAATGAACATTTTATACATACTTTTCATACATACTTTTCATACTGTGCTTCAGATATATACAGTAGCCTACTTCTACTACTACTTAGCCTACTGTCCTTTTATTTTAGTGAGGTTTTAAATAGGCCTATATAGCCTGCATAGAGTAAGCTCTTTTTCACTAATATCAGTGGGCCTATGACATTAGTACCACTCTAACACACTACACAGGGTACTGCTTTCTGTGAAGTAAAACATCTGAATACTTTAACCACTAAGCAGGCGTCACAGTATTTTTCTGACATAATATGTCACTATTGCAGCGCTTATACCTCTATTATTTCAAGACATGTGAACTGAAAAACAGAAATAATTACCTCGAAAAACAGACCCAAAAATACATTACTCAGAAAAAACGGATTTTATTTTTTTTTTATCAAGTGAATGCAATACGCTTCCGTAATACGCTTCCGTAGGACAGTACTTAAACTCTCCATTATTCTAGGTTCTAAGAATTTCGTAATCTATCGGAGCCGTGCTGCATTTAGCATTTTTAACCACTAGATGACAGAATTTGCGTAGGGTACATTAGTGTTGTACGCTTGCAGAACCAAGCCGACTGTTTTTACAGGTGTACGTTTACACAAATATAAATTAATGTATATTATTTATGTATAATTAATGTATAATATCATATACAATGGTAACCATAACCAGCAGCGTAGTAATTTTTGGGGGGATATAATAGTAGCTTCTGTTCAATTGTTGACCGGTGTTTATTCGATTTTTATATATGCATATAACATGTCGTGGTCTCTTTAAAAAATATAGACTGGCTGGTAAAAGGCGATTGCGCTTTAAGATAAGGGTTATTCGCTGTCTGGAAGCGGCAGATTATTTATAGTTCACTGGAGAAATCTTCGCTGCAACCATTCTTTCGTGCATGATACGCACGTTCATGTAGCCTATATCCTCTTTACATTAATTCATTTTAAGCAGATGCTTTTATCCAAAGCGACTTCCAAGTCTTTATCTTCAAAAAACGAAATACGTCGTCAGGGAACATCTCAAGGTCAGTGACACCAGCATGCCTTCCTTTCAGCATTCAATAAAATCTATTCTCGGGATACTGCAGTAAAACGCCTGCCAAAGAGACTGTGGTAAAGCAATACGTATGTAACCGCATACAAACGTATGTAATTTAACATCAAAGCTCTGACGGGGCTACATTGTGTGGAATGCGCTCCACGAATGGCCGCTGTCAACAGGGTTCACAGTGTACTTCATTCATTCCATCTGCTTTTGCGCTTTGCTAACGAGGACGTGGAGGAGGACGTGCAAGATTATGTGACGCTGATCATCCACGGATGGGACTGGAGCAGCTCCTCTGATGACTGGTCCGCTCTACGACGACGAGGCCAAACCCACCGACTTGAGGCGTGAGACTTGCCGGTGGGTCGTCTATATAAACCCTGACACTTGCTGTCCAAGGGGTCGCCACAAAATAGTATATCCTTGCTTAGAGGTGCAAGCCTTCCAGTTCGGATTAAACCATTAATTGCACAAGAGCACATATCAGTTAACATGTCACACGCCTGGGGATATGGACCAAGTGATGGTAAGGGATTTTTTTGTTGTTGCTTTGGCTATTTATACTCTTAAAGGCTACTGAATAATTGGACAAAACCAAACAATGTAATTATGTGTGTGCAATGAATGTGTGTCCTGTGAGTAACTACTGACTATTAAAAAACATTTAAAATAACAATACATTTTTATTCATAAACGCACTTCTGATAAATAAGTAAAAACTGAACATCTTACATGTAAAAGTCCTTAATTCTTTTTTGGCTTTTCTTTGGAAGACCACAGCTTGTTCTATTAGCACACTCACATTCACACACTTTTCTTTCATCTGCAGGGCCTAGTACATGGGCAGAAGGTTTTCCCATAGCCAACGGTCCCAGGCAGTCTCCTATTGACATCATCCCATCACAGGCCCAGTTTGACCCCTCTCTGAAGCCCCTCAAACTGAAGTATGATCCCTCCAACTCCAAGGGCATCCTCAACAATGGACACTCCTTCCAGGTGGACTTTGTGGATGATGGTGACACTTCTAGTACGCGAACGCTCAAATTATTGAATATATCAACACCTACTGCATTGTTCTTATCATTTCAGTCGAGGAAAGATGAAGAGCCAATTTGACCCAATATGACTGTTCATGCAGTTGTGTTCCGAGTTGTGTGTGTGTTCTGATTTTTTCTTCTCCTCAGCCCTGACCGGGGGCCCCATCACTGGTACCTACAGACTGAGGCAGTTCCACTTCCACTGGGGGGCCAGTGATGAGCGGGGCTCTGAGCACACCGTCAACGGAATCAAGTTCCCCTGCGAGGTACCCAAGATAAAGCTCTCTAGTCTCACATGATCTCCTTAGGGATGAATATAGGATGTTGCTTCAGTATCTATGTATTCTACCTTCAGTATCCATGTGTGCTGATGTGATGTGTAATTCCACCCACATAAGCTACACCTGGTTCACTGGAACACCAAGTACCCCAGTTTTGGCGAAGCTGCCAGCCAACCGGACGGACTTGCTGTAGTGGGCGTGTTTCTAAAGGTACATGTTTGGAAGCACCCCCCCCCCCCCCCCCCCCTAGGTTTAACACCAATCTAGTTTGTGCATTGTAGTGTGTTGACTGCCTGTGGCTGAGTTTCAGATTTTTTTTTATGCTAGATTGGATCTGCAAACCCTAGATTGCAGAAGGTCTTAGATAGTCTGGAGGCTATCAAATTAAAGGTATGGAACCAAACAAAATATACACTTGAAGGAATATTAATGCTCTTTACCAATATAGACAGTGTTTTTTAAGTATGCAGCTAATCAGTTTTCTCAGTTTGCACAAGCCAGTTGATTAAACAAATTTAGTCAAGATTCTTTAAATTTCACTTACCCCTCCCCCAGGGAAAGCAGACTACATTTGCATACTTTGACCCCAAAACCATCCTGCCTGGCTCTCTGGATTACTGGACATATGATGGCTCCCTGACCACACCCCCTCTGCTGGAGAGTGTAACCTGGATTGTCCTCAAGGAGCCAATAAGTGTCAGCCCTGCCCAGGTACTTCCTCATGTACAAAACAAGTTCAAGTCAGCTGGTTTATCTTTCCCATCATCCACTACAGTTTTATTGGCCGTGTCTATATATTTACATTTACATTTAGTCATTTAGCAGACGCTCTTACCCAGAGCGACTTACAGCAAGTACAGGGACATTCCCCCTGAGACAAGTAGGGTGAAGTGCCTTGCCAAGGACACAACGTAATGTTGCCACAGCCAGGAATCAAACTCACAACCTTCCAATCACGAGCCCAAGCCTTAACTGCCACCTGACTCCCTATAAAAATATATTAGTTTTCTGAGAGTAAATTTGGTCGATGAATATGTTATTACTGTACACATATGAGTCATTCAGGTTTAATCATACAGTATTCGCTGCGTAAGTTTTGTAACAGACAGCTTTAGTTTTGGCAGCAGAGCTAACAGGGAGGGACAAGGCTGGTAAAGCTTTATCTAAGTGCTACGTAACGGGCTATGCAGTGGGTGCTAACTGTGATATTTGTGTACACTTCTTTTAAAACTGTGGTGTACTGTACACCCTCCCGATGCAGCACTGACTGCTGGGTGTTGTGTCTGTCCTGGGGCTTTGGTTACAGATTGTTTTTAGCAATATCCCTTTTTAAGTCTATACATTTAGCTGAAAGCCTACCTGCCATATGAAACAAATCATAAAGACACTTATACACATACATACACAAACATGCAGAAAAACACACCCACACACTCAGACACAAACACACCCACACTGAAACAAACATACATACACACACACACACACACACACACACACACACACACACACACACACACACAAGAAAACAGTACAAAGCTGACACATTAGAATACATAATTCACCAAATAATCTATGAGAAGCTATTTATGCATACTCCTTGCTGCAAGCTTTTGTAAAGTAAACATGTATTTTTTCAGGCAGGGCTATATGACACCATGTGCATTCTAAGATAAGTGCAGTATTTGGAGAAGTTTGCTTGGTACTGGGAACTTGATATCTGATGCTTTGAAGATAGGCCTGTCACCTACTGTAGTCACTGTAACTTCTGCCTGGGTGTCTTGGGTGCTGCTGAAAGATGTTTGTGTTCTCTGGCCCGACCACCAGGGAAATGAGTTAGATCTCAAAACACTGTATTTTCACTTCTCACGAGGAATAAAGGTGAGAATGATTTCTGTCTGTTGTCTCTCTCTCTGACAGATGGGGAAGTTCCGCAGCCTGCTGTTCTCAGGGGAAGGCGAGGCAGCCTGCTGCATGGTAGACAACTACCGCCCCACGCAGCTACTCAAGGGGCGTGTAGTCCGTTCCTCCTGCAAGTAAACCGAAGTTGATCAGCACAATCCTACCCCTTAACCTTTACCCCTGACCCCTGAATATAGACCCCATCAATCAGAAAGCCTCCAGATTGAACATAATACATTTTAGGTATCACACGTCGTACTGCAGATTTGTCTTCCAATTTGAGCAAACCAACCATTGCCTCAATAAACAAAAAAGCACAACAAACCAACATTACATAAGAGTCAGCCAAGATTAAACGTGCTGTGCAGTATCCTCTCTTTTCAAATAATCCCAGATGATGATGTCTTGAGATCACCCCAGATTAATGTCATTTAGCTGCCTCTGTCCAAGCTGATGACAGGATTCACCCAGGCCTTGTTGGTGAAACAGCCAGGATGTGGTGATTCTTATGTCCTCGTCTTTTCTCAGAAAGCAAAAAAGCATTTTATACAATGCCTTGACGCTCCTAAATGCATTTCAATGCATTCCATATTTAATAACTTGTTTTGATCCTATGAATTTTATTTTGTTTGTTTAATATGCGTGACATGACCACAAACTATCACCCCAGTGCATTATTAAGTTATTGTGTGAGTAAAACTTTTGAGGAAGTTTAGTATGTGTGGCAACCAGTGCATTACCCAAGTCATCAGAATAAAATAGCTGAAATGCATTGAAAGAGACCAATGGAATGTTATCTTTTAGAAATATGACCTTCAAGAACATTGATGTCTTGCATTATGTTGTAACTTTTTCCATACCATAGATGATTTTAGGACAGAGAATTGAAATTGAAATGTTGTCATGTTGTCAATTTCTGTGTAAAGCTGTTGAAAAATAAAGTTGAAATAAATTGTACCAATAAACAGTACTTGTTTCTTTTCTCCAACGTTGGCTTCGAAAATGTATTTCAAACATATTTTGAAGATGAATTTATCCTATATCTCAGGCATCTCCACTTTGATGACAAACATGCTATTTGCTTTAGATTATTAAAATATATAAAAACAAGTTAACTCAAGTTTTAATTTAGTGGTAATCCAATACACTCCTTTCACCTCTTTCATGAATGTGAATTTGAAAACAGATATGGAGATCAAGAGAGAGAGATTCTTTGTCTTACTAGATACCCTCACTGATGACGAAGTTGTGGATGCCAGTTCACATCTCATTAATGATGATCCAGACGTGGCTGATTATTTGTCTGTTCCCATGCTTATGCAAGATATCTGTAGCCACCTAAGCAAAGGAGCCTTTGTTAGTGAATTAATGTGTCAGATTGTCTTAGTTTTTTCGTAATTTTTGGAATGATAAAGGCTGTTATTTTGCTACTTTAATGCAGCAGTTTATATTTTAGATAACACTATGTAAATATCTTTGTGTATTTCTTGTTTTTCTCTCTGAAAAGAACAAAAAAACAAGGAAAACAGGTGGGCAATAATATGAAGAGAACTTTGACATAACAGGATGTAGAGCCATGGAGTGGGTGGGGGATTGGGAGAGCCAGAGAACAAGGCATTATGTGGAGCAAATCAGATAAAGGGAGAAAGAGTCATCAATTGCTTGAGGGAAATGGGACGTATATATGGGACGCACCAGAATAAAGTCAATTTAGACACAGAGAAGAGCAATACTATAATCTAAAATACATCTGCCATACTGAAATACGTAAAAATAAAATGCACTACATTACACAGTATTGTTTTAAAGACTGATAACTTTCTAGACTGTGCAGGGATCAGAGGTCTGGCATGAGCTCAACAATGAAAAACACCATTGAAGTATATGAGGGATTTACTCAGGTTTAAGACTGTGATCTAGTTCCTTCGAGGAAGGCTGCACTTAAGTGAAATAGAAGGACTTGACACCCAAACTCACCACACTGTACTCTCACTCACTCTCATGTTGTCCAAAGGAACATAAACTACACATATTTAGGCAATTGAATGCTCTATTTTCAAACCATAACACCATATGTGAATCTTTGGGGACAAAAAGTGTACCACACCTGCAATCAGGCCCAGGCCTGCTGGGTTTGTTGTCAGCAGACATGTCTGGAATCCAGAACGTATTCAATGGCTGTTGCAGTTTTTTTGGTCCTGACCAGATAGTCTCCTTAAAATACTTTCCAATACGCTAGGCTTGAATAATCCTTGGCATTTTTCGCCTCTTTGGATTAAAAGCTTTGGACAGCACAATGCAGATTTATCTAGGTTGTATTTGTGTGTGTTGTGTGGATTTCAATGTAAATGCCATATTTTGAAAACAAGTACAAGCAGGGCCCATGTGTTTTGACCCATAACTGAGCAAAATGATCTGTACAGAAAGGACAGTGCCTTCAACACAGTCTGGATACTGTACATCGGAGAATGGAAACCAGTGATGCAGCTGTTTTCGCCAGCTGTCTACTTAACAACACCTTTTGACCGCTAGTTATGTCATTTGGATTCAAATACCGTATTTTTTGCACTATAGGGCGCACTAGATTATAAGGCGCACTGTCAATGAATGGTCTATTTTCGATCTTTTTTCATATATAAAGCGCACCGGACTATAAGGCACATTAAGCAGAAAAAAACAGTCAGATAAGTCAGTCGATCAAACAATATTAAACACATTCACAATAATTCTCAACATTATTAAAACGTTAATGAGCATATTCACAATAACTACCAACCTTATTCAGATGTAACACGTAAAATACAACACAAAACACTCACTTTTTCAGTTTATTCCTCATACACACACTGTAATATTATGGTGAAGCACAGTATGTATTACTCCGCGATGCTCCTGGGCTGATTTCAAGGTTTTACAAGGTTCTACTACTAACCTACAAATCTCTACATGGATTAGTACCACTGTACCTCTCTGGCCTTCTTGCACCATATCACCCTGTAAGGACACTAATATCCAAAGATGCTGGCTATTTGGTGATTCCCAAAATTAACAAAAAAACTGCTGGAGGTAGGGCTTTCTCATATAGATCGCCTCTTCTCTGGAACAAATTACCTGTTTCAGTTAAGGAGGCTGATACCGTCTCGACTTTCAGAGTTAGGTTAATAACAGTCAGTTATTCAGTCAGTACTACGACTGTTAAAGTGTGTGGATGTGCTGGGTTAGTTAGAGACGACAGGAGACATGGCTTTCAAAAAATACTATCTTTCTAAAAAATACTATCTCAGAGTTTTTCTTTGTTGGAACAGATTTATGTTCCAACTGAGGGGGGCTGGTGCTGTCTTGGTGTCTAAGGCTGCGTCAATAGCCCCTTTTTTGGTCTTTTTAATTGCTGCATTAGCCCACACTGACCAGTGGGGACCTCATTCTTAATATTGCTATAACTGCTAGCTGTTCCTTCTGAATATTGCTGTAACTGTTAGCTGTTCCTTGCGCTCTCTAACATCTCCTCTCCTCTGTCTCACTGTCCTCCCCTCCATACCGCCCTTTGGTATGGGGGACTGAGCTCTCAGCACATGCGTGGTCATCGGCCAATGTTGGACTTGGTGCCAGTGGCCATCGATCTGAGATGGTTTTCCAACCCTGGATCTGGTCGCCAGTCGGACGTCAGTCTCCCTGATGGACAAGGAGAGAGTTCCCGGTCCTTTTCCTCATCCCCCTGCGTGTGATGCTGCGCCAATCATAGGCCCAAGCCCAGTGGCTGCCTAAATTGACTTTGTTCTACCTAAGACCCAAGTTGAGCATTGAGTATTGATGTTTCAACAACTTATTAACTCTCTCTAGAGATATGACTGTTTAGCCTGTGTTCTGCTCTTCACTTTCCCCAACCGTTTTCTGGGAGTTTTTTCCTTGTCTTCCTTGAGGATTTAGGTTGGTTGAGGGGCAGTTCTAGGGGCATATGTGAAGCCCTCTGTGACATTGCTTGTAAAAAGGGCTATACAAATAAATGTTGATTTGATTTGATTTACGGTAGCCATAATGCTGCAAGCGGTGCGGCTTTGTAGTTGACCAAAGTCGTACTAAAACATTTTGACTTAGCGCCGTGAGCGCCTTGTACCCCCTCAAAACCAGCAGACTGAGGAACAGCTTCTTCCCCAGAACTGTGACACTCCTGAACTCCACTAGACCCCCGCCCCCCTATATAACCCCCGCCCCCCCATAGAACCGCCGCCTCCCTATATTTGCACATTTCTGTACATTCTGTACATTTTGCACCACTTGCATATGTGAGTTGTTATTGCACTATCTGTCCATTTTGCACATCTGCACATCTGTTACTGCACCACCTGTACATTTTGTTCACTTTGCACATCTGTTCATTTTGTTCATTTTGTTCATTTTGCACATCTGCTCATTGCATCATTTGCACTACCTGTACATACATTCTACCCGGTAATTTCTGCTTTGTCTAAAATCACTTGAATCTGTACATACCCTGTATATTCTGATAATACTGTTCATACTATGTATATTCTGTGTATACCCATATTTATTATATTCTGTTGGATTAACTGTTTTGCACTTCTACCTGTGTAATGACAATAAAGTTGAATCTAATCTAATCTAATCTAATCTAATCTAATGATGCTGAATGGAGTACCAGCATCAGCAGATGCTGTCTTGTGTCTTGAGTCTGTGAATATGTTTGTGTGTGTGCGTATGTTCTGTACATTGTCGGTACTGTGTACCTGTGTGTGCGTACTACTCAGTACTATGTGCTTGTGTTTGTTCAATCTTTGGCATGGTGACAGGGTGGGGTCTTCTCAGTGCTAATCTCTCTACAAGCATGTGGTGCAGAGGGAGTTCCTCAGAACAGCTATTTGCACACTGAGAGTTTCACACACTCAAACACACATGCATATCTGAGGACACACACACGCTGCACTATCAGAATCATCCCCATGGTATCTTCCTGTGTTGGAGGAAGGTCAGGGTGAGGTGGTGGTGGGTGTACAGAATCTTACAGTCCACCAGGGTGCATCATCAGTGTGATTAAAAAGCTTTAATTGGATTAAGGAGACATTGATGATAGCTGAACCAGGCTGGTTGGCAAGACAGCTACAGTAAAAGTTATGGCTGGCATGGCAGGCGGCAGACAGACCGGCAGGCGCAAAGTTGTGGAGAGGCTTTCTCTTGGCTTGGTACATCTGACATGGGCCTCCAATGCTCATTAGGGGTACAGGGAGCTATGGGAGCCATTCATAGACTATAATGACACCATTCATGAACGCTTTCATTATTACTGTGCTCCACAGAATGGTTGACAGACTGGTTTGCTGCTTGGCTGGCGAGTTGGCACTGGAATACCCCACAGCGACACCCTGGGAATCTCTCTCTTTCCCCTGTCTGTATTTCATGTCTTGTATCTCTCTCTCTCTCTCAAACACACACACACACACACACACACTCACCACCCCGCCCGCACCACCCTAAAACCACTGCTCCCCTGTCTCGACTATCTATCCAACAATGCCACACTCTCTCCATGGTTCAATGAAAATGGTCACCATGGCATGAGAAAGAGAGAGATAGCTTCACATGATCTATGAAGACAGAATTATTGTTTGACCAGAAACAAAAGATAAGGATGGTAGTGAGCTAGTAGGCTGACTATAGAAACATAAACCACATGCACAAATTTACTTGGTAAACGGTCCTGGGGTGTACACCATCAAGTCTGTTCACCTTCAGTAATGAAGTGAGTCTCTCTTTAGAATCTAATTTGACATTCATTCTTCCTTTCCTTTCATCCTCTGTGTTGATCGGGCCTCATCACAGTGGGATAGCCTAATACGTTTTCCAGAGCACTAATTCCCTGACAGGAAGATCCTATCAAGTCTCCTGGGGAGGAAAAACATCAGGTACCTGCCTGCTCTCCACTGGGGTCCCACAGGGTTCCGTCCTTGGCTGAACCTCACCAAAACAGAACTCCTCATCATCCCTGCCAAACGCTCAATCACCCACGATCTCTCCATCACTATGGGATCTACAACAGTGACCCCTTCATCCTCTGCCAGGAACCTGGGGGTCACCTTGGACGATGAGCTCTCCCTCACAACTCACATTGCCGCAGTCTCTCGGTCATGTAGATTCACCCTCTACAACATCAGGAAACTCAGAAAATACCTCTCTCAACATTCCACCCAACTGCTAGTCCAAGCCCTTGTCCTCACAAAGCTGGATTACTGCAACTCGCTACTAGCCGGCCTTCCTGCAAATGGAATCCGTCCCCTTCAGAGGATACAGAATGCAGCCGCTCGTCTGGTTTTCAACCTACCCAGACGCTGTTATGTCACCCCACTCCTCATTGCCCTCAACTGGCTTCCCGTCATGGCCTGCATCAGATTCAAGACCCTGGTGCTGACCTTCCGGGCTGTAAACGGGACTGCCCCGACCTATATCAACTCTCTCCTCCAGCCCTATACCCCCACCTGTCACCTACGGTCATCTGCTGACAACCGGTAGTGGTAAATTGTCATGTCTTATTTTAATGGTGGTGGACTGGTCTTGGTTATCATGGGTCACTGATGTAGAGCAGGAACATAAGAAAATTATTTTGTATTCACAGTCTTGTCTGTGACATGAGGACAGATCCATTTGGTATGTGAAGGTGCGGTACTGTATGATGCAGAGTTTCTACATAGCCTAGATTAAAATTATATGTATCATACAGACATGTTGGACATTGCAGAAGAACCTACACTGTAACACAAGTGCTCTTATCTTCAGTCCCCACAATGTCTATTATTCAACCAATGTCTGCCTTTGATACGACAGGAAATGACACAGCTGACCAGAAACTGTCACTCAGTGTGTGTGAATGCATGTTTGTGCAATGCATGTGTGTTTGCGTGTGTGGGGTAGCAGGGCTTCTGGTTCCACTTAACTGAGCCTCAGCAGATTCCTTCTCCCTTGGATATGAGTTTCCCACAATGCATGGGGCGACATACCCTTACCATCAGTAAAACTGTCCTTTCTCTTCCTCCTTCAACATCTGATGTTGGATAAACGGATACAAAATATAATGTTACTGTTGATGGACAGTGATGTTATAATAATATCAATATAATCTTAAACTCGTTTCTGGCAGCTGATACCCTAAATTTTCCTTTTGAAACTTCAACAAATAGACACATGTTATATTCATATTCTGTACTAAGTGCAATATTTCTACTTAACTAGCTTACTTTTTTGCAATACTGTAATGCCTTAGTTCTCCATAACTGTCTATATGTCTATATGTCTACTCAACTTACTTATTTTTTATACTGGACTACTTAACCAGACTACTTAAATTACTTTTTCTTATTTTTTATATCTGACCTTATCATGCCCGCCTATTGCTATTGTTATTGCTATTGTTATGTTATTGTCATTATGTATATTACCCTGCAACTCTGTGTGCTGTATTTTACCCTGCTGCTGTTGTGAACTGCAATTTCCACCCCCTGGATGACAAATAAAGGTTCGTCTAATCTAATCGAATCTAAAGTCATTGAATGGTTAATACTTTTACTTGGAGTGGGAATTTTTTGTATTACAAGAGGAGTGAAAATGATTGCCATTTTGCAAGCGTATCTGTAGTTCAGCCAAAAGCATAACTGATAATGGCAGAGGGAGGTCTTGTACCAGAAGTTGTATTAAGCAGCTGTGTTTCAAGGACAACAAGAGCTAGACCTTACTAAAGAGGGGAGTTCCTTGACATGAGAAGGATATCGTTCAACTATATGAGACCAGTCGTAACTTCACCATTGATACAGGAGAGAGGGGCCAATTGTCAAAGGTTACGTAGATGGTGACCATGGTGTGATTACAAAAAAAGGGATCACCTACAGCAGGGGTGTCAAACTCGTGCCATCGCGGGCCAAGAGGGTGCAGGTTTTCGCTTCAACCAAGCCACTACACCAGATGATTTCACTAACGAGTTTCTCCACTTAGTGAAATCAAACTCGTTATTGATATCAGCTGGTGTAGGGGCTTGGTTGACGCGAAAACCTGCACCCTCTTGGCCCGCGATGGCACGAGTTTGACACCCCTGACCTACAGTATACAAAACAATGCAGAGACAGATTTTGTCAGTCTGACCCCGGGACCACACTCATTGTTTTTTGGATTTTGGAAGTCCAATAAAACACTATGCATCAAACTTTATCATTGAGCTCTGCTTTTCAGGACTTTATTTCTTAGCTTTGAATTTAGAAAACTTTTCCATCTCAAAATTTAGTATCCACACCACTATTGGATTTAGTGATTTCTCACTCAAATCTTAACTTTGGATATGTACTACCACCAAAGTATACAATCTTTGAGCTTTTAGGACCATTACAGCTTCATACAATTTTACACAACATAAAACTAAACTATTGGTGTTGGTGTTGAACTTTACTGCATGTAAAGAAAATTAGAACTCTTGTATGCAACGACAAAATCTTTAAAATTCTTTTAAATTGGCCACCTCACCACAAGAGGCAAATATTGTCAGATTAGACATCGCACCGATTAGACACATGGCATATTTGGGATTCTCAGTAAAATTTTGAAAGCCTCTTGCGCAACCTGATGGCTGCTTAGTGACAGTACAAGTTCTTTTGTACAAAGTTTTGCTCTGATAATACACTACTACTGATAGTACTTCCTGTATTATCAGAGTAAAAGTGTGGTAAACAGATGTCCTAAATAAACACAAGATAAATTTACATTTTACAGACACTCTTACGCAGAGTGATTTACAGCAAGTACAGTGACATTCCCCCTGAGGCAAGTAGGGTGATGTGCCTTGCCCAAGGACACAAATCAAATCAACATTTATTTGTATAGCCCTTTTTACAAGCAATGTCACAAAGGGCTTCACATATGCCCATATAACTGCCCCTCAGCCAACCTAAGCCCTCAAGGAAGACAAGGAAAAACTCCCAGAAAAACTTGGAAAGAGCAATTCAGTGAGGGATCCCCTCCTCCAGGGACGGTTGGTGAAAGTGAGGAGCAGTGTTGAAGAAAGTGTTTTGTCCATCTCTTCATAAACGGAGTGACAGTTCAGTTGAGTTCTGGGTTTAATACGTATTTAAGAATCTGCAGATTGGGAGAGAAATGATCGGACCTCTGGCATCAAAATGAAGACAGTACAAGGCTTAGGTCTCAATCATGGCTCTCTCCTGGACGAAGGCAAGAGAGCATTCTTTTATAGGGCACAATAGTGACTGTCAGGCGGCAATGACGTTACAACAGTCTTCATAGAAGGTGTTCTGTAGTGATTAATATACACAGGAAATCCTAATATTTCTTCCACAGCAGAACACAGGCTAAACAGCTAATATCTCTGAGAGAGTTAATAAGTTGTTGAAACATCAATACTCAATGCTCAACTTGGGTCTGAGGTAGCACAAAGTCAGTTTAGGCAGCCACTGGGCTTGAGCCCATGATTGGCGCAGCATCACACGTAAAACATAATATAGCTACAGCTGGGAATCCATCTCATGACTTTCCGATCATGAGCCCAATGCCTTTACCGCTGAGCCATTTGGTCCCATTCATTGTGAAGGAAACTTCCTGATTGAAGACGTAAGGATACAAAATTTGGTAGTTCGTTAGATACAAATTTATTGAACCTTTAACATGAACAGAGTATTGCAATAAGAACACATGAAACATGAAACAGACATCACACACACACACACACACACAACAGAGCTCTGTGACCATTGTCCCTTGGAGAATGAGGAATCTCCAGAGAGCAAGGCCCCGAGCCTACTCTCTGCACCTGTATATATAATACCCCAACAGTTGTGAACCCAGACGTTCTTTGTCTCCAATCCACTATGGGTGTGAGGAGCAAACCTTTGTCAGTTGGTTATCGCCTCCAAAGGAATGTTGTCTCCAAGACCTTCTGTCATCATTTGCATTGATAGAATAAGCAAGTCATCGTCCTGTCTGAGGAAGGTGTTAACCTCTGACCAGAATGTAACTTGCCATATGTCCATGCAGTTTCAAAACATCAACACAGCTTATAGAACATCAAAATCCGTCACCACATTCATACACAAATGAAGATCGTTTTTTACAGACCTGTCTAAAATCCCTGATACGTGAAATTTAGGAATTAAACCGAGGAATAAAATTCCTCAAAGTATATCGATTATATAATTTAACAAATTACTCAAATTGCACACCATCCTGAAATAGCTAATCATCCTTTTCCCTGTCTCTTATGTATATTTTACTAATCTGTCTACTCATGAAATAAATCATTCACCAAATCTTTTATTCGTTCACTTCACTCATCACCCCGGTACAATTAATTCCCTCCTCTCAGCCAATTTAATAGATGTGGGACAGTTCATTAGTCTTTTCTATATGTCAAGTGCTCCCTTTTGCGCTTCTGTATAGTTTGGGACCAGAATTGGCTGTCTGCCTCCTCCTATTGCACTGTTCAGCATAATAAATCTCACCTCTGTCAATTTCATTGATTGATTGATTGAATTATTGAAACCTTTATTGTCCCCTCTGGGGAAAATTAGTTGTCAAACAGCTCATGCGTTTAAGAGAAAGAGGAGGACAAACAGAAAAACAGAGTTAATACATATAAACATAAACACCCTCCCTTAATACATCCAAGATCAAATGACACATCCAAGATGATTTCATCCTGCTAATCGTGATCCGGCTAACTGGGTTCTTCGAACAAACCTGTTGTGTATGATTAGTATCACTGGATTTAGTTATTTGAGATAATTGCGCGATCATGTGTTGGCTTAAAAGGGGATATGTATCGATAGTAGAAACATTGATCAGCAACGCTGCTATTGGCTGTTAAGCATGGCCAAAGAACGTGCCCACTTTTTCTCCCAATCAGAACAAGAGCTTTTAATGGAAGGTTATGCCGAACTTGAATCGTTATTTAAAACGACAGGGAACACCTCAAAGTCTGCAAATGCCAGGAGAGTGGGCTGGCAAAAAGTAGCCGACAAATTAAAGTAAAAGTCAAATACAAAAATATTCAACAAAATGGTAGCCTTTAATTCATACTGTCTTTAATTTAAAAAGCCACTTATTTTTCCTCCCTTTTAAAAACCACTGTTAAATGATGTGTTTGGAAGTGCTTCTGTCGGCTCCACCTCCATGGCCTTTTATGGCGGTAGCGTCACTGACTCCTCCTTTTACTTCAGACCGCAGCAGAAAGCTCCGCTGCGCTGAGCTTCAGAGATTTTATAAAAATGTAGCTTATGTGGACACTACCGCACTACTTGGTTAATAAAAGAGCTAAGCTACTTAAAAGCTATTTGATTCAGAAAACAGCGACGCTACCACCACGCTACTGAGAAATGTAGTTAAACTAGTAACGCCGCTACTTGTAGTGACGTTACTGCCCAACACTGTGCACTAGCCAGGTCAGGTGTGTTCATGATTGATTGTTTGCGCTACCTGTGTGCTTGAATTGTTACTGTATGTAAACTGCGATGTGTGATGAGTAATAGTGTACTGAATGAGTGAAGTGTATGCTGAGTGTAGGATGAGTTATGTGAATGAATGATGATATGTACTTGATGACGCGGGCAGCCCGAGTGCCGTTGCCAGAACTAGCTTCGCTCATGATGAGCTTCGAAGAACCAAACGATCCAAGATCATGCCAAATCGTCAATCAAATCCAGCTAACTGAGTTAGCGACGTGCAAAGAATGGGCCCCTGGTCCCAATAAATACAGTATGTAACAAAAATAATCCACAAAAAAATAATCCACAAAAAAATAATCCACAAAAAAATAATCCACTAAAAAATAAACAATCCCTCAAAATAGTCAAATAAAATTATCTAAAGTGCATCCTGTGTGCAGATAAAAGTCCAAGTCAGTTAGCCTAGCCTAACTCTAGCTCCAGAGGGGTATTGCACAAAAGTAGAATAAAGAAATCCAGCATAACTGAGAAAGCGCGGCTTGACCTAGTCTGGCCGTAGTATCCTGTCTTAATTGGTTGCACATTTGCCAAGCCAGGATGAAAAGGCGTGGTTATGTCAAGCCAGGTGTAGGTAGTCAGGATAAATGCGTGTTCACGGCATTCTTAAATAGACCTCACAATCGCTCACATAATCACCAATCAGAACATGGACAAGAGTCACGCAACATATTATAGGCCACAGAACAACAGCTCCTGATGGAGTTTTATGAGGAGGAGAAGGATAGTATTTTAAAAGGCAATACTCAAGCCATAATCAAAGAAAGAGAATAAGCCTGGCAGACACACATCTTTATGAAACCTCTGACGGCAGTTTGACAAGCAGTCTTCATCAGCATATCAATATAACACTTGGCCAGAGTAATAATAATAATACAACTTAAATCAATATAAAAAAGACTGTTGTAGATTTAAATTAAATGACAATGTTAGGGTCGGCTCGGGAAATGAACCCGGGTCGTCAGTTTGGCAGGCCAGTGAGGTGACCACTAAAGTATAGTCAATGAGACCCAAATGCAGAGATTGAAACTTAGGAGTTTTAATGTCCAACAATACTTCACAAACGCTCAGAAGATACAAGAGGCAAAAATAAAAAATAATCCACAAACGCTCAGAAGATACAAGAAAAGTCTTATGAAAAATCTTAAAAAAAAAAAAAAACACAAAAACTAAGGAGGTAGCCAAAAAACAAGAACAAAGGTAGAGATTCAGACTAGGCAAAGATATCAGGGAGCTTACCAACAACGCAGACTTGTGACACAAAGACCCAGTGAAGAACAAAGGAAAAGGCAGAACTTAAATACACAAACCAATTGATCACAGGACAACATAATAGACCACAGGTGGTAGGGCAACAAAATGGAGGGAAACATAATGAGAGGGCGGGGCAAAGAAAAGTGACATGTGCTCAACATTGATCCCTAGTGGCCAAAAAGAGTCAAAAAAAATTCCTAAAGAAATTTTGAGTGTGCGTGACTCTGGCCCGGGACTCTCCCCCATACATCACTGACACAGTTGAGTAATTTTCAGAATATGACTTCTACCATCGCTTAGGTATGTGACAGATCAAGCTTTCAACAGGTGTTCATATGCTGATGCACTAGTAGTAGCGTAAACACTAATTTCAGCAGGATTAAAGACAGCTCCACTTGAGCACACTGCCACAGTTTAAGTTTAAGTAGTAAGCAAGCAGTAAACAATTGGTCACTCTGTGTCAGGTAGCACTTTACATTACAGTTCAGTAGCATAGTAAAAGTTTGGTTCTAATTTGATAATAGTGATAAATGCTTTCAAAAACTTAGAGTGTAAAATGACCCAAATACATCCAATGTCAAAACTAGGCCATCAATGGCTATGACTTTGGTATTAGAAATATACCTTTTATCAAAATGATACCGCATTATAAATATCAGATAACATTATAAAGTTCAGTAGCGTAGTAATAGTCAGGATTCAGCAATAAGCTAGCATCAAAATTCACAAAAAGAAAGCACTAGGTCACACAGTTCTGATATCACACTAACAAAAACAGTGCTTTTTATCCAACATTAATTGAGAAAAACACACACGCACATACACATACACACACGCACATATATATATATATGTATAGATAGATAAATATATGTGCATACACACAGGCAGTCTGTACATTAATGACTTAATGATGAACTGTCAATCAAACCATTCAGTGCAATGAATCACTTAGTAGCAGACACACAGGTTCAATCATCTATAAACTACAGGACTACAGGACTCCCCATACAACACTAGCCAATAGTTTGCAAGGTCAACCAGTATCCAGACGATTATGAATGTTTTACAGCAAGCCCCCCCCCCCCCCCAACAATTTAAATAGCAATTCCTAAAAGACCTGTATTTAATCCCCACTGTTTCTCTATGGAACTGCCGATCCCAACCACCCACACACCTCCCCAATACCTGGTTCAATTCGTCTGGACTCCACCACATTAACTCTGGCCTCAAACCGCTCCGAAATCGCCCCCCCCCGAGCCCCCCGCAACGTTACAATCTCCGCTTGAAAGTGAAATTAAATCATTCGCGATTGTCAAACCTCTCCCCCAAATAGGCTCATAGCTCATCAACCCGACCTCCCACACACCTCCCCAATATCTCGTTAGATTCCTATGGACCCCACCACATGAACCCTGCCCTCAAACCCCCCCGCACGAGCCCCCCCGCCCCCCGCGAACGCCCCACCCACCTCCGAAAACGACCCTAAACGGTCAAAATGCACACAAATACACCCCCCCCACTACCCTCCTTACAACCCTCCACCACCGTCCTGACTAATAAGCACATGAATACATATAAGCCCAAATGTTAAAGAAGTCAAAAACCCACATCTTATATAGCATGCTAGCGAAACATATGCTGATGCACTAGCAATTAGCTTAAGCGCTAATTTCAGCATTGGTCGCTAATGTTAGCAAACAGCATATCTTTACAGCTAGTTGGAATGTCAGTTGTAAATCCTGACTGATAAGCACATGAATACCTATGAGCCCAAATGTTAAAGAAGTTAAAAACCTACATTTTAGATAGCATGCTAGCGAAAGAGTTGAAAAAGATGTTCGCTTACCTTAGAGACTTAGAGTCGGAGAGGAAGAGTTGAGCTGGAGTACAGTTTATAAATACACCCGAAACAAAAAGAGCCAATTTGATTCCTCCAGTAAATATCCTCCAATTAAAGTTATTAAATGTGAAATGAATTACTTTTCATAAAATGGCCACCGTCTTCCCCTCTCCTCTTTCAAGCACGAACTAAAGCTGACAGTTGCAACTGTCATGTCAGTTGAACAGACAGAGAGAAAAGGCTTACAGCACCCCTCGAACAGGAAGGATTTCTGGCCAAACCGTGTTTCCAATCATAAAACCAGGTTAACGTGAAGCAGGCTGAGCCCTTCCTGAACGTCTACATAGGCATTTTGTGTTGACAAGTGAAGAAATGTGCTCTTGGGAGCAATTCTAAAAAGTGTTCGTTTTCTTTGTTATTAGTTACTATCCCACCACTCTTAACATGGGAGTCTATGAGGCGGTTCATGGGTGCTGCGGCCGAATCTTCGCATGTCAAGCTAAAACAATAAATCTGACAGATAAAGTAAAGCAAGTGTGAGCTAGAGGACACATTTTCCTACGTTTCTATGCATAAATTGTGTCTGTAGTGGTGCATTTGAGGCCATGGTAGTCGAATACGTTTTATTTTTTTTACACAATTCTCTCTCTTCTCCCCACTCTAGCGATGACATCACCACTCTACCTCGCAAACATTCTCTCCATTGACACCCATTGATTTTTTTGGTGTGGTTTTTGGCAATTTTTGGGCAAAATTGTTCGCCAAAAGTCTTAGATAAATCATAGCACACATGTCGGGGCCGAGCCGCACGTTTTGATATAACTTTTGTGTATATGCGTCAAAAACTGTGGTAGGTGTTTTGAGCCAAAAAACGGCGTAAGAATAAGCAGAATAACTAGAAAAAAATTCCTAAAGAAATTTTGAGTGTGCGTGACTCTGGCCCGGGACTCTCCCCCATACATCACTGACACAGTTGAGTAATTTTCAGAATATGACTTCTACCATCGCTTAGGTATGTGACAGATCAAGCTTTCAACAGGTGTTCATATGCTGATGCACTAGCAGTAGCGTTAACACTAATTTCAGCAGGATTAAAGACAGCTCCACTTGAGCACACTGCCACAGTTTAGGTTTAAGTAGTAAGCAAGCAGTAAACAATTGGTCACTCTGTGTCAGGTAGCACTTTACATTACAGTTCAGTAGCATAGTAATAGTTTGGTTCTAATTTGATAATAGTGATAAATGCTTTCAAAAACTTAGAGTGTAAAATGACCCAAATACATCCAATGCCAGAATTAGGCCATCAATGGCTATGACTTTGGTATTAGAAATACACCTTTTATCAAAATGATACCTGTTGCGATTGTTGCATTCTCTTGTTCTTCAGACATGTTTCCATGAGAAAAGACACTTGCTAGTTTCTTTGTGCCACTTTATTTTCCACATGTGCAGCAACAATCAAAAAAGAGACAGCAGCAAGAATCGCGCCTAAACATCAGGCAGAGGAAGTGATCAGAACAGGAAGTGGTCACAGATAACCTCAAAAATAAAACACTTACATAATATAAAAGTAAAGTGCATATAAATGTATGTTTATGAGAACACAATTTTAACAATACCGCATTATAAATATCAGATAACATTATAAAGTTATACAGCTGTGTTAAATGTCAAATCAATCCACATGCAATCAAACATGTAACAAATCAGGATTCAGCAATAAGCTAGCACTAGGTCACACAGTTCTGATATCACACTAACAAAAACAGTGCTTTTTATCCAACATTAATTGAGAAAAACACACACGCACATACACATACACACACGCACATACACACACACACACATATATATATATAGATAGATAGATACATATATGTGCATACACACAGGCAGTCTGTACATTAATGACTTAATGATGAACTGTCAATCAAACCATTCAGTGCAATGAATCACTTAGTAGCTGACACACAGGTTCAATCATCTATAAACTACAGGACTCCCCATACAACACTAGCCAATAGTTTGCAAGGTCAACCAGTATCCAGACGATTATGAATGTTTTACAGCAAGCCCCCCCAACAATTTAAATAGCAATTCCTAAAAGACCTGTATTTAATCCCCACTGTTTCTCTATGGAGCGGCAACTCCATTAACTGCCGATCCCGACCTCCCACACACCTCCCCAATATCTTGTTAGATTCCTATGGACCCCACCACATGAACCCTGCCCTCAAACCTCCCCGCACGAGCCCCCCCGCCCCCCGCGAACGCCGATCGCCCCCCCCCCCCCCCGAAAACAACCATAAACGGTCAAAATGCACACAAATAACCCTCCCCACAACCCTTCACCACCGTCCTGACTGATAAGCACATGAATACATAAGCCCAAATGTTAAAGAAGTTAAGATGCTAGCAAAACATATGCTGATGCACTAGCAATTAGCTTAGGCGCTAATTTCAGCATTGGTTGCTAATGTTAGCAAACAGCATATCTTTACAGCTAGTTGGAATGTCAGTTGTAAATCCTGACTGATAAGCACATGAATACCTATGAGCCCAAATGTTAAAGAAGTCAAAAACCTACATTTTTGATAGGATGCTAGCGAAAGAGTTGAAAAAGATGTTTGCTTACCTTAGAGACTTAGAGCCAGAGAGGAAGAGTTGAGTTGGAGTACAGTTTATAAATACACCCGAAACAAAAAGAACCAATTTGATTCCTCCAGTAAATATCCTCCAATTAAAGTTATTAAATGTGAAATGAATTACTGTTCGTAAAATAGCCACCGTCATTCGTGGCCACCGTCTCTCCTCTTTCAAGCACGTTGCTAAGTAACGAACTTCGCAACTGTTGCAACGGTCATGTCAGTTGAACAGACAGAAAGAAAAGGCTTAAAGCACCCCTCGAACAGGAAGGATTTCTGGCCAAACCGTGTTTCCAATCATAAAACCAGGTTAACGTGAAGCCGGCTGAGCCCTTCCTGAACGTCTACATAGGCATTTTGTGTTGACAAGTGAAGAAATGTGCTCTTGGGAGCAAATCTAAAAAGTGTTCGTTTTCTTTCTTTTCAGTTACAGCCCCGCCTCTCTTAACATAGGAGTCTATGAGGCTGTTCATAGGTGCTGCGGCCGAATCTTCGCATGTCAAGCTAAAACAATAAATCTGACAGATAAAGTAAAGCAAGTGTGAGCTAGAGGACACATTTTCCTACGTTTCTATGTATAAATTGTGTCTGTAGTGGTGCATTTGAGGCCATGGTAGTCAAATACGTTTTATTTTTTTTACACAATTCTCTCTCTTCTCCACACTCTAGCGATGACATCACCACTCTACCTCTCAAACATTCTCTCCATTGACACCTATTAATTTTTTTGGTGTGGTTTTTGGCAATTTTTGGGCAAAATTGTTCGCCAAAAGTCTTAGATAAATCATAGCACACATGTCGGGGCCGAGCCGCACGTTTTGATATAACTTTTGTGTATATGCGTCAAAAACTCTGGGAGATGTTTTGAGCCAAAAAACGGCGTAAGAATAATAATAATATTAAACGCTAGTAATAACATAGTGTGCGCCTTGCAGCACGCACACAATAATAAACGCTAGTAATAACATAGTGTGCGCCTTGCAGCACGCACACAATAATAATAAACGCTAGTAATAAAATAGTGTGCGCCTTGCAGCACGCACACAATAATAATAAACGCTAGTAATAACATAGTGTGCGCATTGCAGCACGCACACAATAATAAACTCTAGTAATAACATAGTGTGCGCCTTGCAGCACGCACACAATAATAAACGCTAGTAATAACATAGTGTGCGCCTTGCAGCACGCACACAATAATAAACGCTAGTAATAACATAGTGTGCGCCTTGCAGCACGCACACAATAACATAGTGTGCGCCTTGCAGCACGCACACAATAATAAACGCTAGTAATAACATAGTGTGCGCCTTGCAGCACGCACACAATGATAAACGCTAGTAATAACATAGTGTGCGCCTTGCAGCTTGCACCCAATAAACGCTAGTAATAACATAGTGTGCGCCTTGCAGCACGCACACAATAAACGCTAGTAATAACATAGTGTGCGCCTTGCAGCGGGAACGGGCGGTTTCAATTTAACTGCGAGCGGGAGCGGGCGGCTAAAAAAAAATACTGCGGGTTTGTGCGGGATTGTAATAGCTAGGTACTACTGAGTCATGAGTCAGTCAACCAACGAAGTAGAGCAGAACATTAAACAAGTTGTGTACACTAACTAAACAAGGCAAGTCCGACAAGCGCTCTCAAAGCTAGCGCGTTTCATCTTCAGTATTCTCGCATCTAGTTTAGTACATTTAGTGTCTGTGGGCGCATCTTGGAAGAGAGGCGCACGAAAATGGGGCCGCAGTTGGTCAGCAACATTCTCTTCCTCCATAGCAATATTGGCAAGTGATTCGTTAAATTCATTTATTAACTTAGTTTATTTTAGGCTATGCTACTACTGTTTGAGCCACTCAGCCTCTCGTTGCCATTTGTTATTGAGGTCATAGACTACATAAAGAGGCGTGTTGGCGGTGTTACTAGTAGGCTGACAATTTTCATATTTATATTGTGATTTGCAAAGCAGCCTGTTTTAGGTGCCATGTGATTATGCAAGGTTTATATTTTAATAAAAAAAAGTTACATTTAAATGCGTGTTGCTTTGTCTATTTATGTTCCCATTAAAACGATTGTATAGTAGCTCATTCAAGCAGCCCTGTTGGTAAGAACTTGCTAACTATATTGAAGACACATCGCGGGTCTGGGCGGGCACGTTGCGCACACTTTGCGGGAGCAGGCGGTAATGGTCAGAAATTCTGCGGGAGCGGGCGGGATTGGTCAGAAATTCAGCGGGAGCGGGCGGTAATGGTCAGAAATTCACCGGGAGCGGGCGGGAGCGGGATGAAAAAAACAGTCCCGCGCAGTTCTCTACCTTGCAGCACGCACACAATAAACGCTAGTAATAACATAGTGTGCGCCTTGCAGCACGCACACAATAAACGCTAGTAATAACAGTGTGCGCCTTGCAGCACGCACACAATAAACGCTAGTAATAACATAGTGTGCGCCTTGCAGCACGCACACAATAATAAACGCTAGTAATAACATAGTGTGCGCCTTGCAGCACGCACACAATAATAATAATAAACGCTAGTAATAACATAGTGTGCGCCTTGCAGCACGCACACAATAATAATAATAAACGCTAGTAATAACATAGTGTGCGCCTTGCAGCTTGCACACAATAAACACTAGTAATAACATAGTGTGCGCCTTGCAGCACGCACACAATAAACGCTAGTAATAACATAGTGTGCGCCTTGCAGCACGCACACAATAAACGCTAGTAATAACATAGTGTGCGCCTTGCAGCACGCACACAATAAACGCTAGTAATAACATAGTGTGCGCCTTGCAGCACGCACACAATAATAAACGCTAGTAATAACATAGTGTGCGCCTTGCAGCACGCACACAATAAACGCTAGTAATAACATAGTGTGCGCCTTGCAGCACGCACACAATAATAATAATAAACGCTAGTAATAACATAGTGTGCGCCTTGCAGCACGCACACAATAATAATAATAAACGCTAGTAATAACATAGTGTGCGCCTTGCAGCACGCACACAATAATAATAATAAACGCTAGTAATAACATAGTGTGCGCCTTGCAGCACGCACACAATAAACGCTAGTAATAACATAGTGTGCGCCTTGCAGCACGTACACAATAATAATAAACGCTAGTAATAACATAGTGTGCGCCTTGCAGCACGCACACAATAATAAACGCTAGTAATAACATAGTGTGCGCCTTGCAGCACGCACACAATAAACGCTAGTAATAACATAGTGTGCGCCTTGCAGCACGCACACAATAAACGCTAGTAATAACATAGTGTGCGCCTTGCAGTACGCACACAATAAACGCTAGTAATAACATAGTGTGCGCCTTTCAGCACGCACACAATAATAATAATAAACGCTAGTAATAACATAGTGTGCGCCTTGCAGCACGCACACAATAATAAACGCTAGTAATAACATAGTGTGCGCCTTGCAGCACGCACACAATAATAAACGCTAGTAATAACATAGTGTGCGCCTTGCAGCACGCACACAATAATAATAAAATGCTAGTAATAACATAGTGTGCGCCTTGCAGCACGCACACAATAATAAACGCTAGTAATAACATAGTGTGTGCCTTGCAGCACGCACACAATAATAAACGCTAGTAATAACATAGTGTGCGCCTTGCAGCACGCACACAATAAACGCTAGTAATAACATAGTGTGCGCCTTGCAGCACGCACACAATAAACGCTAGTAATAACATAGTGTGCGCGTTGCAGCACGCACACAATAATAATAAAATGCTAGTAATAACATAGTGTGCGCCTTGCAGCACGCACACAATAATAAACGCTAGTAATAACATAGTGTGCGCCTTGCAGCACGCACACAATAATAAACGCTAGTAATAACATAGTGTGCGCCTTGCAGCACGCACACAATAACATAGTGTGCGCCTTGCAGCACGCACACAATAATAAACGCTAGTAATAACATAGTGTGCGCCTTGCAGCACGCACACAATAATAAACGCTAGTAATAACATAGTGTGCGCCTTGCAGCACGCACACAATAAACGCTAGTAATAACATAGTGTGCGCCTTGCAGCACGCACACAATAAACGCTAGTAATAACATAGTGTGCGCCTTGCAGCACGCACACAATGATGCAACATATTTAAAAAGATCATGGAGATTCTGTAAAACACATAAATTCCTTACAGGATTGACGGTGGAAATACAGGTGAATCACTAGGATTAATCTTAGCCTGGCTGTTCGCCTGGTTCGGAGCAGGCTAGAGCTGCAGAGAATTTGTGAACTGTTGTGAACTGCAATTTCCACCCCCTGGAGGACAAATAAAGGTTCATCTAATCTATCGTGTTTCCAGCTATAAGTTTCTGGGGATCCACATCTCGGATGACCTGTCCTGGATTACAAACACCTCCAGCCTGATCAAGAAGGCTCACCAGCGTCTCTTTTTCTTGAGAATACTGAGGAAACACCATCTGTCCTCAGCTGTCATGGTGAACCCCCGCCACCCTATATATGCACTATCATTTCTGTTTGTTCATTTGGCACCACCTGCATCATTCGGTTGTTATTTGCTCTGTTCATTTTGCACATCTGCACGTCTGTTACTGCACTCTGTTCATTTTGCACATCTGCTCATTGCATCATTTGCACTAACTGTACATACATGCAACTGTAATTTATGTTTAATACTGTAGCATCTTGTACAATACAGCTGTCTTAAATCACTTTAATCTGTACACATCCTGTATATCCTGATTATACTGTTCATACTGTGTATATTCTGAGTATACTTACAGTATATTTATTATATTCTGTTGTAATAACTGTTTTGCACTTCTAGTTGGATGCTAACTGTATTTCGTTACCCTGTACTTGTACCTGTGTAATGACAATAAAGTTGAATCTAATCTAATCTAATGAATACTGAAATGTATGGATGAGTGATGATAATGTATACTGATGTGTGTGAATGTTTAAGCGCAGTACCCGAGTGTCGAGCCTAAACTTGCTTCGCCTATGGGTGCCCAATCCTGATCTTTGAGAGCCCCTGTCCTGACAGTTTTACATTTATTAATTTAGCAGACGCTTTTATCCAAAGCGACTTACAAGAGAGAGCTTTACAAAAGAGCTTCAATTGCTGAGCACAGCAACTTGATAGACCCCAACATAGCGGACATCTAGGTTACAAAACATACATAATGAGAACCAATAAGTGCCAAGGGAAGAACTATAAGAGCATTCAGCTGAATATTATATATACATATACATATTTGTATACAAGGTTTGAGGTGAGCCTCTGCCAGGCAGTAGTCTACCCGTGGTTCGAGTCATAAAGCAGCAACACAACAATAAAGAGTTTCTGAACTACAGCAACAACAAGTAATATACTAATTGTAATGTTTCTAAGTGCCATTAAATTCTCGGAATACGTTTTTGAGTTTTGAGTTTTTTCTTGAAGGTGAGAAGAGATCATCTGTGTTTTTGATGGGGGTGGGGAGTTGATTCCACCATTGAGGAGCCAGACAGTGGAAGAGTTTGTGCTGGGCTCTGAGAGGGGGGACCACTAGGCGGTTGTCAGAAGAGGACCGTAGGTGGCGGGCATAGGTGTAAGTGTGGCACCCTGGACATATTTGTTATAAAAAGACACCCCCCAACAAATGTTAAGATTGTAATTTTCTACTGTTTAAATGTTTGTTACTTTGTTTGTGGCACTTACAGTTACCGGATAATTGTTCAGTTCCTAATGTAATACTACATTACGCCAGTAGGGGTGACGGCGCAACAAGCGGAGGCTGACTGCTGTGCTTCGCGCGGAGGTAGTGCAGTTCCGTTAGAAGTTGTGTGCAGCCAGTAATACTGAACACGTTTTCACCAGAACGTTTTTATATCTGTCCACAGGTGAGTTAAGTGCACAAGCATTAGATAGTTTGGAGGTTAAATAGCAATTTTCGGTGTAAGGCAGTGTTCTGTTCGGCAGGATTACACTTTTTATCTAAGTGAAGTAATGTGAAGTGTTAGGTTCTGTACTAAAATGTTCGCTAGCTTAAGAGCTAACGGCCGTTAGCTTCTCCCGTACGGAGGGCGTAGTTCAAAGGTACTTAGGCAATACTGCTATTAATATATGTGTGTTCCAAGTTAAAAGCTATTTTCATGAACCTGTTTTTCGTTTGTAAAATACTGTATATGTAACAGATGTGACTGTTTATAGTGTGTTAGAGCAGAGACTGACTGCTGTGCTTCGCGCGGAGGTAGTGCAGTTCCGTTAGAAGTTGCGTGCAGCCACTAATACTGAACACGTTTTCAACAGAACGTTTTTATATCCGTCCACATAAATAAAAAGGTGAATCTGGGCACACAAGTCGTCGCCTTCCTCTTCACGTGTGTTACATAAGGCTGGAGAAGAGTTGATATAGCTCGGGGCAGTCCCGTTCACTGCTCAGAAGGTCAGCACCAGGGTCTCGAATCTGATACGGGCCATGATGGGAAGCCAGTGGAGGGCAATGAGGAGTGGGGTGACATGGCAGCGTCTGGGTAGATTGAAAACCAGGCATTTTGGATTCTCTGAAGGGGGCGGATTGAACTTGCTGGAAGGCCGGCTAGTAGTGAGTTGCAGTAGTCCAGTTTTGAGAGGACAAGGGCTTGGACTAACAGCTAGGTGGAATGTTCATACAGGTATCTTCTGATTTTCGGGATGTTATTGAGGCTGAATCAACATAACCGAGAGACTGCGGTGATGTGAGCCATGAGGGAGAGCTCGTCATCCAAGGTAACCCCCATATTTCTGGCAGAAGATGAAGGGGTCATTGTTGCAGATTCCAAAGTGATAGAAAGGTAATTGAGGGTGATTGAGGGTTTGGCCGGAATGATAAGAAGTTCTGTTTTGGCGAGGTTCAGCTGAAGGTGGTCATCCAGGCCGAGATGTCGGAGAGGCAGGCCGAGATGTCGGAGAGGCAGGCCTCGATTCTATTTGAGATCCCTGGATCAGTCGGGGGGAAGGATAGAAAAATCTGCGTGTCGTCAGCGTAGCAGTGATAAGAGAAGCCATGGGAGGAGATGAAGTGAGGTGGTGTACAGGGAGAATAGGAGGGGACCTAGGACGGACCCCTGTGGTACTCCGGTGGAGAGCTGGCGAGGATCTGATGTTTTTCCTCCCCAGGAGACCCGGTAGGACTTTCCCTTTAGGTAGGATGAGAACCATCCAAGTGCAGTGCCAGTGATGCCCATCCCAGAGAGAGTGGAAAGCAGGATCTTGTGATTCACTGTGTCAAAGAGGTATCTGCTGCAGAGAGGTCTAGCAGAATGACAACAGATGACCTTGAGGCCGCTCTGGCAGACTGGAGGGCAGTGGTAACCGACAGGAGGGCAGTTTCGGTGGAATGGCCGGCCTTGAAGCCCGACTGGTTAGGGTTAGGTTAGTTTTAGATGTTTCCCTGCTCCAGCACACCTGATTCTAATAAATAAGTCGTTATCAAGCTCTGTGGAAGCCTCATAATGATCAGTCATTAGAGTCAGGTGTGCTGGAGCAGGGAAACATCTAAAACTTTCAGGACAGCGGCACTCGAGGACCAGGATTGGGCACCCCTGACATACAGTATAATGCACAAGTTTTATATTCTGTAGTACCATCTTTTTTTCTCTAGATGGCAGGGTCTCCATTGAAACCTATCTCCTCTTTTTTTCTCTCCTTCCCTCTTTTCCCTTACACATACACAGTCACCTTTATATTGAACTGTGGTAACATTTCAGTACCGCCAGGTAACACTGCCATTCATGGCCCTTCTTCCATCAACCATGTACACTGTTCCATCAACATCAATACTGTCCTTCTCTTTCACTGCTCGTCTATTATCTCTCCTCTCTTGCCGAATCCACCTGGGGAATAGAAGAGGTGCAAGGTGGCTACCAATTTCTACATGTTTCATCCCACTGAGCCGCACATATGTGAGGAAAAAAACATTGAGACATCATCCCATACCACTCGAATTATATAACAAAATATTATATATATAATAATATAATATATATAATATATATAATATATATATAATATATATATTATATATATATATATATATAATTACTTTTATTATATATATATATATATATATATAATTAACAAAAAGAAAAATACAATGAATATGTGTGTCTGTATTCACTCAGCACTATCTGAACACTTGAAACTGCTTCTGACCAGCATGTGACTGCGACATGAAACACGTCAGTCAATATTTGTAATCAGCCATTCATGTGGAAACAGCCAGGCCCCCCACTGACGGATGGTGGTCTTGTTATGGCCAATCACGCTCCAGCCTGAGGGGGGTTCTTCCTGTTCTTACCAGATTTCTGATTGGGCTTTAATCTGACAGAATGCAGAAGGATTATGATTCGATGCATGCGTGCTTGTCTGAATATGAGAAAACATTATGTCATGGGAGGTCAGGGTGATCGCAAACCTGAGAAGGGAAGGCCTCGGAAGTGGAATGTTGGAATAGAAGGTGAAAGGTGCAGACATAGGTGGAATTACCCATCTATCCCATCCTTCCCTCTCCAGATAAAGGATCTGAGAGGTTGTCCACAAATAATTTCAATTTTTTATTGTAAAAGGCAGGTTTTTGAGTTTGAGGAAATTACACTCCCGGCTGAACCGTATGGTGCCATTTCAAAATTATAACATATTTATTTACATCATTTGCTAGATATCATCATATAACAGAGTGAAGACTCTTGGTATGCAAAACACTAGCAAGCCAACTCACATTCACTTGCAAACTTGCACACATGCAATCCACAAACACACCTTATGTTGATGCAGTTCTTGAATTGACTGTGTAGTCATTTCCATTGATCAGCCAAGAGGTTTAAAATTTTGAACCTTGTGCCAGAGCTCACACCATGCCAGATGACAGGCATCTGTAATGTGGCCAATAAGCTTTTTTCATATAACAGGGCCTTGACTTACTAAATACTGATGGAGTGGCAGTGAAAAATCTCTGTTGAAGTGACTGGTGGAGAAAAGCATTCTAAAAGCTAACATAGATTTGTATTGCTTATGATACATATTGCATTACGATATACAGACATTTGAACTTTGCAAAGCAGAACTATGTGGAGTTGAGTGTGTACCAGGAAGACGATGAGGGCGTGCACTGCGGCTGCAGCTGGGTGAAACACAAAAGTTTCTCTGTTTATCACACGGAAGTTATCTGCAAAGACCCCTCCCTAATATGAAATTGTGTGTAATAAACATGCTGGTTCAGGGACAGACAGCCAGTTGGACATTGTGAACCAACCTCAACTCTGTAGCGGTTAGGGACACTATTTTTGACCCAGAGCTCTGTAAACCTTTTCCCACTATTTTCATTAAAACCGTATTAGACTTAGTATGCAACTCCGTATCTCTTTTAACAAACATGCTGGAAAAAAGCCTCACACATACTTGGATACTTTGACAACTCAGACGATAATAGATGAAAGGCTTTTTTCGAGGTATCAAATCTATGTCTCTCTCTATATCATGACTGCAGATGCTAGCTGAGTTGTAGGCAAGGTATTGGAATAACATGAATCCAAAGAAAATGTGACATATTTCATAGAAATTAGTGGCATCACTGAATGGTATGTTGCCTGATAGGATGCTCTTTTAAAATATGTTTCCACTGTAGGATGTTTGTATTTTGGAGACAATCCACAAGGGAAGTTTACCGTTATATTTGCTGGATAACCGTATCATTTGCACTATTTGCATTATTTGCTAATTATATGGTAAAATGTAATGGCTGTTAAATTAGTGTTGACAGGTATGGTGAATGATTACTGCAAGTTGACTTGACTTGGACTTTTCCCCGAAACGAAAGCTGCACTTTTCAATTCATAAGCATTCTGTCTCATCATCGTCCACCCAATCACTTTCCATTGAAAGAAATTACAGTTGTACGCTAAGGAAGGCAGATGCAACACATATGGTTTGAAAGCATATTTACATATGCAAATCTCAAAATATGAAGCTGTAATTTAGTGAGCAGCAACATAAGATATGAATGTATCGATGAGTACCTTTCTTTTGTTGCTGCTGCATTTCTTTAAGAAATAAACAGAAAAAAACGGTGTGGACAATAATGGGGTCTGGAACGTTAGCAAACTAGAATGGACAATAATGGGGCTGCTTACTCTACGTGTCTCTAGTCAATGTGTCTAATTGAGATGAATACATGAAAGGCTGCACTGTAATGAGAATTGATGCTCCTCTTTGAAGTTGCAGCTGCTCCATGCTCTCCGCCTTTTTCCTCCATGTCCTTGACTAAGGTACGTTACAGATGCAACCAGGACAGAAACCCAAGGGATGGAAATGGAAGCAAAAATCAAAAAAACAAGCAAAAAAAAAAACTCCTTTGAAGGCAACTGCAGTGTCATTGTGTTTTTTATTTTCACAAAATAATGTAAATATTTTGGGGGAAGTGTTTTTTTTGGCATTTTGCCTGTAGCTTAGGTTTACAAAATGCAACAATTAAATGAGGATCTTTAGACTGGTTGAAAGATAAAGTTAAGATAGAAGACAATGCAAGAACATTGGTATACCTTTACTTTATACCATGATAGGCCAAGTGGGATTTTAAATTGGGTTGGTCTCTCAGAATGCTTTATAGATTGTGCGAGGTGTAAAGTTTTAATGTTGGTACAGGATCAGGATTGTCTCGATCCAAGTATTAGCGCTGACTATACCTAACCTACCTTCTCCAACCAGAATCGCATTCACAACCTTGCACTTAACCCTAGGTAATTTTCACTGCAGTTGTAATTAATACAGTATGTTGTGTACAATTGACTAATTAAGAAAGTACATGTAACAGATGTCATAAATCAATATGTTAGGTTATAGAAGGTTAATATTCGGTTGCTACACATTTTAATGACCGTTGCAATCTATTCCTGGCTGTGCATGAATTGTCTGTCCTTTCCCATCCTTGGTGCAGTCCTCTCCTCTCTTTTGAAGACAGATTATGCAGAATCCCTCAGTAACTCCTGTCTCATGGAGACCCCGCTCAGCTCCACTTTCTGTCAAAGGAACACAAGCTACAACCTTTATATTATTTGTTTTGCCATCAAAAAGCTAACCGGTCCCTGAAAGCATGATATAAAGTTAGAGGTCATCATGTCAGGGGAGCACAGCAATGTCTACCTTAGTGCCTTCTGGCATTTTTTTTTCACTATGGAGTATTGTACCATTCATTCTTTCAAGATTTCATTTCTGAATGTCTCTTGTACTTTGATTCTTCGCTGAACAGTTTATTCAGTGTTAAATTCCGCTGATAGAATTTACTGAAGAAAGAAGATTCATTGCTGTTTGTGAAATGCTCAAATGTTTTCTGTGTATAAATGCATACAGTCAGAATGTCTGGAAAAAAATTAGAGAGCATTGCACATTTTCCTTTCATTAAAAAGAAGGACAATTTTGAGTGAAGAACAAAAGAGCAACATTTGCCTCTTAAATGTCTCAAAATCCTCCTTTTCAACATGTTACAAAAATGAAACAACCAGAGCTGTGTACTTAAATATAACATACATGAATTCAAAAATTGCAAATGCAGTTCAAATATTCTGCAGTTACTTTTCACGCAGCCTGACATTCCTTTGATTCTTCTCCTGGCCCCCCAAATCCCTTCCATATGATGTTTAAGGTATCAATTGTTTTCTTCCAAGAGGATACGCTGTTGGGATTCACACAAATGTTGTGTGATCATGACCATATGAGGTCTGTTCGGTGCTCCAGCTTTATGCCCAAGGGTGGGCCGTGTGACATTAGGAGTGGGCGTTAATGAATGAGGCTAACAGATTGAAGATGATGGGTGGCAAAACAAATACTGTTTAATTAATCTTGTGAAAACCCAGAGTGTGATACAAGCGGTACATGCCACGTTGTGGAATGTCTTAAATGCACAATAGCCGAAGGCTGTTTAAGAGGCTAATTGGCCATTATCCTTGCTACAAGTTTTGGTGTTCAACAGAGGCATGGAAAATGTACCTCCTACCTCAGCTCTTGTGTATCTGTATGGACAAGAAGCAGCCATGCAAAGATAAGAGGATGCAGCATCTGGCTCTTGGTTCCTCATCAAAACCCAGTCTGAGATCCCTAAACATTCAAGAAGTGACAGTCTAACTTTTCCCTCAGTATGCGCTAAGGGGGAGGTGGACAGAAGACAAAAAGGTAAGGAAATATTTTCCTTTTGCAGTTTCATCACAGAAAACAACGGAGGTGATGCAGTAGTATTTCAGTAGCAGGAAAAGGGAGATGCAGAGCTTTAAAGCCAAGCAGTTGAGGAAACATAGAAGAACATCACAGGACGTCCCCAAGGAAATGCAATTCAAAAATACAAAGTACGTGGGGCACTTCACATAAGCAGGCTTCAGCCTGATTCACGAAGCACTTTGAACCAGGAGGAAAACAAGCAGTCACTCATTACAGTATACATGTACACACACATACAAGCACACACGCTCAAGCACCTTCAAAACAGAACAATTACAATCTTGGGTCTCGTTTATACAATTGTGTACAATTGTTTATACAATCTCGATTGTGACGGTCCCCTGACTGTTTATATATCATGTCCTGTGTTATTTTGTAACAGGTAACTGGGAGGCAAAGTACCACGGATTATAGTTGCGAGCACCTGGGCCTGGTGCTCTCTACCTATATAACCCCGCCTACCTGGAACATGGCGCTCTCCCCTTTTGATGCCTTTTGTTTGAGGGCACTCATCTTTTGTTCACACTACAGCTACACTCATGCATACATCCACCGACACTACTGACATTACTGATAATTACACTTAATTGTGTGCGTGCTGCAAGGCGCACACTATGTTATTACTAGCGTTTATTATTATTATTATACTTATTGGATGAGGATGGTCCTAGGAGCTATGTTGTCAGGGGCTTTATGCCCCTGGTAGGGTCTCCCAAGGCAAACAGGTCCTAGGTGACTAGCCAGACCAAGAGCGGTTCAAAAAACCCATATGATGACAAAACCAACGAAGTCAGCTACGTCGCCCGGATCGGCGAAACCGGGGCCCCACTCTGGAGCCAGGCCCAGAGTGGGAGCTCGCAGGCGAGCGCCTGGTGGCCGGGTCTTTTCCCATGGGACCCGGCCGGGCCCAGCCCGAAAAGGCGACGTGGGACCACCTTCCCACAGGCCCACCACCCGCAGGAAGGACCGTAAGGGGCCGGTGCTGTGTGATTTGGGCGGTGGTCAGGGGTGGGCGCCCGGACGACCAGGGCCGCGCACACAGTCTCTAGCGCTGGGGACATGGAATGTCACCACGCTGGTGGGGAAGGAGCCCGAGCTTGTGCGGGAGGTCGAGCGTTACCGGCTAGATATAGTCGGCCTCGCCTCCACGCACAGCTTGGGCTCTGGAACCATTATCCTTGAGAGAGGCTGGACTCTTCATTTCTCTGGCGTTCCCCGCGGGAAGAGGCGGCGGGCTGGTGTGGGTTTGCTTATAGCTCCACAGCTCAGTCGCCACGTGTTGGAGTTTACTCCGGTGAACGAGAGGGTCGCGTCCCTGCGCCTAAAAGCCGGGGACAGGTCTCTCACTGTTGTGGCGGCCTACGGGCCGAACAGCAGTGCAGAGTACCCGGCCTTCTTGGAGTCTTTGGGAGGCGTACTGAACAGTGCGCCGACTGGGGACTCCGTCATTCTACTGGGGGACTTCAACGCCCACGTGGGAAATGACAGTGACACCTGGAGAAGGGTGATTGGGAAGAACGGCCCCCCTGATCAGAACCCGAGTGGTGTTCTGTTATTGGACTTCTGTGCAAGTCACGGTTTGTCCATAACTAACACCATGTTCAAGCACAAGAGTGTCCATCAGTGCACGTGGCACCAGGACACTCTAGGCCGGAGGTCGATGATCGACTTTGTTGTCGTGTCTTCTGACCTGCGGCCGTGTGTCTTGGACACTCGGGTGAAGAGAGGGGCGGAGCTGTCAACCGATCACCACCTGGTTGTGAGTCAGATTCGCTGGCGGGGGGGGAAGTTAGACAGACTGGGCAGGCCCAAACGTATCGTGAGGGTCTGCTGGGAACGCCTGGCGGACCCCTCTGTCAGAGGGGTCTTCAACTCACACCTCCGGGAGAGCTTCTCACAGATCCCGGGGGAGGCTGGGGACATTGAGTCTGAATGGACCATGTTCTCGACCGCCATTGTCAATGCGGCAGTCCGGAGTTGCGGTCGCAAGGTCTCTGGTGCTGGTCGCGGCGGCAATCCCAGAACCCGGTGGTGGACACCGGAAGTAAGGGATGCCGTCAAACTGAAGAAGGAGTCCTATCGAGCCGTTCTGGCTCGTGGGACTCCCGAAACAGTTGACCGGTACCGGCAGGCCAAGCGTGCCGCGGCTCGGGTAGTCACAAAGGCAAAAACTCGGGTCTGGGAGGAGTTCGGGGAGGCCATGGAGAAGGACTATAGGTCGGCCCCAAGGAAATTCTGGCAAACCGTTCGGCGCCTCAGGAGGGGGAAGCAGTGCTTCACCAACACTGTTTACGGTGCGGGTGGGGAGCTGTTGACGTCGACTGGGGATGTTGTCGGACGGTGGAAGGAATACTTTGAGGATCTCCTCAATCCTGCCGTCACGTCTTCCGAGGAGGAAGCAGAGACTGGGGACTTCGGGGCGGACCCGCCTATCACCCGGGCTGAAGTCACTGAGGTAGTCGATGGGCTCCTTGGTGGCAGGGCTCCGGGGGTGGACGAGATCCGTCCTGAGTACCTGAGGTCTCTGGATGTTGGGGGACTGTCCTGGTTGACACGCCTCTGCAGCATCGCGTGGCGGTCTGGAACAGTGCCTATGGATTGGCAGACCGGGGTGGTGGTTCCCCTATTTAAGAAGGGGGACCGGAGGATGTGTTCCAATTACAGAGGAATCACACTCCTCAGCCTCCCCGGTAAGGTCTACGCCAGGGTACTGGAGAGGAGAATCCGGCCGATAGTCGAACCTCGGATTCAGGAGGAGCAGTGTGGTTTTCGTCCTGGCCGCGGAACACTGGACCAGTTCTACACCCTCTACCGGGTGCTCGAGGGTTCATGGGAGTTTGCCCAACCAGTCTACATGTGTTTTGTGGATCTGGAGAAGGCATTCGACTGTGTCCCTCGTGGTGTCCTGTGGGGGGTACTTCGGGAGTACGGGGTCCGGGGCCCTTTGTTAGGGGCCGTCCGTTCCCTGTACAACCGAAGTAGGAGCTGTGTTCGCATTGGCGGCAATAGGTCAGACCTGTTCCGGGTGCATGCTGGACTCCGCCAGGGTTGCCCTTTGTCACCGGTTCTGTTCATTGTTTACATGGACAGAATTTCTAGGCGCGCCCAGGGAGCGGAGGGTTTCCGGTTCGGGGAGCACGGCATCTCATCTCTGCTGTTTGCGGATGATGTTGTCCTGTTTGCTTCCTCGAACCGGGGCCTCCAGCATGCTCTGGAGCGGTTTGATGCCGAGTGTGAAGCGGCTGGGATGAGGATCTGCACCTCCAAATCCGAGGCCATGGTACTCGACCGGAAAAAGGTGGCTTGCCCCCTCTGGGTGGGTGGGGAGCCTTTGCCTCAAGTGGAGGAGTTCAAGTATCTCGGGGTCTTGTTCACGAGTGACGGAAGGACGGAACGTGAGATTGACATGCGGATCGGTGCAGCGTCTGCAGTGATGCAGTCTCTGTACCGGACTGTCGTGGTAAAGAAGGAGCTAAGCCGCAAGGCGAAACTCTCGATTTACCGGTCAATCTACATTCCTACTCTCACCTATGGTCATGAGCTTTGGGTCATGACCGAAAGGACAAGATCGCGGATACAAGCGGTCGAAATGAGTTTCCTCCGCAGGGTGGCTGGGCGCTCCCTTAGAGATAGGGTGAGGAGCTCGGTCACTCGGGAGGAGCTCGGAGTAGAACCGCTACTCCTCCACGTCGAGAGGAGCCAGTTGAGGTGGCTCGGGCATCTGTTTAGGATGCCTCCTGGACGCCTCCCCCGAGAGGTGTTCCAGGCATGTCCCACCGGGAGGCGGCCCCGGGGAAGACCTAGGACACGCTGGAGGGACTATGTCTCTCGGCTGGCCTGGGAACGCCTCGGGATCCCCCCGGAGGAGCTGGAGGAGGTGTGTGCGGTGAGGGAAGTCTGGGATTCCCTGCTCAGACTGCTGCCCCCGCGACCCGGCCCCGGATAAGCGGAAGATAATGGATGGATGGATGGATTATACTTATTCTTACGCCGTTTTTTTGGCTCAAAACACCTACCAGAGTTTTTGACGCATATACACAAAAGTTATATCAAAACGTGCGGCTCGGCCCCGACATGTGTGCTATGATTTATCTAAGACTTTTGGCGAACAATTTTGCCCAAAAATTGCCAAAAACCACACCAAAAAAATGAATAGGTGTCAATGGAGAGAATGTTTGAGAGGTAGAGTGGTGATGTCATCGCTAGAGTGTGGAGAAGAGAGAGAATTGTGTAAAAAAAATAAAACGTATTTGACTACCATGGCCTCAAATGCACCACTACAGACACAATTTATACATAGAAACGTAGGAAAATGTGTCCTCTAGCTCACACTTGCTTTACTTTATCTGTCAGATTTATTGTTTTAGCTTGACATGCGAAGATTCGGCCGCAGCACCCATGAACAGCCTCATAGACTCCTATGTTAAGAGAGGCGGGGCTGTAACTGAAAAGAAAGAAAACGAACACTTTTTAGAATTGCTCCCAAGAGCACATTTCTTCACTTGTCAACGCAAAATGCCTATGTAGACGTTCAGGAAGGGCTCAGCCGGCTTCACGTTAACCTGGTTTTATGATTGGAAACACGGTTTGGCCAGAAATCCTTCCTGTTCGAGGGGTGCTGTAAGCCTTTTCTCTCTGTCTGTTCAACTGACATGACCGTTGCAACAGTTGCGAAGTTCGTTACTTAGCAACGTGCTTGAAAGAGGAGAGACGGTGGCCACGAATGACGGTGGCTATTTTACGAACAGTAATTCATTTCACATTTAATAACTTTAATTGGAGGATATTTACTGGAGGAATCAAATTGGCTCTTTTTGTTTCGGGTGTATTTATAAACTGTACTCCAACTCAACTCTTCCTCTCTGGCTCTAAGTCTCTAAGGTATGCGAACATCTTTTTTCAACTCTTTCGCTAGCATGCTATCTAAAATGTAGGTTTTTGACTTCTTTAACATATGGACTCATAGGTATTCATGTGCTTATCAGTCAGGATTTACAACTGACATTCCAACTAGCTGTAAAGATATGCTTTTTGCTAACATTAGCGACCAATGCTGAAATTAGCGCTTAAGCTAATTGCTAGTGCATCAGCATATGTTTTGCTAGCATGCTATATAAGATGTGGGTTTTTGACTTCTTTAACATTTGGGCTTATATTCATGTGCTTATCAGTCAGGACGGTGGTGGAGGGTTGTAAGGAGGGTAGTGGGGGGGGGGGGGGTTATTTGTGTGCATTTTGACCGTTTAGGGTCGTTTTCGGAAGGGGGGGGGGGCGATCGGCGTTCGCGGGGGGCGGGGGGGCTCGTGCGGGGGGGTTTGAGGGCAGGATTCATGTGGTGGGGTCTGTAGGAATCTAACAAGATATTGGGGAGGTGTGTGGGAGGTCGGGTTCATGAGCTATGAGCCTGTTTGGGGGAGAGGTTTGACAATCGCGAATGATTTAGTTTCACTTTCAAGCGGAGTTTGTGACGTTGCGGGGGGCTCGGGGGGGCGATTTCGGAGGGGTTTGAGGCCAGAGTTAATGTGGTGGGGTCCAGACGAATCCAACCAGGTATTGGGGAGGTGTGTGGGTGGTTGGGATCGGCAGTTCCATAGAGAAACAGTGGGGATTAAATACAGGTCTTTTAGGAATTGCTATTTAAATTGTTGGGGGGGCTTGCTGTAAAACATTCATAATCGTCTGGATACTGGTTGACCTTGCAAACTATTGGCTAGTGTTGTATGGGGAGTCCTGTAGTCCTGTAGTTTATAGATGATTGAACCTGTGTGTCTGCTACTAAGTGATTCATTGCACTGAATGGTTTGATTGACAGTTCATCATTAAGTCATTAATGTACAGACTGCCTGTGTGTATGCACATATATGTATATATCTGTAGATATATATATGTGTGTGTGTGTGTGTGTGTGTGTGTGTGTGTGTGTGTGTGTGTGTGTGTGTATGTGCGTGTGTGTATGTGTATGTGCGTGTGTGTTTTTCTCAATTAATGTTGGATAAAAAGCACTGTTTTTGTTAGTGTGATATCAGAACTGTGTGACCTAGTGCTTTTTGTGAATTTTGATGCTAGCTTATTGCTGAATCCTGATTTGTTACATGTTTGATTGCATGTGGATTGATTTGACATTTAACACAGCTGTATAACTTTATAATGTTATCTGATATTTATAATGCAATATCATTTTGATAAAAGGTGTATTTCTAATACCAAAGTCATAGCCATTGATGGCCTAATTCTGGCATTGGATGTATTTGGGTCATTTTACACTCTAAGTTTTTGAAAGCATTTATCACTATTATCAAATTAGAACCAAACTATTACTATGCTACTGAACTGTAATGTAAAGTGCTACCTGACACAGAGTGACCAATTGTTTACTGCTTGCTTACTACTTAAACCTAAACTGTGGCAGTGTGCTCAAGTGGAGCTGTCTTTAATCCTGCTGAAATTAGTGTTAACGCTACTACTAGTGCATCAGCATATGAACACCTGTTGAAAGCTTGATCTGTCACATACCTAAGCAATGGTAGAAGTCATATTCAGAAAATGACTCAACAGTGTCATTGATATATGGGGGAGAGTCCCGGGCCAGAGTCACGCACACTCAAAATTTCTTTAGGAATTTTTTTCTAGTTGTATCTTTACTTACTTTAGTTGGATTGATTTATTATACTTTGTTACAATAAATCATTAGTGAAACTGCTGTTCGCCTGCCCTTGCCAATTATTTGTCATGGCTTTAGAGCCAGGTCGTGACAAGGATTCTTACTAAAAGTGCGCCCAAAAGAGTAAAATCGTACCCAAAAAATTCTGATTTAAAAAACCGTGCCTACGCTAAGCAATATAATAATTATAAAGTTCCCTTTATAAATCAAAGATTACGTGTGTACGTGGTTTATCGTTGTACCCTGCCCTGAACACGCCCATTTTTAACCGTAAATGGTCCATGCACATGGACCTATAATATAAACCATGCAATGGTCATGAATGCTAGTCTATTATCATTCTCATGACCCTTGGCATGTGATTCTTCTTCACTGTGAATAAAGTCGAACAAAAAACAACAAAAAAGTGCGACAGTGCGGCAAGTGGCAGAACTGGAGAAAAAGTGGTAACTGGCTGTGTTTGTGTATGGCGCTAAAAAACGAATTCTGTATCTGAACTGTAATGAATGTAAAGCGGGAGCTTGACCACTGTATTTACAGTTTTTGACATATGATGATATATGCAAAGTATTAAATAAATATATTTAATTGCACTCTGAGTTCTGTAGTTATCCAAAGGTATATGCAATGTTGTCCTGTATTTCCTGCATTTCAGCGTCCTACACTGCAGTAGTGGACAATCTGATCTGCACAGACAGTGCTGAATTTTGATGTAAAATTTGAGCTGGATTATACAAGATGTTTATGGAACAATTATCATGCATTACAAGCGCAAATAACACGGCTGGGTTTAATCTTCATGATAATGTAGTTTAAATTTGCGTAGGTTTGCGGGAGGGTCAGAGTTTGCGTGGAGGACCAAAGTTCCTCCCGTCAAGTTGGTTTTTATTCATCACAAACTTTGCGTGGAAACTGGCGTACGCACGTTTTCAGCCCCGTTTTGTGCATACGCAACCTTTATAAATGAGACCCCTGGACGTTTTTATCACATTTGTACTATTAAATGTCAATCTAATTAATTCAGAAGTTTTCTGCACAAGGAAACAAGCAAAGATGCAATGTGTTTGACAATCTTTATGGCTTATGATGTGAAACTTTTAATTAGCAATTAAGATAACATTAGTGGGGACGTCTAAACCCTGTGCTGCTTGCATTTCTCTTGATATGACAGATGTGTTTTTCCGAATGGCAAACATCTGTCTCAATTCTTGTTGATCCAAATGCTTTCTCTTGATTTTTAGTATTATGTTAGTGACTGATCAGTGATACAACAAACCAGAACACCACAAACCACTATCACAGGGGTGGGCAAGTTTTAGATGTTTCCCTGCTCTAACACACCTGATTCTAATGAACGGGTTGTTATCAAGGTATGTGGAAGCCTCATAATGACCCTTCATTAAGAATCAGATGTGGCTTCCGGTTTCGGCTACTGTCATGGCGGCTGCGTGTTAGCGAGGCGGTGACCAACCCTTTCCCCTTTCCACCTCCCCCGTTAATATATTTATTCAAAAATAGCGTAAAAGTGTGTTGAGGGTCAAGATGAGCCACCAGAGCAGAGCTGGAAGAAAGAAAGCAAAGTCCACTGATGCGAAGACCAGTGCAAAATCGAAATTCTTTCTCCCCAGAGAAGCTACCGCTGACACTAGCCCACACTCAGCTGAGAGTGAGGATGATAACGTGAGCGTAGCAATATTAGCTGAGTTAAAATCTTTTAGAAGGGAAAACAACGAAAAGATGTCAGCAATGACATCCGCAATGACCTCGCTTGAACATTCAGTTGAGAAAATGGGAGAATGTTTAACCCATGCGGAGGGCCGGATTAAACAAGTTGAGGAAGGATCTGCACGCCATGTACGCCTGCTGGGCTACCTGCTGCGACGAGAGAGACAACTCGAGGAAAGATGTGAAGAGCTAGAAAACTTTTCAAGAAGGAACAATCTCCGAATTGACGGGATCGTAGAAGGGTCGGAAATGGGAGATGTGGCTAAGTGGACTGAATCTTTCTTAAGGGAGCTACTGGATCTACCTTTGGATTCGGCCCTCGGGATAGAAAGAGCCCATAGGTCTCTTCGACAGAAACCAACCGCAGAGGAAGCCCCCCCGCGATTGTTAATAGTCAGATTCATCAACCACCAGGACAAGCAGCGGGTGCTAGCAAAGACGTGGAACACAAAAAATCTCCGGTATAAAGGGAGTAAGATCTACATGGACCACGATTACTCACCAACTGTACAGAAGAGAAGACGCGAATATGCTGACATTAAAAAGCACCTAAAGGAAAAAAACATCAAGTTCCAGATCCCGTATCCAGCGAAGCTTAAGGTCCATCTGAAAGAGGGTGTCAAAACCTATAACTCGGCTTGGCAGACAGCAGAGGACTTGGTATCACAGGGCATTCAGACATCCATCTCGGAAGGCGAAAGACTGGACAAGGAACTTAATCAAGGCCCGCGCAGAGAGAAGATGCTGTCTCGTAGTCTTATTCAAGACATGAAGGCTGTTCAAAACGGCGACTGAAAGGGAGGTGAGGTCTTTAACACTGCACTGAACATTTAAGAACCACAGACTGAACTGTGATGCTACCAGGCAGAAGGCCCTTTTTCTTTTATTGCCTACGCTTAAGGCAAGGGCCCTGTGCTTTAGACATGGGTTTTCCCTCCGAGCCTTCGGGCTTTCTTTTTTTGGAAGCCTAAATGTTTAATGCTGAGATGTTCCATGTTTATTGTTCTTTTTCTTGTTCAGCAATTGTTCTTGTTAAAGTGGAGGATTGGCTAAATGTTTCGAGATTTGAAAGTAGACAAGTAAACCTAAATGGGAGAAAATGTATACTATGGACGGTTTAAAAATCACTTCCTTTAATGTGAATGGTGTCCTTAATCCAATTAAAAGGGGCAAGATACTATCTAAATTAAAAAGGGAAAAAACACATATAGCTTTCCTACAGGAAACTCACCTGAGTGATACAGAGCACACAAAACTAGGTAGACTGGGGTTTAAACATGTCTTCTCGTCATCACATGTATCTGGCAATAAGAGAGGGGTGGCCATTTTAATTTGTAGCACAGTTAACTATGAGCATATACTGCATAAAAAAGACAGGGGGTGTAGATGTGAGAGTGTAGATCCAAACACTGAGCAAGAAATGAAAATAGTTAAAAAATGAAATAGATTAAATCTCCACACAGGAAATACAGAAGAAACTTGTCTATCTCAAACAGAAGTACTGGGAAGTTGGGGGCAAAGCATCCAGGCTGCTTGCCTATAGGCTAAGGAAAAAACAGGCAGACAATACACTTTATAAAATAACGAACCCTGAGACTAAGGTGATCGAATGTAAACTGGAAAAAATTAAAGGATGCCTGCTGTCTTTCTACCGAAAACTATACTCCCAAGAACAGCTAGACAATGATACAAATATAGACACTTTCCTACAGTCAATACAATTGCCAACAATCACTGATGCTCAGAATAATATTCTCCAAGCTCAGGTGACTGCAGAGGAAATTAATTCTGCCATTACAAGACTTAAGACAGCTCTCCTGGTTCAGACAGCTTTACCTGTGAATGGTATAAGGCCCTAAGGCATGTATTGGTGCCCTTACTATTGAAGCCCTATAACTGGATAATTGAAAAACATGAAATGCCCCCTTCATGGAGGGAGGCAGTGATTCCTAAGGAAGGCAGAAACAGACAGGAATGTGATCATTTAAGACCTATAAGCGTTTTGAATGTGGATTATCAAATTATTTCTATACTCTCAAAGAGGCCCGGGGAAGACCTAGGACACGCTGGAGGGACTATGTCTCCCGGCTGGCCTGGGAACGCCTCGGGATCCCCCCGGAGAAGCTGGAGGAGGTGTGTGTGGTGAGGGAAGTCTGGGCTTCCCTGCTCAGACTGCTGCCCCCGCGACCCGGCCCCGGATAAGCGGAAGATAATGGATGGATGGATGGAGTCCTGTATACATTTGGATTCCATGACAGGTTCATAAAAATCATTAAAACATTATATACCAACCCAACAGCTAGAATAAAAGTGAGCGGGGATCTCACTGACTCTTTCTCCCTTCAGTGAGGATGCAGGCCTTTTCCCCCCTCTTGTTTGCCATCCTTATTGAGCCCTTAAGTCAATGGATTCGTCAAAATCCTAGTATAAAAGGGATTTAGGGTTTTGGAGGGGAACAGAAGCTGGCATTATTTGCCGACGACATTTTGGTCTACCTAGAACAACCCACACACAGTGTTGTGCTAGTTACTGAAAAATAGTAACTAGTTACAGTTACTAGTTACTTTGTAAAAAAGTAACTCAGTTAGTAACTCAGTTACTTAAACCAAAAAGTAATGCGTTACTGAGAAAGTAACTTTTTAGTTACTGTACAACGTTTTTCCAATGTCCCCATTAAATAAAGGTTGATTGATTGAGTTCCCCTCTAGCCCTCATTTCAGTTCTGTACTGATACTGAGTAATACAGACTGTTGATTAAAACAACTGTTTCAATTCATTTGCATCCATATCACTGGATCTAATCATCCAAGCAATATGATCCATTGTGCACCAACACAAACCTTGACACAAACACCAAAGTATTTTTTCAATGCCTATTTATTTCAGTCAGGCCATAAAGTCTTCCATAGGCTATAAACTGCAAGCCAATCTTTCTTTGAACCGGGACACAGTCTACAAGTTACCGAGATGTTGGTTTCCCCTATGCTCTCCAGTTTAAAATAATGTGAAAACCTCCACGAGTAGAAACTTATCTTCCCCTTCTCGCTCGCCATCATACCGTGCCCGCCCCTGACCTGTCCAGTCCTCTTCATGGTGCGTGTTTGATTATGTGTGGGACAAATGCGACAAATGCTTTGTTTTTCAATTCAATTAAACTTTATTGATCACTATGTTATTGGAACTGTGTGCCGTTGTACAACCAAACCCTCTTTTTTATCCAAAAGGAACGGAGTAACGCAGCGTATGGTAACGTTAACGGAGTTACTGAATTTTAAAAAACAACGCGTTACGTTATTAGTTACTGAAAAAAGTAACGGCGTTACTAATAACGCGTTACTACCCAACACTGCCCACACACTCCCTGCCTAATTTGATCCGTTGTATGGAGGAATATGGCCAGATGTCTGGCTATAGACTGAACATATCTAAAACACAGATCATCACCTTCAACTATGAACCCACCAGGGATGTTGCTCAACGATGCCAATTAAAATGGGACGCGGTCTCAATAAAATACTTACACCTAACAACCTTGTCTCATATCAACTTTGGGCCCCTAACCTCCAAAATACAGGCGGACGTAAGACGATGGCTAGGTGGAAAGACCTTGAAATGGCAATGTCAAAGATCCCTCTTCAGGCAATTATTTCAGATGATGCGCTAATCAAACATCTCTTAGACAAGACAAATCCATTCATTGGTCTGTCTCTTAAAATTTGGAAGAAAACCCAGAAGTTGTGCAACATACAAACATCTGCTAGACTACTTAAATGGTGCTCATTTGACAGTGGCTTCCCCCCTAACTTAAGTCATGAAAGATTTAAGGCTTGGGCAAAAAGCGGTGTCTCTGCCTACTGCACACTAATACGAAAGGGGTCACTAAAGAACTTCCAGACAATGAGGGAAGAATATGGTCTCGTACAGCAGGATTTTTATAGATTCCTTCAAATGCGACATCGCTTTGACACACTGGTAAAAGACATAGATATGTCAACTTTAGAGAGTGGACTGATGAAAATCTTCATGTCTGCATAAAACTCTGACCGCAACTGTAAAATCATATCCAAGATATACAACTGTTGCTCGCATAGAAAATCACTGTCATTGTATATTAAGGGAAAATTGGATAGTGAATCAAACACTACTCTCTCTCAGGATGATTGGTATGGTATTTGCCAAACACAGTGGAAAACCACTTCTTCCCTGAGCTGGAGGGAATTCTCCTGGAAGAATCTGGTTTGCTTCTTCCTAACCCCTCAACAAAAGCGCCTTTACGCTGCTGAATCAGACTGCTGGAGACAATGTCAAACAGATAATGCAAATCATTATCACATATTCTGGGCCTGCCCATTACTGATCCCATGCTGGAACAGTGTTCACCAAACGTTACAGGCGGTTTTCCAGAAAAATATTTCCTTTAGATTTGACACTCTGTATCTGGGCAATTTCTCCCAAGAGATAAATGCTACAGACAAGAAACTCATGTCCATCTTATTAGCTGCATGTAAAAAGGCCATAACCCGCAATGGGCAAAAGCAACCTGCCCCCTCGATCGATGATTGGTTTGACATAGTTTACGAAATATACAAAATGGAGAGACTGACATATCATTTCAAACTGCGCCAAGAAGACTTTATTAGGATATGATTTAAGTGGAATATGTATATAGCTCCCAGAAGAACGGACTTTATATGATGAACATTGGATGTACTAAATTCAGGTACGCTCTTTCCTCCCGGTTCTATGTGCATAGTTCTATCTGTGGTACCAGTCAGGCCCTTCGAAGAAGGTCAATGCACAAGTTATCAAAAGACAGTCCAGTACCTTCTTTATTTTGGTGGATGTTTGTGTTCCTTTTGAACTTGAAATCCTCTGTTAGTGTGACATGTAATAATCGTAAGGTTAAGCAAATGTTCACTCGATTGTACTTATGTACTGTGATTCCTGTCTTTTCTTTCTATAAATGTACCTGACTTGATTGAAAATATAATTATATTTTAAAAAAAAGAATCAGGTGTGCTGGAGCAGGGAAACATCTAAAACCTTCAGGACAGCGGCCCTTGAGGACCGAAATTGCCCACCCCTGCCCACCCCTGCACTATGTTGTAATGACTTTGAATGCTGCACCAAGATGTGCTCGGATGAATATAGAACATGTCTGGATTTCCTGCGGTCTACCTTGCTGGCGTTATTCAAGAAAAAAGCAGTAATCATGTTCATCATTAGGATTGGAAATGGCAAATTTCCAACACAAAAAAACTCAAAATAAAGTGACCATTAAGATTCTATTTTGTCTTGAAATACCATCCTCAAAAAGAAATGCAATTACTTGGTAATCCATAATTCATAATTCATGTATAATGGAAACAGAATGATTATAATGGTGGGCGTTACAGTTGTTTTTAAAGACACCACACACATGCTTTATGGTTCCCCTCAGTAGGAACAGACTGTTCTGAAACCTGCCAGCCATGGTTTGGGCTGTCATACCTCATTACCCTTAACAGGTTACTCAGCAGAGAACCAGACATCTTCATATAGCAATCTAATTAAATATTTTTACATGGTAAATTGATGTGGCCTCACTGAATCATTAGTTTAATTTTCAAGTACTTTATAAGAAATATTGGAAGTTGAAAAATATATTTCAGTTATGTATATTACCACATAAATCCTGACATTAATAACATAATGTACAGGGTTTGTAGGTATTTATTTTAGCTTGGGTCTCTTGGGTGCTAATCAAGGGAACTGCAGGCACATACCAGGCCTTCTCCAAGCTCATGTGGAAACCCCAAGATGGCCATAAAAGCTGCACACCAAAACATTAGAAGCCAATAACAAAGCTTACAGTGTCGTTGTTACCCAATTAAAACTTTCTCTGCTCCTGTGAAGAATTGCCATTACTTGTTTTTGCAGTACACATAATTAGAGAAGTACCAAGAGGACCTTGGAAGGTCTACACAACAAACTGTTAAGTACTTACCAACATGGCTCCACAGGAATACCCTCAGGTATCATGGGCAGAACATAGGATTAATTTCAACATGAACTGTAAATCACTTAATCTCTTTCAAATCTCTTGGGCTTTATTTATTAATAAAAATATACAATAGGGAAAATAGTTTCCTTTTCTCCTTTTTCCAAACCCTGAAGTTTCATTTGAAGTTTTTCAAAATATGTTAATATGCTCTTTCCAAAGAGGATCCAAAAGAGACATGAGGGTTTACCTCACCTCCATCACATCATCTCCTCTCAGTACAAACAGGGTGACAGGATCCCAGGAGCGGGGAGGAAACACAGCGGGAGGCTTGTCACTGTGTCACCCAATCCAATCTAGGGGCTGTGTTCTAAAATGTGCTCTCCAAACAGACGGGCCAGAGTGTGGGCCTCGGGCTCCCAGTCCTTGAGGTCGGCGTAGCTGAGCTCAGGCAGCGCTGTGGCCAGCCCAAGGGAGCTGATGGACCCTGAGAGGGAGCCCCGCCCCTCATAGGCATAAGTCTGCAGTGAGTCATAGGGTGGTCCTCTATTGTCCAGGTCTGCCTCCACCACTTTCTGTTTAATGACACGATGAACAATGTCATTGCTGTCCAGCACCGAACAGGAGGACACAGATGGGCTGCTCCTGCCTACCCGCGGATGGCAACCAATCACCAACCAAGCGGCTTCTGGCCCCATCTCTTGACGGGGGCGCAGCCTTCTCAGCTCGGAGGAAGCAGGGTTACGTAGCGCAGCAATGTCGAAGGCCTCTGTGTCCTCCTCGCCACCGCCCTCGTCGTCGTACGTAACCACATTCTCACGAATGTCCTCCTCAGACAGGATAAGAGGTTCCTTACTGGCTTTATTACTGCGAAGAGTCAGGAACAGTACCACTATGGCTGGGGAGCATAAATAGAAAGAGAGTCATGTGTATTTGTGTGACTCAATTTTATTCATGAGCATATTCCACCTGAAACACAAACACATGTGCACAGACACACAAACACCAGTACGAACCCAGAAGTATGAGGATGCAGAGGAGGATGGCGATGAAGGCTCCAGTGCTGAGACCTGCCGTGGAGAGGAAGGCCTGGGCTTGGCACAGGTTGTACCCCCTGTTGCCTCGGAGACAGACACACACACGCAGGTTCAGGGTGGTGGTACTGCTCAGTATGGGCTCCCCCCCATCCAACACCACCACCGGCAGAAGATACACCTCCTGCTCCTCCTTCTCGAAGCCACGCCGGCGAGATATGATGCTGGCTGTGTTGTCTGGTAATACAGATGGATGGGGAAAAGGGGAAGTAAGTGACACAAAATAAAATAAAAGGCTAAGAGTTGAAAACATTTGAAAATATATTTCAGTTCAGTCCAACTCTCAGTCTGCTCTCAAGATGAACAATACTGCTGAGTTTTGGTTCCTTGACTCACAAAGTGAGCATTCAAACATCCAGCCAGTTTTCTTGTCATTGGGTCCTCACTGGTTTTCACTACTCACACCAAAGCCACTAATGCCCCTACCCATCCCTAACTTTTCTGTCACACACACATTCACTGTGTTATCTTTTAGAGTGGGGTGTGAACCGAGAGTGCCTGCCTCTCCAGCCTTTATTAACACTAAAGCTAACAATGAGCTCTGTCTCTGTCTTTATTTCAGGGTTACATCTTTCCCTCCCTCTCTCTTCCTCTCCCTCTCTTTATCACTTTCTATCTGTCTCTTCCTGTCCGTGCAGCAGCATTGTTCCCTCCTTCCTGGAAAGCTTCCAGCAGATACTCTCAGTCCTACCCGGAGCCCCACAGCCACATTTGTATGCACAATCACTGCCTGCATCTTCACAATGCACACTCATTTCCCCACAAGGCTTCCAGCCATGCTACTAAAGCATGTCACACAAGATGGCAAGATACAAGAGAATGTTTAAGTGTATATAGATGTGTGATTGTGTGTTTGGCATGGGCGGGGTTATGTGTGTGTGTCTGCTTGCACGTGTTTTTGCTTGTGGGTCAGCACTAGCATCCTGCAACTGTGTAGATATCAACAAATGTATTCTGGCGCAGCCCATTGGAGATACCATGCTTGGATGCCTTCATTTGCATTGGGATGCTCGACCTCAAGACATCCCCAAGCCTGGCCCATGAGCTGCTAGTCAAAATTCATTACTGTTCCTCACCCACAATGGGTGACACACAGGTATACGATGGAGGTTTCTTTTTCTTACCTAGTATCCACTGGGAAACCATGAATGCCACACTAAAACCCCATCCAGCACTTCCATTTGTATACGGCTCTCTTTTTTTTAATCTCAGTTAGTCTCAATTTTTTCTGTCTTTCTCTGCCTGTCAGTCACTGCAAATAGCTACTGTACACCAAAGGAAATATAGCGAAAGAGAGGATGGACTAATATTAAAGTGGTTGGGCTGGAGGAAAAAGGCTGAGGGGATAAAGAGGAAGGAACAGTAAGGACTAGTCAAAGCGGTCGGAAGGTGAGAGATGACAAGAATACAACTGCAATTGTAAGTGAAACGTAACACAGAACAGTGCTACCAAAGTCAAAAAAACACTCTGCTTCTCTCATCCATGCTATTGATTGCTGTCATGCATTCTTCCTGCCTTAAATTCTAGAGTCAGTTGTCATGATAGCAAAAAGCTCTCAGGCAACAGCCAGAAAAGAGCAGCATTACATTACATTAAATTTCAGAGAAAAGAAATGGAAGGAGAAGAAAGAAACAACATAAGTTACCAAGGAAACACCACTGCAGCTCCCTGATATTGAAGGACTCTCAGAGGACCGGGGGAGTGTAAACAGGGCAAACTGCTCCACTACAAACAGCACCAGATATGTTTGTGTTGGTAATGATACTCAATCTGCCTGGGTAATCTCCCTCCAGACGCCGCTTATCTCAGCGGATTATTCTGGTAAACTAACACAGCGACTGGGGCTGGTCTTTGGTTTCTCTCAGACCTCACCACGACCACCACCCCCTTAACAGTTAGGCTTCCTCCACAAACACCCTGATGATGGCCAGAGGAGGAACACCACTGCCCATTCACTGGATCTTCTCACACTACTTTAATGTAAAGTATTTTAATTAAACAGGGACACCACAGAATACTGCACTGACAATGCCAAAAGGCATATGCTGGATTGGACAGAACCACCACTATTGGAAACAACTTGAAAACTAAAACAATGCATCCTTCTGTCTTCATCTATTTCATCGCTCATTTGTAACGTTACTCCTCAGTAACCTTTATAGAAATCATTCATATCCGTTCTTGCATTTCTGTACTCACCTTCGTTATCTGTCAAGGTGAAGTTGGGGTTTTCTGGGAGCTCTCTGGGCAGAGCAAAGGAGAAATGACCGTTGGCAAAATTGTCCATGTCAGAAGGCCTTATGGTCTGGATTACCTAGAAAAGAACAGTAGATTGTGTGACGGGATCAGTAGCGGGAAGTCACACAGCCTGCAGAGTAATAAAACAAGGGTGCACTGAGGCCAAGAAAAAATGTTTATTCAGTAGTTGTTGTAGAATGGGGAACCTCCATGATTGTCTAGCTAGGTAATACCTGAGCCAAACTGAACCACTGGAAGTGTGTTAACATAGCTGTGGGCTATAGAATGACAAACTAGCTTCTAATTGTGTCAGTTTGAAAGTTGGACTGGAGCTCAAGGGAGAACATGGTTTAAATCCAGAACAGGGGTGAGAGAAGTAGGTGTGAGTGAGCCAGCGTGTGTGTGTGTGTGTGATTGTGTTTGCTTTACGCAGGGTGCATCACATGTGTGTTTGACATGCCACCCATTTCCAGAAACCAGTCGTAAAATTTGGTCAGCTCGTGAGTGACTAAGACTGTCATGATTGTTCAGTGCAGTACAGCAGGCGTGTCTCCAGCCAGCAAAATAACAATTAGAGAAACTCTTGACCTGGCTGGCACAGGAGCTCCACATTCATCTTGTTTTCGAAGTCTGGGACTTTTGGTTGTGCAATACCGAAGCAATTCAAATGAATGCGCGGGATGGTTGACGTAAGATTGCATGGAGAGTGTATTCATGGAGAGTGTGCATGAATACATGAGGTCTTCTCTGTAGTCCTAGATGGGTCCTTATACAGTACAGTCAAAAAGCATGGTCAGATCCTAGGATATAGACTTATCCATGGACTGGGGAGACTGGAGAAGACTATGCAGAAGCACACAGAAGCTGCAGGCTATGTGAAATTGACGACAATCAATGTGATGACATACTACATTAGACCAACAGAATGTGAGCCTCGCTTCATGTTTCATTTACTATACTTTACAACCAAAACATGCTGTAGTAGAGTTTTCAGTCCCATCCTCCACATCAGTGAGAGACTGATGGAGGCAATAACTGATTTACCATAGAATGCCTGTGCTCTGCCCGGCTTTTGGAACTCAGCCAGCGCCAATAAGGAATTATCACTAAGGCATACTCTAAAACAGACATTTAATGGATTTACAAACATCTCACAAAGACAATTCTGCTGATGGACACTAAGAAGGACTATTGGAAATAGTGTAAAAATATATAATCTCTCTTTAAATTCTGTGTTTAATGTTATGTTTTTGTTTAATGTAACTTCCTTTTATAAGAAGTGTTTATGATAAGGTATCACAATGACCGTGTCATACTAACAAAACCAATTCTGAATGTTCAGAGAAGTTATTGTTAGTTATTGAAGTTAAGCACTTCCACAGACATTTGGAAGATTTCAACTCAGAAACATTCCACACCCACATGCCATCTAAGATTTTTGAAGCCTTCCCTTCCCTTGCTTTTTCAAACAGACCGACATAAGACACGTGACCTTTAAGTCCTCCCATCATATTAACATGTACATGTATTCATTTAGCAGCCGCCTTTATCCAAAGCAACTTACGAGAGAGGTTTACACAAGAGCAGTCATATCAAGCCAACGCCCTGTTTTTGTAAGGCCAGGAAGGCCCACTACAGCACTACAGAACCCTTGAAGAAAGACTTGGAAAACGGCCCCACCTTCCTACAACTACGACAAAGTAACTGACTGACTAATTTTCTTACACAGGAACATTGGCATTTTAATGAAATGTACGTTAGGCCCAGCTCCTCCCCTCCTGTGTCTGGCTGTTCCTATATCATATTCAATATAGAACCACATTTTTTGTGATACAATTATTCTATATAAATTCTGGTAGGTGTTCATCATCCTTATATTTGCTTGAAATAAACCCTTGTTTATAAATAACTTGTTATCTGATCTGCACTACATATAAGAACTAACAACTAAAGATAAGACTGATTATTCAAAATACTATTATACACTATTAATCCATAAGGTTTTCCTCAGTTTCCTAACCAAATAACTGGGGTGGTGCCCCGTTTTATTGAATACTTAACAAATTAGGTCATCTACAAGAAAGGAGGAAACCTCCTTACATTTACACCCTGTCCAAACCCTGTTACACTGCAAACCTAGTCCCTTCCACAGTCATTGTCCAAAATATTATTTGTGGAGATTTCAAATCTGAAAGTATACCTTACTTGCAGTGGTGGGCGATCAGAATATTATACAATAATAAATAATAATAATACAATTATTATATATTTCCACAAATATATATGAAATTGTTCTGCATAGTTATACTCTTCATTTCATTGCTTTCCTCTTAGTTGCACACACTGCTTCCAGCCCCAGGTTGAGATTTTGAGGGCTGGATTTTATATTTTTATATTATATTTTATATCGTGTTCATCTGTAATGTGTTGCCAGGGTCTAAAATCTGCCCTTAGGCCTTCAGAAACAACATTGCCGGCACCTGTAGCTTAAAGTGAAAGGAAATTAAAATCTGGCGTTAACCAATCAGCTTTTGAGTTGACTATTGTAGCCTGCTAGCTGGCCCACATCTTTTTGATTGGGTGATCGGCAGGGCCTTGCAGTGCTAGCAAACTAAATTCTTCCAAAAATGACCCACAAAGTTTCCAGGAATTTATGTGTTGCAGTGATGATAGAATCCTCTCCATGTTCAGTGGGCTGATGCCCCTACCCAAGCGAACTGATTATACACTGGCTGCAGTCTGCCTAGTAATCACCATTTGAGAAAAATATAAAGCAAGAGGAAGAACAGCATAGCAATGTGAATCATAGCAGTTGTGGTTTGCCGCACACGGGGCAAATCTGAATGAGAGATGATAAAAAAATGTATGAAAGAGGAGCTTGTTGGGTTTAGCTGCTATCTGCTGGTGAAGACACGGGTGTAGGCTGAATAATTTATGGGTTCAAGAGGCTGCAAAGTCTGCTGCTCGGTAGATAAATCCTTTTCTGATGGCATCAAACACACAAAGGGTGAAGGAGTACGTGTGGGAGTCTGTTTGCATGAGTGAGAGGGAGGCAAAGTAAGACAGGTAGAGAGAGAAGAGTGAGTGAGTGAGAGACATATATATATATATATATATATACATATATATAGTGGGAGTATATGTATATATGTATATATATACATATATATAGTGGGAGTGTATGTCCAAACTTTTGACTGGTAGTGTATATAATTTTCTTATTGCACGTGTGCATGTCTGACCTGGCCAGCTCTGGAACTTTCACACACTATGATGTCCTCACTGTCCCCCACGATCGCCGGAGCATTGTCATTGACATCCAGCACCTGAATGGTCACAGGAACCTGGCTGACCAGACGAGGGTTGTCTGGACGACAGACAAATGCATGATAGTAAACATGTAAAACATTAAAACATAAAAAAAATTATATATGTAAAACTGAAGCCAGTCTCATGCTATGTTAGGCTTTCTCCAACCCACCAGGACTTCTCCAACTCCTCCACGTGCCTGTGTTCTGTACAGGCCTCATGGAAGGCAGACACTCATGGTGTATACATCTCTGCTCTATTAAGGTTAGCTCCCTGCTGAGCCCAGCTCAACCCATGTGTGTCTGATGTGGTGTGCCTGTGTATGATGGGTTAGCGTGTCTCCTGGGTTTGGACACATGCATGCACTCAGGCCAAGTATAAACCCCCTTTGATAGGTGACCCGGTCACTCAGCTGCTCCCTGTAAAGCTCTCATTCTCCTCCTCTTTCTCAGTCCCTCCCCATGTTATCTCTCTGTCTTTATGTCCCCTCTTATCTCTTTTTCATGCTAGGCCCCTCCATCCTCGCTCGCTGTGCTGCTGTATCTCTCTCTGTTGGGCATAAACAAGTCCACAGAAAAGTGAGGATTGATTTATCAATTAATTCAGTTGACTTAACACCATCCAAACTCCGTAGCTCTCACATATTGATGGCTAGCGCAGTCCATTAGCTCATGGCGGGGAGGGGAAAGCTAAGAATAATTGTTCGGATAAGCACTGACAAGAAACAAGAAAATAGAGGGAAAGTAAGAATTTATCGTCTTCCTCTGCACCTTCCTTAGTCTCATGATGTAAACCCAGCAGGGGTGATGCATTTTTACTTGCATTGGCTATGGAACTGAGAAACAGTGGGATTGTAGACTGAGACTTGCTTTATCCATGTGAAGAAAGCAAGATTATTTAAATAGGACTGACACATCATGTGTCATCTGTAATAAATGTTTTTTTTGTGTTATTGGTATCAGAGTACATTTTCAATTACCGGTATATGGTTTTTGGAATATTGTGTATAATTAAAAGGCTACCATGGCTTTTCATAATAGTAGTGGCACCATGACTAACACTGTTTTACCACAAAGGTGCTCTTTCACTATAAACACTAACTATGGGTTCTTTTTTTTAAAGGCTGGAGAAATGTCCAGTAAAAAAGACTCTCAAACTGGTTAAATTTGGCCAACTCTACCATAGTGAGTTTCAGAAGCTGCTCCTGCTTTTCTTGTTTCTAGAGGGTTACTCACCGACCTCAGCGGCCATGACAGTGATGTTGTGCCAGGCGACACTCTCCCTGTCCAGAGGCTGAGTGGTTCTGATGAAGCCACTGTTCACACCCACAGTGAAATACACCGGTCTCTCCTCACTGTTATCAATGAAATACCTGCATGCAGAAAATCAAATGGTTTATGAACAAATGAACAGAAAAAAATATTTCTTTATATTTATTTGGTCATTTTGAAATGAATGGGTTATTATTTTTATCCCAAAGAAAGATGGAAAAACTTCACACGACTGCACAGCCATTCACATTGAAACCCCATCTGAAGACGGTTCTCTCTGCTTTTGTTACCTCACAAGGCTCTTGGTGCTGTCAGGGTCCTGGGCCGTCACCATGCCAACCTGCGTTCCACTGGGCGAGTTCTCGTATACATCCATGATGTAGTAGTCCATGGAGAATAGGGGCGGCTCGTCCACATCGCCCACAATGACCTGCAGAGAGGTGGAGTCCTTGAAGGGGCCCAAGTGGGAGAAGCGGGGGTCCAGATGGGTGTTGACGCCCTCGATGTGCAGTGTGTGAGACTTCTTCTTCTCATAGTTCAATGGCTGTAGACAAAACAAACTGACAGTCAGTTCCACAGAATCATTAGCATTTATACGCTACTTGGGCTATCCAAAACATGATCCCACAAAGCTCCCTTGGTATCCTAAACTAAATCTATTTTCACCAAGGAGGCCCACAACCTGTTATAATTAGATTCAACTTTATTGACATTACACAGGTACAAGTACAGGGTAATGAAATACAGCTAGCATCCAACCAGAAGTACAAAACAGTTATTACAACAGAATATAACAGTATACTCAAAATATACACAGTATGTACAGAATAATCAGAATATACAGTATGTACAGGTGTTGAGGAGATTCAAGTGATTTGGTGGTGACAAATGTACAGCTGTATTGTACCTGATTTTTTTTTTTACAGAATTTACAGAGTTGTATGTATGTGCAAATGATGCTATGTGCAGATATGCAAAATGAACAGATAATAATAATAATAATACTATGATATAATAATAAAAAATGATGCAAACATAATACCATACAAAATAAAAAAACAGAACACAGCCTCCAAAGAAATGAAAAGCAGTTGCGTGTGTGTGAATGTGCAGCTTTACCTGTTTGAGCAAGATGATCCCTTCCCCATGCTCGCTGTCAGTGCTGATGGAGAACACAGCGGCCGCTTCAGGGTTGGTGATGATGTAATCCATTTCTGCATTCACACCGAGGTCCTCGTCGCTGGCCTTGATTCTACCGACAGCCTTGCCCACAGCGACTGACTCGGACACATACAGCTGATAGCTCTCTGAGATCAATAGATTAGCTTGAAATGGTCACATAACTGCTGACATTACCATTGTATTACCGCAGATTACATTATATAAGCCTGCCCCTTCAATAAAAAACTGTAAAATGTTCTGTTTAATATTGCACAGACAAAATTGTTGTCTTCAAAAGGTCTATTATGTATTTGTTGTGACAGGAAGTAAATCTGCATCTGTGTGACCATAAAAGTCTGGTAAAATGATACACAAAGGGAATGCAGTACGAATGAGTATTGTATTTCGATATTGTATGATTCACGATCTAAAAAACTGACTGTATTTGGGATCTATCACGTCGCTATGCTCAATGACTGATGCTCTTTGTAAAAGCTCTCTCTTGTAAGTCGCTTTGGATAAAAGCATCTGCTAAATGAATAAATGTAAATGTAAATATATTTCATAAACTGAGATGATGTGTACAGCCCCTCCAGGACAGGGGTGAACTGTGTACGCACTCTGTGGGAATCTAGGGGGGTTGTCATTGACGTCAGTGAGAGTGACGTTGACAGTTGTGGTTCCTGATAGGCCGCCCACGGAGCCCGCCATATCCTTGGCCTGGACAATCAGGAAGTAGTGTTCCCTGGCCTCACGGTCCATCCCTGCCAGGGCTGTCCGGATCACGCCTACAGCAGAGGGACAGAGGGAAGAAGGGGGGTGTAGGACAGGGACAATGTTGAAAAACAAGATGGGAGATCACTGGGGTGGCACAGCTGCTCTACAGAAATATATTACTTTCACTGCACCCATCACGTGTACATATAATTTGTTTACATTTCACTGAGAGACAGACGGATAAAATTCAAACCTGGCAAAATTCACGCTAAATAAATGGTTTTAGTTCCCCACTCCTATCTCCACATAGACTCATCTCTTCCTCATTTCATATCCACTTATTTCCTCTTCCTCGCCACTCCTCATCATCTCTGTGCTCCCTTCCCCTCCCTTCTACTCTGCCATCCAGTCCTTTCAGTCCCTCTCTTCTCCTCCTCTCTCCTCTTCTCACCTCCTTTCTTCCTTTCTCCTCCTTCCTTTTCCTCCTCTCTCCTCTCCTCTCTTCACCTACCCCCTCTCTCCACACCTCTATTCCCCACTCAGCCCGCAGGCCCTGCTACACTGCATTACTCGCTTCGGAGCTCTATGAAGGAGACTGCCATCTGCCCGGCTCCAGCCCCAAAGACTGTGAGGGGTGTTCACAGGGGAGCAAACAGATTGACCAGGCAGGCTGCACCTGTAACAAAAGGCCACAGGGTGTGTGTGCATCGTGCATGTGTCCTGCCGTGGTGGAGGAGCCACGGCTGTTTGATGTGTGAGTACGGGAGGCTTGGACCACAAGGTTGTCCTCTGGCCCACACAGTATTCTATAACATGCACCATTGACCAATGTGGAGACTTATACCAGTCTCGGTCAGTCATCCGTTAAAAGGATAAGGAAGGCCAATACCTGTAGACATGGGCAGAGGAGATACAGAATGTCATGGAAAACCCTGTTTGTTAACCTGAACCTTCAAGCTGAATTATGTAAACAAAAAAACAATTTGTAAAGACAGTAGTTACAATCAGAATCAGAATCAGGTTTAATCAAAATAGCTTCATTAAAATTATCTCGTCTAATGGGAGTAGAAAAAAAAAAAAAGTTTTCAGTGGGTTTGTCTCTCTGCTTTTATTTTTGACTCTTCATTATACAAAACTATAGATCCGCACGCTGTGCAAACATGGGCCCAAGGCACCAAATCTCTTTTGAGGGCCTTAGGGTGAAGGGTAGTGTGAGAGGTGATTGAGAACCTGTACTTGTAATCAATGAATGTTTGGGTGAACAAGCGAGTATTGACGAAGTTAGGGTTTGATACACACTTTAGGTCAAATCAATATCATCAGTACTGCCAGTGCTGTGGAACAGCATGGATGAGAGATCTGCATTACAATGAAAGGAGCTGGAGAGTGTCTACACACAGGGGTGGAAGGGTTGAGAGAGAGTGAGGCAAGGGGGAGGTTTGAAGGTCTTGAAGGTTGAAAAAAAGGTTTGAAGGACTTGAAGGTTTAAGATAATAAGGGAAAAATTCAGGACAGTGAGTGTAGATGTTAGGTTCAAATCTAAATCTAGATCCCTGAAGGAGAAAGACAAAGGATAAAAAAACAATGGTTATTAATTTTACACACAGAGAATAGACACACATTTGGAGAGAATGCTGTTATTGCCATCTCCCTCCTGTTCTCTTAAAGCCCAATCTCTCTCGGTCCTCTTTATTAGACAGTTCATTTACATAGGTCAGCACCAGGTTAAAGGTGTGGAAAAACACTGCCACAGTCCTTTAATTAAAACAAATGTCATTTAGTATAGTATTCAGTAGGATATGCCTCCGCAGATGAAAATGAATGGAGGGCTGCCTAAAATGCAGGCAAATGTTCGCCTCGTTCCGCCTTTGCCTCAGAAATCCAATCCTGCAGCTGCTATTTATAAAGATTTCTCTCTCCAGCTCGTCTTTCATGAATGGGTGGATGCAGAATAAAAAGGGAGAGAATAAAAAACTAAGAAATAGTCTTGTCCCTACTAAAACAAATGAAGAGAGCTGCAGACTCAGCCCAAGAGAAATTACATCAGCAGAGAGCTAGAATGGAACAGAATGGTTGGGAATATTTTACAGCAAATTAATTTGTTGTTTTGTGGTTTACCATGTAGCTTTTCTTCCATCATGTTCACAAATTTTCTCTTACATAAATGGTTCATGAGAAAGCATGATGATGACCAATCTAAAATCTCCTGCTTTGTTGCATTATTTTTTCTTATATGTGAATCTATGACATGGCTCATGGGAACCTACACAATTGTACTATACATTTTTCAATACGATGTATAAATAAACCATTATAAAATGTGCACTTACTGTTTGTACTCAACCGTAATTAACTGCTCTGTACCAAAGATACAAACCCGGCAAAAAGATGCAATCATTTATTCTTTAAAATAAATTCACGAGAAGGAAGTGCATTTGAACTCTAGCCAATATTTGGAATAACCTTTGGTTAAAAAAATATTGAATTAAAATCATTTTTACAATTCTGTAAAAATTATCTATTTACAAAGATATATTGACATTAAACACTAACCTGCAGCTTCACTGCAATTACAATACCTTGTCAATGATGGGTAATCAATACTCATCAATATCCCCACAGGCCATTCATTCATGCCTGTCAATAATTTATATAAACATATCATAAATTATATTTTCTCATGTCACACAAAAGGAAGACCCATCAAATGCACATTAACCACAGTCAAAACTGCTTTCTTATCCAGAAGTGCAAAAGTGCTAGATGTGCCATAACCTGCATTATTGAACAGCTCAGATGCTGCTGACAATTTTCTTCAAATGTAGGTGAGATTGTGAATACAGACGAGCAGCAGCTGTTGGAGTCACTTTCTGCCTGAGAAATCAAAGTACTGTTTCCAACAGTAGCCAGTGGAACAGCTGATTGGGAAGGACCTAAAGGATATTCCTTCCGAATGTTATCTGATATTAAATATAATAGGTCATAGTTCATCATGAACAGATCATAATAACAGGATAAATCGTCCATGTTCCTAAGTATTTCCAAGCAACTGAAGGAAGTATGGCGTGAGCAAGGCACGCATGGAGGGCTGTGGGAGTTCATCTTAGCCTATTAGAACAAAACCCTGGGGAAAGTGCTGAACAGGAGGTAACAGATGTCCCTGTCCTGACCCAACATGCTTTGCAGCTGGCATTGTTCCAGGTCCGTAACATGACCAAACTAATGCTGGGTTTACACCAAACAATTTTCACAGTCGCATGCTAAAAACTGAAAGTCTTTAGCAAATCTTTAGTAAATCTAGGAGTTTTACCGTTGTAGCTGTCGCTGAAAAGGTGTGTTTTTTATAGTTTTGGTCTGAGACATTTCTTATGTTCTTATTCCTTCTATGTTAGCTGCAGTTTGATGTGTGGTAGTGATGTAGTGACATGCGCAGGTAATCATGTGACTAACGTAATAAGTAGTTGGAAAGACGTGCTTTCTTTCTTTTTTTCACCGTGGTGCTCTTGGAGCAAATGTGTGCAGCAGTTTGCCCGTGAAGCCTTGGCAGCTCCTGATTTTCCGGTCAGAAGGCGCACATGTTTTTCACGATGTTTGGTGATGCTTGGAAGACATATAAAACTTCATTCTCATCAAGCATCAGTCGATGCGTGGCTTAATTCTGACCAGAAGAAAAGCATTAGGGGCAGCTACAACCGTCATCTTGAACGATAATTTTAATTTAGTAATCTGCGCTGTTTCATGTCAGTCTTTTCCTAGTCTTGGGTTTGCGGTTTGATATTATCGCAAGTCGCAGTGACGTAACACAATCAACAACCAAAAAACTATTTTGCACAATGGGAAAAAATGCTTCAAGAATCTAGCTGTAGTCTTGTAAATAGTGAACCTGCAAGATTTACAGTTTTTATAAAATCTCAGTCTGAGACTAGCCTGTGACTAAAAACTCAAAATACTTGTCTTTAGCTGTGAGCAGGTGTGAGCTAATAGTTTTCCAAGAGTCTTTTCCAAACCTTTTCAAAATCTTCTGATGTGTTGGTAGCATTACATAGTCGCTCATTGTAATAGGTGAGAGGACTTGGACAGGTAGAGAAGGAAAATTAGTACCATGATTTAATGCATTCAAAAGGATTGTACAGGAGGTTTGGTTTGTTGACAGACATGCTTTCATATTTGGATCTTGGATCAATGGCCTGTGCCTTATTTATTCAATCCCAAGAAAAAATGGACAGAAAATCCATGTTTTTTCATCTCTAACTTCTGTTCTCTCTTATCTATCGGCGTATAACACCCCCCCACACACACACACACACACACACACACACACACACACGTGTTGAGACACACATGCAGACATGCACACACTAACACACAAGAACAAACGAACAAACTTTTTTGTTTGCGAATTAGCGAGAGAGAAAGAGAGAGCGAGATGGAGAAAGACCAACATAAAAAGAGAGAGTGAGAGAGCGATAGAGAGACCAAAGCTCACCGGTCTTTGGGTCCACAGAAAAGTAAGGCTGTCCCTGCAGGATGCTGTAGACTATCTTAGCACTGTTCCCATAGGTGGGGTCATCTGCATCTGTGGCTGTCACCTGGACCACTGAGGTGCCTGAGAGGGAAGCACAACTGGAGAGTTTGGATCGCAGGCCACAATAACCTGTGTTTGAACCCCTGTACTTTGTAATAATAATCAAGAGAGAGCTTTACAAAAGAGCTTCAGCACTGAGCATAGCAACTTGATAGACCCCAACATAGCGGGCATCTAGATTTCAAAACAAACATCGTGAGAACCAATAAGTGCCAAGGGAAGAACTATAAGAGCATTCAGCTGAACATTTTACAAGTTTTAAGGTGAGCCTCCGCCAGACAGTATTCTACCTGTGGCGCGAGTAATGAAGCAACAACAACACAACAATAGTGAGTTTCTGAACAACAGCAACAACAACAGCAACAACAAGCAACAACAAGTGATAAGCAACAACAAGTGTAAAATATACTAATATATTATGAACTAAAATATCACTCAAATTATTTACTAAAATATCACTCTTTCTTGAGTTAGAAGAAAACATTACAATCCCTTAGCAAAACCACACACACACGTACATGGTGAGTACATACCCACGTCAGCCATCTCAGGGATGGTGGCAGTGAGCGGTCCATTGGGGAACCATGGGGCGTTGTCATTGACATCCTGGACTTGGATGATGAACTCTGACTCAGGTTCCAGGGACCTGTTGGTGTTGCGCTCGATGGCCTGCGCGTGCAAGACGTACTGGCCCTTCTTTTCTCGGTCGAGGCTCCTGGCAGCGTGGATGTCGCCCGTCACTTCGTTGATGATGAAGAGGGTCCCTGCCCCCTCGCCAGAGAGCAGGTACCTGACGGAGCCGTCGCCTTTGTCGGAGTTGGAGTGCAGCTGAAAGATTGAAAATTAACTTTCATGAACTTTTTTAAACACTTGCAAACACTTGCAATTTTAGTTGATATAATCTGCCACTGACATTGACACCAAGAAAACCAATGTTATAAAATATTACTCTTTCTGAAGTATGGGCTATGTAGGTACTCAATGCAAAACAATAAATCAAATTCTGTAACCTAACAAAAAAAGAAGAGAGAGAAAGTGGAGAAGAAAAGCAGAGATGAGCTGTATGTTTGGAGTTGCATTGGTTGACATTTTGAGGCTAATGCATTTCCCCTGGTAGGTGCCAGAACAAAGCCTTGCTGCTACGTGTGAAATATGAATCAAACACTGGGAGCGTGGTGTGCAGTTATTCACGCAGTCCTAGCTAGCCCTAGCCAGTTTAGCTGCTTCACTTCACTGGCTTGCATCATCGCAAAGGTGTAAACCTTCAGAAATGGTTGATATCTGGATGATCTAACAACCTGCCAGTCAGAATTGTTGTTTTGTTTGTCCCTTTTTTGTTTCTCAAAGATACAGTGGAATGTTGGTGGCTTAGAACATTCATCAGTATCCATGGGCATCCCTGGAAACTGATGAAGCAACATGACTTAAAGCTGCTAATGACTGCAGGAAAACCTGAGCTGAGGAGACCTTTTAGTCCACCTCTGTGAACACGCACACACATTATATTATATGTAATCCCTGAGCAGAGGAGCAAACTTCCGTCCAACATGGTCCGGTTTACTTGCTGTGGAGTATGGGCGGCCAGCCCACTTTGAATCCATTGAAGCTGTGTTACTCCGTTACGATGGCACCCATTTTATCTCTCAGCTCATTTCCAAGATCATTTTGACCAAAGTCAAGAAAAGTATGTTTTAATTCATCAATCTAGCACAATACGCTTCAGCCTTTATTTTGTGAAATGTTTTATGCCGCCACTTGAACATGCACTGCTAGCAGTGTCAGTGCGTGACCTGCACGACTATGTTGCAGCGCATACCCTACTTCCCAGGGGACTGGAACACAGGGAAGTTATAACAACACAGGACAGAGAGAAAGCGAGAGAGAGGGGAGCTGCATCAGTTTCTGCCTGGCTGGGCAGTTTTTATGCCCTGCTCCATGCAGGCTAATGGATGTGCTACTCCCGACTGATGCTTGCCACAGGCTCTCCATCACCACTCAGATGAAAGGATAAGAAAGGACCATGTCTGCTAGCCATAGGGCTAAAAGGCCCTAAATCTACAAACAAATAGATATATAAATGAAGATAAACAAACAGAGTCACTCCACTCCACCACTCCCTTTGTAACGTTACCAAAAGGCTGGTTACGGACCAAAGGGTGCAGTGTGATCATATGTGTTGATAACTAGTGCACAGTCTGTATGTGCCCTTCTAATGCCCACTCTGGTCTGTGCATGTGCAGGGTGTGTTCGTGCATACGCTTGTGTCTGTAATGCATTCCCAAACAATGGCATGAAAAGCCTGTGGCTCAGACTGCTTACTGTGAGCCTGCCAGCGCCCCTCTCCCCGACTGAGCTCAGACTCCACCACTCTACTGCACATACACTCCTTCAGAAGCTGATCAACAGCCGACACAGTTCTAGAAACCCCACCGCCTGATTAAATCAAGGCTCTGCCCCCTCAGCTAACCACAAATTACAGAAGAAATGCTGCCTGAAAGGTCAATTTTATGCCGCTTCCACAGCCATTTGACAAGATGATGTTTTCTTTCTGCGCCGGCTCAGATGTACCGAGACTGGTAATTTGCCATTACTAAGTGTAAATTGGGGATGGGGTAAGGGGTCTTGATGGAATCGGTGTCTCTAAGGTCTGATAAGGTGTGTTTAATCACACTGTGTAGCGCCAAGGCGAGGGAGAGGCAGCCTACAAGAAGCTGGTTACATCCAGACAGTTACGGCTACTTACAGTGATATCAAACAGTGATCTCTGCATTGTGCAAATAAATACTGCGCCAGTAATCTTTTTTTTGTGTGTGACAACAATAGAAATTGGTTTGCATTGCTGTAGCAAAACCAGCGAAGGTGTCTAACAGATTTAGATCTATCTCTGGACTCGCTCCATAGATACACAGAGGTAGACTTATGTGACCTCTGTCTCTCTGGTTGTTGATCCATGTCAGATGTTTGACCAAGTGTTATTTACCAGCCCAGCTGAACATCTCTGTCTGTGTCAGGGGCCTGCTTCAGCAACCACAGTCGACATGAATTGCTGTGTCTGCTTAACATTTATCAGACGCATTCATTTATCAGGCGCATTCTTACTCAAGCACTGTAATATTATAATCAGTGACTTTGACACTATGTTGTTTTCCAGAAATTGATATTTATTTTTATTCAGGCTGTATCAACAGCCACCACAATGTTAAGCTTCCTTATGGAGAACCAGCTAGGTCCTTGGATGAGAACAGGGCTGCTTTAAAAGACAAATGCCTCCAGTAATGAGTTCATGTTAATTTAATACAAACCATGATTGGTCACAATTAACAAACCCTTCAGCCCTGCTCAGTAACACACACTACCATCTAGCAGCTAGCTCACAGAATCACCCTGCAGGTAGGTTACAGGACTAGCTTTATAAGTGTGTGAAAGTGCTCAAAGAGCAGGGAGGTTTGGGCCACCCTGTGTGCTCTATTTGGATCATGCCAAGTGGAGAGCAGCTACTCAGTATCCTCCAGCGTCTGTGACTCATGTCTGGGGCTGTGAGAGGGAGTGTTCAACAGCACTATCTGGGGCAGCACTGTTTGGCCTGATCCTTTACCACTCTCTCCTTGTTTGCAAAGTCACCAAGGGGCCTGGAGAGGGAGAGAGGGTGGGTAAGACGTGGGAGAGAATTGGAGAGAGATAAAAGAAAGAGGAAGGGAAAAAGAGGGAGAGAGAGACATAGAGGGAGACAACAGAGGGAGGAAGGGAAAATGAGTTGAGAGATGTCAGTGTGAACTTTGTAGAGGTGTGAAATAGACAGACTCAGTTCCAAGAATAACCACCTCAGCTCCACCTTAACTCCCTGAAGTGATAGAGATTCCTAACACTTCTACACAGCTGCAGGTCAGGCCTGAGAAGAGGGTGCATGTGAACCAGTTTGGCTCAATATTAAATGGTATTAGCATGCAGCCCAATCCTTCCTACAGATATGGATACATGACCACAGCACCAAAGTAGTCTTTTCTTGTTGAGATGTTTTAACAGGATTTCAGAAAGAGTGGGATCAGCTGCATGAATAAACAAGGTACCAGACTTGTTCGATGGAGCACCTCTGTACCTCTACAGCGAGTTAAAACCAGGTACCAAGTATTGAAGGGGGAGCCAGGTCGGTGAGTGGTTAGGGAATTAGGCAAATAATCAGAAGGTTGTGAGTTTGAATCCTGGCCGTGCCAACAGGATGTGGTGTCCTTAGGCAAGTCACTTTACCTTACTTACCTTGGGGGGAATGTCCCTGCAATTGATACAGTGATTGATATCTGTGGAGAAGTCCTTGGTTCAGTGTTATCACTCCCTTGAAGGAGAGTGATTCGGTATTCTCTAGGGAACTTTGAGAACTGTGTGTGAGTGGAAGATGTGAGGGTGTGTTGCATTTATGTAGAAGTGCTCTTTCAGCACATTTTCCTCAACCAGCCCCTTACCCCCCTGTCCCCAACACTCATAAACACACGTAGACTGACACACGCACTCAGGGACTCACACACAACAGATCCAGTTCTACATTCACCATTAAGGAACACTGTGTCAATGTCATGCAATATTGTTGTCACCATTGATTAGGTCACCATGCTATCTCTCACCCATTCTAAGAAGCCTGTCACCAAATGTGTGTCTGGAATACATGACAAGTTAGACGTGAAATCTGAATTGGTTACTCCACACATCTGGATCTATTTCAGTTTTGTGGAACAAGAGAAATGCTGAAAACCTTTTTAAGACAATTCAAAGATGTTTACTTTGATAGAATCCACAGTGACACAGAGGGGTCCCCAACCCCCTGGCTGCAGCTGAGTACCAGGCAGTGGGGCAATTGGTACCGGGCCGCATAGAGAGAATACATAACTGACATAATTTGCATTTTAATTATTATCCAACCAAATTTTTTATTTAGCTAAATTTGATACAAATAATGAGAACAAAAACCAAACCGTAAGCAAATGCCAATATGTAGTCAATAAAACGTCTCGGGGTCCGTGAAAATATTCTCTGACATTAAACCGGTCCGTGGTGCAAAAATGGTTGGGGACCGCTGGTGTACAACATGTCTATTTTGCAGGTTCTATTTTTGGCAAAGTACAAAGAATTGCACCTTGTTGAGAATAAAAAAGAATCTCGATGCAAAAATTTGTTTTCCACAAAAAATATCTCACAAAAAAAGCTGTGCTGCGCCATGTTTGACGTCAATCGTGGACTTTTCAACAATGAATACAAGAGAACAGAAACTTTTTCAAGTGGGTCAAATGAACATTTCAGTCATGTGAAGAACTTTGGATGTTGACAGTTGGTAGAAATGAATATTACACATTACCTTTCCAACATACTGAGCCTCAGGTCCAATATGTTCCTCTAAGACAAAGAACTGGTTCCATATCCAGCCTCTCTTGAGTCGATGGTGGACGTCCTTTTCAGTGTCTGGGTGTTTAGTCTGGTTCCTGGCTGGTGTTCTGATAGGCTTAGGCTGAGCTTTGGGAGTCCTCGACTGGGGTTGTAGAAGCCTGAGGTGGGGCTGGTGCTGGGGAGTCCCATAGCTACTCTGGAGAATACAGAAGCAGGCCAGCACAGGACAGAGGCAGACAGGGATTCTCATGGTAGAGCCAGCTGTTCTGGAGGTCTCCTCTGTACCTGCTGGAGCCTACTCACGCTCAGAGAGCTCCAAGAGGACTTGTCTCAGTAATACCACTGACTGCTGATCAAACCAGCCCAATGAACAAGTCAAGTCCATTGTTCAGATTTGTATACACACTGAAGTGGAGGTGAGCGGAGTGGTGAAGTGGAGAAAAGTTTCTGCGCTCCGTGATCGACCAAACGGCTATCCTTTACTAGAGGTCACCAAAGATGGGAGCAGGTTGCCATGCATACTTGACCTCCTGTTAAAGAGAAGACATTCCATCAGTACAATGTTGGCAGAAATCAAGTGAAGAATGACACAAAACTTAGTTGTTTGACACAATAAAGAGCTTGAATTAACCAAACAGCAGGTGGTCTCTACCCAAGTTGGTGATGACAAACTTCCTGAATGTTTGAGCGTGTGGATTTTCATGAAATGACATTTGTGTGACTGATTCAGAGATTTCAGACAGTAACATCCTTGTTCTCTGAATACATTCAGCTTTGCCTGCCGTAGGTGGCGGATCTAGGGTATCAGGCGCCCGTGGGCAGATTACTGTTGTGTGCCCCGCCCACCTCCACCGAGAAGACTTAGAACAAGCAAAACTCTTAGCATAGTTTTTCATATGGATGCAATTATTTTTTATTTTGATTTATTAATATAATGTAAAAAATTGCACTACTTCTAACCCCTTTGAAGCTTCATTTCAGTATCAATTATAACTCCATACATGAACAGAGTCCTCCTTTTGTGTGGATGTGTGGGCATGCATATGTGGTGTATGTTTGGGTTTCTGTTTTTATTGGTCATAAGACAACAAAGCACATTAGTGTACTATACCTGACCTTGACTATAGAATTTTTCTTACATTGTTACATCAATAGAATATCTAGCAACAGACAATTCAACAAGTTTCCTTGAGTTATTGGAGACATTTATCTGAAACACTCCATATACTTATCTATGATCAAGTAAATAAATAATAATTTGCGTTCCTCTCGGGAATTAAATGTAGACTGGACATGGATAGCCTATCCTCTGTCCTTTGTATGACCAATGATCCAGACCAGGGCATCTATGGAGAGTTTGGATGATTGCTTGCTTGTTTTGCTGTTCATAGACACGCCTGTTCAAAGACACTCCTGCAGCAAAACACAGTAAGATCCAAGGATCTAAGGTCCAAAAAGCAATTGAAAATTGGATGAGCATCATTGCTAATGAAGATGATCATTTGAAACCCCAAGCAGCTCTTGAGAGAAGCACTGCGAGAGGGACTCACAGGAAGACTGGAATCACGTCTTCCAGACTTGTACCTACAGTGCACCGCACACTCACATTATAGGATGCTGAGTTAGACTGTTAAAACATTATTGTTTTCCCACGCAATTGTCTTCACGCAATTGTCTTCCCACAAATGAGCCTTTAGCCATATCCACCATATCCACCTTGTAAAATCACAAGGAGTTCAATACCTACAGTTTGCCTTCTGGGCTTGTTTGTAATCACAGCCTTCTGTTTCATTCACAGACTAACACTGCTTTTATCAGGATTGCTGCTGCTACTGCTGTTGATTATGGACAGTTTTTTGCTAACAACCAGTTTCCTCATTGTGGTGATTTGGTAGTTCTAGGTTGGGTTATAGGCAGCAGAATACATGAATGGTTAGATTTTCTTGAAATCTAGCAGTAATCTGGATCTCTTTAGTGACAGTTTTGTTTAGTTTAGTTTTGTGGAACAGGACAAATGCTGATTATGAAAGAAAGAAAAAGAAAAAGTATTATGTAGAACAGGCATGGAAAAACTACGACCCACGAGCCATGTCCTGCCCGTCAGGCTTTTCAAACTTGTTCAAACTATATATCAAATCGCTTTAACGATCTGTTATCTAATCACATTAATTTTGTCTTCCCTGCAATTGCCGCATGTCCCCCGCTGATAACGAAAGCTAACATTATGCTACCAAGAATCAAATGAAATAACATTGTGTATGGTGGACAAACAGAAAATATAATTGTACATTATGTTTGAAAAAAAAGACTATCTATCTTGCCAGCTAAGTCATTGTCCCCAATTGTCCCCCCCAAGTCACTCCTTGAAATTATATGTTAGCTTGTTAGTCTTTCAAAATAGTAAACGGAGGCTGCGACTGCGTTTTAGTTGTTATGGTTTCTTATTTCAGACACTTTATACAGGCTCATAGTCTTGAGTTATGGTTACTTATTTACATTAGATTAACATTTATTATTTTATCCAAAGCAACTTCCAAGAGAGAGCTTTACAAAAGAGCATTGGTCACTGATCATAACAATGTGATAGTGCCCAAACATTGCAGGTTATGAAACAAACGTGTGAAACCAAACAAGTGCTAAAGGGAAGCGCCGCAAGAGCATGAAGTTAAACAAGTTACAATTACATGGCATGCATCCCAAACATGCAATAGTGTACCTGTAGGAAAGCAAGTAATAATAATAAAGCGGGTACCAAAATTCCAAATCAGTTTAGAACTGGGCAACAAGGCCCTCAATAAGAGTCATTATTATTTTAGACACTTTGTAAAGGGTCATACTCTATAGAACATACAGTTTTGCTGAAACTACTTAGTAGATGTCTATATATCACCTGATGGACACCCTTGTAGCTAATCAGGAACTGAGTATCACCCAGACCATATAATGGGGGAGGTCAGATGGCTCAACGGGCTAAGACGTTATGTCCTTGGGCAAGACACTTCACGCTACTTGCCTCAGGGAAAATGTCCCTGTACTTACTGCAAGTTGCTTTGGATAAAAGCATCTGCTAAATGAATACATGTAAATGTAAATATATAATGCCTGTTAAAGGTCATACATCATGATTTTTATATTAGCACAAATACACACTCCAGCCATCTGCTCCTCAGCTGGCCCCCCTGTCAAATTTTAGAACTCTGTATGGCCCCCCAGTCAAAAAGTTTGCACACCCATGATGTAGAAAAACGATATTTGAGAAAGGATAAAGAAGCTCTGTACATGTGATCATCTTACATTCCAGCAGAGGCTCATCAAACTTTATCCAATGTAACACACAATAAAGGAGTGGAATTGAACCTGGGACCTTGATCACAGTCAATTGCTCTCACTACTGAGCTACACTCTACACACCCCCAGCATCACAGAGGCAGATGTCTGGCACAGACAATGAGTATACATCATTCTGACAACAGCAGGCAGACTAGTACCTAGCCTCCACCTTCATCCCCACAGTCTCATGCCAATCTCTTAAACATCTTAAACTGATCAGTCAGCGAAGAGGATAATGGATGTCATGGGATACAAGAGCTCTCACAGCCCCAAAACATACACTTTTAAAAGGTCTGGTAATCAACACAGTCTATCAGGGTGAGAGTTTATGGACGGTGGGGTTGACAAATGTTCAGCTGGATAGTATTTTCAGTTCTCTAGCTCTGATTTCTTTTCCAAGCAGGCTGCGGGAAGTGACGATATAGGGAGAAGCTGAAGTGAAAGGATTTCCCCTGGAAGGCAAGCAGGGTCCTGCTGCCTCTGCCACACCATCAGAGAGCTGATGGGGATGAGATGAGGGCTTCACTCTTGCTTGGGAATGTAATAGAGACCGTGCACATAAAAATACACTACTATCCAGAATTGATAAAACAGTAACACTGCAGAGAATGAGTGTTCCCTTGAACACTTTAAATCCCACATACACTCACATTCACAAACACGTGAACACGCTCTCTGTATCTCCAAGGTGAAAATATATAAATACAAATAACTGATTCCTGACTGAGACTGAGAAAGAAAATCACCCACCATGAGCTAACAGCATGCAACCCAAGACAGACAGAGGAGCTACAGTCTGACAAGCCTGGCAGGACAGAAAGCGCTGGATAGTTCTCTCCTTACCTCGCCTGATACTGTGTTCTGTGGACATACTCCCCTCTCTCATTTGGCATTCTGTCCTTTTCCCTTGCTTTCTTTACCCTCCATTTCTTCTACTTTCTCACATGCTGGGTGTATGTTTTGCTCCCTGTTTCTGTTATTATCTCTGTATCTCTGTCTCCCGCTGCCTCCGTCTCTCACTCGCTTTTTTTGCCATGTATGTCTATTTATCTTCCTCTCGGTCTCTGATGCTATCCCATGCAGACTACCTCAGTAGAATCACTCCCCACTCTACCAGGTTGCTGCATCGCTCTCTGCTGCAGCTGTACAGAATCAAGCTCCGATTGGCTGCTTGCACATACACACTCCCACCCACATACACACACACTCACAGGTACACATAATACACTGAATGCTTGAACACACAGGCATTTGTGTGCACTGCGCACGCACACAAATTCTATCCATGTTTTCATCCCAGTCTCTGCTCTCTCTGTCTCTTTCCCTCTGTAACACTTCTTGTTTCCCCCAAATCTGATGGCAGTCTGAGGTGTGGAGCCCCAGAGTGGCATGTCCACATTAGGTCCAGGGCTGGTGTCACTCCTGAAGGAAACCTAATTAATAATCTAGTAAGGGGAGTGAGAAGGGGAATAAGTAGAGGGGGCAGAGATGGATGAGGGAGGAAAGGAAGAGTGATATGAACAACCAGAGTGAGAAGCCCCTCCAGACCACCAGACATTTTTAACTGAGATGACTGCCAGGGTGTCGGCACATGAAAAAATTAGTGGAGGGTTGATGAAGTGCTGTGTGTGTAGTTAGGGAGAGGGGAGTTTAGGCTGTTTGTGCAAGAGAGCTATAGAGCTTCTAGGGGAAGATATATTTTTACATATCATAGCCCAGTAAAGTAGGTAATCAAACCATCACACCTGACTCACAATCCATCCATCATTTAGTACCCAGTATGTCCTGTAATGGAATATTTTGATGTTCCATAGTTGTACTATCAGATTGTTATAAGTTGTGTTGATGTTTTGAAAATGCATTATATATGCTACACTTCCCCCACAGACAGGACACAGCACAGACTTGCTTATTCTATCAATACAAATGCAGGCTCCTAGACAGAAGACCTGGGCGACCACCCTCCTTTGAAAGTGCTAATCAACTAGTTTATCCTATCAATACAGTTGCGTGAGACAAAAGGCCTGGAAGATCACCCTCCTTTGAAAGTGCTAATCAACTGTTGTCAACTGTATTCTATCAATGCCATTGTGTAGACATAAGGTCTGGAAACTCCTCACCCCCACCTTCCTCCCCTTTGGAACCGCTTCTGACAAGAATGTGGGGAGGGGCGGTTCAAAGGGTATATATGCATGCCTGGATGAGGCCGCGGGGGCCGACCCTCGAGAATTCAATTGTGTCTACGAGGCCAGGTCATACAAATCTGCTTATGTGTATCTTGTCTGTCTTCATGTGATATTATTGCAATACCCTGTTTCTTGTTAAAGGTTCAATAAATTTGCATTTAACAAACTTAACAAACTTTGTGTCCTTACAACGTCCGAAACCAAAAAGTTCCCTTCACAGTCCCCAAACTCTCTCTCTCTTTTTATCACACATACACCCACACGCACATCCTTATTTCAGGGCTAGGAATAGTGATATATTGTTTCAACTAAAGTTATTTATTCACACTTGTCAAGTGTGTGTGCTGGGTGTTGTTGTTTTCTATTTCCGAGGTTTATTGTGAGATTTCCCCAAAATAGTAATAAGAATGTTTTATTAAGACTGTACTTTAGAAATGAATGAAGACAGATTGAAAAATGTATAGTTATAACACATAAATTAAATTTTAAAGTGAGGATAGATTCACAGAGTCCCAAAAGATACGAAGCTTCATTATGTTATCAGACTCAAAAAATGTCAAACATGGTTCAGCAATCATTACAGTGCACACAAAACTACAAAACCATATCAAGTGTAATTAGAGTAAGCTGCTCACCAAAAATTCTGCTTCTTACTTTGAGATTTAAGTTTGTAAATGCACTCCATCCATATGTGTAGCATCTGCCTTTCTTAGCATCCAACTGTCATTTCTCCGTAGAAAGTTATTGGGTGGACAATGATAGGAACCCCTGGCTAACTTTAGAAAATTAGGAAAGTAACATTTCAAGGTATATCTTTACAGAATGTTATAGTATAGATATGTATCTACATATTACAAAGTTGTAAGTTACAAAGTACAAAGTTGTGACATAGCATTTTTCATTTGTAAAATGTCTGACAGGCATCGAGAGCTAGGTAGACGATAATGGGACCCCTTGCGCTAAACATCTCAGTGTTTTCTCTCCAAGATTTGCAGTTAGGAATGTTATTGACTTATTGTGTGCGTGCTGCAAGGCGCACACTATGCTATTACTAGCGTTTATTTTTGTGTGCGTGCTGCAAGGCGCACACTATGTTATTACTAGCGTTTATTGTGTGCGTGCTGCAAGGCGCACACTATGTTATTACTAACGTTTATTATTATTATTGTGTGCGTGCTGCAAGGCGCACACTATGTTATTACTAGCGTTTATTGTGTGCGTGCTGCAAGGCGCACACTATGTTATTACTAGCGTTTATTATTATTATTGTGTGCGTGCTGCAAGGCGCACACTATGTTATTACTAGCGTTTATTGTGTGCGTGCTGCAAGGCGCACACTATGTTATTACTAGCGTTTATTATTATTATTGTGTGCGTGCTGCAAGGCGCACACTATGTTATTACTAGCGTTTATTGTGTGCGTGCTGCAAGGCGCACACTATGTTATTACTAGCGTTTATTATTATTGTGTGCGTGCTGCAAGGCGCACACTATGTTATTACTAGCGTGTATTGTGTGCGTGCTGCAAGGCGCACACTATGTTATTACTAGCGTTTATTATTATTATTGTGTGCGTGCTGCAAGGCGCACACTATGTTATTACTAGCGTTTATTATTGTGTGCGTGCTGCAAGGCGCACACTATGTTATTACTAGCGTTTATTATTATTGTGTGCGTGCTGCAAGGCGCACACTATGTTATTACTAGCGTTTATTATTATTATTGTGTGCGTGCTGCAAGGCGCACACTATGTTATTACTAGCGTTTATTGTGTGCGTGCTGCAAGGCGCACACTATGTTATTACTAGCGTTTATTATTATTATTGTGTGCGTGCTGCAAGGCGCACACTATGTTATTACTAGCGTTTATTATTATTGTGTGCGTGCTGCAAGGCGCACACTATGTTATTACTAGCGTTTATTGTGTGCGTGCTGCAAGGCGCACACTATGTTATTACTAGCGTTTATTATTATTGTGTGCGTGCTGCAAGGCGCACACTATGTTATTACTAGCGTTTATTATTGTGTGCGTGCTGCAAGGCGCACACTATGTTATTACTAGCGTTTATTATTATTGTGTGCGTGCTGCAAGGCGCACACTATGTTATTACTAGCGTTTATTGTGTGCGTGCTGCAAGGCGCACACTATGTTATTACTAGCGTTTATTATTATTGTGTGCGTGCTGCAAGGCGCACACTATGTTATTACTAGCGTTTATTATTATTATTCTTACGCCGTTTTTTTGGCTCAAAACACCTACCAGAGTTTTTGACGCATATACACAAAAGTTATATCAAAACGTGCGGCTCGGCCCCGACATGTGTGCTATGATTTTTCTAAGACTTTTGGCGAACAATTTTGCCAAAAATTGCCAAAAACCACACCAAAAAAATGAATGGGTGTCAATGGAGAGAATGTTTGAGAACTAGAGTGGATGATGTCATCGCTAGAGTGTAGAGGAGAGAGAAAAATCAGTGAAAAAATAAAACATATTCGACTACCATGGCCTCAAATGCACCACTACAGACACAATTTATACATAGAAACGTAGGAAAATGTGTCCTCTAGCTCACACTTGCTTTACTTTATCTGTCAGATTTATTGTTTTAGCTTGACATGCGAAAATTCGGCCGCAGCACCCATGAACAGCCTCATAGACTCCCATGTTAAGAGTGGTGGGATAGTAACTAATAAGAAAGAAAACGAACACTTTTTAGAATTGCTCCCAAGAGCACATTTCTTCACTTGTCAACACAAAATGCCTATGTAGACGTTCAGGAAGGGCTCAGCCTGCTTCACGTTAACCTGGTTTTATGATTGGAAACACGGTTTGGCCAGAAATCCTTCCTGTTCGAGGGGTGCTGTAAGCCTTTTCTATCTGTCTGTTCAACTGTCAGCTGCAACTCATTAGTTCGTTACTTAGCAACGTGCTTGAAAGAGGAGAGACGGTGGCCACGAATGACGGTGGCTATTTTATGAACAGTAATTCATTTCACATTTAATAACTTTCATTGGAGGATATTTACTGGAGGAATCAAATTGGCTCTTTTTGTTTCGGGTGTATTTATAAACTGTACTCCAACTCAACTCTTCCTCTCTAGCTCTAAGTCTCTAAGGTAAGCGAACATCTTTTTCAACTCTTTCGCTAGCATGCTATCTAAAATGTAGGTTTTTGACTTCTTTAACATTTGGGCTCATAGGTATTCATGTGCTTATCAGTCAGGATTTACAACTGACATTCCAACTAGCTGTAAAGATATGCTGTTTGCTAACATTAGCGACCAATGCTGAAATTAGTGCTTAAGCTAATTGCTAGTGCATCAGCATATGTTTCGCTAGCATGCTATATAAGATGTGGGTTTTTGACTTCTTTAACATTTGGGCTTATATGTATTCATGTGCTTATCAGTCAGGACGGTGGTGGAGGGTTGTAAGGAGGTTAGTGGGGGGGGGTTATTTGTGTGCATTTTCATCGTTTAGGGTCGTTTTCGGAGGTGGGGGGGCGTTCGGCGTTCGCGGGGGGCGGGGGGGCTCGTGCGGGTGGGTTTGAGGGCAGGGTTCATGTGGTGGGGTCCATAGGAATCTAACGAGATATTGGGGAGGTGTGTGGGAGGTCGGGTTGATGAGCTATGAGCCTATTTGGGGGAGAGGTTTGACAATCGCGAATGATTTAGTTTCACTTTCAAGCGGAGATTGTGACGTTGCGGGGGGCTCGGGGGGGGGGGGCGATTTCGGAGGGGTTTGAGGCCAGAGTTAATGTGGTGGAGTCCAGACAAATCGAACCAGGTATTGGGGAGGTGTGTGGGTGGTTGGGATCGGCAGTTCCATAGAGAAACAGTGGGGATTAAATACAGGTCTTTTAGGAATTGCTATTTAAATTGTTGGGGGGGGCTTGCTGTAAAACATTCATAATCGTCTGGATACTGGTTGACCTTGCAAACTATTGGCTAGTGTTGTATGGGGAGTCCTGTAGTCCTGTAGTTTATAGATGATTGAACCTGTGTGTCTGCTACTAAGTGATTCATTGCACTGAATGGTTTGATTGACAGTTCATCATTAAGTCATTAATGTAGAGACTGCCTGTGTGTATGCACATATATGTATCTATCTATATATATATATATATATATATATACATATGTGTATGTGTGTATGTGCGTGTGTGTATGTGTATGTGCGTGTGTGTTTTTCTCAATTAATGTTGGATAAAAAGCACTGTTTTTGTTAGTGTGATATCAGAACTGTGTGACCTAGTGCTTTTTGTGAATTTTGATGCTAGCTTATTGCTGAATCCTGACTATTACTATGCTACTGAACTGTAATGTAAAGTGCTACCTGACACAGAGTGACCAATTGTTTACTGAATTTTTTTCTAGTTGTGTGCGTGCTGCAAGGCGCACAATATGTTATTACTAGCGTTTATTATACTTATTCTTACGCCGTTTTTTGGCTCAAAACACCTACCAGAGTTTTTGACGCATATACACAAAAGTTATATCAAAACGTGCGGCTCGGCCCCGACATGTGTGCTATGATTTATCTAAGACTTTTGGCGAACAATTTTGCCCAAAAATTGCCAAAAACCACACCAAAAAAATGAATAGGTGTCAATGGAGAGAATGTTTGAGAGGTAGAGTGGTGATGTCATCGCTAGAGTGTGGAGAAGAGAGAGAATTGTGTTTAAAAAATAAAACGTATTTGACTACCATGGCCTCAAATGCACCACTACAGACACAATTTATACATAGAAACGTAGGAAAATTTGTCCTCTAGCTCACACTTGCTTTACTTTATCTGTCAGATTTATTGTTTTAGCTTGACATGCGAAGATTCGGCCGCAGCACCCATGAACAGCCTCATAGACTCCTATGTTAAGAGAGGCGGGGCTGTAACTGAAAAGATAGAAAATGAACACTTTTTAGAATTGCTCCCAAGAGCACATTTCTTCACTTGTCAACACAAAATGCCTATGTAGACGTTCAGGAAGGGCTCAGCCGGCTTCACGTTAACCTGGTTTTATGATTGGAAACACGGTTTGGCCAGAAATCCTTCCTGTTCGAGGGGTGCTGTAAGCCTTTTCTCTGTCTTTCGAACTGCCATGACAGTTCCAGCTGCAACTTATTAGTTCGTTACTTAGCAACGTGCTTGAAAGAGGAGAGACGGTGGCCACGAATGACGGTGGCTATTTTACGAACAGTAATTCATTTCACATTTAATAACTTTAATTGGAGGATATTTACTGGAGGAATCAAATTGGTTCTTTTTGTTTCGGGTGTATTTATAAACTGTACTCCAACTCAACTCTTCCTCTCTGGCTCTAAGTCTCTAAGGTAAGCAAACATCTTTTTCAACTCTTTCGCTAGCATCCTATCAAAAATGTCGGTTTTTGACTTCTTTAACATTTGGGCTCATAGGTATTCATGTACTTACCAGTCAGGATTTACAACTGACATTCCAACTAGCTGTAAAGATATGCTGTTTGCTAACATTAGCGACCAATGCTGAAATTAGCGCCTAAGCTAATTGCTAGTGCATCAGCATATGTTTTGCTAGCATGCTATCTAAGATGTGGGTTTTTGACTTCTTTAACATTTGGGCTTATGTATTCATGTGCTTATCAGTCAGGACGGTGGTGAAGGGTTGTGGGGAGGGTTATTTGTGTGCATTTTGACCGTTTATGGTTGTTTTCGGAGGGGGGGGGGGGGGGGCGATCGGCGTTCGCGGGGGGCGGGGGGCTCGTGCGGGGAGGTTTGAGGGCAGGGTTCATGTGGTGGGGTCCATAGGAATCTAACAAGATATTGGGGAGGTGTGTGGGAGGTCGGGATCGGCAGTTAATGGAGTTGCCGCTCCATAGAGAAACAGTGGGGATTAAATACAGGTCTTTTAGGAATTGCTATTGAAATTGTTGGGGGGGCTTGCTGTAAAACATTCATAATCGTCTGGATACTGGTTGACCTTGCAAACTATTGGCTAGTGTTGTATGGGGAGTCCTGTAGTTTATAGATGATTGAACCTGTGTGTCAGCTACTAAGTGATTCATTGCACTGAATGGTTTGATTGACAGTTCATCATTAAGTCATTAATGTACAGACTGCCTGTGTGTATGCACATATATGTATATATCTGTAGATATATATATATGTGTGTGTGTGTGTGTGTGTGTGTGTGTGTGTGTGTGTGTGTATGTGCGTGTGTGTATGTGTATGTGCGTGTGTGTTTTTCTCAATTAATGTTGGATAAAAAGCACTGTTTTTGTTAGTGTGATATCAGAACTGTGTGACCTAGTGCTAGCATATTGCTGAATCCTGATTTGTTACATGTTTGATTGCATGTGGATTGATTTGACATTTAACACAGCTGTATAACTTTATAATGTTATCTGATATTTATAATGCGGTATCATTTTGATAAAAGGTGTATTTCTAATACCAAAGTCATAGCCATTGATGGCCTAATTCTGGCATTGGATGTATTTGGGTCATTTTACACTCTAAGTTTTTGAAAGCATTTATCACTATTATCAAATTAGAACCAAACTATTACTATGCTACTGAACTGTAATGTAAAGTGCTACCTGACACAGAGTGACCAATTGTTTACTGCTTGCTTACTACTTAAACTTAAACTGTGGCAGTGTGCTCAAGTGGAGCTGTCTTTAATCCTGCTGAAATTAGTGTTTACGCTACTACTAGTGCATCAGCATATGAACACCTGTTGAAAGCTTGATCAGTCACATACCTAAGCAATGGTAGAAGTCATATTGTGAAAATTACTCAACAGTGTCAGTGATGTATGGGGGAGAGTCCCGGGCCAGAGTCACGCACACTCAAAATTTCTTTAGGAATTTTTTTCTAGTTTTACTTATTCTTACGCCGTTTTTTTGGCTCAAAACACCTACCAGAGTTTTTGACGCATATACACAAAAGTTATATCAAAACGTGCAGCTCGGCCCCGACATGTGTGCTATGATTTTTCTAAGACTTTTGGCGAACAATTTTGCCCAAAAATTGCCAAAAACCACACCAAAAAAATGAATAGGTGTCAATGGAGAGAATGTTTGAGAGGTAGAGTGGTGATGTCATCGCTAGAGTGGAGAGGAGACAGAAAAATCCGTGAAAAAATAAAACATATTCGACTACCATGGCCTCAAATGCACCACTACAGACACAATTTATACATAGAAACGTAGGAAAATGTGTCCTCTAGCTCAAACTTGCTTTACTTTATCTGTCAGATTTATTGTTTTAGCTTGACATGCGAAGATTCGGCCGCAGCACCCATGAACAGCCTCATAGACTCCCATGTTAAAAGTGTCAGGAAAATTTCAGGAGGAAAACAAACCTAACACTTTTTAGAATTGCTCCCAAGAGCACATTTCTTCACTTGTCAACACAAAATGCCTATGTAGACGTTCAGGAAGGGCTCAGCCTGCTTCACGTTAACCTGGTTTTATGATTGGAAACACGGTTTGGCCAGAAATCCTTCCTGTTCGAGGGGTGCTGTAAGCCTTTTCTCTCTGTCCAACTGCCATGACAGTTGCAACTGTCACCAGCTGCAACTCATTAGTTCGTTACTTAGCAACGTGCTTGAAAGAGGAGAGACGGTGGCCACGAATGACGGTGGCTATTTTACGAACAGTAATTCATTTCACATTTAATAACTTTAATTGGAGGATATTTACTGGAGGAATCAAATTGGCTCTTTTTGTTTCGGGTGTATTTATAAACTGTACTCCAACTCAACTCTTCCTCTCTGGCTCTAAGTCTCTAAGGTAAGCGAACATCTTTTTCAAGTCTTTCGCTAGCATGCTATCAAAAATGTAGGTTTTTGACTTCTTTAACATTTGGGCTCATAGGTATTCATGTGCTTATCAGTCAGGATTTACAACTGACATTCCAACTAGCTGTAAAGATATGCTGTTTGCTAACATTAGCGACCAATGCTGAAATTATCCCTTAAGCTGATTGCTAGTGCATCAGCATATGTTTCACTAGCATGCTATCTAAGATGTGGGTTTTTGACTTATTTAACATTTGGGCTTATATGTATACATGTGCTTATCAGTCAGGACGGTCGTGGAGGGTTGTGGGGAGGGTAGTGGGGGGGTTATTTGTGTGCATTTTGACCGTTTAGGGTCGTTTTCGGAGGGGGGGGGGCGATCGGCGTTGGCGGGGGGCGGGGGGGCTCGTGCGGGGGGGTTTGAGGGCAGGGTTCATGTGGTGGGGTCCATAGGAATCTAACAAGATATTGGGGAGGTGTGTGGGAGGTCGGGATCGGCAGTTAATGGAGTTGCCGCTCCATAGAGAAACAGTGGGGATTAAATACAGGTCTTTTAGGAATTGCTATTTAAATTGTTGGGGGGGGCTTGCTGTAAAACATTCATAATCGTCTGGATACTGGTTGACCTTGCAAACTATTGGCTAGTGTTGTATGGGGAGTCCTGTAGTCCTGTAGTTTATAGATGATTGAACCTGTGTGTCTGCTACTAAGTGATTCATTGCACTGAATGGTTTGATCATCATTAAGTCATTAATGTACAGACTGCCTGTGTGTATGCACATATATGTATCTATCTATACATATATATATATATGTGTGTGTGTATGTGTGTGTATGTGCGTGTGTGTGTATGTGTATGTGCGTGTGTGTTTTTCTCAATTAATGTTGGATAAAAAGCACTGTTTTTGTTAGTGTGATATCAGAACTGTGTGACCTAGTGCTAGCTTATTGCTGAATCCTGATTTGTTACATGTTGGATTGCATGTGGATTGATTTGGCATTTAACACAGCTGTATAACTTTATAATGTTATCTGATATTTATAATGCGGTATCATTTTGATAAAAGGTGTATTTCTAATATCAAAGTCATAGCCATTGATGGCCTAATTCTGGCATTGGATGTATTTGGGTCATTTTACACTCTTAAGTTTTTGAAAGCATTTATCACTATTATCAAATTAGAACCAAACTATAACTATGCTACTGAACTGTAATGTAAAGTGCTACCTGACACAGAGTGATCAATTGTTTACTGCTTGCTTACTACTTAAACTTAAACTGTGGCAGTGTGCTCAAGTGGAGTTGTCTTTAATCCTGCTGAAATTAGTGTTTACGCTACTACTAGTGCATCACCATATGAACACCTGTTGAAAGCTTGATCTGTCACATACCTAAGCAATGGTAGAAGTCATATTCAGAAAATGACTCAACAGTGTCATTGATATATGGGGGAGAGTCCCGGGCCAGAGTATCGCACACTCAAAATTTCTTTAGGAATTTTTTTCTAGTTTTGAATTTATAATTTATACTTTAGCTTTTTTTCAAACAGAAGCCACAAAATCATCCCAATTAAGTTCATTATTTAGCAACGTTAAATACTGGTTTGAATCAAGCATCCCCTAAAGGCTAAAGGCATGTGAAAGCTCTAAACAGCCATTAGACATGACAGGGCCCCATTATCCAGTATCTTAATTTGGCTTCAGTGTTACAAGCTGTCAGGAAGCATCCCATTCACAAGTAAAACATGGATTAGTCTATCTGACTTAAGTAGGTAAATCTAATTAGCATCGAAAGTCAGTGGAGGATTAGAAGCCTAATTACTGAAATAGGATTGGAATGTTCAATTGTACTTATCACCAAGTTAAAGTTAAGAGCACGTTCACAGGTATTCATTGAGATAGACTGTACCGACTCCTACAGTCTCGTACTCGTAACTCATATGTGTTATTGGTGTTGTTATCAACAACAGAAATGGTGAATGCTTTTTTTTTTTTACTTAAGTATTGTTACAATTTATTTAGGCCACGTGCCCTTTTTATTTTGACATTAGTAGAGCAATGGATATGTAATGAGAGTTTATCTGAAGTAATTTCCTAAACATACCTACAGTGAGGTCGGATTTAAGATGGGGAATGTGAAACTGTGTGGTTAATGAGCCACCTTCTAGACAAACGACAATTAGAAAAGGGGACACCCTGCAGTGTGCGAACACTGTGCAGATAAATGTCACATTGAAATTCTGGTACGAGGACAGCGGCATTAGCTGCAGATAAAGGATGGGCCCGGCGCGGCCTAATTTGTTTCTGCTAGTGGAGCCCAGGAGTTGTTTGAGAGAGATTACACGGGCCTACTAGTGCTTGTCTGAACCTGGACACTGAGGAAGTCTAAAGGACCATGGCTGCTCCAAGGTCGCCACACTCCCTGAGACTGGGCAGAGAGCGGTGGCCCTTGGAAGCACAGATGGATTATTGTTACTTGAGTGCTAAAGGACTGTCCCCTTGTCCTTCGTTTACTTAAAAAAAAACATTATTCATTAGATCTGATGTATCAGAAATACATAAATGTTCTAGAACAATTCTTTGTTCACTGAATCTCGAAGATTAATTTAATTGTTTCTTGTCTCCCTGTACCCAACAAAACATGGTAGCCAGGCCGACCATTAGATGGAAGTTATCGCTTTCCTGTCCTTCACCACAAAGCTGGAAGCACTAGAGTGTGCCTCTTACATCACATAGCGTTCTCATCATTGTTCCCCCTCTTCTTTCTTTTCCACTTAGCCTCACACTCTAGTGGAAGGTTTGTACCTCTCATCCTTCACTGCCCCTGTCAGACCGTGAGCGGCTGGATGATGTCCAAGAAAAACTTTTGGTCAACTTTTGAAATACCCCCACTTCCTATACTGTCCCTTGGTCTCTCCCGGAACCTTTATGATGGCGCTGTGCCCCCGGGGGAATCTTTTGGCCGTGCACACATCGGACCGGAAAGGTAAGTGTTAAGCAACTACAACGTACCTCATCACCATAGCACTAACTTACTCACTTACAGCTGATTATATTGCACACACATATTCACCAATACTTCTACAGTACTCCTCTAATTTTCCTCTCTTCTTGCAGGCGGAGCCGATTGCACGTCACTCCCGTACCTGCCTGACAGTATACAATAAACCGCGGTCACGAGGTTCCTCACAAGCTCACACACATTCAATAAATAACGTTAAATATCTGGAAAATGTGCAACTACGCAATGTGCAAAATGTATTGTGCAAATCATGGCAAATAAAGTGCTACTGTGACTCAAGTGCAATGTGCGATTATTACTATCACCTACGTTGTTGTTGTTGTGCCAATAAATACAGTTACCACATGTGCAAAATATACAGGTAACGAACTGCGCTTCGTTACAGCCCCCCTCACACACCTGCTCTATGAAATTATGTATGAAACGCTGTGCATGTGTAAGAGAGGTCGAGGGGGCGAGAAAATGAGGAAAAGAAAGACTGGTAGACAGAAAGGATTGGGCACAGGAAGAGTGTGTTGATGTTTGTCCAAATTTTCAAATGTGCCTAAAGCACATCTGTCATCTGCCTTTCCTGTCATTCCCCACTCTCCCCTCCCTCCATCTGCCCATGACCGTGGTGTCAGATGAAATAAAAATGGAGTGATGCGCTCTTCCTAAGGTCTGACACTCCAGTATCTCATCCCTCCTGAACTCACCTAAACAGTGCTTGTGGTCATCCCCCCTGACAACTGTGTGGGAGTGTGGGTGATGGAGAAAAGACATGGCAGTTGGAGTTAAGATCAATCTCTGGTTAGCTGACCTGAGGGGCACACAGCATTAGAAGATGGTGCTTGTCATTAGAGGTCTAAAGGTTTAAACCTACACATCCTGTGTTAAGCTGCAAAATATTTAAAGGTCATCCTATATGCCAAATAATTGCTTGCTGTACCTGGGAAAACAGCACTGTCCTAAGTACGTGTCGTAACAAGGTCATTACGTTACATTGGAGAAGGAAAGGGCAGCACTTTTGGCGACAGACTCAGTTCAAATCTTCCCACGAGGCAAACATAGATTACAAGTGTCTGCTACTTTCGGGCATTTACTGGAGATTACACTGCAGAACAAACCCCCCCTCTGTTCCATTGAGTGACAGTAACTCAAGAGTGTGAATGCATGTTGGCTTTTGTTTGGCCTGCCCAAGGCGTGAGTAGAAGTCAGTCATGTTACCTTGTTACTCACTGGCCTGGTTATAACCAACCTAGACGTTTCCGCTTTGCAGTCTCCTGCAACAATAGAAACAGCCGTTTTCACATTAGGCATACAGCTATGCAGGGTGTGTCCCCTCCGACCCCTAGGCTGTCCAAGCACCAAGAACCCATGTGACAGGGGACAGCTGAGGAAAGCTCTTCATCGTTGATTTCACCTCTGAATCATGAGGGATAGGTGTGGCTGGCTCCTGCCGTGTAATAAAATGCGTTTGGACGAGGCTTCTGTGAGCATCTGCCACTAACTTTCTGCTGAGCACACGGCCAATGTAATTGCCTGAAATACTCAAGAGAGGGAGGAGTGAGAGAGGACAAAAAAGGTGGGAGAAAGAAAAATGCTAGTAGAACTGGCAAAGACCCACACATGCAGAGGGAAAAGAGGCAATCTGGGCTAAATATAGAGTTTCTACTACAGACGTTGTGAGAGGGCTTGTGAAGATATATATATATATATCTTTGCCAAAGATGCAATAAATAGCATATGGTTGAGCACCATCAAGATATTTGTGCTCTATCAATTAATCCTTGAACTAACAGTAAGAGGACATTGTTATATTGTAAAGATAATCTGATGTCAAGTAAAACAGGATGAACAATGATTACAAGAGTGCAAGAGTAAGTAAGCACCAGGAGGATAGAGACAGTCCACAATAATTACTGCTCAGAGATAAAAGCATAGAACCACACCGCAGTCTGGGACCAGGCTGACTAATCAGATGGAGGCGGTAGAGCTTCTCTGCTGTGAGGCGTGAACACACCCAGACTCTAACAAACCTGCTCCACCAGGCTGGCTGACACGGGGCTGCTCTTGTGATGAGCGACCAATTCTGACTGCAAGTTGTTTTTGTTCTCACCCCTGTTTATTTGATGCTCAGGAAACAATAATAGTACTTTTTTCATGCGCACGATCACAAGCGCACCCCTCACGCTCACACTCAATCATACCCCCACGAGTACTCTTGCACCTTATGTGCAATCACAATTATATAAGTGTAAGCAGCTTCAAAGTTCAGTTGCAAGTTATTCAGCCATGCAAAGATGAATTATGTGAGCTATCTATATTTCTACCTTCACGCTTCACTTTTGATATCAGCTGCTTTTAAAAGATGAGTCTATCCTCTAGAGGTACTGTGCTGCACTAATGTAAGAGTGTGCAGAATGGAGATATTGTATAGCACAAATGGTGTGTTCTCCTTGCACTTTCACCATCTATCAACAATTATAAGAGGTTGTATTTTTCTGTTCCAATTCAAAGCTAAAATTCTAATACTTTCTTTTACATGTTTACTGCTTCAGTGCTGATATGCTGAGTAGATTATCTCAGCCACATCACTACTGTTAATGCACTCTAAAGATCTCATTTTACCAGATCCTTTCCTAATAAGGTTAACCTAACCAGATATGCCTCTCAAACAAACAAAAAAAGAAGAAATTTCTCTCCCAGAAAACAAAGAAAACTGATGAAAACAACATGGTCTCACAGCCAGAAATCTCAAAAGTATTCTGACAACAGCATTCCACCTACCTGCTTGTTTTCAGACAAATCTCAGAGCTTCAGCTGAAAGGCTCTGGCTTATGTGACGAGACCCCTGAGAGACAGAGATTCCGAAAGACACCGAATTGGAAGGATAGATGCAGAGGGAGTGACTGAGTGAGTGTGAGACAGAGGCAGAGAACGAGAGAGACGTTGTATCCCAGAAGTCAGAAGGAGAAGCGGATCCTCATCACCAGTCGCTCCAGAGAGCCAGCTGCATGCAACGTCCCCAGCAGAACACCGTAACTAAAAGCTCAGATGGAAAATGCTCCAATACGGTAAGAAGGAAAAAGATTAGAAGGAAAAAAAACATGCTTTTGAGACAGAGAAACAGAAGAGGGAGGCGAGCAGAAGAAAAAGCATGCCTTCTACATCTCGCTCCCTCTCTCTCTCCCTCTCTTTCTATTACACACACACGCACACACACACACACACACACACACACACACACACACACACACACACACACACACACACACACACACAGGGTTTACTCTACTTGTGCCTTCTCCCTTACACACACTCTCTCTCTTGCTTTCTCACACACTCTATAGCTACAGTCACTCTTTGTAAATCCCTGCATCTGTCTCTCTCCCCCCCCCCCCCCCTTCTTTATAAAATTTGTTGCACGCACACACATCCACACATACAAGTACATCCACATTCACCCTCTTCTCTGCTCTTGCACTACTCTCCTCCAACGCAATCAGTTGGGTCAGACAGAAAACTGTGGGAGTGGATTCCAATTTAACCAGGCAATCAATAACCAGGATATCACTGACTTCTCCCTCGCTGTCTGGTTCTGAAGCTCACCCATGCTGCATTACTGTACTTCTACTCACAGCATTACTGCACACCAATTAGAGCCATGAGCTGTGTAAGGATTTTTGTTTTTTAAGAAACCGTTTCAGACACCACTACCAGCGCTGTGTTACATTACATAGGCACACAAGCTCATGTGAGATAAGGGCGGACTTACTGTAAAAATACATTTTCTATCAAGCTAAGTCTGGAAGGTTCAAGGAGGAATTGATTGGTAGCAGGTAGGGAGATTGATCCTGGCGTGTCCCCGGGTTTAACAAAATACTGTTGAACTATTTAATCATCTGTTAAACTGGACTTTAAATGTCCCACTGCCTTATGGGCGCAGCTAGTTCTGGCAACGACACTCGGGCTGCTGCATCATCACTCAGTCATCAAGTCATATCATCATTCATTCACATAACTCATCTCACACTCAGCTTACACCTCACTCATCCAGTACACTATTACGCACACACCGCAGTTCACATGCAGTTACAGCTCAAGCACACAGGTAGCGCTAGCAATCATTCATGAAACACACCTGACACAGGTAGGCAAGCCCATTGGGGCTTCACCCGGTAAGACCGCCTTAAAAGGCGCACGGATAGACAAACACTCACACAGACAGGTTAAGATCATACTGCGCGTCCCACCACCATCCCCTTCTCCCCCGGTTGTCTGTCGTCATGTATATCTGTCTGTTTTCTGTATATCGTCTGCCTGTCTGTATATTGTGTATATCTGTCTGTCCGTCTGTCTGGATTCATGTGTATTGTCTGCCGTCCGGATTTCTGTATATCTGTCTGCCTGTCTGATCTTCTGTGTTTATGTCTGCCTGTCTGGATTCGTTGTATCTGCCGATCTATCAGGGGGATTGTTATATATCTTGCTCCTAGCCTCATGTCATATATATAGGCACGTATGTATCGCTCGTGGCGATTGGGAGCGCCCCCCTTAGATATTCACTCCGCCAAAATCAAAACATATTCCATGTTATGGGTATCAATAAATATCTTTATATCAATAATCACGTGAGTGTCTTGACTGAACTGTCATTCCATGCACAAGCACGGGGGTGGGGGGGGGGGTGAAGTGGTTCTATTAACATTCTGTGGAGAGGAGATAGGATTATTCAAGGCCAGACATTGAGTTTTACTCCCTTATTTACATTTACATGTATTCATTTAGCAGACGCTATTAAAAGCGACTTACAAGAGAGATTGTTGTATATTCATTGAATTTACTCTGTGAATGTAGGACTTCCTCAGTATATATAATGAAATATCTCCTTAGTCTAATCACAACCCACAACTCTGTATCAAGGTGTTGATTGGTTTCAGGTCAAAGGCTGAGTCACCCAATGAATACCGTGCAATGCAGTTGAAGCTGTCATTTGGCATGGATACAATTTGGTCAGTCACTCCATGAACCAATACAACCAACAAGGACAACAAATTTACCTCTCTTTTTCAGAGATTGAATAGATAAAAGACTTAGTTTTGTTCATACAGTACAGTTCATTATGCCTATTGAAAGCCTACACTGTATACCTGCCCAAAGATAACTCTCTGCCTACACTGGTTGGCAATTGAAACTCATTTGACATTTACTTCTGAGTGCCAGTTCTGGAGGAGGAAAACAAGTACTTCCTGTAGATTTATATTCTCACAAAATACTCAAGAATTTAGTTGGGGCGCTGCATGTCAAGAAATATGTTAATAGCTGGTATTCCTCTCATGAGAAGACATTTATGAGCTGGCTCTTTTGACTTTTAAGGACATGAAGAGTTTCTGAGGCATTATTTGAAGCTTTGATTAACTTCAAAAAAAGGAACACAGAACCATCATACAAGCTGCTTACAGGCTTGCTTTAATTCCAACAGAGAACTCAGAATCACCCAAGTTTGAAAAACAAACAGACGACAGAAGTCTAGAAAAGTGGTAGAATGCAGAAAAATACATTCATGACACCCTTTAAGACACACAAACACTGTATATCTACAGACACATGCTCTGTATCTACGCATACAGACACACACTCTGTTATATGCACAAACACACTCCAAATCAGCGCCGGGAGAGTCTGAGGGTCCAGTCTGTCAAAGAGCCCAGCCAGGTCATTGAAGGATGGCCCAAAGTCATTAAGGGATTTCAAGTGATATCTGTCATATGCCTCCAACAACTCAGTGGAGCTCAGTGACTCTGCTATTGACCTGTTTCCCTCATACGCATATGTGGCCAGCGAATTGTAAGGCGGAGCAGAGTAACCCAGGCGGGTCTGCTCGAGGCATTGTTCGCTATAGTCCCTGACCATATCAGCATTGCTTCCCGTGGGAGGGGCTCCATAGGTGAGCTTCTCGCCATGACACAGACAGGTGTGACACAGGTGTGAGGGTGACAGAAGGTTGGGAGGCCTTTGTCCTTGGCGACGTGGGTGTTGCGCAGGGTGCCCATGTCAAAGGCGTGTGTGTCCTCCTCCGGCCGCCTTCGTCATCGTAGTGAGCCACGTTGTCTTGGATGTCCTCTTTGGATGACACAGGGTCTCCTGTTCCTTGTGCTGCCCCAGGCTGCTGTCGAGAACCGGCATCACTGTAACAAAAAAACACTGTCCTTTGACATGTGTGACACACAGTCCTGTTACCAATAAAACACAGACATGCACAGCCTTGTTACAAGTGTAACATACAAACAGTCACAGCCTTTTACCTAGAACTTTCCCTAACTAATGATGACTGTCAATTATAAGCTTTTCTCTTGATCCCATGCTATTTTGTCAAGTATTCCCCATGGCTGACACATGGCCAGGCTGCCAGGGCCAGGCTGCCAGAGAGGAGCAGAAGACACAAGGGGGTGGAGGAGTCCTCAGATTATCTCTTCTGTTCTTCAGACACTCTCCTTCAGCAGGCATGTTCGAACTTGGACAGTTATTGTCTCACTCATAATATTAGGTATTTACACACAAACACATACAAAAAAACACATCAACACTCATAGAGATGCTGCATGTTAACACAAAAGCACAAATATAAAAATATTAATTATTCCTCCCTTTCGCTCTCTCTTTCTTGCCCTGTCTTTCTCTTACACTTTATTTTTCTCTCACACACACACACAGAGTTAACTGAGTCAGTTCATTACTCAGGTAGCAGAATAAAAGACTGCTTCATTGTGCTTTCATCTCCCTCTCAGCTCCAAGTGATTGACAGGCTAGGTAAGCTAGTACAGTATTTCTCAACCAGTGTGCCGCGGCACACTAGTGTGCCGTGAGAGATCGTCAGGTATGCTGTGAAAAATTATCTAATGTCACCTAATTAACCATTGTTGGGTGTCTATGCTGTAATAAAGTGTGGCAGATAATGGAATACTCTCACGATGTATGTTTTACGATCTAAAAGCCCACTGTGTTCGGGGTCTATCACGTTGCTCTGCTCAGTGACCAAAGCTCTTTTGTAAAGCTCCCTATTGTAAGTCGCTTTGGATAAAACATCAGCTAAATTAATAAATGTAAACGGAAATATTCCAGTGTAAAAACAATAGAGTTAGTGCTGCGCAACCACGCACACGCGGCAGTGACAGCGACAGCAAGACAAGCAAGTGACAGTGATGGAGACGGGAAAATGCAAATGCGAACAGGGCCCTGGACAAAATGACCCAGATGAAGGCCCTAGTATGAGTGGTAGTCGCATAGTGAACTTTGTGATGACGCGACCTTTGAAATGTCGCTTATTTGCGTCTTTGTGTGAGGAAATGGAAGCAGAACATAAAGTCTTATTGTTCCACACGGAGGTCCGGTGGTTGTCATGTGTCAAAGTGCCGGCCCGTGTGTATGAACTGCAAGAGGAACTTAACGTTTTTACGAGAGGTCCGATTACTCAAAGCTGCTTGCAAGTGATGAGTGGTGTGCAAAGCTGATATACCTGGCTGATATATTTCATCATCTGAATGAACTGAACACACGGATGCAAGGCAGAAATGAAAACCTGCTTACAAGCACTGATAAAATTTACGGATTCCGTTTAAAGGTGCAGCTCTGGCAACAACATGTGCAGCATGGCAACCTTGAGATGTTCCCACTAACCGAAAAACTGCATGATGATGGCAATCATGCAAAGATGCAATCTTCTGCAATGTGTGAGGTGATTGGCACACATTTGAAAACTCTTAAGGAGAAGTTGTCCTATTATTTCTCTTCAGCCTTCACAGAATGCCTTGACTGGGTTGGGACCCATACAGCTCAGCATCCGTTGCTAGAAAGGACATGACTTTAGGAGCAAGAGGAGCTCATTGAACTGAATCAAGATTATGGTTTAAAGCTAAACTTTGCTGATCTTCCTTTGGACAGTTTATGGTTATCTGTTGCCAAGGAGTTCCCCATTCTGGCCAACAAAGCTATTTGACATTGCTCCTGTTTTCAACCACATATCTGTGTGAGTTGAGCTTCTCAAGCTTGACTGCGATAAAAACTAAAAACAGAGAGACTGAGAGCTGTTGAGGAAGAGCTTGTGTGTCTTTCTACCATTCCTGCCAGGATATCCATTGTGTTCATTGAAACAGGCCCAGGTTTCACACTAAGTGAGTATGAATAAATTTAGAAACTATATTATTAATTATATGTATTATATGTACTGTGTTAAAATGTAATTTTGGTGGTGGTGTGCCACAGGATTTTGTAAATGTAAAAATTATGCTGCGGCTCAAAAAAGGTTGAGAATCACTGAGCTAGTAGACGGATAGTTGAGAATCATTGTTATGCAACTCCGTAAGTTATACTCAATAAAAAATTGAATGGGTTTCGAGGACTGTTTATCATGTTGCCATGAATGGCACGTCTTAACTTGGACGGTGAGTGCCATCTACTGTTGAGTTGATACAGTACCATATCTGTTAAAATTGTATTATTAATAACAGGTATGCCTGCATTTATCCATTGATGGAATTGAGCTAAAGTGCACTCCATCATTGAAATCAGGAATGTGTACCCCACTGTCCCAGTCCTGAAGCCCCCATGGCAGGAGAACCGGAGTCATTGGGCCAGCTGTGTAACTCACCCAGCAGTATGACCATGCAGAGCAGCACAGCCATCACTGCTCCCATGCTCAGACCCATGGGCAGGAAGACAGCCTCAGCCGTGCAGAAGAGGAAGAAGCCATCGAGCTCGCAGGCACACACGTGGATGGTCAGAGTGGCCGTGCTGCTCTGGGCAGGGTAACCGCTGTCCTCCACCACCACCGGCAGGGAGGGGGGGGGGGGGGGGGGGGGGGGGGTTAAGGGATCTCATCTGTGACACTTTTTTTCCCAAAGTGGCTTTGTAAAACGAGCTCAAATCAGCAGGGGCAGATGTTCAGGACTAACTCGGTGGAATATGGTAGGCTGCACAATACCAACAGTGCAGGGAGGATGTACAGTGCAGTTTGCAGTGGTGGAGAGGTAGACACACATACTATAGATTCCACCTATAGGGTGTCTGTGGCTGTGTCTGTTCATCTCCCTCCAGGGAGTGCAGGGTGCCTATCTGTCACACTGTGTTGTACGTGTCTGCCGGGCTAGACAGAGATCTGCCCTGACAAGCTCAAGGCCATTAGAGCACCTTGAGCTTGCCATCCTGCCGGCTAAGCGCAGCCTTGTCTCTGTGAATCAGATCTAACATTACAGCTAAGCTGAAAGGCAGAAACAGAGGTAGTGTCAGGTACGAGGCAGGACAACCAAATGCGAGTCACGAACACCAAGTGTTCCTTTATTGAAGGGAAAAGGGGAGGGGAGAAGAGTTCTGGGTTCAGAGTTCTGGGTTCGGGGTTCTGGGTTCGGGGTGTGTCAGGGGTTACCGGGGTTCCAGGGGTTCCAGGGGAAGTTCTGGGTTCAGAGTTCTGGGTTCGGGGTTCTGGGTTCGGGGTGTGTCAGGGGTTACCGGGGTTCCAGGGGGATCCAGGGAGTTCCAGGGGTTCCAGGTTATGAGTGTGTGTTCCCCCGGGAGTAGAGCACGATCAGGAGGGGTGGAGGTTCCGTGGAGTCCGGGAGTAAGACGTAGTTGGAGAATCGCTGGACGAAGACAGGTCAAGGTCCGGGGCAGGAGAGAATTCGTTGTCAGGTCAGGCAAGGTTCGGAAACAGGGATCAGTCTACAAAATAGTCGGCAAGCAGGAACGGTGTTGCTTCACAGACGAACTGACACTGAGTGTGTGTGAGACTGGAGAATATATACTGGTTGGGTGAGCTGATTGGTGAGTGAGAGCAGGTGTGTGATTAGTGAGTGAGGGCAGGTGTGTGTTCAGTGACTGAGAGTAGTGAGAGCAGGGCAGTGGAAAAGTACTGAGTCCATGGCTGGAGCAGAGTGTGACAGAACCCCCCCCTCAAGGGACGGCCCCTGACGTCCCCAAAAGATCAACGAGCCAGGGTGGGAGGAGGGGGAAACTGGAAGGCGGGTCAGAATTCCTCCGACCTGTCAGTGTCCATGGCGTCATCGCCATCAGCAGAGGAGTCGTCATCCAACAAAACAGGAACAGGTACTGGGTCAGAGCTGGGCAGAGCACCGACCGGTCGGCCCCTCCGGATGTAGGGCTGGTCAGGATGAAGACGGTGGAAGTCAGAGATGAGGGTGGGGTCTACAATCCTCCCAGCCGGAACCCACATCCGCTCCTCAGGACCATAGCCCTCCCAATCTACCAGATATTGGAGACCCCTGCCTCGACGCCGGGATTTGAGCAGGCGATGCACGGTGTAGACTGGGCCCCCCTCAACAAGGCGAGGAGGAGGCGGCGGTGCAGCATTCGGAACCAGAGGACTTTCATGGACCGGCTTAAGTTTGGAGACATGGAATGTTGGGTGAACCTTCATAGACCTGGGCAGTCGGAGCCGGACAGCAGATGGGTTGATCACCTTCAGAATGGGAAATGGGCCAATGTAACGGGGCGCCAGCTTACGTGATTCCACACGGAGTGGCAGGTCCCGAGACGAGAGCCACACCCTTTGGCCCACTTGGTACTGGGGAGCCGGAATTCTTCGTCGGTTGGCCCCAATGGTGTAACTGGCAACAGACTTGAGAAGGGTGGTGCGTGCTCGGGACCAGATTCGCGACAACGCCGAGCACAGGCAAGCGCAGATGGACAGGAGGCGTCTTTCTCTTGACTTTCGAACAGGGGTGGCTGATAGCCGAAGACACAGTGGAAGGGTGACAGACCGGTGGCGGAGCTCGGGAGGGAATTGTAGGTGTTGAGCCCACATCCGAGGGCTGTGCGAAACCATGCAACGAAGGGACCTTTCCAGCTCCTGGTTGAGCCGCTCAGATTGCCCATTAGACTGGGGGTGAAATCCCGACGTGAGACTCGCTGTAGCCCCCAGCAGTCGGCAGAACTCCTTCCAGAAGGAAGACGCAAACTGTGGACCCCTGTCAGATACCACATCCTTTGGTAGTCCGTGAATCCGGAAGACCTTATCTAGAACTACCAATGCTGTTTCCTTGGCAGAGGGCAGTTTCGGAAGGGGGACAAAGTGGGCCATTTTGCTAAATCTGTCCACGACTGTGAGAATGACAGTGTTTCCGTCAGATGAAGGGAGTCCGGTGACAAAATCCAGTGATAGATGTGACCAGGGTCGCTTGGGCACTGGTAGGGGTTGGAGTAAACCAGCTGGGGGACGGTTGGTGGTCTTGTTCCTTGTACAGGTGTGGCAGGCCCTCACAAAGTCTTGAACATCTCTCCTCAGTGATGGCCACCAGAACCGCTGGGAGAGCAGGCGAATGGTGCGTGAGACACCAGGATGACAAGTAAGATGGGAGCTATGACCCCACTGGATCACCTGAGACCTCAGATTTCCTGGAACGAATAGGCAGTCCGCGGGACAAGTGCTGGGGCCAGGCTGATCTCGGGCAGCTGCTTTAACCTGCTCCTCAATGCCCCAGGTCAGAGCAGCAACTACGCAGGAGTTTGGGAGAATGGGCTTGGGGTCCTCTACTGGTGCTTCGGCCTTCTGGAACATACGGGAGAGTGCATCAGGCTTGAGGTTGCGTGATCCAGGCCGGTAAGAGAGGATGAAATTGAACCGTGTGAAAAAGAGGGACCACCGGGACTGACGTGAGTTCAGCCTCCTGGCTGTTCGGATATATTCCAGGTTCTTGTGATCCGTCCAGACCAGAAATGGAACAGTTGAGCCCTCAAGCCAGTGACGCCATTCCTCCAGAGCAAGTTTCACAGCCAGCAGCTCACGGTTCCCAATGTCATAATTTTGTTCTGCTGGGGACAGCCTGCGAGAAAAGAAGGCACATGGATGTAGCTTGCCATCTGATGCTGCACGCTGGGAAAGTATTGCCCCGATCCCCACATCTGATGCATCCACTTCCACCACAAACTGTCGGTCAGGGTCAGGCATTTGGAGGATGGGGGCAGAAGTGAAACGTGCCTTTAGTGTCTCAAATGCCTTGTCGGCTGCTGGATTCCACCTGAACTGCACCTTAGTGCTGGTGAGAGCAGTTAGGGGAGATGCAACTGCACTGTAATTTCGGACGAATCTCCTGTAAAAGTTGGCGAAGCCTAAAAACTGTTGCAACTTCTTCCGATTCTCCGGCACAGGCCAGGATGCGACTGCAGTCACTTTTTCAGGGTCCATCTGAATGCTCCCCTCTGCCACAATGTATCCTAGGAATGACATGGATCTGGCATGGAACTCACATTTCTCCGCCTTGACAAAAAGTGAGTTTTCAAGGAGACGGTGCAGGACTTGGTGGACGTGACCGATGTGTTCTGACATGGTTTTAGAAAAAATCAAGATGTCATCTAAATAAACAAATACAAAAACATTGAGCATGTCTCGCAGGATGTCATTCACCAGGCTTTGGAAGACTGCGGGGGCGTTAGTGAGGCCGAAAGGCATGACCAGGTACTCATAGTGTCCGGTTGGTGTATTGAATGCCGTCTTCCACTCATCGCCTTCCCTCATGCGAACCAGATGATAAGCGTTCCTAAGGTCCAGCTTAGTGAACACTGTGGCACCCTGGAGGAGCTCAAAGGCAGAAGACATGAGTGGCAGGGGGTAACGGTTTTTGGTTATGTCATTCAATCCACGGTAATCTATGCATGGGCGGAGTGAGACGTCCTTCTTGCCAACAAAGAAGAATCCAGCTCCAGCAGGTGAGGATGATGGGCGGATTATCCCGGCAGCTAGGGAGTCAGTAATGTATTCATCCATTGCCATTCTCTCTGGTGCTGACAAGGAGTATAGACGGCCCTTAGGTGGTGCGGTGCTGGGCAGAAGGTCAATGGCGCAGTCATATGGCCGGTGAGGAGGCAGAGAGGTGGCTTTGGACTTATTGAAAACTTCTCGGAGACTGTGATAGCAAGCAGGTACATTGGGAATGTCAGGGACAGGGCTGGCAGGCTTGGGGTTGGTGGGCAAGACAGCATCCTTCAAGCAAGTCTGGTGGCATCTCCTTCCCCATTCTCGTATCACTCCAGTCTCCCAGTCGAGTTGGGGGTTGTGTTGGCGGAGCCAAGGATAGCCCAGAATGAGAGGTTGACCTGGTGAATGTAGAAGGTAGAACTGGATGGACTCCCGGTGATTTCCAGACAGAAGCATGGTTACAGGGGCAGAAACGTGGGTCACCATGCCGAGTGGGTGTCCGTCCAGGGCACGTGCGGGAACAGGTGGGGATAAGTGGTGGCGTCCCACGCCCAGTTGCCGGGCAAGTTCTGTATCCATGATGTTGGCCTCTGCTCCGGAATCGACAAGGGCGGACAGTGTATGGGCAGTGTTGGTTAGCAGGAGGCGAAGCTGGAGCATGGGCTTACGAATGGGGGGAGGCTGGAGACATGTTGAGCTCACCCGGATCTCCCCTACACCTGATGAGCTCTGGCTTTTGCTGGGCAGGAGGCATCTCTGTGGTTCTCACCTCCGCAGTATAGGCACAGGTTGGAAGTGAAGCGCCGCTGACGCTCTCCAGGAGTGAGGGTGGCTCGGCCTATCTCCATGGGCTCGGGCTGGCTAGCCTGAGGAGTGACTGTGGAAGGCAGGAAGGCAGAAGGAGTGCTGCGACCACGGGTGGCTGACTGGTTCTGGCGTCCTCTCTCTCGCCTTCGGGTCAGAATCCGGCGGTCAATGCGGGCTGCGAGGTCAATGGCGGCATCCAGGGTGCTGGGAAGATCGTGGGAGACAAGCTCATCCTTGATGTAATCCGCCAAGCTCTGATAAAAGGCATCCACCACAGGCTGCGGTTCACCTGGGTTCTGAAATCGATTGAGTAGTCTGCCACGGTTCGGTTGCCTTGACGCATGGTCAGGAGCTCACGGGATGCTTCAGAACTCGAAGAGCCCAGGTCAAACACCTTAGTCATCTCAGCAGCAAACGCTTCGAAAGTGGCACAGGCTGGGGTCCTCCTCTCAAACTCAGCTGCTCCCCAGAGCCGAGCTCGACCGGTCAGGTGGGTGATTACATATCCAACTCTAGCTCCCTCTGTTGCAAAGGTCCGGGGTTGCAGTGAGAATTGGACCCTACAGCTTGTCAGGAATGCTCGCACCTGTTTTGGGTCGCCATCAAATCGTTCAGGGTTCCCGATCTTGGGTTCTGGAGCATTTGGAGAAGGGGATGTTTCAACTGGAGCTGGAGCATCGGGTGGTGCAGCATTGGGTTCTGGTTGGGGCGAAGAAGACGGGGTTGTCAGGCTTGTGAGTTTCTCTATCACCTGGGCCAGCTGCTGTTGTTGTTGCTGGAGTTTCTGTTGTTGCTGTTGGCCTAGCTGGATCAAGGACGCGATGTCGCCTGCCAATCGGGTGACTTCTCCCTCAGCACGTTCAAGGCGGTTCATGGCATTGGGTTCGTGCGCTGGTTGCATGATGGTCAGTTCGTTCTGTCAGGTACGAGGCAGGACAACCAAATGCGAGTCACGAACACCAAGTGTTCCTTTATTGAAGGGAAAAGGGGAGGGGAGAAGAGTTCTGGGTTCAGAGTTCTGGGTTCAGGGTTCTGGGTTCGGGGTGTGTCAGGGGTTACCGGGGTTCCAGGGGTTCCAGGGGAAGTTCTGGGTTCAGAGTTCTGGGTTCGGGGTTCTGGGTTCGGGGTGTGTCAGGGGTTACCGGGGTTCCAGGGGGATCCAGGGAGTTCCAGGGGTTCCAGGTTATGAGTGTGTGTTCCCCCAGGAGTAGAGCACGATCAGGAGGGGTGGAGGTTCCGTGGAGTCCGGGAGTAAGACGTAGTTGGAGAATCGCTGGACGAAGACAGGTCAAGGTCCGGGGCAGGAGAGAATTCGTTGTCAGGTCAGGCAAGGTTCGGAAACAGGGATCAGTCTACAAAATAGTCGGCAAGCAGGAACGGTGTTGCTTCACAGACGAACTGACACTGAGTGTGTGTGAGACTGGAGAATATATACTGGTTGGGTGAGCTGACTGGTGAGTGAGAGCAGGTGTGTGATTAGTGAGTGAGGGCAGGTGTGTGTTCAGTGACTGAGAGTAGTGAGAGCAGGGCAGTGGAAAAGTACTGAGTCCATGGCTGGAGCAGAGTGTGACAGGTAGCAGAGTTGTAAAAAAATTAGAGGAAGATGCAGACGCAGCAGATAGGTAGGTGGAGGTAACCAAGGCAGAGGTAGCAGATAGGGAGGTGGAGGTAACCAAGGCAGGTAGCAGATAGGTTAGTTGGAGGCAACGAGGCAAAGGTAGGTGGAGGTAACCAAAGCAGAGGTAGATAGGGTAGAGCACCGACAGACAGAAGAACATTGTGCAGCTGCAGAGTTAAAAACAGGTGCGTCAGAGCAAGAGATGGGGCAGAGATGAGGGTAGAAATAACAAAGGAAGAGAGGTAGCAACAGGAGCAGATTGGGGACAGAAACAGCAAAGGTGTAGAGAGAGAGAGAGAGAGGTAGGAGAGGTAAAAATAATGTATTTATATAAAAGGCAGAGGAAGGGGCACATAGACTGTACAATACAGGCCCATGGAGAAAAAAAACGACAGGCACAATATATGTTCACTGTCTCACTGAGGCTAGAGCTGTGCCAAGTGAGTCACAACAGAATTATAGACTAAGCTTTCTGTAAAAGGCTTGGGAATGCACTGGTCATAGCTAGCTGGTTGTGAAACATTTGCAGCATAGTTTGCATTGAATTGTACTTCACATTGCAGTCATTGACAATACATTCACGCCTAGATGTGTCACTTCATGCAAATACCCTATAAAGAGAAAGTGTTAACGATGTACCACCCATGTTTTTTCATTATAATATGGTCTCTAACTCATCTTTTTTCTCTATATAACCTTTGTCTCCACTCCTCTCTCTACCACTCTATCAACACGTCTTACTTCCAAAGTCTCAAATTGTGAAGTTCCTGTTCTTCGCCTCTTGCAGGGCCTTGAAGAAGAACCTCTGTCTGACAGGGGGCAGATCCTTGTCTATGGCCTTAATGGTCTGGATCACCTGCAGTGCCCGTGGACACAAAGATGCTTTAACAACTTCAATCAATCTATCACTCTCTGACTCGTGCATTTCAGTCACTTCATTCAACTCATAGGGGCCAATCATTCTATTCACAGGGTATACAGTATACATTTTTCATTCTATGGGCGAAGCTAGTTCTGGCAACGGCACTCGGGCTGCTCGCGTCATTACTCAGTCATCCAAGTACATATCATCATTCATTCACATAACTCATCATACATTACCTATCATACACTCAGCCTACACTTCACTCATTCAGTACACTATTACTCATCACACACCGCAGTTCACATGCAGTAACAGCTCAAGCACAAAGGTAGCGCAAGCAATCAATCATGAACACACCTGACTTGACTAGTGCAAGCCCATTGGGGCTTCGCCCGGTAAGACTGCCTTAAAAGGCTGCGCAGATATCCAACACTCACACAGACTGGTTAGGATCATTACTGTTGCCTCCCACCATCATCCCCTTTCTCCCCCGGTTGTCTGTCTGTCTGAATTTATGTATATCTGTCTGTCGGGGGGATTATATATCCATTGCTCTTTGCCTCAGGTCATATACGTATGCATGTATGTGTCGCTCGAGGCGGTAGGGTGTGCTTCCCCTTAGACATTCCACTCCACCCAAGTCAAACATATTCCATGTTATGGTTATCAATAAATATTCTTTATATCAATCAGCACGTGAGTGTCTTGACTGAACTATGGTTTTCCTTCTCACAGGCATTCGTACACACGCTCCCCCCCTTTGCAGCCATAGTGGAACAGCACTTGCCTGTCCCTGTGGTGATTCTTGTTTGGGGAGTGTTGTTTTTGTCTCCCTCTTCTGTTTTGTTTCGTTCCTGCAGGGGTGTGGCTGGCTTTCTCTCCACAGGTAACTAGGCACACCTGCAATCATTCAACACTCATCTCCTCCATAAAAGCCTGGTCCTGACTCCACTACTCTGCCAGTTAATTCCGTCCAGTCCGGTAGAGACCTCGATGTTTAAACCTTGGAGACTTACCTCTAGTTTGCTTCGTTTTCATTTAATTTCTTAACCGTTGTTGTTTTCCTTTTTGTACACCTCGGCGTGCCTAGTTCCTGGACTTGGGTAAAGTTGGAAAGATATTCACAGATTCGGAATTCTGCGATCAATAAGTAAGAGACGAAACGTTGTTCAAACACTAATTATGCCTCTTTCACATCATAATGGCATTTACTACGGGCTAAAAGAACCAAAAAAAAACTTTTGTAACAGAGCAAGCAATATTCCGCGCTGAATGCATAATTTTGATCACTACGAGCAGCCAGCGGCCAGACAGATTCGCAGGGAGCGTCTGCAAAGTTCTCTTCCAAGAGAGAGACTGCAAACAAAAATCAATAACTCCATTGTTACACTGTATGTAGACACCAAAATCACTCCACACATCAACTGTCTCCTAATGGTCATACTACAACTGCTGTTTTGCTTAATTTTCATGAATTATTTAATCAAAACAGGTTTTGCTTTATTTTTGTGAATGTGTTTTGAAATATTAATCAATAGCTCCACTGTTATGCAATATTATCACTCCAAAATCACTCCACATATCAACAGTATCCCTATTGTCATACTACTACTGCTGTTTTGGAGAAAGTTGGTTGTGCTTAATTTTCATGATAATTTTATGTGAGGTGAATCCTCCCAGGGAGCATAATGATTATGTACAGAGCTATACATTTACAATTATACAGTATTGGTCTTGTATAATATACAGTATTATATTAGAATGTACCTGATTTTTCAGTTTTTGTACAGAATGTGCAGAATGTACAGCAGAATATACAGGATGTCCAGGATAAAGTGCAGGTTACAGACTATACCCTTATAATCTATACAATTCAATTACAATTATGCAAGTAATTGGGATGTACAGGATTTACAGTTATTTGCAGGATATACAGGATTTACAGGTTATTAGCAGAATATACATAGTTATATTACAGTTGTACCAGAATATTGCCAAATATGTAGTTATGTTACAGAAGTTGTGTCAGACTATTGCTTAATGTCCATTGTTATATCCCTGCATGTTATGCTATTTCATAGGATATACAGTTTACAAACTACTGGTGTGTGAATTGTGAAGTTTGATGGCCACAGGCAGGAATGACTTCCTGTGGCGCTCCGTGGTGCATTTCGGGAGGATGAGTCTCCCACTGAAAGTACTCCTTTGTCCGATCAGCACATCGTGGAGTGGGTGGGAGGTACTGTCCAGGATGGCATTGAGTTTGGCCAGCATCCTCCTCTCCGACACCACTGCCAGGGAGTCCAGCTCCACCCCCACAATGTCACCGGCCTTCTGGATAAGTTTGTTAAGCCTGTTGGCATCTGCTGCCCTCAGCCTGCTGCCCCAGCAGGCCACAGCATAGAGGATAGCACTGGCTACCACAGACTCGTAGAACATCCTCAGCATTGTCCGGCAGACATCGAAGGACCTCAGCCTCCTCAGAAAGTAGAGGCGGCTTTGGCCCGTCTTGTAAAACGGCTTGAGTGTTCTTTGCCCAGTCCAGTTTGTTGTCCAAGTGAACACCAAGGTACTTGTAATCCTCCACGGTGTCCACACTGACCTCCTGAATGTGGACCACTGGGTCACTGTTGTCCTGGTCCTTCTCAGGTCGATGACCAGCTCCTTGCACTTAGCCGCATTAAGCTGCAGATGGTTTCGCTCACACCATGCGACAAAGTTCCCCACCACAGTCCTGTACTCAGCCTCCTCCCCGTCACTGATACAGCCCACCACAGCAGAGTCATCAGAGAACTTCTGAAGTTGGCAGGACTCGGTGTGGTAGCTGAAATCCGTGGTATAGATAGTGAAGAGGAAGGGGGAGAGGATGGTTCCCTGGGGGGCCCCAGTGTTGCTGACCACACTGTCCGACACACAGTGCTGTAAGCGCACATGTTGCGGCCTGCCAGTCATTTAGTCAACAATCCAGGACACCAGGGAGTTATCCACCTGCATCGCTGCCAGCTTCTCACCCAGCAGAGTTGGCCGGATGGTGTTGAAGGCACTGGAGAAGTCTAGGAACAGGATCCTCACAGTGCTTGCCGGCTGGTCTAGATGAGTATAACAGCAGTCGAGCAGGAAGAGGATGGCATCCTCTACTCCCAGCCGGGGCTGGTAGGCGAACTGAAGGGGGTCCAGGAAGGGTCCGACCATGGGCCGCAGCTGTTCCAACACCAGTCTCTCCAGGATCTTCATAACGTGGGAGGTCAGTGCCACCGGTCTGTAATCCTTGGAGCCGCTGGGGCGCGGCGTCTTCGGAACAGGGACGAGGCAAGATGTCTTCCACAAGACAGGGACTCTCTGGAGACTCAGGCTCAGGTTGAAGATGTACTGCAGCACTCCACACAGCTGGGGGGCACACGCTTTTAGCACCCTACGGCTCATGTCGTCGGGGCCAGCAGCCTTGTTTGCATGGAGTTTCAGCAGTTGTCCTCTAACCTGTTCCACAGTGAGAGACACAGCTGGGGTCGTAGGGGGGGGATGGGGGTCGTTGTGGTGGGGGGGGGGGCATTGTTCTGACGGAGAAGGGGAGGGGGAAAAGGGGTACTCACAGCAGTGTGACGCTGTGTGACGACTCAGGTTAAGTCGTTTCTGCCTTCTCCCCTCTCTCTTCCCTCGTCGTTTTGTTCCCCCTCTGCAACCACGGTGTGTTCTCCTCCAGATTTCAGGTGGGATGTCTGCAGCCCTTGGCACGGTGCATACCGGCCTCAACGCAGTCAGCTGTTCCTTTGTGTAAACAAACAGCGTTTCCCCGGAGACGCATCGACCGAGCAGTAGGAGGAGAACTTCCACGACGAAGAGAACCACCAAAATACTTTCTGCCTTCATTTTCTGACAGAGCGTAGTTACTTAAAAAAAATATATACAAAAGTTACACAGTTCCAAAGAAATAAGTTAAGAAATAAAGAAACCAAAGTCGGCGAGACTGGAGCCGGTTCTACAGGCAGCCTGCGTTCTCACGCATGCGCACTACTACTATAGCTCCACTGCTCCACTGCAATGCGCACTACTACTATAGCTCCACTACAATAGCTCCACTGTTATGCATTATTATACCTCCAAAATCACTCCACACATCAACAGTCTCCTCCTCCTATAGGTTGTGCTGAATTTCCAGGGGCCTCATGTACAAAGGTTGCGTACGCACAAAAACGTGGCGTACGTCCTTTCCCACGCTCACGTTCAGATGTATCAAACGTGAAATGACCGTGGAAATGTGCGGTGCCCCACGCCAGCTTCATAGCTGTCGTCCGCTCGTTTCTACAGCTATTGTTCCTTTGGCGTCACTTAGAGGTGATGCTGGGAAACTGTTAATAATGTGAAAACAGTCAAGTGATGTGCACGTCAGAGACACCGTTGTGAACAATTTACACACCCAGGCTTTTATAATCATATAGGTGAATATAAAAGCATGCGCAATGTGATGAAGAAAATGGTATTAACAATGGCAGCGTTCGCGTTGTTTGAGGACCTTGCAAATGGTGCAATCCGACGTGAGCGAGTTTTTAGGGAACGCGAGGATTTACTTGCAAACAATAACTGGCTCATAAGCCAATTTCGGTTACCAAGGCCAGTGTTACTGGAGTACGCAATTAGCAGCGATAGCCGGTTTCCCTAAGGTTATCGGAGATACTGACTGCACACACATTGCTATAAAAGCGCCATCACAGGATGAATTTGTTTATGTTAATAGAAAACATTTTTATTCCATTAATGTTCAAATCATATGTGATGCGGAAATGCAATTAACTAAAATCGTGGCAAGGTGGCCTGGCTCAACGCATGACTCATTCATTCTGACTAACAGCATGGTTGGGAACCGGCTGGAGGCTGACGCGGTGCGCGATGGGTGGCTATGGGTGCGTAAATACTTTATTCGTTTAATTGTAATGTAAACCAGCGAAATGCACATTTGGGCAGGTGCGCATTCAAATGTTTATTTTATTTTATTGAAATTAGAGCTGCAAAGCTTTCTATCAAGCCCCTGATTGACTCATTTCTTCCCTCTACTTGTTTTGATTGATCTGATCGGACCAAGAGGGAAATTAGATAAACCTTTATTTGTCCTCCAGGGGGTGGAAATTGCAGGTCCAGGGCCTATTTACATTGATTTTAATATTTAAATGGAGGCGTGGACAGGGAGGAGTTCGGCACCTCTGCATGTGCGCTCAATTCCAAGTTGATTGTGATGTACAAAAGAAACGTGCTTGGATCCATGCCTACGCACACTTTGATACATCTGAATTTATTTGTGCGTACGACAGTTTCTGGGTTTTAGCGTTGTAATGGAATATTTTGATGTTCCGTAGTTGTACTATCAGATTGTTATAAGTTGTGTTGATGTTTTGAAAATGCATGATATGTGACAAGCTACATTTTACACTTCCCCCACAGACAGGACACAGCACAGACTTGCTTATTCTATCAATACAAATGTAGGCTCGTAGACAGAAGGCCTGGGTGACCACCCTCCTTTGAAAGTGCTAATCAATTGACTTATCCTATCAATGTAGTTGCGTGAGACAAAAGGTCTGGAAGGTCACCCTCCTTTGAAAGTGCTAATCAACTGTTGTCAACTGTATTCTATCAATGCCATTGTGTTGACATAAGGTCTTCCCCACCCTCTTTCCCCCCCTTTGGAACCGCTTCTGACGAGAACGTGGGGAGGGGGGGAGTTCAACGATATATATTGAACTGCCTGGACTAGGCGGAGGGCCGGTCCCTCCAGAACTAAAAGTGTCTGCGAGGCTTGGCCACAGAGCTCTGTTTATGTGTGTGTCTTGTCTGTTTTATGTTCCATGTGTTCCTATTGCAATACCCTGTTCATGTTAAAGGTTAAATAAATTTGTAACTAAAAAACTTAACAAACTTTGTGTCCTTACAACGTCCGAAACCAAAAAGTTCCCTTCACAGTTGGGGGCTCGAGTCCGGGGATCCACGTTCGGTCGCTTCAGCTGCCGACGGCGGATTAGAATCTGAGGTGAGCAAGGATTTTTTTTCGGATTGACGACGTTGTTAGGTCACAAAGGATAAAGTTTGTTTAGAGGTTATTACCAAAAATTAGTGATTTAATATTCCTAATAAGCGTGGGCGCTGTTAGAAGATTTGAACCATGTCTTGCGTGGGTGCAGACGTTCCTATCGTGCGTGGGCGCCAATAGAGGATTTATACCGGTTAATATTCCTAATATGCGTGGGCGCTATTAGAGGGTGTGAGCGTACGCCTTCTGCAAGGTTACAGCAAGGCTACAGGGGTGTGCCCTGTAAATAGGGGGCGCGACCGATGCTTTTCTTGTGCTAGCTACAGCAGCATATCTATTAAAATTGGATCGATACAGAGAAGATTAGCATTAGGTGCCCATGGTAAACCTATGATGTCACATTTTCCCCTCCTTTTTTTTGTTTTTTTGTTTGGGGGGTGGTGTAAACACGTGACATTTTCCCCTCCTAGTCGTGTCTCAACGTTGGATCAAGGTCGGAAAACAACATTGGAACAAAAAAACGAAGCCGGGAGGTCTTCAGAAAGGAAGCTGGCCAAGGTTTAAGGATGGGAGCAGGCAAAGCCCCGACCACCCCCGGACCACCACCACAGGGGTGTTTCCTGTAAATAGGGGGCGCGACCGCTGCCTTTCTTGTGCTAGCTACGGCAGCAGGTCTATTAAAGTTGGATCGATACAGAGAAGATTAGCATTAGGTGCCCATGGTAAACCTATGATGTCACATTTTCCCCTCCTTTTTTTTTTTTTTTGGGAGGGTGGTGTAAACACGTGACATTTTCCCCTCCTAGTCGTGGCTCAACGTTGGAACAAGGTCGGAAAACAACATTGGAACGAAAGGGAGAAGAACGGGCTAGCTCCCCGGACGAAACCGGGTCTTCAGAAAGGAAGCTGGCCAAGGTTCAAGGATGGGAGCAGGCAAAGCCCCGACCACCCCCGGACCACCACCACAGGGGTGTGCCCTATAAATAGGGGGCGCGACCGCTGCCTTTCTTGTGCTAGCTACGGCAGTATGTCTATTAAGATTGGATCGATACAGAGAATATTAGCATTAGGTGCCCATGGTAAACCTATGATGTCACATATTCCCCTGCCTTTTTTTTTTTTTTTCGGGTGGGGTGGTGTAAACACGTGACATTTTCCCCTCCTAGTCGTGGCTCAACGTTGGAACAAGGTCGGAAAAAAACATTGGAACAAAGGGAGAAGAACGGGCTAGCTCCCCGGACGAAGCCGGGAGGTCTTCAGAAAGGAAGCTGGCCAAGGTTCAAGGATGGGAGCAGGCAAAGCCCCGACCACCCTCGGACCAACACCACAGAGGTGTGCCCTGTAAATAGGGGTCGCGACCGCTGGCTTTCTTGTGCTAGCTACGGCAGCATGTTTATTAAAATTGAATCAATACAGAGAAGACTGGCATTAGGTGCCCATGGTAAACCTATGATGTCACATTTTCCCCTGCTTTTTTTTTTTCGGGGGGTGGTGTAAACACGTGACATTTTCCCCTCCTAGTCGTGGCTCAACGTTGGATCAAGGTCGGAAAACAACATTGGAACGAAAAAAAACGAAGCCGGGAGGTCTTCAGAAAGGAAGCTGGCCAAGGTTCAAGGATGGGAGCAGGCAAAGGCCCGACCACCCCCGGACCACCACCACAGGGGTGTTTCCTGTAAATAGGGGGCGCGACCGCTGCCTTTCTTGTGCTAGCTACGGCAGCAGGTCTATTAAAGTTGGATCGATACAGAGAAGATTAGCATTAGGTGCCCATGGTAAACCTATGATGTCACATTTTCCCCTGCTTTTTTTTTTTTTTTTTTTGGGGGGGTGGTGTAAACACGTGACATTTTCCCCTCCTAGTCGTGGCTCAACGTTGGAACAAGGTCGGAAAACAACATTGGAACGAAAGGGAGAAGAACGGGCTAGCTCCCCGGACGAAGCCGGGAGGTCTTCAGAAAGGAAGCTGGCCAAGGTTCAAGGATGGGAGCAGGCAAAGCCCCGACCACCCCCGGACCACCACCACAGGGGTGTGCCCTATAAATAGGGGGCGCGACCGCTGCCTTTCTTGTGCTAGCTACGGCAGTATGTCTATTAAAATTGGATCGATACAGAGAAGATTAGCAATAGGTACCCATTGTAAACCTATTATGTCACATTTTCCCCTCCTTTTTTTTTTTTTTTGGGGTGGTGTAAACACGTGACATTTTCCCCTCCTAGTCGTGGCTCAACGTTGGAACAAGGTCGGAAAACAACATTGGAACGAAAGGGAGAAGAACGGGATAGCTCCCCGGACGAAGCCGGGAGGTCTTCAGAAAGGAAGCTGGCCAAGGTTCAAGGATGGGAGTAGGCAAAGCCCCGACCACCCCCGGACCACCACCACAGGGGTGTGCCCTATAAATAGGGGGCACGACCACTGCTTTTCTTGTGCTAGCTACGGCAGCATGTCTATTAAGATTGGATCGATACCGAGAAGATTAGCATTAGGTGCCCATGGTAAACCTATGATGTCACATTTTCCCCTGCTTTTTTTTCCGGGGGGGTGGTGTAAACACGTGACATTTTCCCCTCCTAGTCGTGGCTCAACGTTGGAACAAGGTCGGAAAACAACATTGGAATGAAAGGGAGAAGAACGGGCTAGCTCCCCGGACGAAGCCGGGAGGTCTTCAGAAAGGAAGCTGGCCAAGGTTCAAGGATGGGAGCAGGCAAAGCCCCGACCACCCTCGGACCAACACCACAGGGGTGTGCCCTGTAAATAGGGGTCGCGACCACTGGCTTTCTTGTGCTAGCTACGGCAGCATGTGTATTAAAATTGAATCGATACAGAGAAGACTAGCATTAGGTGCCAATGGTAAACCTATGATGTCACATTTTCCCCTCCTTTTTTTTGGGGGGGGTGGTGTAAACACGTGACATTTTCCCCTCCTAGTCGTGTCTCAACGTTGGATCAAGGTCGGAAAACAACATTGGAACGAAAAAACGAAGCCGGGAGGTCTTCAGAAAGGAAGCTGGCCAAGGTTTAAGGATGGGAGCAGGCAAAGCCCCGACCACCCCCGGACCACCACCACAGGGGTGTACCCTGTAAATAGGGGGCGCGACCGCTGCCTTTCTTATGCTAGCTACGGCAGCATGTCTATTAAAATTGAATTGATACAGAGAAGACTAGCATTAGGTGCCAATGGTAAACCTATGATGTCACATTTTCCCCTCCTTTTTTTTTTTTTTTTTGGGTGGTGTAAACACGTGACATTTTCCCCTCCTAGTCGTGCCTCAACGTTGGATCAAGGTCGGAAAACAACATTGGAACGAAAAAACGAAGCCGGGAGGTCTTCAGAAAGGAAGCTGGCCAAGGTTTAAGGATGGGAGCAGGCAAAGCCCCGACCACCCCCGGACCACCACCACAGGGGTGTGCCCTGTAAATAGGGGGCGCGACCGCTGCCTTTCTTGTGTTAGCTATGGCAGCATGTCTATTAAAGTTGGATCAATACAGACAAGATTAGCATTAGGTGCCCATGGTAAACCTATGACGTCACATTTTCCCCTGCTTTTTTTTTTTTTTTTTTTGGGGTGGTGTAAACACGTGACATTTTCCCCTCCTAGTCGTGGCTCAACGTTGGAACAAGGTCGGAAAACAACATTGGAACGAAAGGGAGAAGAACGGGCTAGCTCCCCGGACGAAACCGGGTCTTCAGAAAGGAAGCTGGCCAAGGTTCAAGGATGGGAGCAGGCAAAGCCCCGACCACCCCCGGACCACCACCACAGGGGTGTGCCCTATAAATAGGGGGCGCGACCGCTGCCTTTCTTGTGCTAGCTACGGCAGCATGTCTATTAAGATTGGATCGATACAGAGAAGATTAGCATTAGGTGCCCATGGTAAACCTATGATGTCACATTTTCCCCTCCTTTTTTTTTTTTGGGGTGGTGTAAACACGTGACATTTTCCCCTCCTAGTCGTGGCTCAACGTTGGATCAAGGTCGGAAAACAACATTGGAACGAAAAAACGAAGCCGGGAGGTCTTCAGAAAGGAAGCTGGCCAAGGTTTAAGGATGGGAGCAGGCAAAGCCCCGACCACCCCCGGACCACCACCACAGGGGTGTGCCCTGTAAATAGGGGGCGCGACCGCTGCCTTTCTTGTGTTAGCTATGGCAGCATGTCTATTAAAGTTGGATATAGACAGATTTATACATATATACACGCAAACGTCCAGGCTCCCCAAAAAGTAGACCCTGCCGAAGCGGCTGTGTCCGGTGTCCTGCCGCTTCGGCTGGCCGCACAATTGGCACGCGTAGACCTTCCGGGGCTTCTCTGTGCCACCCGCCTCGGCGGACTTCCGCTTCCTCCAGGCGGTCGTCCTCGACACCGCCGGATACGATGGAGGAGGGGGTGGTGGTGGTGGAGGAGGGAAGGCGGGTGGCCAGGCAATGTCCTGGGACAGAGACGTCGAGGCTGCGGGGGTCCGGGCTGGCGGAGAGGGCGCGGGGGCGGGCCGTCCATCCTGGCGCGGGGCGAGGCCCTGTCCCCTCTCGTAGTCGAAGGGAAGCTGCTGGTGTCCCTCCTGCTGGTACCGGCGGGGCCTGGCAGCAGGGAGAGGCTGGGCGGCACAGCCTGGTCCGGGAGCTGGGACCACGGCTCGAGGTATCCGCCTCTCCCTCTCCCTTCGACGTACAAAGTACCTGCAGCACCCCCCCCAACACACACACACACAAAGCGTCAATCGTGTACAACGGCTGAATCGAGATTACAACCCCTCTCTCTCTCTCTACACCAAACGCAGTCACGCGTCTCTCACCATTGGGACAGGGTCCTCGGGTTTAGCTCGAAGAGCTGGAGGTTGGTCTGGGCCATCAGCCTCGGGCTGTCCAGCACTGCCTCTCTGATGGCCAGGTAGTCCGCCATCACCAGGGTCCAGCGGGTCTTTCGGACCCCGGCGGACCGCCTGGCGCAGGGGTGGAGACGGCAGAGCCGGCTGCAAACGGCCTCGACCAGGCGGCTGTCGCCCGGCCAGTTTGCAGGGCCCGAGGCTGTTCCGAGCATGGAGCTGACGCAGGGGGGACGGAGAGCAAGGACGATTAATGCGGACGCGCGGAAAGTTTCACCGCCACAAACAAAACGTTCACGCCGCAAACCTACCGTTGGACGTCGTCCTGTCCAGGGACGGAGGCGGCCCCCTGACTGGCCTCTCCCGGCGTCTGGCAGGGTAGATCAGGCGGAGTTGGTCTCTTTCCGGCAGAGCTCGCCAGAGCTCCACCAGCCTGTCTACCCTGCGGTTGGAGAGCCCCGGAAGGTCTCGCACCTCCACCAAGGCCTTGGCCAGCCTCTGGACGTGTTGGTATCCAGGCTGGCCATCCGGGCCTTGGCACTCCCCCTGAAGAGAAAACTAAAGGTCAACGCGCGGCCAACTCAAACACGCAGGCAGGCAGGCAGGCAGGCGTCTCACCTCGGAGGCAGAGGAGGAGTTCTGAGGCGCGACGACCTCTGGCTCCGGGGCCTCGGGAGGGGCGATGGCGTCGTCGTCGTCAGGGGGGCCGCTCGGAACCGATGATGGCCCAGACCGGGGTGCGCCAGCGGGATACCCTGACCGAGAGGCCGCCGTAGCGCCGGAGGACGAGGCGTGCGTCAGAGGCAGAGGAAGCTGCTCGACGTGGATGGTGGGGTCCACGTCTTCCTCTGCCTCTTGGAAGCCCTCGTCCTCCGCCTCGATGTCCTGGAAGGCGGCCTCCTCGTCCGGAACGTCAGGGTCCACGCTGGCGGCCTGCAGCACTCTGCCTGTCTGGGAGTACAGGTACTCCACCCCCAGGAGCTCTCCTGTCAACCAAACGACAGGTCAGAAGGAGAGACAGAGCGACGCGCGCGCACACGCACACAGACAGACAGACAGACAGAGTGTTTGAGCTGCTCACCCGTGTACTCCCTTGGGGTGGTGTGATCCTTAACCAAACTCACGCCAAGCACCCGTTGGCTGAGCTGGTTAAGGGAGTGCTGCAGGTGGCCACAGTAGGAGAGCAGAGGCCGCTCCCCTTCCTCCGCTGCTGCTGCGGCGCGGTTCTCGTTCCACCTCACCAGTCCATCCAGCAGGAACGCCTGGAAGTACACGGCGTTGGCTGACGTTCCTGGAGAGAGAGAGAGAGAGAGAGAGAGAGAGAGAGAGAGAGAGAGAAAAATGCATGTGACATCAGGCTGAGAACGAAACGAGGGGATCCGTCTGTCTGCGTGCGGCGCGCTCCCAGTACCTGGGATGAACTGGTTGATGTGGAGGTGGAACGACTCCAGCGAGGACGAACCGCGCGCGCAGCGATAAACCGGCAGACTGACGCCGCCCTTGGTCAGCCTGCCGGTCTCGGTGTACAGCTGTACACCGGGTGGATCTTGTATGCAGCGGAGGTGACGCCTCTGCTCTCTCCAGATCGCCTGGATGCGGTCGCCGTCCAGAAGGGGGATGCCCAGGGTGTCGCGCCCTCCGTCGCCGCCGAAGGTCTCCAGCAGGTCGATGATGCGCAGTTCCGCCACCGCCGGGTCGCAAGTGCGGCGGCGGCAGTGGCGGCCCATCTCCTTCCTGGTGATCCTGCTGAAGACCTCTTGGTCCGTAGGGTCGACCATCCCCTGCTCCACCTCCAGCTGACTCCTCTTGGCCTCCAGCAATCGGCGGACGTCTCCCTCGTCCCACTCGAAGAAGCAGGAAGACAGCTGCCCCATGAAGGTACCGTACAGCTGGTGGTTCGGGTTTAGGACACCCGATGCGAAGCGCCGCATCAGGTGCCAGATGTCCAGCCGAACCACCAGCCGGTCCCAGGTGTGGAAGAGGGCAGCTGTCTTCGATCCGCCGAAGCTGGAGCAACAGTCCCTGTCCACGTACATCAGCTGGGGTGGAGGTACCCCGGCGAGTCGGTACCGCTCCTGTAGTCCGGCCGCCATGGGGAGCAGGCCCTCGCCCTCAGCGCTGGTGAGTACGCTGACGAGGACCTGCCCGTACTCGTTGCCGATGTTGGTGACCCAGGCGGCCGTGTTGGCAGCGGTACCGGCGAGCTTCTTGATCACCTGAGACAGACAGACAGACAGAGAGAGAGAGGGTTAAGCCACAACGCCTTTGAACAACAACAACAACAACATCCTCCTTATTGATGTGCATTCACCTTCTTCGTTGCGTCCATCTTTAAGATGGACCCAAACACAGAGGTGACCCTGGCCTTCACCTCATCCAGCCGCGACAGCACGTCGTATCCATATACTGTCAGCAGCCAGATGGGTGTGGGCACCGGGGGCATGGGTGGTGGTGGTGGAAACTGCCGCCGTCCGGTGCCCAAGGCCAGAAAGGGCTCGCACTCGCCGAGGTACTGCATCGCGCGCCGCATCCAGGCTTCGCTGTGGCTCTCGCACAGCTTGGTGTACAGCTGAGTGGCACTGTTCCCCAGAGTGCGCTCCCTCAGCTGGGTTACTACCCGCAGGTCGCAGGACAACCTGAAGGAAGGAGAGTGTGAGAGAGAGAGGAAAGGCTTCAACGCTTGGACGTGGCGACGGGGGGGACGGGGGGACGGGGGGGAGAGAGAGAGAAAACGTTCCCTTACTTGTAGGTGAGGACAGCGGGCGGCTGGTTGTGGACCGGCCGGGGCTGCGGAGGCTCGTACCAGAGCTGCAGATCTGGACGAACCTCCGCTCGGTTGTTCTTCCACACGAAAAGCACCCGGCCGATCCACTGCTGCTGGCCAGCGCTGAGTGTGCTCCGCCAGCCGGGGGGGCACAACTGCAGGGGAGGGAGGGAGGGAGGGAGGGAGACAGTTTGCGTGCTACGCTTTCAAAGAGAGAAGTACTAAACAGCAAGCAATCCTAGACCCGATCGTTTACCTCAGCGCTGTCGGCAGGCTCCTGGAGGAGGGGGGCCCTCAACGGGACGAGGGCCTTGCCCTCTGTCTCTTCCCCCGTCGGGGCTGGGGACGCCCTGGGGGTCGGGGCTGGGGACGCCCTGGGGGTCGGGGCTGGGGACGCCCAGGGGGTGAGGGCCATGGCCTCCCTCAAGGGGGTCGGGGCTGGGGACGCCCAGGAGGTCAGGGCCATGGCCTCCCTCAAGGGGGTCGGGGCTGGGGACGCCCTGGGGGTTGGGGCTGGGGACGCCCTGGGGGTCGGGGCTGGGGACGCCCGGGGGGTGAGGGCCATGGCCTCCCTCAAGGGGGTCGGGGCTGGGGACGCCCAGGGGGCGGGGGCCAATGTCTCCCTCGAGGGGACTGGGGACGCCCTGGGTCTCGGGGCTGGGGATGCCTTGGGGGGCGGGGCCAAGGTCTCCCTCGAGGGGACTGGGGACGCCCTGGGCCTCGGGGCTGGGGACGCCTTGGGGGGCGGGGCCAAGGTCTCCCTCGAGGGGACTGGGGACGCCCTGGGCCTCGGGGCTGGGGACGCCTTGGGGGACGGGGCCAAGGTCTCCCTCGGAGGGGCTGGGGACGCCCCGTCTCCCTCCGGAGGCTGAGGCGCGAGGACCTGTACGCTCAAAGCTGTCCCCCCGCCCGAAGGAAAGACAAAAAGGCAAAGTTAGAAAGGCTGTTCGACGGCGGCGGTCGAGGAGGGCTGCGGTTGCGAGAGGCGCTTGACATCATGCTGCATGCGAGGGAGGGAGGGAGGGAGGGAGGGATTCAACTACGCATGGTATGAAATGGCGGCGGAGGCGGAGGAGGCAGCAGCGGCGGCGGCGGGGATATGTAATTAGACCCAACCTTACCAGTCCTTCTTTGAGTGCAGATGCGTTCGAAGGGAAAACAAACCAAAAAACATGTTTAGCAGTGTCGACACGACGCAGCGAAAGACATTTTTCCAACAGAAAAGGAGACAAAGGCTTTACACTTACAGTTTTCGTAGTCGTCAACCAGTTTGGCCAGCTCTGCGTCCGTGGGGTCCCGGTGAAGGTGCTGCAGAGCTGGCTGCTGAGAAGACGCCGCTGAAGGGGGGGGGGGGAGAGAGAGAGAGAGAGAGACAACGTGAGACGGAGGTCTTTATCCACCGCTTTCGATATCCCCCCCCCCCCCCCCCCCCCCGAAACAATCCATCTGTAACTCACCTGATGCTGCAGGCTTGATGACCTTCATCATTTTAGCCTGCAGCGCCTGGGGACTCAGAGTGGTCGGCTGGCCGAGGTACTGAGAGACGACCGAGCCCAGTAGCCTGCGAAAGAGGAGACGAGGTTAAACTTACAGGACGGAAGGAAGGAAGGAACCCTTGGCGTGAAGCCACCTAACCTACCCCATTTTCCTGGGCTGTTGGCAGGGGGGCGGGACGGGAGACGGGGCGGGGTCGGCGGCAGAGGTCGCGGCGGCCGCGGCAGACTCCCCTCCCGCCCTCGCCTGGTCGTCTCTCAGCCTGACGTAGGCAATGGCCGCCTCCATCTGAGTCCCCGGCCGCGGCGTCTGTCTCCTCAGCCATTTGACGAATCTAAGAAGAGGTCAGAGGTTAGGGTTACGGTTAGGGTAAGGGGTTATGGTTATGGTTAGGGTTAGGGTCGTGGTTATGGTTAGGGTTAGGGTCATGGTTAGGGTTAGGGTAAGGGGTAAGGGGTTATGGTTACGGTTAGGGTAAGGGGTTAGGGTTAGGGGTTAGGGTCAGGGCTAGTCTTCGGGCGGTCTTACCCGACTCTCTCCTTGTCCAAGGAGTCGTACAGGTCCTTGAGCAGCTCCCACTTGTACTGCCCGAAGCCAACAAGGGATTCGCCGCCCCCTTTCGCGGCGGCGCACGCCTTGTGGAACCTGGGGGAGAGGAGGGAGAGGAAGGTTAACGTCGTTACGGTCGTCGTCGTGACGATCCTCCCCCCCCCCCCCCCCACCCCCCCCTCCTCCTCAGACTCACCTGAGGGCCTCCATGACCTCGGGAAAGGCGTGCGCGTAGCGAAAGAGGGCGTCCTTGTTGGACATCAGGGCAGACTGGGAGCTGATCCTCTCCCGCTCCTTCTGATGGGAGTTCAGGAGCGGGATGAGGTAGCCCACGTCGTTCTCCATCAGCCACCGGAAGGTTCGACCCCAGTACTTACCGAACTGGAGCCGGTGCTGGCTCAGCACCAGCAGGTCAGCACTGGGGTCTCCCCCCTGGGAGACGACGCGGGCCCGCGCCTCAGCCTCCACCTCCTCCGCCGGCAGGGCTTTGGCTCCCTGGGGCGGTTTGGGGGTGCTCAGGGCTTCGGAGGAGGCCCTGAGCACCAGGTCCCCCTTGGGGGTCTTGCGGAAATGGATTTTATCCATCTGCGTAAACGAACACAACCGCAACGTGAGCTGCGGGTCTCTGACGAAAAACGAACAGGAGGACCACCGGGCACGGGGTTCTGCGGCAAATTAGAGGCTTCAATTAAAGGCTAAATCAAATTCCGAGCCGACGGTTCAACTCTAAATCGCTTTCTCTACTTAAAAATGTCCCGTGTGAATTTGTTAGGTGACATTTTTCACTCAGAAACCTTATCTCAAAGCGCAACCGGCTTCCCGAGCTGGAACGAACCTAGCGGAGACGAGAAGCGCTACCGGGCCGTCGTTCCGTCGCAAATTAGTCACGTTTAACAAAGACTAAATACGATTCCGAGCCGACGGATCGACTCCAAATCGCTTTCTCTGCTTAACCGCGTCCTTTAAAATATTTCTAGGTGACATTTTTCACTCAGGAACCTTAGCTCAAAGCGCAACCGGCTTCCCGAGCTGGAACGAACCTAACCGAGACGAGTAGGACCACCGGGCAGGCGTTCCGTCGCGAATAACTCGTATTTAACAAAGGCTAAATGAAATTCCGAGCCGACGGATCGACTCCAAATCGCTTTCTGTACTCGATGATGCCCTTTACGAAGGTTAAGGTGACATTTTTCATTCAAGAGTCTTGGCTCAAAGTGCAACGGGCTAGAACGAACCTAACGGAGACGAGCGGGACTACCGGGCAGGCGTTCCTTCGCAAATGACTCGTATTTGACAAAGACTAAATACGATTCCGAGCCGACGGATCGACTCCAAATCGCTTTCTCTGCTTAACCGCGTCCTTTAAAATATTTCTAGGTGACATTTTTCACTCAGGAACCTTAGCTCAAAGCGCAACCGGCTTCCCGAGCTGGAACGAACCTAGCAGAGACGAGTAGGACCACCGGGCAGGCGTTCCGTCGCAAATTAGTCGTATTTATCAAAGACTAAATAAAAATCCGAGCCTACGGTTCGACTCCGAATCGCTTTTTCTACTTAACGATGTCCTTCGCAACACTTTTAGGTGACGTTTTCATTCGAGAGTCTTAGCTCAAAGCGCAACAGGCATCTCGAAGCTAGAACGGACCGAGACGGATAACGACGATAACAACAACAACAACGACAACGAACCATCCGAACTATCTTCAAAGTCACCGTTTAGACCGCGGAAACGTACCGAACTTAGGGGAAAAAAAACTATTCTCACCTGGAGCCGTCGGACGAGGTCGTTTCGGTCGTCGTCGTTCTTTTAAATCCCTTAAAGTCGGTCTCTCGATGCGTCTTCCGAGTCCTCGGTGCGAAAGAGTTCCGAAAAGGTACGAGTCGCGATTTCGAGAAGGAGAGACGCCATTGGTCGAAAATCGGAACGGGCCGGGAGCGCGAAAAAAATTGAAACGAGGGGGCTCTCGGATTGGTCGAAAATCGAAACGGGCTGTGAAAAAATTGCAACGAGGCGCCTCTCCCATTGGTCGGAAAACAACATTGGAACGAAAGGGAGAAGAACGGGCTAGCTCCCCGGACGAAACCGGGTCTTCAGAAAGGAAGCTGGCCAAGGTTCAAGGATGGGAGCAGGCAAAGCCCCGACCACCCCCGGACCACCACCACAGGGGTGTGCCCTGTAAATAGGGGGCGCGACCGCTGCCTTTCTTGTGCTAGCTACGGCAGCATGTCTATTAAAATTGAATTGATACAGAGAAGACTAGCATTAGGTGCCAATGGTAAACCTATGATGTCACATTTTCCCCTCCTTTTTTTTTTTTTTTTGGGTGGTGTAAACATGTGACATTTTCCCCTCCTAGTCGTGTCTCAACATTGGATCAAGGTCGGAAAACAACATTGGAACGAAAAAACGAAGCCGGGAGGTCTTCAGAAAGGAAGCTGGCCAAGGTTTAAGGATGGGAGCAGGCAAAGCCCCGACCACCCCCGGACCACCACCACAGGGGTGTGCCCTGTAAATAGGGGGCGCGACCGCTGCCTTTCTTGTGCTAGCTACGGCAGTATGTCTATTAAAATTGGATCGATACAGAGAAGATTAGCATTAGGTACCCACTTTAAACCTATTATGTCACATTTTCCCCTCCTTTTTTTTTTTTTTTGGGGTGGTGTAAACACGTGACATTTTCCCCTCCTAGTCGTGGCTCAACGTTGGAACAAGGTCGGAAAACAACATTGGAACGAAAGGGAGAAGAACAGGCTAGCTCCCCGGACGAAGCCGGGAGGTCTTCAGAAAGTAAGCTGGCCAAGGTTCAAGAATGGGAGCAGGCAAAGCCCCAACCACCCCCGGACCACCACCACAGGGGTGTGCCCTGTAAATAGGGGGCGCGACCACTGCCTTTCTTGTGCTAGCTATGGCAGCATGTCTATTAAAATTGGATTGATACAGAGAAGATTAGCATTAAGTGCCCATAGTAAACTTACCACCAATTACACCTTGGTAAACCTAAGATGTCACAGTTTCCCCTCCTTTTTTTTTGGTGGGGGGTGTAAACACGTGACATTTTCCCCTCCTAGTCATGGCTCAACGTTGGAACAAGGTCGGAAAACGACATTGGAACGCAAGGGAGAAGAACGGGCTAGCTCCCCGGACGAAGCCGGGAGGTCTTCAGAAAGGAAGCTGGCCAAGGTTCAAGGATGGGAGCAGGCAAAGCCCCGACCACCCTCGGACCACCACCACAGGGGTGTGCCCTGTAAATAGGGGGCGCGACCGCTGCCTTTCTTGTGCTAGCTACGGCAGCATGTCCATTAACATTGGATCGATACAGAGAAGATTAGCATTAGGTGCCCATGGTAAACCTATGATGTCACTTTTTCCCCTCTTTTTTTTTTTTTTTTTTTGGGGTGGTGTAAACACGTGACATTTTCCCCTCCTAGTCGTGGCTCAACGTTGGATCAAGGTCGGAAAACAACATTGGAACGCAAGGGAGAAGAACGGGCTAGCTCCCCGGACGAAGCCGGGAGGTCTTCAGAAAGGAAGCTGGCCAAGGTTCAAGGATGGGAGCAGGCAAAGCCCCGACCACCCCCGGACCACCACCACAGGGGTTTGCCCTGTAAATAGGGGACGCTACCGCTGCCTTTCTTGTGCTAGCTACGGCAGCATGTCTATTAAAATTGGATTGATACAGAGAAGATTAGCATTAAGTGCCCATATTAAACTTACCACCAATTACACCTTGGTAAACCTATGATGTCACATTTTCCCCTCCTTTTTTTTGGTGGGGGGTGTAAACACGTGACATTTTCCCCTCCTAGTCATGGCTCAACGTTGGATCAAGGTCGGAAAACAACAGTGGAACGAAAAAACGAAGCCGGGAGGTCTTCAGAAAGGAAGCTGGCCAAGGTTCAAGGATGGGAGCAGGCAAAGCCCCGACCACCCCCGGACCACCACCACAGGGGTGTTTCCTGTAAATAGGGGGCGCGACCGCTGCCTTTCTTGTGCTAGCTACGGCAGCAGGTCTATTAAAGTTGGATCGATACAGAGAAGATTAGCATTAGGTGCCCATGGTAAACCTATGATGTCACATTTTCCCCTGCTTTTTTTTTCGGGGGGGTGGTGTAAACACGTGACATTTTCCCCTCCTAGTCGTGGCTCAACGTTGGATCAAGGTCGGAAAACAACATTGGAACGAAAAAACGAAGCCGGGAGGTCTTCAGAAAGGAAGCTGGCCAAGGTTCAAGGATGGCAGCAGGCAAAGCCCCGACCACCCCCGGACCACCACCACAGGGGTGTGCCCTATAAATAGGGGGCGCGACCACTGCCTTTCTTGTGCTAGCTACGGCAGCATGTCTATTTAGATTGGATCGATACAGAGAAGATTAGCATTAGGTGCCCATGGTAAACCTATGATGTCACATTTTCCCCTCCTTTTTTTTTTTTTTGGGGGTGGTGTAAACACGTGACATTTTCCCCTCCTAGTCGTGGCTCAACGTTGGATCAAGGTCGGAAAACAACATTGGAACAAAAAAACGAAGCCGGGAGGTCTTCAGAAAGGAAGCTGGCCAAGGTTCAAGGATGGGAGCAGGCAAAGCCCCGACCACCCTCGGACCAACACCACAGGGGTGTGCCCTATAAAAAGGGGGCGCGACCGCTGGCTTTCTTGTGCTAGCTACGGCAGCATGTGTAGTAAAATTGAATTGACACAGAGAACACTAGCATTAGGTGCCAATGGTAAACCTATGATGTCACATTTTCCCCTCCTTTTTTTTTTGGGGGGGGGGTGGTGTAAACACGTGACATTTTCCCCTCCTAGTCGTGGCTCAACGTTGGAACAAGGTCGGAAAACAACATTGGAACGAAAGGGAGAAGAACGGGCTAGCTCCCCGGACGAAGCCGGGAGGTCTTCAGAAAGGAAGCTGGCCAAGGTTCAAGGATGGGAGCAGGCAAAGCCCCGACCACCCCCGGACCACCACCACAGGGGTGTGCCCTGTAAATAGGGGGCGCGACCGCTGCTTTTCTTCTGCTAGCTACGGCAGCATGTCTACTAAGATTGGATCGATACAGAGAAGATTAGCATTAGGTGCCCATGGTAAACCTATGATGTCACATTTTCCCCTCCTTTTTTTTGTTTTTTTGTTTGGGGGGGTGGTGTAAACACGTGACATTTTCCCCTCCTAGTCGTGGCTCAACGTTGGATCAAGGTCGGAAAACAACATTGGAACAAAAAAACGAAGCCGGGAGGTCTTCAGAAAGGAAGCTGGCCAAGGTTCAAGGATGGGAGCAGGCAAAGCCCCGACCACCCTCGGACCAACACCACAGGGGTGTGCCCTATAAATAGGGGGCGCGACCGCTGGCTTTCTTGTGCTAGCTATGGCAGCATGTGTATTAAAATTGAATCAATACAGAGAAGACTAGCATTAGGTGCCAATGGTAAACCTATGATGTCACATTTTCCCCTCCTTTTTTTTTTTTTTTGGGGGGGTGGTGTAAACACGTGACATTTTCCCCTCCTAGTCGTGGCTCAACGTTGGAACAAGGTCGGAAAACAACATTGGAACGAAAGGGAGAAGAACGGGATAGCTCCCCGGACGAAGCCGGGAGGTCTTCAGAAAGGAAGCTGGCCAAGGTTCAAGGATGGGAGCAGGCAAAGCCCCGACCACCCCCGGACCACCACCACAGGGGTGTGCCCTATAAATAGGGGGCACGACCACTGCTTTTCTTGTGCTAGCTACGGCAGCATGTCTATTAAGATTGGATCGATACCGAGAAGATTAGCATTAGGTGCCCATGGTAAACTTATGATGTCACATTTTCCCCTGCTTTTTTTTTCCGGGGGGGTGGTGTAAACACGTGACATTTTCCCCTCCTAGTCGTGGCTCAACGTTGGAACAAGGTCGGAAAACAACATTGGAATGAAAGGGAGAAGAACGGGCTAGCTCCCCGGACGAAGCCGGGAGGTCTTCAGAAAGGAAGCTGGCCAAGGTTCAAGGATGGGAGCAGGCAAAGCCCCGACCACCCTCGGACCAACACCACAGGGGTGTGCCCTGTAAATAGGGGTCGCGACCACTGGCTTTCTTGTGCTAGCTATGGCAGCATGTGTATTAAAATTGAATCAATACAGAGAAGACTAGCATTAGGTGCCAATGGTAAACCTATGATGTCACATTTTCCCCTCCTTTTTTTTTTTTTTTGGGGGGGTGGTGTAAACACGTGACATTTTCCCCTCCTAGTCGTGGCTCAACGTTGGAACAAGGTCGGAAAACAACATTGGAACGAAAGGGAGAAGAACGGGATAGCTCCCCGGACGAAGCCGGGAGGTCTTCAGAAAGGAAGCTGGCCAAGGTTCAAGGATGGGAGCAGGCAAAGCCCCGACCACCCCCGGACCACCACCACAGGGGTGTGCCCTATAAATAGGGGGCACGACCACTGCTTTTCTTGTGCTAGCTACGGCAGCATGTCTATTAAGATTGGATCGATACCGAGAAGATTAGCATTAGGTGCCCATGGTAAACTTATGATGTCACATTTTCCCCTGCTTTTTTTTTCCGGGGGGGTGGTGTAAACACGTGACATTTTCCCCTCCTAGTCGTGGCTCAACGTTGGAACAAGGTCGGAAAACAACATTGGAATGAAAGGGAGAAGAACGGGCTAGCTCCCCGGACGAAGCCGGGAGGTCTTCAGAAAGGAAGCTGGCCAAGGTTCAAGGATGGGAGCAGGCAAAGCCCCGACCACCCTCGGACCAACACCACAGGGGTGTGCCCTGTAAATAGGGGTCGCGACCACTGGCTTTCTTGTGCTAGCTACGGCAGCATGTGTATTAAAATTGAATCGATACAGAGAAGACTAGCATTAGGTGCCAATGGTAAACCTATGATGTCACATTTTCCCCTCCTTTTTTTTGGGGGGGGGTGGTGTAAACACGTGACATTTTCCCCTCCTAGTCGTGTCTCAACGTTGGATCAAGGTCGGAAAACAACATTGGAACGAAAAAACGAAGCCGGGAGGTCTTCAGAAAGGAAGCTGGCCAAGGTTTAAGGATGGGAGCAGGCAAAGCCCCGACCACCCCCGGACCACCACCACAGGGGTGTACCCTGTAAATAGGGGGCGCGACCGCTGCCTTTCTTATGCTAGCTACGGCAGCATGTCTATTAAAATTGAATTGATACAGAGAAGACTAGCATTAGGTGCCAATGGTAAACCTATGATGTCACATTTTCCCCTCCTTTTTTTTTTTTTTTTTGGGTGGTGTAAACACGTGACATTTTCCCCTCCTAGTCGTGCCTCAACGTTGGATCAAGGTCGGAAAACAACATTGGAACGAAAAAACGAAGCCGGGAGGTCTTCAGAAAGGAAGCTGGCCAAGGTTTAAGGATGGGAGCAGGCAAAGCCCCGACCACCCCCGGACCACCACCACAGGGGTGTGCCCTGTAAATAGGGGGCGCGACCGCTGCCTTTCTTGTGTTAGCTATGGCAGCATGTCTATTAAAGTTGGATCAATACAGACAAGATTAGCATTAGGTGCCCATGGTAAACCTATGACGTCACATTTTCCCCTGCTTTTTTTTTTTTTTTTTTTGGGGTGGTGTAAACACGTGACATTTTCCCCTCCTAGTCGTGGCTCAACGTTGGATCAAGGTCGGAAAACAACAGTGGAACGAAAAAACGAAGCCGGGAGGTCTTCAGAAAGGAAGCTGGCCAAGGTTCAAGGATGGGAGCAGGCAAAGCCTCGACCACCCCCGGACCACCACCACAGGGGTGTACCCTGTAAATAGGGGGCGCGACCGCTGCCTTCCTTGTGCTAGCTACGGCAGCATGTCTATTAAAATTGGATCGATACAGAGAAGATTAGCATTAGGTGCCCATGGTAAACCTATGATGTCACATTTTCCGCTCCTTTTTTTGGGGGGGTTGGTGTAAACACGTGACATTTTCCCCTCCTAGTCGTGGCTCAACGTTGGATCAAGGTCGGAAAACAACATTGGAACGAAAAAACGAAGCCGGGAGGTCTTCAGAAAGGAAGCTGGCCAAGGTTCAAGGATGGGAGCAGGCAAAGGCCCGACCACCCCCGGACCACCACCACAGGGGTGTTTCCTGTAAATAGGGGGCGCGACCGCTGCCTTTCTTGTGCTAGCTACGGCAGCAGGTCTATTAAAGTTGGATCGATACAGAGAAGATTAGCATTAGGTGCCCACGGTAAACCTATGATGTCAGATTTTCCCCTGCTTTTTTTTTTTTTTTTTTTTTTGGGGGGGTGGTGTAAACACGTGACATTTTCCCCTCCTAGTCGTGGCTCAACGTTGGAACAAGGTCGGAAAACAACATTGGAACGAAAGGGAGAAGAACGGGCTAGCTCCCCGGACGAAGCCGGGAGGTCTTCAGAAAGGAAGCTGGCCAAGGTTCAAGGATGGGAGCAGGCAAAGCCCCGACCACCCCCGGACCACCACCACAGGGGTGTGCCCTATAAATAGGGGGCGCGACCGCTTCCTTTCTTGTGCTAGCTACGGCAGTATGTCTATTAAAATTGGATCGATACAGAGAAGATTAGCAATAGGTACCCATTGTAAACCTATTATGTCACATTTTCCCCTCCTTTTTTTTTTTTTTTGGGGTGGTGTAAACACGTGACATTTTCCCCTCCTAGTCGTGGCTCAACGTTGGAACAAGGTCGGAAAACAACATTGGAACGAAAGGGAGAAGAACAGGCTAGCTCCCCGGACGAAGCCGGGAGGTCTTCAGAAAGGAAGCTGGCCAAGGTTCAAGGATGGGAGCAGGCAAAGCCCCGACCACCCCCGGACCACCACCACAGGGGTGTGCCCTGTAAATAGGGGGCGCGACCAGTGCCTTTATTGTGCTAGCTACGGCAGCATGTCTAGTAAAGTTGGATCGATACAGAGAAGATTAGCATTAGGTGCCCATGGTAAGCCTATGATGTCACTTTTTCCCCTCCTTTTTTTTTTTTTTTTTTTGGGGTGGTGTAAACACGTGACATTTTCCCCTCCTAGTCGTGGCTCAACGTTGGATCAAGGTCGGAAAACAACATTGGAACGAAAAAACGAAGGCGGGAGGTCTTCAGAAAGGAAGCTGGCCAAGGTTCAAGGATGGGAGCAGGCAAAGCCCCGACCACCCCCGGACCACCACCACAGGGGTGTGCCCTGTAAATAGGGGGCGCGACCGCTGCCTTTATTGTGCTAGCTACGGCAGCATGTCTAGTAAAGTTGGATCGATACAGAGAAGATTAGCATTAGGTGCCCATGGTAAGCCTATGATGTCACTTTTTCCCCTCCTTTTTTTTTTTTTGGGGTGGTGTAAACACGTGACATTTTCCCCTCCTAGTCGTGGCTCAACGTTGGATCAAGGTCGGAAAACAACATTGGAACGAAAAAACGAAGCCGGGAGGTCTTCAGAAAGGAAGCTGGCCAAGGTTCAAGGATGGGAGCAGGCAAAGCCCCGACCACCCCCGGACCACCACCACAGGGGTGTGCCCTATAAATAGGGGGCGCGACTGCTGCCTTTCTTGTGCTAGCTACGGCAGTATGTCTATTAAAATTGGATCGATACAGAGAAGATTAGCATTAGGTACCCATTGTAAACCTATTATGTCACATTTTCCCCTCCTTTTTTTTTTTTTTTGGGGTGGTGTAAACACGTGACATTTTCCCCTCCTAGTCGTGGCTCAACGTTGGATCAAGGTCGGAAAACAACAGTGGAACGAAAAAACGAAGCCGGGAGGTCTTCAGAAAGGAAGCTGGCCAAGGTTCAAGGATGGGAGCAGGCAAAGCCTCGACCACCCCCGGACCACCACCACAGGGGTGTACCCTGTAAATAGGGGGCGCGACCGCTGCCTTCCTTGTGCTAGCTACGGCAGCATGTCTATTAAAATTGGATCGATACAGAGAAGATTAGCATTAGGTGCCCATGGTAAACCTATGATGTCACATTTTCCGCTCCTTTTTTTGGGGGGGTTGGTGTAAACACGTGACATTTTCCCCTCCTAGTCGTGGCTCAACGTTGGATCAAGGTCGGAAAACAACATTGGAACGAAAAAACGAAGCCGGGAGGTCTTCAGAAAGGAAGCTGGCCAAGGTTCAAGGATGGGAGCAGGCAAAGGCCCGACCACCCCCGGACCACCACCACAGGGGTGTTTCCTGTAAATAGGGGGCGCGACCGCTGCCTTTCTTGTGCTAGCTACGGCAGCAGGTCTATTAAAGTTGGATCGATACAGAGAAGATTAGCATTAGGTGCCCACGGTAAACCTATGATGTCAGATTTTCCCCTGCTTTTTTTTTTTTTTTTTTTTTTGGGGGGGTGGTGTAAACACGTGACATTTTCCCCTCCTAGTCGTGGCTCAACGTTGGAACAAGGTCGGAAAACAACATTGGAACGAAAGGGAGAAGAACGGGCTAGCTCCCCGGACGAAGCCGGGAGGTCTTCAGAAAGGAAGCTGGCCAAGGTTCAAGGATGGGAGCAGGCAAAGCCCCGACCACCCCCGGACCACCACCACAGGGGTGTGCCCTATAAATAGGGGGCGCGACCGCTTCCTTTCTTGTGCTAGCTACGGCAGTATGTCTATTAAAATTGGATCGATACAGAGAAGATTAGCAATAGGTACCCATTGTAAACCTATTATGTCACATTTTCCCCTCCTTTTTTTTTTTTTTTGGGGTGGTGTAAACACGTGACATTTTCCCCTCCTAGTCGTGGCTCAACGTTGGAACAAGGTCGGAAAACAACATTGGAACGAAAGGGAGAAGAACAGGCTAGCTCCCCGGACGAAGCCGGGAGGTCTTCAGAAAGGAAGCTGGCCAAGGTTCAAGGATGGGAGCAGGCAAAGCCCCGACCACCCCCGGACCACCACCACAGGGGTGTGCCCTGTAAATAGGGGGCGCGACCAGTGCCTTTATTGTGCTAGCTACGGCAGCATGTCTAGTAAAGTTGGATCGATACAGAGAAGATTAGCATTAGGTGCCCATGGTAAGCCTATGATGTCACTTTTTCCCCTCCTTTTTTTTTTTTTTTTTTTGGGGTGGTGTAAACACGTGACATTTTCCCCTCCTAGTCGTGGCTCAACGTTGGATCAAGGTCGGAAAACAACATTGGAACGAAAAAACGAAGGCGGGAGGTCTTCAGAAAGGAAGCTGGCCAAGGTTCAAGGATGGGAGCAGGCAAAGCCCCGACCACCCCCGGACCACCACCACAGGGGTGTGCCCTGTAAATAGGGGGCGCGACCGCTGCCTTTATTGTGCTAGCTACGGCAGCATGTCTAGTAAAGTTGGATCGATACAGAGAAGATTAGCATTAGGTGCCCATGGTAAGCCTATGATGTCACTTTTTCCCCTCCTTTTTTTTTTTTTGGGGTGGTGTAAACACGTGACATTTTCCCCTCCTAGTCGTGGCTCAACGTTGGATCAAGGTCGGAAAACAACATTGGAACGAAAAAACGAAGCCGGGAGGTCTTCAGAAAGGAAGCTGGCCAAGGTTCAAGGATGGGAGCAGGCAAAGCCCCGACCACCCCCGGACCACCACCACAGGGGTGTGCCCTATAAATAGGGGGCGCGACTGCTGCCTTTCTTGTGCTAGCTACGGCAGTATGTCTATTAAAATTGGATCGATACAGAGAAGATTAGCATTAGGTACCCATTGTAAACCTATTATGTCACATTTTCCCCTCCTTTTTTTTTTTTTTTGGGGTGGTGTAAACACGTGACATTTTCCCCTCCTAGTCGTGGCTCAACGTTGGAACAAGGTCGGAAAACAACATTGGAACGAAGGGGAGAAGAACAGGCTAGCTCCCCGGACGAAGCCGGGAGGTCTTCAGAAAGAAGCTGGCCAAGGTTCAAGGATGGGAGCAGGCAAAGCCCCAACCACCCCCGGACCACCACCACAGGGGTGTGCCCTGTAAATAGGGGGCGCGACCGCTGCCTTTCTTGTGCTAGCCACGGCAGCATGTCTATTAAAATTGGATTGATACAGAGAAGATTAGCATTAGGTACCCATTGTAAACCTATTATGTCACATTTTCCCCTCCTTTTTTTTTTTTTTTGGGGGTGGTGTAAACACGTGACATTTTCCCCTCCTAGTCGTGGCTCAACGTTGGAACAAGGTCGGAAAACAACATTGGAACAAAAGGGAGAAGAACAGGCTAGCTCCCCGGACGAAGCCGGGAGGTCTTCAGAAAGTAAGCTGGCCAAGGTTCAAGAATGGGAGCAGGCAAAGCCCCAACCAAAGCCCCAACCACCCCCGGACCACCACCACAGGGGTGTGCCCTGTAAATAGGGGGCGCGACCACTGCCTTTCTTGTGCTAGCTATGGCTGCATGTCTATTAAAATTGGATTGATACAGAGAAGATTAGCATTAAGTGCCCATAGTAAACTTACCACCAATTACACCTTGGTAAACCTAAGATGTCACATTTTCCCCTCCTTTTTTTTTGGTGGGGGGTGTAAACACGTGACATTTTCCCCTCCTAGTCATGGCTCAACGTTGGAACAAGGTCGGAAAACGACATTGGAACGCAAGGGAGAAGAACGGGCTAGCTCCCCGGACGAAGCCGGGAGGTCTTCAGAAAGGAAGCTGGCCAAGGTTCAAGGATGGGAGCAGGCAAAGCCCTGACCACCCCCGGACCACCACCACAGGGGTGTGCCCTGTAAATAGGGGGCGCGACCACTGCCTTTATTGTGCTAGCTACGGCAGCATGTCTAGTAAAGTTGGATCGATACAGAGAAGATTAGCATTAGGTGCCCATGGTAAACCTATGATGTCACATTTTCCCCTCCTTTTTTTTTTGGGGTGGTGTAAACACGTGACATTTTCCCCTCCTAGTCGTGGCTCAATGTTGGATCAAGGTCGGAAAACAACATTGGAACGAAAAAACGAAGCCGGGAGGTCTTCAGAAAGGAAGCTGGCCAAGGTTCAAGGATGGGAGCAGGCAAAGCCCCGACCACCCTCGGACCACCACCACAGGGGTGTGCCCTGTAAATAGGGGGCGCGACCGCTGCCTTTCTTGTGCTAGCTACGGCAGCATGTCCATTAAAATTGGATCGATACAGAGAAGATTAGCATTAGGTGCCCATGGTAAACCTATGATGTCACTTTTTCCCCTCTTTTTTTTTTTTTTTTTTGGGGTGGTGTAAACACGTGACATTTTCCCCTCCTAGTCGTGGCTCAACGTTGGATCAAGGTCGGAAAACAACATTGGAATGAAAAAACAAAGCCGGGAGGTCTTCAGAAAGGAAGCTGGCCAAGGTTCAAGGATGGGAGCAGGCAAAGCCCCGACCACCCCCGGACCACCACCACAGGGGTGTACCCTGTAAATAGGGGGCGCGACCGCTGCCTTTCTTGTGCTAGCTACGGCAGCATGTCTATTAAAATTGGATTGATACAGCGAAGATTAGCATTAGGTGCCCATGGTAAACCTATGATGTCACATTTTCCCGTCCTTTTTTTTTTTTTTTGGGGGGGGGTGGTGTAAACACGTGACATTTTCCCCTCCTAGTCGTGGCTCAACGTTGGATCAAGGTCGGAAAACAACATTGGAACGAAAAAACGAAGCCGGGAGGTCTTTAGAAAGGAAGCTGGCCAAGGTTCAAGGATGGGAGCAGGCAAAGCCCCGACCTCCCCCGGACCACCACCACAGGGGTGTGCCCTGTAAATAGGGGGCGCGACCGCTGCCTTTCTTGTGCTAGCTACGGCAGCATGTCTGTTTAAATTGGATCGATATAGAGAAGATTAGCATTAGGTGCCCATCGTAAACCTATGATGTCACATTTTCCCCTCCTTTTTTTTTTTTTTTGGGGTGGTGTAAACACGTGACATTTTCCCCTCCTAGTCGTGGCTCAACGTTAGAACAAGGTCGGAAAACAACATTGGAACGAAAGGGAGAAGAACGGGCTAGCTCCCCGGACGAAGCCGGGAGGTCTTCAGAAAGGAAGCTGGCCAAGGTTCAAGGATGGGAGCAGGCAAAGCCCCGACCACCCCCGGACCACCATCACAGGAGTGTGCCCTGTATATAGGGGGCGCGACAGATGCCTTTCTTGTGCTAGCTACGGCAGCATGTCTATTAAAATTGGATCGGTACAGAGAAGATTAGCATTAGGTGCCCATGGTAAACTTACCACCAATTACACCTCGGTAAACCTATGACATCATATTTTCCCCTCCTTTTGTTTTTTTGGGGGGGGGTGTAAACACGTTACATTTTCCCCTCCTAGTCGTGGCTCAACGTTGGAACCAGGACGGAAATCAACATTGGAACGAAAGGGAGAAGAACGGGCTAGCTCCCCGGACGAAGCCGGGAGGTCTTCAGAAAGGAAGCTGGCAGGCTATGGTAGGCTGCACAATACCAACAGTGCAGGGAGGATGTACAGTGCAGTTTGCAGTGGTGGAAAGGTAGACTCACATACTATAGATTCCACCTATAGGGTGTCTGTGGCTGTGTCTGTTCATCTCCCTCCAGGGAGTGCAGGGTGCCTATCTGTCACACTGTGTTGTACGTGTCTGCCGGGCTAGACAGAGATCTGCCCTGACAAGCTCAAGGCCATTAGAGCACCTTGAGCTTGCCATCCTGCCGGCTAAGCGCAGCCTTGTCTCTGTGAATCAGATCTAACATTACAGCTAAGCTGAAAGGCAGAAACAGAGGTAGCAGAGTTGTAAAAAAATTAGAGGAAGATGCAGACGCAGCAGATAGGTAGGTGGAGGTAAGCAAGGCAGAGGTAGCAGATAGGGAGGTGGAGGTAACCAAGGCAGGTAGCAGATAGGTTAGTTGGAGGCAACGAGGCAAAGGTAGGTGGAGGTAACCAAAGCAGAGGTAGATAGGATAGAGCACTGACAGACAGAAGAACATTGTGCAGCTGCAGAGTTAAAAACAGGTGCGTCAGAGCAAGAGATGGGGCAGAGATGAAGGTAGAAATAACAAAGGAAGAGAGGTAGCAACAGGAGCAGATTGGGGACAGAAACAGCAAAGGTGTAGAGAGAGAGAGGTAGGAGAGGTAAAAATAATGTATTTATATAAAAGGCAGAGGAAGGGGCACATAGACTGTACAATACAGGCCCATGGAGAAAAAAAACGACAGGCACATTATATGTTCACTGTCTCACTGAGGCTAGAGCTGTGCCAAGTGAGTCACAACAGAATTATAGACTAAGCTTTCTGTAAAAGGCTTGGGAATGCACTGGTCATAGCTAGCTGGTTGTGAAACATTTGCAGCATAGTTTGCATTGAATTGTACTTCACATTGCAGTCATTGACAATACATTCACGCCTAGATGTGTCACTTCATGCAAATACCCTATAAAGAGAAAGTGTTAACGATGTACCACCCATGTTTTTTCATTATAATATGGTCTCTAACTCATCTTTTTTCTCTATATAACCTTTGTCTCCACTCCTCTCTCTACCACTCTATCAACACGTCTTACTTCCAAAGTCTCGAATTGTGAAGTTCCTGTTCTTCGCCTCTTGCAGGGCCTTGAAGAAGAACCTCTGTCTGACAGGGGGCAGATCCTTGTCTATGGCCTTAATGGTCTGGATCACCTGCAGTGCCCGTGGACACAAAGATGCTTTAACAACTTCAATCAATCTATCACTCTCTCACTCGTGCATTTCAGTCACTTCATTTAACTCATAGGGGCCAATCATTCTATTCACAGGGTATACAGTATACATTTTTCATTCTATGGGCGAAGCTAGTTCCGGCAACGGCACTCGGGCTGCTCGCGTCATTACTCAGTCATCCAAGTACATATCATCATTCATTCACATAACTCATCATACATTACCTATCATACACTCAGCCTACACTTCACTCATTCACAGTGTTGGGTAGTAACGCGTTATTAGTAACGCCGTTACGTAACGCCGTTACTTTTTTCAGTAACTAATAACGTAACGCGTTGTTTTTTAAAATTCAGTAACTCCGTTAACGTTACCATACGCTGCGTTACTCCGTTCCTTTTGGATAAAAAAAGAGGGTTTGGTTGTACAACGGCACACAGTTCCAATAACATAGTGATCAATAAAGTTTAATTGAATTGAAAAACAAAGCATTTGTCGCATTTGTCCCACACATAATCAAACACGCATCATGAAGAGGACTGGACAGGTCAGGGGCGGGCACGGTATGATGGCGAGCGAGAAGGGGAAGATAAGTTTCTACTCGTGGAGGTTTTCACATTATTTTAAACTGTTTTTGAATACCAAATAAGAAAGATAGGCTTGCAGTTTATAGCCTATGGAAGACTTTATGGGCTGACTGAAATAAATAGGCATTGAAAAAATACTTTGGTGTTTGTGTCAAGGTTTGTGTTGGTGCACAACGGATCATATTGCTTGGATGATTAGATCCAGTGATATGGATGCAAATGAATTGAAACAGTTGTTTTAATCAACAGTCTGTATTACTCAGTATCAGTACAGAACTGAAATGACGGCTAGAGGGGAACTCAATCAATCAACCTTTATTTAATGGGGACATTGGAAAAACGTTGTACAGTAACTAAAAAGTTACTTTCTCAGTAACGCATTACTTTTTAGTTTAAGTAACTGAGTTACTAACTGAGTTACTTTTTTACAAAGTAACTAGTAACTGTAACTAGTTACTATTTTTCAGTAACTAGCACAACACTGCTCATTCAGTACACTATTACTCATCACACACCGCAGTTCACATGCAGTAACAGCTCAAGCACAAAGGTAGCGCAAGCAATCAATCATGAACACACCTGACTTGACTAGTGCAAGCCCATTGGGGCTTCGCCCGGTAAGACTGCCTTAAAAGGCTGCGCAGATATCCAACACTCACACAGACTGGTTAGGATCATTACTGTTGCCTCCCACCATCATCCCCTTTCTCCCCCGGTTGTCTGTCTGTCTGAATTTATGTATATCTGTCTGTCGGGGGGATTATATATCCATTGCTCTTTGCCTCAGGTCATATACGTATGCACGTATGTGTCGCTCGAGGCGGTAGGGTGTGCTTCCCCTTAGACATTCCACTCCACCAAAGTCAAACATATTCCATGTTATGGTTATCAATAAATATTCTTTATATCAATCAGCACGTGAGTGTCTTGACTGAACTATGGTTTTCCTTCTCACAGGCATTCGTACACACGCTCCCCCCCTTTGCAGCCATAGTGGAACAGCACTTGCCTGTCCCTGTGGTGATTCTTGTTTGGGGAGTGTTGTTTTTGTCTCCCTCTTCTGTTTTGTTTCGTTCCTGCAGGGGTGTGGCTGGCTTTCTCTCCACAGGTAACTAGGCACACCTGCAATCATTCAACACTCATCTCCTCCATAAAAGCCTGGTCCTGACTCCACTACTCTGCCAGTTAATTCCGTCCAGTCCGGTAGAGACCTCGATGTTTAAACCTTGGAGACTTGCCTCTAGTTTGCTTCGTTTTCATTTAATTTCTTAACCGTTGTTGTTTTCCTTTTTGTACACCTCGGCGTGCCTAGTTCCTGGACTTAGGTAAAGTTAGAAAGATATTCACAGATTTGGAATTCTGCGATCAATAAGTAAGAGACGAAACGTTGTTCAAACACTAATTATGCCTCTTTCACATCATAATAGCATTTACTACGGGCTAAAAGAACCAAAAAAAAACTTTTGTAACAGAGCAAGCAATATTCCGCGCTGAATGCATAATTTTGATCACTACGAGCAGCCAGCGGCCAGACAGATTCACAGGGAGCGTCTGCAAAGTTCTCTTCCAAGAGAGAGACTGCAAACAAAAATCAATAACTCCATTGTTACACTGTATGTAGACACCAAAATCACTCCACACATCAACTGTCTCCTAATGGTCATACTACAACTGCTGTTTTGCTTAATTTTCATGAATTATTTAATCAAAACAGGTTTTTCTTTATTTTTGTGAATGTGTTTTGAAATATTAATCAATAGCTCCACTGTTATGCAATATTATCACTCCAAAATCACTCCACATATCAACAGTATCCCTATTGTCATACTACTACTGCTGTTTTGGAGAAAGTTGGTTGTGCTTAATTTTCATGATAATTTTATGTGAGGTGAATCCTCCCAGGGAGCATAATGATTATGTACAGAGCTATACATTTACAATTATACAGTATTGGTCTTGTATAATATACAGTATTATATTAGAATGTACATGATTTTCAGTTTTTGTACAGAATGTGCAGAATGTACAGCAGAATATACAGGATGTCCAGGATAAAGTGCAGGTTACAGACTATACCCTTATAATCTATACAATTCAATTACAATTATGCAAGTAATTGGGATGTACAGGATTTACAGTTATTTGCAGCATATACAGGATATACAGGATTTACAGGTTATTAGCAGAATATACATAGTTATATTACAGTTGTACCAGAATATTGCCAAATATGTAGTTATGTTACAGAAGTTGTGTCAGACTATTGCTTAATGTCCATTGTTATATCCCTGCATGTTATGCTATTTCACAGGATATACAGTTTACAAACTACTGGTGTGTGAATTGTGAAGTTTGATGGCCACAGGCAGGAATGACTTCCTGTGGCGCTCCGTGGTGCATTTCGGGAGGATGAGTCTCCCACTGAAAGTACTCCTTTGTCCGACCAGCACATCGTGGAGTGGGTGGGAGGTACTGTCCAGGATGGCGTTGAGTTTGGCCAGCATCCTCCTCTCCGACACCACTGCCAGGGAGTCCAGCTCCACCCCCACAATGTCACCGGCCTTCCGGATAAGTTTGTTAAGCCTGTTGGCATCTGCTGCCCTCAGCCTGCTGCCCCAGCAGGCAACAGCATAGAGGATAGCACTGGCTACCACAGACTCGTAGAACATCCTCAGCATTGTCCGGCAGACATCGGAGGACCTCAGCCTCCTCAGAAAGTAGAGGCGGCTTTGGCCCGTCTTGTAAACGGCTTGAGTGTTCTTTGCCCAGTCCAGTTTGTTGTCCAAGTGAACACCAAGGTACTTGTAATCCTCCACGGTGTCCACACTGACCTCCTGAATGTGGACCACTGGGTCACTGTTGTCCTGGTCCTTCTCAGGTCGATGACCAGCTCCTTGCACTTAGCCGCATTAAGCTGCAGATGGTTTCGCTCACACTATGCGACAAAGTTCCCCACCACAGTCCTGTACTCAGCCTCCTCCCCGTCACTGATACAGCCCACCACAGCAGAGTCATCAGAGAACTTCTGAAGTTGGCAGGACTCGGTGTGGTAGCTGAAACCCGTGGTATAGATAGTGAAAAGGAAGGGGGAGAGGACGGTTCCCTGGGGGGCCCCAGTGTTGCTGACCACACTGTCCGACACACAGTGCTGTAAGCGCACATGTTGCGGCTTGCCAGTCATGTAGTCAACAATCCAGGACACCAGGGAGTTATCCACCTGCATCGCTGCCAGCTTCTCACCCAGCAGAGTTGGCCGGATGGTGTTGAAGGCACTGGAGAAGTCTAGGAACAGGATCCTCACAGTGCTTGCCGGCTGGTCTAGATGAGTATAACAGCAGTCGAGCAGGAAGAGGATGGCATCCTCTACTCCCAGCCGGGGCTGGTAGGCGAACTGAAGGGGGTCCAGGAAGGGTCCGACCATGGGCCGCAGCTGTTCCAACACCAGTCTCTCCAGGGTCTTCATAACGTGGGAGGTCAGTGCCACCGGTCTGTAATCCTTGGAGCCGCTGGGGCGCGGCGTCTTCGGAACAGGGATGAGGCAAGATGTCTTCCACAAGACAGGGACTCTCTGGAGACTCAGGCTCAGGTTGAAGATGTACTGCAGCACTCCACACAGCTGGGGGGCACACGCTTTTAGCACCCTACGGCTCATGTCGTCGGGGCCAGCAGCCTTGTTTGCATGGAGTTTCAGCAGTTGTCCTCTAACCTGTTCCACAGTGAGAGACACAGTTGGGGTCGTAGGGGGGGGATGGGGGTCATTGTGGTGAGGGGGGGGGCATTGTTCTGACGGAGAAGGGGAGGGGGAAAAGGGGTACTCACAGGTGCCGGAGAGTCATCAGCAGTTTGGCCAGGGGCGTCGCTGGCTTGAGGGTCGTCAGGAGAAGGGCTAGAGGGGGGATGGGCAGGAACCAGGTCGTTAAATCTGTTGAAGAACAGGTTCAGTTCGTTGGCTCTGTCCAGGTCACCCTCGACCCCCCTGTTGTCAGTCGGTCTGAAGTCGGCCAGTTATAGTCCTCATACCGCTCCATACCTCCCTCGTGTTGTTCTGCTGGAGTTTCCGCTCTAGCTTCCCTTTGTACTTATCCTTGGCCTCCTTGATCTTCACCTTCAGGTCAGCCTGGATTACCTTAACCTCCTCCCTATTTCCATTGTTAAAGGCCCTCCTCTTGGAATTCAGAAGGCCCTTGACTTCCTTTGTTACCCACGGTTTGTTGTTAGGGTAACACTGGACCGTCTTGGTAGGCAATAGAGTCCACACAGAAGTTGATGTAATCCGTAATGCACCCTGTGAGTCCATCAATATCCTCTCCATGCGGCTCGCAGAGTACATCCCAGTCTGTGACCTCATAACATTCCTGCAGTGCCCCATAGGCCTCCTCTGACCATCTCCTCACAGTCTTAGTGGTCACAGGCTGCCGCTTGACTAGGGGCACATAACAGGGTCTGAGGTGGACCAGATTGTGGTCTGACCAACCCAGGGGGGGGAGTGGGGAAGAGTCATACGCCTCCTTAACATTGGCATACAGCAGATCCAGTGTCCTCCCCTCCCTAGTTGGGTCGCTCACATACTGGGTGAAGGTAGACGGTGTAGATGACACACTGACATTGTTGAAGTCGCCTGATATCACTATCAGTGCGCTGGGGTGTTTCGTCTGAAGTTGCCCAATCTCCTTATGAATGGCGTTATAGGCACTGATGTAGGGTTTGCGGAAGGTGGAATGTAAACAGCCACCGCAATGGCGTATGAGAATTCTCGTGGCAGATAATATGGCCGGAGTCCCACGGCTAACAGTTCAATGTCCGGGCTACAGATCCTCTGTTTGATGGTAACGTGGCTGGGGTTACACCATCTGTTGTTTACAAGCACGGCAAGCCCTCCTCCTTTCCGCTTACCGCACCCGGTGTAATCCCTGTCCGCCCGAACAGTCACGAAGCCGTCGATGGAGGCGTTGTGGTCCGGGATGTCCTGATGTAGCCATGTCTCTGTGAAGCACATCAGGCTACACTCCTGGAACTCCATCTGACTCCGGGCTAACGCTGCTAGCTTGTCCATCTTGTTTGCCAGCGATCTCACGTTGCCCATGACAACGGAGGGCAGACACGGCTTAAATTTCTTGTTCTTAAGTCGTTTCTGCCTTCTCCCCTCTCTCTTCCCTCGTCGTTTTGTTCCCCCTCTGCAACCACGGTGTGTTCTCCTCCAGATTTCAGGTGGGATGTCTGCAGCCCTTGGCACGGTGCATACCGGCCTCAACGCAGTCAGCTGTTCCTTTGTGTAAACAAACAGCGTTTCCCCGGAGACGCATCGACCGAGCAGTAGGAGGAGAACTTCCACGACGAAGAGAACCACCAAAATACTTTCTGCCTTCATTTTCTGACAGAGCGTAGTTACTTAGAAAAAATATATACAAAAGTTACACAGTTCCAAAGAAATAAGTTAAGAAATAAAGAAACCAAAGTTGGCGAGACTGGAGCCGGTTCTACAGGCAGCCTGCGTTCTCACGCATGCGCACTACTACTATAGCTCCACTGCTCCACTACAATGCGCACTACTACTATAGCTCCACTACAATAGCTCCACTGTTATGCATTATTATACCTCCAAAATCACTCCACACATCAACAGTCTCCTCCTCCGATAGGTTGTGCTGAATTTCCAGGCGCCTCATGTACAAAGGTTGCGTACGCACAAAAACGTGGCGTACGTCCTTTCCCACGCTCACGTTCAGATGTATCAAACGTGAAATGACCGTGGAAATGTGCGGTGCCCCACGCCAGCTTCATAGCTGTCGTACGCACGTTTCTACAGCTATTGTTCCTTTGGCGTCACTTAGAGGTGATGCTGGGAAACTGTTAATAATGTGAAAACAGTCAAGTGATGTGCACGTCAGAGACACCGTTGTGAACAATTTACACACCCAGGCGTTTGTAATCATATAGGTGAATATAAAAGCATGCGCAATGTGATGAAGAAAATGGTATTAACAATGGCAGCGTTCGCGTTGTTTGAGGACCTTGCAAATGGTGCAATCCGACGTGAGCGAGTTTTTAGGGAACGCGAGGATTTACTTGCAAACAATAACTGGCTCATAAGCCAATTTCGGTTACCAAGGCCAGTGTTACTGGAGTACGCAATTAGCAGCGATAGCCGGTTTCCCTAAGGTTATCGGAGATACTGACTGCACACACATTGCTATAAAAGCGCCATCACAGGATGAATTTGTTTATGTTAATAGAAAACATTTTTATTCCATTAATGTTCAAATCATATGTGATGCGGAAATGCAATTAACTAATATCGTGGCAAGGTGGCCTGGCTCAACGCATGACTCATTCATTCTGACTAACAGCATGGTTGGGAACCGGCTGGAGGCTGACGCGATGTGCGATGGGTGGCTATGGGTGCTTAAATACTTTATTCGTTTAATTGTAATGTAAACCAGCGAAATGCACATTTGGGCAGGTGCGCATTCAAATGTTTATTTTATTTTATTGAAATTAGAGCTGCAAAGCTTTCTATCAAGCCCCTGATTGACTCATTTCTTCCCTCTACTCGTTTTGATTGATCTGATCGGACCAAGAGGGAAATTAGATAAACCTTTATTTGTCCTCCAGGGGGTGGAAATTGCAGGTCCAGGGCCTATTTACATTGATTTTAATATTTAAATGGAGGCGTGGACAGGGAGGAGTTTGGCACCTCTGCATGTGCGCTCAATTCCAAGTTGATTGTGATGTACAAAAGAAACGTGCTTGGATCCATGCCTACGCACACTTTGATACATCTGAATTTATTTGTGCTTACGACAGTTTCTGGGTTTTGGCGTTGTAATGGAATATTTTGATGTTCCATAGTTGTACTATCAGATTGTTATAAGTTGTGTTGATGTTTTGAAAATGCATGATATGTGACAAGCTACATTCTACACTTCCCCCACAGACAGGACACAGCACAGACTTGCTTATTCTATCAATACAAATGTAGGCTCGTAGACAGAATGCCTGGGTGACCACCCTCCTTTGAAAGTGCTAATCAATTGACTTATCCTATCAATGTAGTTGCGTGAGACAAAAGGTCTGGAAGATCATGAAAGTGCTAATCAACTGTTTTGCTGAATTTTCAGGAATTTTGTAATAAAAGACGTTTTGCTGAATTTTCATCAATGTGTTTATAAATATTAATCAATAGCTCCACTGTTATGCATTATTATCCCTCCAAAATCACTCCACACATCAAAATTCTCCTTCTCCAATAGGTTTTGCTGAATTTCCAGTAATTATGTAACAAAAGCGGTTTTGCTGAATTTTCATCAATGTGTTTATGAAAATTAATCCATAGCTCCACTGTTATGCATTATTATCCCTCCAAAATCACTGCACACATGAACAGTCTCCTCCTCCTATAGGTTTTGCTGAACTTCCAGGATTTTTCTAACAACATAGGTTTTGCTTAATTTTCATCAATATGTTTATGAATATTAATCAATAGCTCCACTGTTATGCATTATTATCCCTCCAAAATCACTCCACACATCAACAGTCTCCTCCTCCTGGTTATACTACAACTGCTGTTTTGGAGGAAATAGGTTTTGCTTAAATTTCAGGAGTTTTGTAACAAAAGAGGTTTTGCTTAATTTTCATCAATGTGTTTATAAATATTAATCATTACCTACACTGTTATGCATTATTATCCCTTCAAAATCACTCCACACATGAACAGTCTCCTCCTCCTGGTTATACTACAACTGCTGTTTTGGAGGAAATAGGTTTTGCTGAATTTCCAGTAATTATGTAACAAAAGCAGTTTTGCTGAATTTTCATCAATGTGTTTATAAAAATAAGCAATAGCTCCACTGTTATGCATTATTATCCCTCCAAAATCACTCCACACATCAACAGTCTCCTCCTCCTGGTTATACTACAACTGCTCTTTTGGAAAAAATAGGTTTTGCTTTGGTTTGTTTTTTTCAGGAATTTTCTAACAACAGCGGTTTTGCTTAATTTTCATCAATATGTTTATAAATATTAATCAATAGCTCCACTGTTATGCATTATTGACCCTCCAAAATCACTCCACACATCAACAGTCTCCTCCTCCTGGTTATACTACAACTGCTGTTTTGGAGGAAATAGGTTTTGCTGAATTTTCAGGAATTTTGTAACAACAGAGGTTTTGCTTAATTTTCATCAATGTGTTTATAAATATTAATCATTAGCTCCACTGCTATGCATTATTATCCCTCCAAAATCATTCCACACATCAACAGTCTCCTCCTCTTATAGGTTTTGCTGAATTTTCAGGAATTTTGTAATAAAAGACGTTTTGCTGAATTTTCATCAATGTGTTTATAAATATGAATCAATAGCTCCACTGTTATGCATTATTATCCCTCCAAAATCACTCCACACATCAAAATTCTCCTTCTCCAATAGGTTTTGCTGAATTTCCAGTAATTATGTAACAAAAGCGGTTTTGCTGAATTTTCATCAATGTGTTTATGAAAATTAATCCATAGCTCCACTGTTATGCATTATTATCCCTCCAAAATCACTGCACACATGAACAGTCTCCTCCTCCTATAGGTTTTGCTGAACTTCCAGGATTTTTCTAACAACATAGGTTTTGCTTAATTTTCATCAATGTGTTTATAAATATTAATCATTACCTCCACTGTTATGCATTATTATCCCTTCAAAATCACTCCACACATCAACAGTCTCCTCCTCCTGGTTATACTACAACTGCTGTTTTGGAGGAAATAGGTTTTGCTGAATTTCCAGTAATTATGTAACAAAAGCAGTTTTGCTGAATTTTCATCAATGTGTTTATAAAAATAATCAATAGCTCCACTGTTATGCATTATTATCCCTCCAAAATCACTCCACACATCAACAGTCTCCTCCTCCTGGTTATACTACAACTGCTCTTTTGGAAAAAATAGGTTTTGCTTTGGTTTGTTTTTTTCAGGAATTTTCTAACAACAGAGGTTTTGCTTAATTTTCATCAATATGTTTATAAATATTAATCAATAGCTCCACTGTTATGCATTATTGACCCTCCAAAATCACTCCACACATCAACAGTCTCCTCCTCCTGGTTATACTACAACTGCTGTTTTGGAGGAAATAGGTTTTGCTGAATTTTCAGGAATTTTGTAACAACATAGGTTTTGCTTAATTTTCATCAATATGTTTATGAATATTAATCAATAGCTCCACTGTTATGCATTATTATCCCTCCAAAATCACTCCACACATCAACAGTCTCCTCCTCCTGGTTATACTACAACTGCTGTTTTGGAGGAAATAGGTTTTGCTTAAATTTCAGGAGTTTTGTAACAAAAGAGGTTTTGCTTAATTTTCATCAATGTGTTTATAAATATTAATCATTACCTCCACTGTTATGCATTATTATCCCTTCAAAATCACTCCACACATGAACAGTCTCCTCCTCCTGGTTATACTACAACTGCTGTTTTGGAGGAAATAGGTTTTGCTGAATTTCCAGTAATTATGTAACAAAAGCAGTTTTGCTGAATTTTCATCAATGTGTTTATAAAAATAAGCAATAGCTCCACTGTTATGCATTATTATCCCTCCAAAATCACTCCACACATCAACAGTCTCCTCCTCCTGGTTATACTACAACTGCTCTTTTGGAAAAAATAGGTTTTGCTTTGGTTTGTTTTTTTCAGGAATTTTCTAACAACAGCGGTTTTGCTTAATTTTCATCAATATGTTTATAAATATTAATCAATAGCTCCACTGTTATGCATTATTGACCCTCCAAAATCACTCCACACATCAACAGTCTCCTCCTCCTGGTTATACTACAACTGCTGTTTTGGAGGAAATAGGTTTTGCTGAATTTTCAGGAATTTTGTAACAACAGAGGTTTTGCTTAATTTTCATCAATGTGTTTATAAATATTAATCATTAGCTCCACTGCTATGCATTATTATCCCTCCAAAATCATTCCACACATCAACAGTCTCCTCCTCTTATAGGTTTTGCTGAATTTTCAGGAATTTTGTAATAAAAGACGTTTTGCTGAATTTTCATCAATGTGTTTATAAATATGAATCAATAGCTCCACTGTTATGCATTATTATCCCTCCAAAATCACTCCACACATCAAAATTCTCCTTCTCCAATAGGTTTTGCTGAATTTCCAGTAATTATGTAACAAAAGCGGTTTTGCTGAATTTTCATCAATGTGTTTATGAAAATTAATCCATAGCTCCACTGTTATGCATTATTATCCCTCCAAAATCACTGCACACATGAACAGTCTCCTCCTCCTATAGGTTTTGCTGAACTTCCAGGATTTTTCTAACAACATAGGTTTTGCTTAATTTTCATCAATGTGTTTATAAATATTAATCATTACCTCCACTGTTATGCATTATTATCCCTTCAAAATCACTCCACACATCAACAGTCTCCTCCTCCTGGTTATACTACAACTGCTGTTTTGGAGGAAATAGGTTTTGCTGAATTTCCAGTAATTATGTAACAAAAGCAGTTTTGCTGAATTTTCATCAATGTGTTTATAAAAATAATCAATAGCTCCACTGTTATGCATTATTATCCCTCCAAAATCACTCCACACATCAACAGTCTCCTCCTCCTGGTTATACTACAACTGCTCTTTTGGAAAAAATAGGTTTTGCTTTGGTTTGTTTTTTTCAGGAATTTTCTAACAACAGAGGTTTTGCTTAATTTTCATCAATATGTTTATAAATATTAATCAATAGCCCCACTGTTATGCATTATTGACCCTCCAAAATCACTCCACACATCAACAGTCTCCTCCTCCTGGTTATACTACAACTGCTGTTTTGGAGGAAATAGGTTTTGCTGAATTTTCAGGAATTTTGTAACAACAGAGGTTTTGCTTAATTTTCATCAATGTGTTTATAAATATTAATCATTAGCTCCACTGCTATGCATTATTATCCCTCCAAAATCATTCCACACATCAACAGTCTCCTCCTCCTATAGGTTTTGCTGAATTTCCAGGAATTTTGTAACAACAGAGGTTTTGCTTAATTTTCATCAATGTGTTTATAAATATTAATCAATTGCTCCACTGTTATGCATTATTATCCCTCCAAAATCACTCCACACATCAACAGTCTCCTCCTCCTGTAGGTTTTGCTGAATTTCCAGGAATTTTGTAACAAAAGCGGTTTTGCTTAATTTCCATCAATGTGTTTATAAATATTAACCAATAGCTCCACTGTTATGAATTATTATCCCTCCAAAATCACTCCACACATCAACAGTCTCCTCCTGGTTATACTACAACTGCTGTTTTGGAGAAAATAGGTTTTGCTGAATTTTCAGGAATTTTGTAATAAAAGACGTTTTGCTTAATTTTCATCAATGTGTTTATAAATATTAATCAATAGCTCCACTGTTATGCATTATTATCCCTCCAAAATCACTCCACACATCAAAAGTCTCCTCCTCCTATAGGTTTTCCTGAATTTCCAGGAATTTTGTAACAAAAGAGGTTTTGCTTAATTTTCATCAATGTGTTTATAAATATTAATCAATGGCTCCACTGTTATGCACTATTATCTCTCCAAAATCACTCCACACATCAACAGTCTCCTCCTGGTTATACTACAACTGCTGTTTTGGAGAAAATAGGTTTTGCTGAATAATCTGCTATTAATAACAGATTCTGATTATGAGTCGGTTGATTTCAAGAACTGTTTTCTGCCAAAGTGGTCCTGCCTGAAATCCTGGGCATGGGGGAAGAGAACCAGGCTAACGTAGTATGGGAGGGTGTGGAATGACCTTGAAAAGGAAACAATCCTGGAGCCCTTCAAGTTCACGTTTCACAACAAGAAGATGTGGAAGTTTGGTGCAGAAATATGGACCAAAGAAAATATTTGGCCTATTATGAATGTCAAACAGCTAAATGAGTTTATTTTCTGTGAGAATAATAATAATAACTTGCACTGAGCTATGTTATTCCTAACCCTAACCTCCATTATTTTCAGTTATCAGCATTTTGACCTTTTTTCAAGATCCTCAGCTTTGTAGTACGCTACAAATACACTATCTAGCCCCGAGTCATATCACCCACCGTTTGTTTTTCGTTATGACTAAGTTGTACAATTACGCAGTGCAGTGTATATCAGTCTCGCTTCTCGCCTTTTGTTCGCGCTTTTATTTTGAAATGTATTGCGCGTGTATTGCGCGTCACTCTTTGCCTACGCTTTTATTTTGAAATGTATTGCGTGTGTATTGCGCGTCACTCCTTGCCGTATTGCACGTGTGCCCTGGTTATTCTTCCGCGATGCGTCGCCCGCATTGCTCCGCAGACAACGCGGACCCTCCCGCATTGCTCCTCCGCGCACCTCCAAAAAATCCTAACTACGCGTCGCGTTGTCTGCGTCGCAAGCGCTGTGATTGGTCCGCTCAGAACGTGACGTAGTTTTGTAAATAGTTGAGATACGTGTGTTGTATCGTTTGAGTGCACTTTTTGCCGTGATTTTTTTAATTCGACTTTTTATATTACATTTTTACATATATTATATTTATACATATGCTGTTGTATTGTTTTAGTGCTGTGATTTTTTAAATTATACTTTTTGTATTACATAATGCATAAGAATAAAACACACAAGTTTGTTTTCAAACAGTTGTTTTGATATTTATTTTCAACACACACAGCACAAAACACAATGCATAGTTCACAGTTTATTATCACTCATTGAGTGTGCTTCGGGACACCATCGTATCAAGAAAAAAACACTTGATTAAAAACTTGCAACTTGAAATTGAACATCATACAAACGTTAAACCACAACCTATTAACAAAAAGCATTTATCAAAGTCTGTTGAACATGTGGAAAGTGGTGAGCTGTGCTACACTGTGCCTTCGAGCTGTCGTAACAAGGATCTTTCCATCAAGGACATGTGATGTTTAAAGATAATGCTGGTGCACAATGTGTGACAAACAGTTTGACAGCAATATTGATGAACGAACTGAAAGATGTATGTACATGGGAAAGTAGTGACCTTGATAATGTTCTACGAAATGAGCTTTACACATCGGTGCAGAATTGCAATCATGTAAAACAAATTCATCTTTTGGTAAGTGATTTGCCAGCATCACATGCTGCATCATGTTGATTTTTCAGTTGAACTTGGACAAGCATTTTGTGGCATTGTAGGACAACATGACTACCCTCCAGAGTTGGCAAACATGTCAGTGAGCTTATATGAAGCACTGCAGAGAGCACTACTAGGACATGGCAGCTGTTTTTTTTTCATAGAATGATAGTACTTGTGCCATTATTGAACATACTACTGGTTATGCAGTGTTTTATTCCCACTCACGTAGTAGTAGATGGTCGTAGTAGATGGTCTTGTTCATCCAAACGGGAGAAGTGTGGTGTGTCTCTTCCAGTCATTTGCAGATATGTACAGTCAACACGACTGCAACACGCACAATAAGCTTGCAAATTCAATGAATACCTTTGAAAAAAACCTTTTGAAATAACTGGAATTAGCGTGACAATGAAATCTGAAGACAGCAACAACGTATGCTCGTCGTAAACGCAAACTACTACACGGGCCTAGTAGACTGAAACTGACAATGGAAGTTCTTTTGGAGCCACAGGTCTGTAATGACAGAGACAGGGACAGGAAGAGAGCCTTAGTATTTAGCCGAGCAGTCTTTTTTTTATATTTACCGTTAATTAACTTTTCATCTTACTTTCAACTTGTTCTAGATTTGTACCCAACACATGAACTTGTGATTGAATCGGACTATCAGTTTTTGATTGGAACTTGTAAAAAGCATATTCTATTTCTATTCTAGTTCTATTGATTTGCCTTTACAATCATAATAATAAAAATAGCTGCAAACAGCAATAGGGGATTCCTCCTCAATATTGCAACAATTTCTGAAATTGATACGTGAGTCAAGGTGCACTCCACAAGATTGTTGTGAAAACATCCAACACTAGCATCCCCTGTGCTGTACCTGTGCGTGATCTTTGTTGCCACCTATGGCTGCAAATGTGTAATTTGTGGTTCAATGTTGCGCAACATGAATGGTTTGGCTGATAAATGAACAACATTCTTCCACATTTTCAATTTCAAAACCTTTAAAAATATATATCTTTACGAAACACCAATATGGAGATATGGAGAATAGTAAGAGTTTATTAAAAGCCGTTGATTCAAAAGTCATTTCCAAAAGATGCAGATGCCTTCAAAAACTTTTTTCTTTTGTCTTATAACTTCATTTTGTTACCCTCTACTTGTACTTGTGTAATGACAAAGTGGAATCTAATCTAATAAAGTCTTACTTTTCGAACATGTTCATATATAGGGTGTTTTATGAGTCTGTGGTGGCCAGTGCTAACCTCTATGCTGTTGCCTGCTGGGGCAGCAGGTTGAGGGATCCGGAAAGCCGGTTACATTGTGGGAGTGGAGCTGGACTCTCTGGCGGTGGTGTCGAGAGGAGGACGCTGGCAAAACTACACTCCATTCAGCGGGAGACTCATCCTCTCGAAATGTACCACGGAGCGCCACAGGAAGTCATTCCTGCCTGTGGCAATCAAACTTTACAATTCCTCACATCATCAGTATGTGAGCCAACTGTAAACGACTACTGTATATCCTGTATATTCTGTGACATAGCATCCTGCGGTTTTAACAATGTATATTCTGCTAAAAACCCTGTATATCCTGATTCTGTGTATTACTTGTTATAGCAAGCTCAGTTTTTATTGCCTTAATGTGACTTTCAGCTCTCAGTAGCTTTTTCAATTGTTCTATATTTTTGTATGAAACTTCCTAATGTTGGAATAGTAAACCTTATGGTTTCTTTTCAAGTTTACTATTCCAACATGTTCACATTAGGTGGGAGAATGGTTAAGGCACTGAAAATGTATATTACTGGAGAATGGTTAAGGCACTGAAAATGTATATTACTGGAGAATTAAAGCCAGTTTAGTTTTTCATTGCTTTAAAGTGATTTTCGGCCTTCAGTAGCAATGGATCATTTTTGTTTTGTATGAAACATAAGGTTTCTCATCAAGTCTTATTATTCTAACATGGTCAGATTAGGTCCTAGGATAGTTAAGGCACTGATTTTGTGTATTACTTGTCAGTTATAGCAAGCTCCGTTTTTTTACTGCTTAATGTGACTTTCAGTTCTCACTAGCTATTTCAATGAATCTTAATTGTTTTGTGTGAAACTTCTTAATATAAGGTTCCATATCAGGTCTTACCATTCTAACATGTTCAGATTAGGTTATTATCTATAGGAAAATAGTTAAGGCACTTGTCACTATAGCGAGCTAGCAAGGTATCAGTTCAGTGGGGTCACCTAACCCTAACTTTGTAGATCTTGGACTTGAGAATTGTTTGTGACATTAGCATTAAAAACTTCAGACAACTTTGACACACTCAAACTTGTGTCCTTGCCGGCAAGCATGGAAACGTCTTTTGATTCAACGACCATTAACGATTAATTATACAACCAATCTTCGCGTTGGGTGATCCATGATTAAAGCCTCAGGGTGGTTGGAAGAGGTGACGGAATAACCAAGTGACACATATCATTGAATTTATTTTATTGAAATTAAGAAAAATATGTAATCGTGCAGTGCACAGTGAACTCTTAAAAAGTCACTAGGTAGCAAAGTTAGTTTGACAATGTGTGGGAGAAAACATTAAAGTGTAACAATGTTGTCATAATTGCTAGGTTTTCAGTGCAAAAGTACTGGTTAGTACCACTGGTAAACCACTGGTACACTGGTAAAGTACCCTTTTCTCAACTCAAACTACTCAAAAAGATTTCAATCTGCTCTCCGTCCATTTCCCAAAGCAGGACCATGGATGATTGCAAAAAAAAAGAAAAAAGACAATCGGAAATCCTGACAGAAACACCACCTGTGAAACAGACACTTGAAGAGGACCTTTAAAAAAGAATAACCCTGCCTTCTGAAAGTGGTCAAAAAAAAGAAAGCAAAGCAAACAATTTATGAAGAAAGTGTTTTGTCCGTCTCTTCATAAACGGACACAATAAGTACTTAACAAGCTGCAGATTGGGAGCGAAATGACCAGACCTCTGGCACAAAATGAAGACATAGATAAGTGAGTCAGGCAGTAATGTCAGGCAGTAATGACGTTAGTGCTTCAGCACCCCATACTTGAAAGAAATATAGTTTTATCATTCAAATATCCATTGACCCACTAATAAGAGCTAACTGACAGTTGTGTCCACAGAAACCCCATCAAATACTAATAGAAGTTCATTGATATACTGTTAAACAACCTAACCTCTTAGCTTGACTTGAAAGAAAGGATGCTCTCTGTTTCCCCTATTCTTGATTTGTTATTGTTCTGATTGTGGCTGTTTGCTGTCTGAGTGGCCTTGAGCAGGCCACAGCAAAGCTTCTTGTTCTGAGGAAAAAACAGGAAAGGTTGAGTGCAGTGCACATTATTTTCATTCATTTAGCAATGTCATCCTTTTCTTTTAACTTTTATTCCTGCATCAAAGTACAATTACATTAGACAGGGCCCCATAATCATATGAACTTTGAACTTGATTCTTAACTTCTACTAGGAATTCAGGGAGCAATCCACATGGAGCACATGAAGTGGCGGAGCGCATACGCGAAGTGGCAACAACCTTGGGAACGTGTATACACTAATTAACACAACTCCGTTACACCATGGGGTAGAAAGACCACAATTCATACTTAATGGAGATGAGTTCATCGATAAACTGCCAATCTGTCTTTCCCTTAGTATTTGATTGTGTCCCTCGCTGATCGTTTAATGCCGCAAGTATCCCTCACTTGTTTAAAACCCACTTTACCCTTAAAGTTGGTCTCCTGCATTATGACCGCCCACCTACTGTGCTTGGTCTAAAGGAAAACAACCCAACACCTACATTTACAGGTAAAAACTAAAAAACAACAAAAAAAGGATCAACTAAGGTTTTCAGATGTAACAACACATTATCATTTACACACGCCGAATTTGTTCCCCCCTGGTCTGTATTAAGTAAAAACCTTGGCCTTCAGTCACATTTCAAATATTCATCATTAATATACTTTCGATCTTACATTCAACTTTTTGTCAGATTTGTATACAACACATTGTCAAGAGTCTACATATGAACATTAAATTAGCCTTAGCGATTTTTTTTTAAAGATATGAACTTAGCTATTGAATGGGGTTGTATATATTGTAGTGTGTTGTTGGTGGCATATCAAGTTTGGCGTTGATTTCTCAAAGATTTTTGAGTTTCTAAGGAATCATAAGATGAACGTCCTGTTTAGATGTGTTTTTGCCAAATTAAATAGGCTTAGCGGACAAACGGTTTGGAATATCAACAATCCTTTTGCATCTTTTGTGAGGCTTGGTCTGACTACCAAAAGGTGCACTATGGGTTCTGCTTTACACTGGTCTCTCCTTGCTTTACCATAGGTCACTCCTTGATTTGGTGTTGCAGTCCGTTGCCGACACCGCCAACTGATGTAGAAAGTGTTCATCTTTTCACTTCATCAGCTCAGTTGAGTTTTGGATTAAATACGTAACTTTACAAAGGAAAATTTACAAAAATTACAAAGGAACTTTGTACTGCACTGATCAATTTCAGTGCCAAATCAACTTTCCAATGTATAAACCATCTATGAGACCATGTTATATTAGTAAAACTGATCACAAACTGATCGCTGAGAGGTTACATACAAATCTTTGCAGTTCCATTGAAAATGCTACTAAGGAGCTGAAAAGCACTTTAAGGCAATACAAAACTAATCATGTTATTACTGACTAGTAAGTCATGATTTCAGTGCACAAACTTTTTTCCCATGTATACAACTCCAATATGAATATATTAGAGTAGTAGAAACTGTTAAGAAATTGGTCATTCAGTAGTTAAATACAATTATTTGCCGTTGCATTGAAAACGTTACAAAGGCGCTGAAAAGCACTTTAAGGCAATAAAAACCTGAACATACTTTTATGGACTTTTACTGATCAATTTCAGTGCCAAATCAACTTTCCAATGTATAAACCATCTATGAGACCATGTTAGATTAGTAAAACTGATTACAAACTGATCGCTGAGAGGTTACATACAAGACTTTGCAGTTGCATTGTAAATGCTACTAAGGAGCTGAAAAGCACTTTAAGGCAATAAAAAACTAAACATGTTATTACTGACTAGTAAGTCATGATTTCAGTGCACAAACTTTTTTCCCATGTATACAACTCCAATATGAATATATTAGAGTAGTAGAAACTGTTTAGAAACTGGTCATTCAGTAGTTAAATACAATTTTTTGCCGTTGCATTGAAAACGTTACAAAGGCGCCGAAAAGCACTTTAAGGCAATAAAAACATGAACATACTTTTAATGGACTTGTACTGATCAATTTCAGTGCCAAATCAACTTTCCAATGTATAAAACATCTATGAGACCATGTTAGATTAGTAAAACTGATTACAAACTGATCGCTGAGAGGTTACATACAAAACTTTGCAGTTGCATTGAAAATGCTACTAAGGAGCTGAAAAGCACTTTAAGGCAATAAAAAACTAAACATGTTATTACTGACTAGTAAGTCATGATTTCAGTGCATAAACGCTTTTCCCATGTATACAACTCCAATATGAATATATTAGAGTAGTAGAAACTGTTTAGAAACTGGTCATTCAGTAGTTAAATACAATTATTTGCCGTTGCATTGAAAACGTTACAAAGGCGCTGAAAAGCACTTTAAGGCAATAAAAAACTAAACATACTTTCATGGACTTTTACTGATCAATTTCAGTGCCAAATCAACTTTCCAATGTATAAACCATCTATGAGACCATGTTAGATTAGTAAAACTGATTACAAACTGATCACTGAGAGGTTACATACAAAACTTTGCAGTTGCATTGAAAATGCTACTAAGAAGCTGAAAAGCACTTTAAGGCAATAAAAAACTAAACATGTTATTACTGACTAGTAAGTCATGATTTCAATGCATAAACGCTTTTCCCATGTATACAACTCCAATATGAATATATTAGAGTAGTAGAAACTGTTTAGAAACTGGTCATTCAGTAGTTAAATACAATTATTTGCAGTTGCATTGAAAACGTTACAAAGGCGCTGAAAAGCACTTTAAGGCAATAAAAAACTAAACATGTTATTACTGACTAGTAAGTCATGATTTCAGTGCACAAACTTTTTTCCCATGTATACAACTCCAATATGAATATATTAGAGTAGTAGAAACTGTTTAGAAACTGGTCATTCAGTAGTTAAATACAATTATTTGCCGTTGCATTGAAAACGTTACAAAGGCGCTGAAAAGCACTTTAAGGCAATAAAAACCTGAACATACTTTCATGGACTTTTACTGATCAATTTCAGTGCCAAATCAACTTTCCAATGTATAAACCATCTATGAGACCATGTTAGATTAGTAAAACTGATTACAAACTGATCGCTGAGAGGTTACATACAAAACTTTGCAGTTGCATTGAAAATGCTACTAAGGAGCTGAAAAGCACTTTAAGGCAATAAAAAACTAAACATGTTATTACTGACTAGTAAGTCATGATTTCAGTGCATAAACGCTTTTCCCATGTATACAACTCCAATATGAATATATTAGAGTAGTAGAAACTGTTTAGAAACTGGTCATTCAGTAGTTAAATACAATTATTTGCCGTTGCATTGAAAACGTTACAAAGGCGCTGAAAAGCACTTTAAGGCAATAAAAACCTGAACATACTTTTAATGGACTTGTACTGATCAATTTCAGTGCCAAATCAACTTTCCAATGTATAAACCATATATGAGACCATGTTATATTAGTAAAACTGATTACAAACTGATCGCTGAGAGGTTACATACAAAACTTTGCAGTTCCATTGAAAATGCTACTAAGGAGCTGAAAAGCACTATAAGGCAATAAAAAAACTAAACATTTTATTACTGACTAGTAAGTCATGATTTCAGTGCACAAACTTTTTCCCATGTATACAACTCCAATATGAACATATTAGAGTAGTAGAAACTGTTTAGAAACTGGTCATTCAGTAGTTAAATACAATTATTTGCCGTTGCATTGAAAACGTTACAAAGGCGCTGAAAAGCACTTTAAGGCAATAAAAAACTAAACATACTTTCATGGACTTTTACTGATCAATTTCAGTGCCAAATCAACTTTCCAATGTATAAACCATCTATGAGACCATGTTAGATTAGTAAAACTGATTACAAACTGATCGCTGAGAGGTTACATACAAAACTTTGCAGTTGCATTGTAAATGCTACTAAGGAGCTGAAAAGCACTTTAAGGCAATAAAAAAACTAAACATGTTATTACTGACTAGTAAGTCATGATTTCAGTGCATAAACGCTTTTCCCATGTATACATTTCCAATATGAATATATTAGAGTAGTAGAAACTGTTTAGAAACTGGTCATTCAGTAGTTAAATACAATTATTTGCCGTTGCATTGAAAACGTTACAAAGGCGCTGAAAAGCACTTTAAGGCAATAAAAAACTAAACATGTTATTACTGACTAGTAAGTCATGATTTCAGTGCACAAACTTTTTTCCCATGTATACAACTCCAATATGAATATATTAGAGTTGTAGAAACTGTTTAGAAACTGGTCATTCAGTAGTTAAATACAATTATTTGCCGTTGCATTGAAAACGTTACAAAGGCGCTGAAAAGCACTTTAAGGCAATAAAAACCTGAACATACTTTCATGGACTTTTACTGATCAATTTCAGTGCCAAATCAACTTTCCAATGTATAAACCATCTATGAGACCATGTTAGATTAGTAAAACTGATTACAAACTGATCGCTGAGAGGTTACATACAAAACTTTGCAGTTGCATTGAAAATGCTACTAAGGAGCTGAAAAGCACTTTAAGGCAATAAAAAACTAAACATGTTATTACTGACTAGTAAGTCATGATTTCAGTGCATAAACGCTTTCCCATGTATACAACTCCAATATGAATATATTAGAGTAGTAGAAACTGTTTAGAAACTGGTCATTCAGTAGTTAAATACAATTATTTGCCGTTGCATTGAAAACGTTACAAAGGCGCTGAAAAGCACTTTAAGGCAATAAAAACCTGAACATACTTTTAATGGACTTGTACTGATCAATTTCAGTGCCAAATCAACTTTCCAATGTATAAACCATATATGATACCATGTTATATTAGTAAAACTGATTACAAACTTATCGCTGAGAGGTTACATACAAAACTTTGCAGTTCCATTGAAAATGCTACTAAGGAGCTGAAAAGCACTATAAGGCAATAAAAAAACTAAACATTTTATTACTGACTAGTAAGTCATGATTTCAGTGCACAAACTTTTTCCCATGTATACAACTCCAATATGAATATATTAGAGTAGTAGAAACTGTTTAGAAACTGGTCATTCAGTAGTTAAATACAATTATTTGCCGTTGCATTGAAAACGTTACAAAGGCGCTGAAAAGCACTTTAAGGCAATAAAAACCTGAACATACTTTCATGGACTTTTACTGATCAATTTCAGTGCCAAATCAACTTTCCAATGTATAAACCATCTATGAGACCATGTTAGATTAGTAAAACTGATTACAAACTGATCGCTGAGAGGTTACATACAAAACTTTGCAGTTGCATTGAAAATGCTACTAAGGAGCTGAAAAGCACTTTAAGGCAATAAAAAACTAAACATGTTATTACTGACTAGTAAGTCATGATTTCAGTGCATAAACGCTTTTCCCATGTATACAACTCCAATATGAATATATTAGAGTAGTAGAAACTGTTTAGAAACTGGTCATTCAGTAGTTAAATACAATTATTTGCAGTTGCATTGAAAACGTTACAAAGGCGCTGAAAAGCACTTTAAGGCAATAAAAACCTGAACATACTTTCATGGACTTTTACTGATCAATTTCAGTGCCAAATCAACTTTCCAATGTATAAACCATCTATGAGACCATGTTAGATTAGTAAAACTGATTACAAACTGATCGCTGAGAGGTTACATACAAAACTTTGCAGTTCCATTGAAAATGCTACTAAGGAGCTGAAAAGCACTATAAGGCAATAAAAAAACTAAACATTTTATTACTGACTAGTAAGTCATGATTTCAGTGCACAAACTTTTTCCCATGTATACAACTCCAATATGAATATATTAGAGTAGTAGAAACTGTTTAGAAACTGGTCATTCAGTAGTTAAATACAATTATTTGCCGTTGCATTGAAAACGTTACAAAGGCGCTGAAAAGCACTTTAAGGCAATAAAAACCTGAACATACTTTCATGGACTTTTACTGATCAATTTCAGTGCCAAATCAACTTTCCAATGTATAAACCATCTATGAGACCATGTTAGATTAGTAAAACTGATTACAAACTGATCGCTGAGAGGTTACATACAAAATTTTGCAGTTGCATTGAAAATGCTACTAAGGAGCTGAAAAGCACTTTAAGGCAATAAAAAACTAAACATGTTATTACTGACTAGTAAGTCATGATTTCAGTGCATAAACGCTTTTCCCATGTATACAACTCCAATATGAATATATTAGAGTAGTAGAAACTGTTTAGAAACTGGTCATTCAGTAGTTAAATACAATTATTTGCAGTTGCATTGAAAACGTTACAAAGGCGCTGAAAAGCACTTTAAGGCATTAAAAACCTGAACATACTTTCATGGACTTTTACTGATCAATTTCAGTTCCAAATCAACTTTCCAATGTATAAACCATCTATGAGACCATGTTAGATTAGTAAAACTGATTACAAACTGATCGCTGAGAGGTTACATACAAAACTTTGCAGTTCCATTGAAAATGCTACTAAGGAGCTGAAAAGCACTATAAGGCAATAAAAAAACTAAACATTTTATTACTGACTAGTAAGTCATGATTTCAGTGCACAAACTTTTTCCCATGTATACAACTCCAATATGAATATATTAGAGTAGTACAAACTGTTTAGAAACGTGTCATTCAGTAGTTAAATACAATTATTTGCCGTTGCATTGAAAACGTTACAAAGGCGCTGAAAAGCACTTTAAGGCAATAAAAACCTGAACATACTTTCATGGACTTTTACTGATCAATTTCAGTGCCAAATCAACTTTCCAATGTATAAACCATCTATGAGACCATGTTAGATTAGTAAAACTGATTACAAACTGATCGCTGAGAGGTTACATACAAAACTTTGCAGTTGCATTGAAAATGCTACTAAGGAGCTGAAAAGCACTTTAAGGCAATAAAAAACTAAACATGTTATTACTGACTAGTAAGTCATGATTTCAGTGCATAAACGCTTTTCCCATGTATACAACTCCAATATGAATATATTAGAGTAGTAGAAACTGTTTAGAAACTGGTCATTCAGTAGTTAAATACAATTATTTGCAGTTGCATTGAAAACGTTACAAAGGCGCTGAAAAGCACTTTAAGGCAATAAAAAACTAAACATGTTATTACTGACTAGTAAGTCATGATTTCAGTGCACAAACTTTTTTCCCATGTATACAACTCCAATATGAATATATTAGAGTAGTAGAAACTGTTTAGAAACTGGTCATTCAGTAGTTAAATACAATTTTTTGCCGTTGCATTGAAAACGTTACAAAGGCGCCGAAAAGCACGTTAAGGCAATAAAAACATGAACATACTTTTAATGGACTTGTACTGATCAATTTCAGTGCCAAATCAACTTTCCAATGTATAAAACATCTATGAGACCATGTTAGATTAGTAAAACTGATTACAAACTGATCGCTGAGAGGTTACATACAAAACTTTGCAGTTGCATTGTAAATGCTACTAAGGAGCTGAAAAGCACTTTAAGGCAATAAAAAAACTAAACATGTTATTACTGACTAGTAAGTCATGATTTCAGTGCATAAACGCTTTTCCCATGTATACATTTCCAATATGAATATATTAGAGTAGTAGAAACTGTTTAGAAACTGGTCATTCAGTAGTTAAATACAATTATTTGCCGTTGCATTGAAAACGTTACAAAGGCGCTGAAAAGCACTTTAAGGCAATAAAAACCTGAACATACTTTTAATGGACTTGTACTGATCAATTTCAGTGCCAAATCAACTTTCCAATGTATAAACCATCTATGAGACCATGTTAGAGTAGTAGAAACTGATTACAAACTGATCGCTGAGAGGTTAGATTCTCAGAGATTAGATTCAACCTACTCTCAGGTACAAGTACAGGGTAAAGAAATACAGTTAGCATCCAACCAGAAGTGCAAAACATTTATTACAACAGAATATAATTGTATACTCCTTGCCTGTTCTTATCATGTTACATATATGTTCTATGTTGCTCTTCGCTGCTAATGTAAATTCTGTATGAACAGTATAATCAGAATATATACAGGGTACAAATGTGGCAGAGTACATGGCTCATTTTTACTTATTTATTTTTCTAACTATGTTGTATACTAAAGTGTATAAACTAAACAAATACGAATAGCTTTTGCATCATCAGTACTTTTATTTTTGGATACTGAGGAAGGAATTTCATATTTAGAAGGGCCTTAGAAGGGCCCTCTGACTTCCAGATGTAAATGTTGATTCCTATCTGTCTCCTAAATCCTGTAGATATACATTTGCATAACACCAATTAATCAAAGGATGTCTAGTCCCAGTTTGATCACTATATTCAAATGTGTGCCCCCACCCCCACCGGCCACACTCTTCAAAGGGACTCTTTTAGGGACTGTTTTTTTCATCCCACTCCCGCTGAATTTCTGACCATTACCGCCCGCTCCCGCAAAGTGTGCGCAACGTACCCGCGATGTGTCTCCAATATAGTTAGCAAGCAAGCTCTTACCAACAGGGCTGCTTGAATGAGCTACTATACAATCGTTTTAATGGGAACATAAATAGACAAAGCAACACGCATTTCAATATAACTTTGTTTTAGTAAAATACCTTTTATATAAACCTTGTATAATCACATGGCACCTAAAACAGGCTGCTTTGCAAATCACAATATAAATATTAAATTTGTCAGCCTACTAGTAACACCGCCAACACGCCTCTTTATGTAGCCTATGACCTCAATAACAAATGGCAACGAGAGGCTGAGGGGCTCAAACAGTAGTAGCATAGCCTAAAATAAACTAAGTTAATAAATGAATTTAACGAATCACTTGCCAATATTGCTATGAAGGAAGAGAATGTTGCTGACTGACTGCGGCCCCATTCTCGTGCGTCTCTCTTCCAAGATGCGCCCACAGACACTAAATGTACTAAACTAGATGCGTGAATACTGAAGATGAAACGGGCTAGCTTTGAGAGCGCTTGTCGGACTTGCCTTGTTTAGTTTTAATGGTGTACACAACTTGTTTAATGTTCTGCTCTACTTCGTTGGTTGACTGAGTCATGACTCAGTAGTACCTAGCTATTACAATCCCGCACAAAACCCGCAGTATTTTTTTTAGCCGCCCGTTCCCCCCGCAGTTAAATTGAAACCGCCCGTTCCCGCGAGATTTGCGTTGGGTCCCGCGTATCCCATTGCAGACCTCTACCTTCATCCTGAAGCTGGTATGTATTCTTAAAGGAAAGAGTTATGTGATATATAAGACAGACATATGTGCTTCTCATCTTGAAGGTCTACCACCCATGTTTAGTAGCCAAGGACTCGGAATGACTTTGCCACAAACTCCAACACCCCCATCCAGCATGCAGTGACAAGCCACTTTGCACACAACACCTCAAAACCCTGTTTCACACCTTAAATTAACTTACTGCTGTGTTTGCACCACTGTTTTGCAATGCTGTGTATATAACCCCCTGACATTTTTACACCATTTTTTTATATATTATGTTCTCATCATGTTACATATATGTTCTATGTTACTCTTCCCTGCTAATGTAAATTCTGTGTTTGTTTAACTTGCATAGCCATTAAAACAGATTCTGATTATGAGTGGGTTGATTTTAAGAACTGTTCTCTGCCAAAGTGGACCTGGGCATGGGGGAAGAGAACCAGGCTAAGGTAGTATGGGAGGGTGTGGAATTACCTTGAAAAGGAAACAATCCTGGAGCCCTTCAAGTTCACATTTCACAACAAGAAATTGGAAATTCTGTGCAGAAATATGGACCAAAGAAAATATTTGGCCTATTCTGAATGTCAAACAGCTAAATGAGTTTATTTTCTGCGAGAATAATAATAATAACTTGCACTGAGCTATGTTATTTCTAACCTCCATTATTTTCAGTTATCAGCATTTTGACCTTCTCTTTTCAAGATCCTCAGCTTTGTAGTACGCTACAAATACACTACTGAGCCCGAGTCATATCACCCACCGTTTGTTTTTTGTTATGACTAAGTTGTACAATTACGCAGTGCAGTGTATATCAGTCTCGCTTCTGCCATTTTTTCGCGCTTTTATTTTGAAATGTATTGCGCGTGTATTGCGCGTCACTCTTTGCCTACGCTTTTATTTTGAAATGTATTGCGCGTGTATTGCGCGTCACTCCTTGCCGTATTGCGCGTGTGCCCTGGTTATGCATCCGCTATGCGTCGCCCGCATTGCTCCGCAGACAACGCGGACCCTCCCGCATTGCCCCTCCGCGCACCTCCCAAAAATCCTAACTAGGCGTCGTCTGCGTCGCAAGCGCTGTGATTGGTCCGCTCAGAACGTGACGGAGTTTTGTAAATAGTTGAGATACGTGTGTGTTGTATCGTTTGAGTGCACTTTTTGCAGTGATTTTTTTAATTCGACTTTTTATATTACATTTATCCATATATTATATTTAAACATATGCTGTTGTATTGTTTTAGTGCTGTGATTTTTTTAATTATACTTTTTGTATTACATAATACATAAGAATAAAACACACAAATTTGTTTTCAAACAGTTGTTTTGATATTTATTTCCAACACACACAGCACAATACATCATGTATAGTCCACAGTTTATTATCACTCATTGAGTGTGCTTCGGGACACCATCGTGAAGTTCGAATCATCGGCCACCACTTTTCTCCACTCGCCAGGCTGTATACGGTGAAGAAGCTCTGGCGGTGGTGTCGAGAGGAGGACGCTGGCAAAACTACACTCCATTCAGCGGGAGACTCATCCTTCGAAATGTACCACGGAGCGCCACAGGAAGTCATTCCTGCCTGTGGCAATCAAACTTTACAATTCCTCACATCATCAGTATGTGAGCCAACTGTAAACGACTACTGTATATCCTGTATATTCTGTGACATAGCATCCTGCGGTTTTAACAATGTATATTCTGCTAAAACCCTGTATATCCTGATTCTGTGTATTACTTGTTATAGCAAGCTCAGTTTTTATTGCCTTAATGTGACTTTCAGCTCTCAGTAGCTTTTTCAATTGTTCTATATTTTTGTATGAAACTTCCTAATGTTGGAATAGTAAACCTTATGGTTTCTTTTCAAGTTTACTATTCCAACATGTTCACATTAGGTGGGAGAATGGTTAAGGCACTGAAAATGTATATTACTGGAGAATGGTTAAGGCACTGAAAATGTATATTACTGGAGAATTAAAGCCAGTTTAGTTTTTCATTGCTTTAAAGTGATTTTCGGCCTTCAGTAGCTATTTCAATGGATCATTTTTGTTTTGTATGAAACATAAGGTTTCTCATCAAGTCTTATTATTCTAACATGGTCAGATTAGGTCCTAGGATAGTTAAGGCACTGATTTTGTGTATTACTTGTCAGTTATAGCAAGCTCTGTTTTTTTACTGCTTAATGTGACTTTCAGTTCTCACTAGCTATTTCAATGAATCTTAATTGTTTTGTGTGAAACTTCTTAATATAAAGTTCCATATCAGGTCTTACCATTCTAACATGTTCAGATTAGGTTATTATCTATAGGAAAATAGTTAAGGCACTTGTCACTATAGCGAGCTAGCAAGGTATCAGTTCAGTGGGGTCACCTAACCCTAACTTTGTAGATCTTGGACTTGAGAATTGTTTGTGACATTAGCATTAAAAACTTCAGACAACTTTGACACACTCAAACTTGTGTCCTTGCCGGCAAGCATGGAAACGTCTTTTGATTCAACGACCATTAACGATTAATTATACAACCAATCTTCGCGTTGGGTGATCCATGATTAAAGCCTCAGGGTGGTTGGAAGAGGTGACGGAATAACCAAGTGACACATTTCATTGAATTGATTTTATTGAAATTAAGAAAAATATGTAATCGTGCAGTGCACAGTGAACTCTTAAAAAGTCACTAGGTAGCAAAGTTAGTTTGACAATGTGTGGGAGAAAACATTAAAGTGAAACAATGTTGTCATAATTGCTAGGTTTTCAGTGCAAAAGTACTGGTTAGTACCACTGGTAAACCACTGGTACACTGGTAAAGTACCCTTTTCTCAACTCAAACTACTCAAAAAGATTTCAATCAGTGAGTCAGGCAGTAATGTCAGGCAGTAATGACGTTAGTGCTTCAGCACCCCATACTTGAAAGAAATATAGTTTTATCATTCAAATATCCATTGACCCACTAATAAGAGCTAACTGACAGTTGTGTCCACAGAAACCCCATCAAATACTAATAGAAGTTCATTGATATACTGTTAAACAACCTAACCTCTTAGCTTGACTTGAAAGAAAGGATGCTCTCTGTTTCCCCTATTCTTGATTTGTTATTGTTCTGATTGTGGCTGTTTGCTGTCTGAGTGGCCTTGAGCAGGCCACAGCAAAGCTTCTTGTTCTGAGGAAGAAACAGGAAAGGTTGAGTGCAGTGCACATTATTTTCATTCATTTAGCAATGTCATCCTTTTATTTATTCCTGCATCAAAGTACAATTACATTAGACAGGGCCCCATAATCATATGAACTTTGAACTTGATTCTTAACTTCTACTAGGAATTCAGGGAGCAATCCACATGGAGCACATGAAGTGGCGGAGCGCATACGCGAAGTGGCAACGACCTTGGGAACGTGTATACACTAATTAACACAACTCCGTTACACCATGGGGTAGAAAGACCACAATTCATACTTAATGGAGATGAGTTCATCGATAAACTGCCAGTCTGTCTTTCCCTTAGTATTTGATTGTGTCCCTCGCTGATCGTTTAATGCCGCAAGTATCCCTCACTTGTTTAAAACCCACTTTACCCTTAAAGTTGGTCTCCTGCATTATGACCGCCCACCTACTGTGCTTGGTCTAAAGGAAAACAACCCAACACCTACATTTACAGGTAAAAACTAAAAAACAACAAAAAAAAGGATCAACTAAGGTTTTCAGATGTAACAACACATTATCATTTACACACGCCGAATTTGTTCCCCCCTGGTCTGTATTAAGTAAAAACCTTGGCCTTCAGTCACATTTCAAATATTCATCATTAATATACTTTCCATCTTACATTCTACTTTTTGTCAGATTTGTATACAACACATTGTCAAGAGTCTACATATGAACATTAAATTAGCCTTAGCGATTTTTTTTTAAAGATATGAACTTAGCTATTGAATGGGGTTGTATATATTGTAGTGTGTTGTTGGTGGCATATCAAGTTTGGCGTTGATTTCTCAAAGATTTTTGAGTTTCTAAGGAATCATAAGATGAACGTCCTGTTTAGATGTGTTTTTGCCAAATTAAATAGGCTTAGCGGACAAACGGTTTGGAATATCAACAATCCTTTTGCATCTTTTGTGAGGCTTGGTCTGACTACCAAAAGGTGCACTATGGGTTCTGCTTTACACTGGTCTCTCCTTGCTTTACCATAGGTCACTCCTTGATTTGGTGTTGCAGTCCGTTGCCGACACCACCAACTGATGTAGAAAGTGTTCATCTTTTCACTTCATCAGCTCAGTTGAGTTTTGGATTAAATACGTAACTTTACAAAGGAAAATTTACAAAAATTACAAAGGAACTTTGTAATTGACACTAACTCAAATAATCTGATTGTTCAAAGATGTAAAATTTGTAGAAAACTAACATTTTGAACAGTGAAAGAAAAAAAAAACTGATCAATTTCAGTGCCAAATCAACTTTCCAATGTATAAACCATCTATGAGACCATGTTATATTAGTAAAACTGATCACAAACTGATCGCTGAGAGGTTACATACAAAACTTTGCAGTTCCATTGAAAATGCTACTAAGGAGCTGAAAAGCACTTTAAGGCAGAAAACAACTAAACATGTTATTACTGACTAGTAAGTCATGATTTCAGTGCATAAACGCTTTTCCCATGTATACATTTCCAATATGAATATATTAGAGTAGTAGAAACTGTTTAGAAACTGGTCATTCAGTAGTTAAATACAATTATTTGCCGTTGCATTGAAAACGTTACAAAGGCGCTGAAAAGCACTTTAAGGCAATAAAAACATGAACATACTTTTATGGACTTTTACTGACTAATTTCAATGCCAAATCAACTTCCCAATGTATGAACCATCTATGAGACCATGTTAGATTGGTAAAACTGATTACAAACTGATCGCTGAGAGGTTACATACAAAACTTTGCAGTTGCATTGTAAATGCTACTAAGGAGCTGAAAAGCACTTTAAGGCAATAAAACCTGAACATACTTTTAATGAACTTGTACTGATTAATTTCAGTGCCAAATCAACTTTCCAATGTATAAACCATCTATGAGACCATGTTTCCAAGTCATGATTTCAGTGCATAAACGCTTTTCCCATGTAACATCTCCAATATGAATATATTAGAGTAGTAGAAACTGTTTAGAAACTGGTCATTCAGTAGTTAAATACAAGTATTTGCCGTTGCATTGAAAACGTTACAAAGGCGCTGAAAAGCACTTTAAGGCAATAAAAACCTGAACATACTTTTATGGACTTTTACTGATCATTTTCAGTGCCAAATCAACTTTCCAATGTATAAACCATCTATGAGACCATGTTAGATTAGTAAAACTGATTACAAACTGATCGCTGAGAGGTTACATACAAAACTTTGCAGTTGCATTGTAAATGCTACTAAGGAGCTGAAAAGCACTTTAAGGCAATAAAAAACTAAACACGTTATTACTGACTAGTAAGTCATGATTTCAGTGCATAAACGCTTTTCCCATGTATACATTTCCGATATGAATATATTAGAGTAGTAGAAACTGTTTAGAAACTGGTCATTCAGTAGTTAAATACAATTATTTGCCGTTGCATTGAAAACGTTACAAAGGCGCTGAAAAGCACTTTAAGGCAATAAAAACCTGAACATACTTTTATGGACTTTTACTGATCAATTTCAATGCCAAATCAACTTTCCAATGTATAAACCATCTATGAGACCATGTTAGATTAGTAAAACTGATTACAAACTGATCGCTGAGAGGTTACATACAAAACTTTGCAGTTGCATTGTAAATGCTACTAAAGAGCTGAAAAGCACTTTAAGGCAATAAAAAACTAAACATGTTATTACTGACTACTAAGTCATGATTTCAGTGCATAAACGCTTTTCCCATGTATACAACTCCAATATGAATATATTAGAGTAGTAGAAACTGTTTAGAAACTGGTCATTCAGTAGTTAAATACAATTATTTGCCGTTGCATTGAAAACGTTACAAAGGCGCTGAAAAGCACTTTAAGGCAATAAAAACCTGAACATACTTTTATGGACTTTTTCTGATCAATTTCAATGCCAAATCAACTTTCCAATGTATAAACCATCTATGAGACCATGTTAGATTAGTAAAACTGATTACAAACTGATCGCTGAGAGGTTACATACAAAACTTTGCAGTTGCATTGTAAATGCTACTAAAGAGCTGAAAAGCACTTTAAGGCAATAAAAAACTAAACATGTTATTACTGACTACTAAGTCATGATTTCAGTGCATAAACGCTTTTCCCATGTATACAACTCCAATATGAATATATTAGAGTAGTAGAAACTGTTTAGAAACTGGTCATTCAGTAGTTAAATACAATTATTTGCCGTTGCATTGAAAACGTTACAAAGGCGCTGAAAAGCACTTTAAGGCAATAAAAACCTGAACATACTTTTATGGACTTTTTCTGATCAATTTCAATGCCAAATCAACTTTCCAATGTATAAACCATCTATGAGACCATGTTAGATTAGTAAAACTGATTACAAACTGATCGCTGAGAGGTTACATACAAAACTTTGCAGTTGCATTGTAAATGCTACTAAAGAGCTGAAAAGCACTTTAAGGCAATAAAAAACTAAACATGTTATTACTGACTAGTAAGTCATGATTTCAGTGCATAAACGCTTTTCCCATGTATGCAACTCCAATGTGAATATATTAGAGTAGTAGAAACTGCTTAGAAACTGGTCATTCAGTAGTTAAATACAATTATTTGCCGTTGCATTGAAAACGTTACAAAGGCGCTGAAAAGCACTTTAAGGCAATAAAAACCTGAACATACTTTTATGGACTTTTTCTGATCAATTTCAATGCCAAATCAACTTTCCAATGTATAAACCATCTATGAGACCATGTTAGATTAGTAAAACTGATTACAAACTGATCGCTGAGAGGTTACATACAAAACTTTGCAGTTGCATTGTAAATGCTACTAAAGAGCTGAAAAGCACTTTAAGGCAATAAAAAACTAAACATGTTATTACTGACTACTAAGTCATGATTTCAGTGCATAAACGCTTTTCCCATGTATACAACTCCAATATGAATATATTAGAGTAGTAGAAACTGTTTAGAAACTGGTCATTCAGTAGTTAAATACAATTATTTGCCGTTGCATTGAAAACGTTACAAAGGCGCTGAAAAGCACTTTAAGGCAATAAAAACCTGAACATACTTTTATGGACTTTTTCTGATCAATTTCAATGCCAAATCAACTTTCCAATGTATAAACCATCTATGAGACCATGTTAGATTAGTAAAACTGATTAAAAACTGATCGCTGAGAGGTTACATACAAAACTTTGCAGTTGCATTGTAAATGCTACTAAAGAGCTGAAAAGCACTTTAAGGCAATAAAAACCTGAACATACTTTTAATGGACTTGTACTGATCAATTTCAGTGCCAAATCAACTTTCCAATGTATAAACCATCTATGAGACCATGTTAGAATAGTAAAACTGATTACAAACTGATCGCTGAGAGTTTACATACAAAACTTTGCAGTTGCATTGTAAATGCTACTAAGGAGCTGAAAAGCACTTTAAGGCAATAAAAAACTAAACACGTTATTACTGATAGTAAGTCATGATTTCAGTGCATAAACGCTTTTCCCATGTATACAACTCCAATATGAATATATTAGAGTAGTAGAAACTGCTTAGAAACTGGTCATTCAGTAGTTAAATACAATTATTTGCCGTTGCATTGAAAACGTTACAAAGGCGCTGAAAAGCACTTTAAGGCAATAAAAACCTGAACATACTTTTATGGACTTTTTCTGATCAATTTCAATGCCAAATCAACTTTCCAATGTATAAACCATCTATGAGACCATGTTAGATTAGTAAAACTGATTAAAAACTGATCGCTGAGAGGTTACATACAAAACTTTGCAGTTGCATTGTAAATGCTACTAAAGAGCTGAAAAGCACTTTAAGGCAATAAAAACCTGAACATACTTTTAATGGACTTGTACTGATCAATTTCAGTGCCAAATCAACTTTCCAATGTATAAACCATCTATGAGACCATGTTAGATTAGTAAAACTGATTACAAACTGATCGCTGAGAGGTTACATACAAAACTTTGCAGTTGCATTGTAAATGCTACTAAAGAGCTGAAAAGCACTTTAAGGCAATAAAAAACTAAACATGTTATTACTGACTACTAAGTCATGATTTCAGTGCATAAACGCTTTTCCCATGTATACAACTCCAATATGAATATATTAGAGTAGTAGAAACTGTTTAGAAACTGGTCATTCAGTAGTTAAATACAATTATTTGCCGTTGCATTGAAAACGTTACAAAGGCGCTGAAAAGCACTTTAAGGCAATAAAAACCTGAACATACTTTTATGGACTTTTTCTGATCAATTTCAATGCCAAATCAACTTTCCAATGTATAAACCATCTATGAGACCATGTTAGATTAGTAAAACTGATTACAAACTGATCGCTGAGAGGTTACATACAAAACTTTGCAGTTGCATTGTAAATGCTACTAAAGAGCTGAAAAGCACTTTAAGGCAATAAAAAACTAAACATGTTATTACTGACTAGTAAGTCATGATTTCAGTGCATAAACGCTTTTCCCATGTATGCAACTCCAATGTGAATATATTAGAGTAGTAGAAACTGCTTAGAAACTGGTCATTCAGTAGTTAAATACAATTATTTGCCGTTGCATTGAAAACGTTACAAAGGCGCTGAAAAGCACTTTAAGGCAATAAAAACCTGAACATACTTTTATGGACTTTTTCTGATCAATTTCAATGCCAAATCAACTTTCCAATGTATAAACCATCTATGAGACCATGTTAGATTAGTAAAACTGATTACAAACTGATCGCTGAGAGGTTACATACAAAACTTTGCAGTTGCATTGTAAATGCTACTAAAGAGCTGAAAAGCACTTTAAGGCAATAAAAAACTAAACATGTTATTACTGACTACTAAGTCATGATTTCAGTGCATAAACGCTTTTCCCATGTATACAACTCCAATATGAATATATTAGAGTAGTAGAAACTGCTTAGAAACTGGTCATTCAGTAGTTAAATACAATTATTTGCCGTTGCATTGAAAACGTTACAAAGGCGCTGAAAAGCACTTTAAGGCAATAAAAACCTGAACATACTTTTATGGACTTTTTCTGATCAATTTCAATGCCAAATCAACTTTCCAATGTATAAACCATCTATGAGACCATGTTAGATTAGTAAAACTGATTAAAAACTGATCGCTGAGAGGTTACATACAAAACTTTGCAGTTGCATTGTAAATGCTACTAAAGAGCTGAAAAGCACTTTAAGGCAATAAAAACCTGAACATACTTTTAATGGACTTGTACTGATCAATTTCAGTGCCAAATCAACTTTCCAATGTATAAACCATCTATGAGACCATGTTAGAATAGTAAAACTGATTACAAACTGATCGCTGAGAGTTTACATACAAAACTTTGCAGTTGCATTGTAAATGCTACTAAGGAGCTGAAAAGCACTTTAAGGCAATAAAAAACTAAACACGTTATTACTGACTAGTAAGTCATGATTTCAGTGCATAAACGCTTTTCCCATGTATACAACTCCAATATGAATATATTAGAGTAGTAGAAACTGCTTAGAAACTGGTCATTCAGTAGTTAAATACAATTATTTGCCGTTGCATTGAAAACGTTACAAAGGCGCTGAAAAGCACTTTAAGGCAATAAAAACCTGAACATACTTTTATGGACTTTTTCTGATCAATTTCAATGCCAAATCAACTTTCCAATGTATAAACCATCTATGAGACCATGTTAGATTAGTAAAACTGATTACAAACTGATCGCTGAGAGGTTACATACAAAACTTTGCAGTTGCATTGTAAATGCTACTAAAGAGCTGAAAAGCACTTTAAGGCAATAAAAAACTAAACATACTTTTAATGGACTTGTACTGATCAATTTCAGTGCCAAATCAACTTTCCAATGTATAAACCATCTATGAGACCATGTTAGAATAGTAAAACTGATTACAAACTGATCGCTGAGAGTTTACATACAAAACTTTGCAGTTGCATTGTAAATGCTACTAAGGAGCTGAAAAGCACTTTAAGGCAATAAAAAACTAAACACGTTATTACTGACTAGTAAGTCATGATTTCAGTGCATAAACGCTTTTCCCATGTATACAACTCCAATATGAATATATTAGAGTAGTAGAAACTGTTTAGAAACTGGTCATTCAGTAGTTAAATACAATTATTTGCCGTTGCATTGAAAACGTTACAAAGGCGCTGAAAAGCACTTTAAGGCAATAAAAACCTGAACATACTTTTATGGACTTTTTCTGATCAATTTCAATGCCAAATCAACTTTCCAATGTATAAACCATCTATGAGACCATGTTAGATTAGTAAAACTGATTACAAACTGATCGCTGAGAGGTTACATACAAAACTTTGCAGTTGCATTGTAAATGCTACTAAAGAGCTGAAAAGCACTTTAAGGCAATAAAAAACTAAACATGTTATTACTGACTACTAAGTCATGATTTCAGTGCATAAACGCTTTTACCATTTATACAACTCCAATATGAATATATTAGAGTAGTAGAAACTGTTTAGAAACTGGTCATTCAGTAGTTAAATACAATTATTTGCCGTTGCATTGAAAACGTTACAAAGGCGCTGAAAAGCACTTTAAGGCAATAAAAACCTGAACATACTTTTATGGACTTATTCTGATCAATTTCAGTGCCAAATCAACTTTCCAATGTATAAACCATCTATGAGACCATGTTAGATTAGTAAAACTGATTAAAAACTGATCGCTGAGAGGTTACATACAAAACTTTGCAGTTGCATTGTAAATGCTACTAAAGAGCTGAAAAGCACTTTAAGGCAATAAAAACCTGAACATACTTTTATGGACTTTTACTGATCAATTTCAATGCCAAATCAACTTTCCAATGTATAAACCATCTATGAGACCATGTTAGATTAGTAAAACTGATTACAAACTGATCGCTGAGAGGTTACATACAAAACTTTGCAGTTCCATTGAAAATGCTACTAAGGAGCTGAAAAGCACCTTAAGGCAATAAAAAACTAATCATGTTATTACTGACTAGTAAGTCATGATTTCAGTGCATAAACGCTTTTCCCATGTATACATTTCCGATATGAATATATTAGAGTAGTAGAAACTGTTTAGAAACTGGTCATTCAGTAGTTAAATACAATTATTTGCCGTTGCATTGAAAACGTTACAAAGGCGCTGAAAAGCACTTTAAGGCAATAAAAACCTGAACATACTTTTATGGACTTTTACTGATCAATTTCAATGCCAAATCAACTTTCCAATGTATAAACCATCTATGAGACCATGTTAGATTAGTAAAACTGATTAAAAACTGATCGCTGAGAGGTTACATACAAAACTTTGCAGTTGCATTGTAAATGCTACTAAAGAGCTGAAAAGCACTTTAAGGCAATAAAAACCTGAACATACTTTTATGGACTTTTACTGATCAATTTCAATGCCAAATCAACTTTCCAATGTATAAACCATCTATGAGACCATGTTAGATTAGTAAAACTGATTACAAACTGATCGCTGAGAGGTTACATACAAAACTTTGCAGTTCCATTGAAAATGCTACTAAGGAGCTGAAAAGCACCTTAAGGCAATAAAAAACTAATCATGTTATTACTGACTAGTAAGTCATGATTTCAGTGCATAAACGCTTTTCCCATGTATACATTTCCGATATGAATATATTAGAGTAGTAGAAACTGTTTAGAAACTGGTCATTCAGTAGTTAAATACAATTATTTGCCGTTGCATTGAAAACGTTACAAAGGCGCTGAAAAGCACTTTAAGGCAATAAAAACCTGAACATACTTTTATGGACTTTTACTGATCAATTTCAATGCCAAATCAACTTTCCAATGTATAAACCATCTATGAGACCATGTTAGATTAGTAAAACTGATTACAAACTTATCGCTGAGAGGTTAGATTCTCAGAGATTAGATTCAACCTACTCTCAGGTACAAGTACAGGGTAAAGAAATACAGTTAGCATCCAACCAGAAGTGCAAAACAGTTATTACAACAGAATATAATTGTATACTCCTTGCCTGTTCTTATCATGTTACATATATGTTCTATGTTGCTCTTCGCTGCTAATGTAAATTCTGTATGAACAGTATAATCAGAATATATACAGGGTACAAATGTGGCAGAGTACATGGCTCATTTTTACTTATTTATTTTTCTAACTATGTTGTATACTAAAGTGTATAAACTAAACAAATACGAATAGCTTTTGCATCATCAGTACTTTTATTTTTGGATACTGAGGAAGGAATTTCATATTTAGAAGGGCCTTAGAAGGGCCCTCTGACTTCCAGATGTAAATGTTGATTCCTATCTGTCTCCTAAATCCTGTAGATATACATTTGCATAACACCAATTAATCAAAGGATGTCTAGTCCCAGTTTGATCACTATATTCAAATGTGTGCCCCCACCCCCACCGGCCACACTCTTCAAAGGGACTCTTTTAGGGACTGTTTTTTTCATCCCACTCCCGCTGAATTTCTGACCATTACCGCCCGCTCCCGCAAAGTGTGCGCAACGTACCCGCGATGTGTCTCCAATATAGTTAGCAAGCAAGCTCTTACCAACAGGGCTGCTTGAATGAGCTACTATACAATCGTTTTAATGGGAACATAAATAGACAAAGCAACACGCATTTCAATATAACTTTGTTTTAGTAAAATACCTTTTATATAAACCTTGTATAATCACATGGCACCTAAAACAGGCTGCTTTGCAAATCACAATATAAATATTAAATTTGTCAGCCTACTAGTAACACCGCCAACACGCCTCTTTATGTAGCCTATGACCTCAATAACAAATGGCAACGAGAGGCTGAGTGGCTCAAACAGTAGTAGCATAGCCTAAAATAAACTAAGTTAATAAATGAATTTAACGAATCACTTGCCAATATTGCTATGAAGGAAGAGAATGTTGCTGACTGACTGCGGCCCCATTCTCGTGCGTCTCTCTTCCAAGATGCGCCCACAGACACTAAATGTACTAAACTAGATGCGTGAATACTGAAGATGAAACGCGCTAGCTTTGAGAGCGCTTGTCGGACTTGCCTTGTTTAGTTTTAATGGTGTACACAACTTGTTTAATGTTCTGCTCTACTTCGTTGGTTGACTGAGTCATGACTCAGTAGTACCTAGCTATTACAATCCCGCACAAAACCCGCAGTATTTTTTTTAGCCGCCCGTTCCCCCCGCAGTTAAATTGAAACCGCCCGTTCCCGCGAGATTTGCGTTGGGTCCCGCGTATCCCATTGCAGACCTCTACCTTCATCCTGAAGCTGGTATGTATTCTTAAAGGAAAGAGTTATGTGATATATAAGACAGACATATGTGCTTCTCATCTTGAAGGTCTACCACCCATGTTTAGTAGCCAAGGACTCGGAATGACTTTGCCACAAACTCCAACACCCCCATCCAGCATGCAGTGACAAGCCACTTTGCACACAACACCTCAAAACCCTGTTTCACACCTTAAAATAACTTACTGCTGTGTTTGCACCACTGTTTTGCAATGCTGTGTATATAACCCCCTGACATTTTTACACCATTTTTTTTTATTATATTATGTTCTCATCATGTTACATATATGTTCTATGTTGCTCTTCCCTGCTAATGTAAATTCTGTGTTTGTTTAACTTGCATAGCCATTAAAACAGATTCTGGGAACTTCCGGTTGAACGAGGATTAGAATGGCAGCGTAGTTCGGAGCTCCTACCAGTCGGAGACTACTAAATACCCCCCCAAGTAAATGATAAACAAAATTCAAATAGACGATACAAGGGATGAGTGGGGGGACGCGACAGAAAGGCCGAAAAAGTCTGAAAACACAGGGAAATACTACCGCAATGGAGGCAGACAGTGAAGTAGGCAATGGCGGCGAGGCACTAGCTAAAGAAGTAACGCCAACACTACTCAAATACCTGACGGACATCACCAAAGAAATCCGCGAACTCAAAGGGGAAATGAAAAACGACATAACAACCCTCGTCGCGAGCTTTAAACAGGAGTTTGCCAGTTTTAAAGAAAGCATTAATGTACAGCTTAAGGCTAACAAAGACGAACTACAGGACCAGAAGAAAAGTCTAAACGAGGCACAAACGCGCATCGAGGAACTCGAGGCGTTCAACATGGTAGCTCAAGATGCTCTGTTGGCGACCCTGCGAGAGCAGAGGAAACTACAGGACCAACTAACGGACCTCGAGGGAAGATCCAGGAGGAACAACCTGCGGATGTTTGGAGTACCGGAGGGATCGGAGGGGGATTCAGTCGCCCACTTTGTCGGGGAGCTACTTCAGAGAGAACTGGCTCTGCCGGAGGGGACGAATCTGCAGATTCAAAGAGCACACCGAGCGGCAGCGAGGAGGCCCGGCCCCGGTGAGACCCCGAGATCCATTATCATAAACTTTCTTCGGTTCGACACAAAGGAGATGATATTAAGGAAAGCCTGGCAAAAACGGGTCAAACTTGGCAACTCACCACTGTACTTTGATAACGACTATGCGACCGAGGTGGTACAGAAACGCAGAGCCTATATGGAGATTAAGAAAACCCTCAAGGCTAAAGGCATCCGGTTCCAAACGCCTCTGACCAGGATCAGAATTCATTGGAACGACGGACCCCGACTCTATAACAGCGCACAAGAAGCAGCGAAAGTGATGAAGGAAAGGGGAATGGCAGTACAACTGAAGGAGTCTGACGAGGGGTGCACGCTGGAGGAGCGGATACAGGGAGCATCGCAATGGCAGCGCGTCGGGGAACCAAGGGCCCAGGGTGGATTAACTCAACGCACGAGGGAAAGGCTGCAGGAGTACAGGAGGGCCGAAGAAGGAGAAAACATTTAATTACCACGAGAGATCCGGATGTGAATAAGGTTATACCGTAAATTAAGTATGAACCACTACCTTCTTTTAGCTGCATAAGTTAGAATATTAAGGGACAGGACCGGAAACGTCTGGATTTTGTTTATGTACTTTTTTGGACCATAAATGCAGAGGATGGCATTGAAGTGAGGTATCCATGGGTGGATGTTGGGGTTGGAGGAGAAAGGATGGGGAAATGGACTAAGGCATTACTAAGTCCCTGGAGACCATATTTGTTTATCCACTTAATTGTTGTTGAATACAGACCTTTTATGCATGGTTCAGGCTTGCCTCCTAATACAGGCCTTACATTCGTTACTTTTAGGCTGGTGGGGTGGGATCATAGGGAAATGTTGGACACTACTAGAAGGCAAGGGGGTCTATATGCGGAACCTCTACCCACCTCTAGTGAGGGGCCCCTCCATAACTGGGGGACCTTCCCCTCTCCTTCCAACAAGGGCACGGGCACGAAGGGAGAGGCCCATCGTTATCGGAAGCATTGTTTTATAGTTAATGTTCATATTAATGTTAAGACCTTTGTTGTAGTTAGAGTTTATATAGTTGTTCGAGTTGCAAGTATCGGTGGGAGTGCAGGGGGAAACATGAAGAATGGAGGAGATGCAACATAGCCGACTTAAAGTGGTGTCTCTGAATGTGAATGGGCTGACTAACCCAATAAAGAGAGGGAAGGTCATAGCAAAACTGAAAAAAGAAAGAGCACATGTTAGTTTTCTACAAGAAACACATCTGTCGGATCAGGAACATGAAAAATATAAAAGATTGGGATTTAAAAACACATACTATAGCTCATACAAAAACGGCAGGAAAAGGGGGGTAATGATTTTAATTCCTAGTGGAATAAACTTTGAACCCTTGAAGGAAATTAAAGATCGAGAGGGTAGATACATTCTGGTTAAGGGGAAAATTGAAAGCCAATTAGTTACACTCGTCAATGTCTATGCACCTCCGGATTGTGAAAAGAGCTTTTTTAAGACTATGTTTGAAGTTGTTGTTCAAGAACTAGAAGGGATCTTGATATGTGGAGGGGATTTTAACAACACACTGAATCAGGATTTAGACACAACTAGTGTAAAGAGAAGTAACAGAATTCAAGTGTCCCGATATCTAAATACCGTATTAACTGAGCTAGGAATATCAGATGTCTGGAGGGACCTACATCCACTCGAAAGGGACTTTACATATTATTCGGCCCCCCACTCAATCTATACAAGGATAGATTATTTTTTCATGAATACTGCTGACAGATTTAGAATAGAAGAGTGTAAAATTGGAGTGGCAGACTTGTCAGATCATTGTATTCTCCACCTGATACTGAATATGAACAGCAGGAAAAGGACCACAATATGGAGACTGAATGTTGGTGAACTAAACTCTCCAGGATTTGTTGAGGAGATCAAAACAGAAATTAATACATACAGGGAAGAGAACGATAATGGGGAGGTGGATTTTACAACACTATGGGATGCCATGAAAGCAGTTATGCGGGGAAAACTAATATCTCGAACAGCATACAATAAGAAAGCTAGGTTGAGGCTATACCAGATGAAGATTGAAGAATTAAAAAGGTTAGAGCAACGACATAAAGACTCGAATGGTGCGGATATACTTCAAAAAATCAAGGAAGTGAGGACAAAAGTAAAAGAGATGCTAGGGGACGAAGTGGAAAAGAAATCGAGATTTCTAAAGCAGACCTTTTACGAATCAGGCCCCAAAGCGACCAAATTGCTGGCTAGGCGAATGAGGAAACACCAACTCATGAACTCAATCCATAAAATCAGAGACCCCAAAACCAATTCGTTAGAATTTGAACCGGGAAAAATGGAGAAAATCTTTGAGGACTACTATAAGAAGCTCTATACACAACCAGACTCAGCGGACGAGGAGGTAATAAGAAATTTCTTAAGTGCATTAGACCTACCATCAATAGGAGAGGAACAAAACGAAAGCTTAACCACATGTATCACAGCAAAAGAACTGGATGAAGCAGTTACCAAGTTAAAACCAAATAAAGCCCCAGGGAGTGACGGCTTCCCGGCCGAATGGTACAAAATGTTTGGAAAGGAATTGAGTCCGATGTTATTGGCAGCATTCAATGAAACCCTGACAAAAGGCAAGATTCCCCCCTCCTGGAAAGAAGCCATAATTACGGTGATTCCCAAGGAGGGTAAAGATAAGGAATTCTGTGAAAATTATAGGCCGATATCAATATTGAATTGTGATTATAAGATATATACAACCATCCTAGCTAAAAGACTCGAAACCTTTATGACAGAACTAATTGATGAAGATCAATGTGGCTTTATCAAGGGACGTCAAACACAAGACAATATAAGGAGGACTTTACATATAATAGAGGAAGCGCAAAAACAGGGAGAAAGTGCACTCCTGCTCAGTTTGGATGCAGAAAAAGCATTTGATAGCGTCAGTTGGAAATTTCTATATCTTACTCTAGAACGACTTGGCTTTAATACAGACTCAGTTAACCTTATTAAAACACTTTATCAGGACCCGAAGGCTAGAATAAAAATAAATGGCAGTCTCACTAACTGGTTCAAACTGGAAAGATCTACCAGACAGGGCTGCTGTTTATCGCCAACTCTCTTTGCAATTTTCATAGAGCCTTTGGCCCAGGCGATACGAGAAGATGAGGATATACTAGGTGTAGAAGTAGGGGGCGCAGGACATAAAATCGGGCTATTTGCAGACGATGTAATGATTAGTCTAAAACAACCAGATGTCAGTCTTCCAAGACTTATGGACAGACTGGATTCTTTTTACTACTTGTCAGGCTATAAACTCAATGTGACAAAAACACAGGTATTACCCATAAACTATACCCCACCCCAAGCCATTCAACAAACATATAGATTCAAATGGGGGGCGAAGACAATAAAATATCTAGGAGTAAGTATTAGCAGGAACTTAACAGAACTGTTCAAAATTAATTATGGGACTCTAAATCAAGAAATTCAAAAGGATATGGACAGATGGGTGGTGCTACCACTGGATTTTAGTTCCAGAATAGAAATCATAAAGATGAATATTTTACCTAGGATTTCATATTTATTTCAATCATTACCAACGGAAGTCCCCACATCACAGTTCAAAGAATGGAACAAAAAAATATCATGTTTCATCTGGGGGGGAAAAGGCCAAGGATAAAGTACTCAACTCTACAGATTCCCAGGGACAGGGGTGGGCTAGCCCTACCAAACCTCTTAGAATATTACTATGCTGCCCAGATTCGACCTTTGGTGTATTGGTGTGATCCTGAATACACTGCGAGGTGGAAGGATATTGAATTGAAAAGAGAGGGGTATCATATCCAGAGTTTGATGGCAAGCAAGGACGCATTTAAAAAATATAAGACTATGCTTGATCCAATTACCCGATTCACTCTGGAAATTTGGTTCATAGTGATTAGGAAATACAACTTAGAAAGTGAAATCAAACTTTTGAGCTGGCTGGCTTGTGGTTATACATTTAAACCCGGGGCAATGGATAGTAGATATGAACAATGGTTAAACAAGGGAATCACAGCAATATGTACACTAATTGAACAGGGGGCCATCAAAAGCTTTCAAAAACTGAAGAGGGAGTATGGGCTGGAGGATTGCGATCAGTTTAGGTACTATCAAGTTAGAGACTTCTTTGAGAAAGAAATAAAACCGAATCTTCCCCAGGAGCTGAATAATGTCACTGAAACTCTGTGTAAAGCATATAGTAGTAACATTGGAAGAGTGATTTCAACACTGTACCAGGGTCTAGGGAAGAACAGAGGAACCTCTACACTCTATGTTAGAGACAGATGGGTAAGAGAAAGTGAAATGCCATTGACTGACGAGGACTGGTATAACATATGCAATGTACAGTGCACCACCACCAACTCCAGGATGTGGAAAGAATTTTGCTGGAAAAATATAATCAGGTTTTTTATTACTCCCAAAACAAAGAGCAAGATCACAACTGTACAACAAACGTGCTGGAGACGGTGTGGAGAGCAGAATGCAGGTCACGCCCATGTCTTTTGGGAATGTACAAAAATGAGAAACTATTGGAATGATGTGTGGGTAGAATTGAAAACAATACTGGGGTATGAAATACCAAAGTCATGTGAGATACTGTACCTGTGTAACCTGACAAGGGAAACTGTACAATGTGAGGATGAATACCTGGTGAAAGTTTTGCTGGCTGCAGCCAAGAAGGCAATCACCAGGAAATGGTGTAAAGAGGACCCTCCCACTAAAAAGAACTGGCTGGACACAGTTGAGGAGATATTAGATATGGAAAGATTCACATACAAGTTAAGACTCCAGGGACCTAAATTTGACAAAAAATGCGAAAAATGGACAGGCCATAACTCGCAGAACAGAGACTCCACTGAAAATCTGTACTGATATCAGAGGCATTCAAGGATTGTTATATAAGAACTGTACCCCACTGATACTGCTATGCTTGTGTTTAATGTTGTAATGCAAAAATAAAATAAAACTTGAGTAAAAAAAAAAAAAAAAACAGATTCTGATTATGAGTGGGTTGATTTTAAGAACTGTTCTCTGCCAAAGTGGACCTGCCTGGCATCCTGGGCATGGGGGAAGAGAACCAGGCTAAGGTAGTATGGGAGGGTGTGGAATTACCTTGAAAAGGAAACAATCCTGGAGCCCTTCAAGTTCACATTTCACAACAAGAAATTGGAAATTCTGTGCAGAAATATGGACCAAAGAAAATATTTGGCCTATTCTGAATGTCAAACAGCTAAATGAGTTTATTTTCTGCGAGAATAATAATAATAACTTGCACTGAGCTATGTTATTTCTAACCTCCATTATTTTCAGTTATCAGCATTTTGACCTTCTCTTTTCAAGATCCTCAGCTTTGTAGTACGCTACAAATACACTACTGAGCCCGAGTCATATCACCCACCGTTTGTTTTTTGTTATGACTAAGTTGTACAATTACGCAGTGCAGTGTATATCAGTCTCGCTTCTGCCATTTTTTCGCGCTTTTATTTTGAAATGTATTGCGCGTGTATTGCGCGTCACTCTTTGCCTACGCTTTTATTTTGAAATGTATTGCGCGTGTATTGCGCGTCACTCCTTGCCGTATTGCGCGTGTGCCCTGGTTATGCATCCGCTATGCGTCGCCCGCATTGCTCCGCAGACAACGCGGACCCTCCCGCATTGCCCCTCCGCGCACCTCCAAAAAATCCTAACTAGGCGTCGTCTGCGTCGCAAGCGCTGTGATTGGTCCGCTCAGAACGTGACGGAGTTTTGTAAATAGTTGAGATACGTGTGTGTTGTATCGTTTGAGTGCACTTTTTGCAGTGATTTTTTTAATTCGACTTTTTATATTACATTTATCCATATATTATATTTAAACATATGCTGTTGTATTGTTTTAGTGCTGTGATTTTTTTAATTATACTTTTTGTATTACATAATACATAAGAATAAAACACACAAATTTGTTTTCAAACAGTTGTTTTGATATTTATTTCCAACACACACAGCACAATACACATCATGTATAGTCCACAGTTTATTATCACTCATTGAGTGTGCTTCGGGACACCATCGTGAAGTTCGAATCATCGGCCACCACTTTTCTCCACTCGCCAGGCTGTATACGGTGAAGAAGCTCTGGCGGTGGTGTCGAGAGGAGGACGCTGGCAAAACTACACTCCATTCAGCGGGAGACTCATCCTTCGAAATGTACCACGGAGCGCCACAGGAAGTCATTCCTGCCTGTGGCAATCAAACTTTACAATTCCTCACATCATCAGTATGTGAGCCAACTGTAAACGACTACTGTATATCCTGTATATTCTGTGACATAGCATCCTGCGGTTTTAACAATGTATATTCTGCTAAAACCCTGTATATTCTGATTCTGTGTATTACTTGTTATAGCAAGCTCAGTTTTTATTGCCTTAATGTGACTTTCAGCTCTCAGTAGCTTTTTCAATTGTTCTATATTTTTGTATGAAACTTCCTAATGTTGGAATAGTAAACCTTATGGTTTCTTTTCAAGTTTACTATTCCAACATGTTCACATTAGGTGGGAGAATGGTTAAGGCACTGAAAATGTATATTACTGGAGAATGGTTAAGGCACTGAAAATGTATATTACTGGAGAATTAAAGCCAGTTTAGTTTTTCATTGCTTTAAAGTGATTTTCGGCCTTCAGTAGCTATTTCAATGGATCATTTTTGTTTTGTATGAAACATAAGGTTTCTCATCAAGTCTTATTATTCTAACATGGTCAGATTAGGTCCTAGGATAGTTAAGGCACTGATTTTGTGTATTACTTGTCAGTTATAGCAAGCTCCGTTTTTTTACTGCTTAATGTGACTTTCAGTTCTCACTAGCTATTTCAATGAATCTTAATTGTTTTGTGTGAAACTTCTTAATATAAGGTTCCATATCAGGTCTTACCATTCTAACATGTTCAGATTAGGTTATTATCTATAGGAAAATAGTTAAGGCACTTGTCACTATAGCGAGCTAGCAAGGTATCAGTTCAGTGGGGTCACCTAACCCTAACTTTGTAGATCTTGGACTTGAGAATTGTTTGTGACATTAGCATTAAAAACTTCAGACAACTTTGACACACTCAAACTTGTGTCCTTGCCGGCAAGCATGGAAACGTCTTTTGATTCAACGACCATTAACGATTAATTATACAACCAATCTTCGCGTTGGGTGATCCATGATTAAAGCCTCAGGGTGGTTGGAAGAGGTGACGGAATAACCAAGTGACACATTTCATTGAATTGATTTTATTGAAATTAAGAAAAATATGTAATCGTGCAGTGCACAGTGAACTCTTAAAAAGTCACTAGGTAGCAAAGTTAGTTTGACAATGTGTGGGACTACTCAAAAAGATTTCAATCTGCTCTCCGTCCATTTCCCAAAGCAGGACCATGGATGATTGCAAAAAAAAAGAAAAAAGACAATCGGAAATCCTGACAGAAACACCACCTGTGAAACAGACACTTGAAGAGGACCTTTAAAAAAGAATAACCCTGCCTTCTGAAAGTGGTCAAAAAAAGAAAGCAAAGCAAACAATTTATGAAGAAAGTGTTTTGTCCGTCTCTTCATAAACGGACACAATAAGTACTTAACAAGCTGCAGATTGGGAGCGAAATGACCAGACCTCTGGCACAAAATGAAGACATAGATAAGTGAGTCAGGCAGTAATGTCAGGCAGTAATGACGTTAGTGCTTCAGCACCCCATACTTGAAAGAAATATAGTTTTATCATTCAAATATCCATTGACCCACTAATAAGAGCTAACTGACAGTTGTGTCCACAGAAACCCCATCAAATACTAATAGAAGTTCATTGATATACTGTTAAACAACCTAACCTCTTAGCTTGACTTGAAAGAAAGGATGCTCTCTGTTTCCCCTATTCTTGATTTGTTATTGTTCTGATTGTGGCTGTTTGCTGTCTGAGTGGCCTTGAGCAGGCCACAGCAAAGCTTCTTGTTCTGAGGAAGAAACAGGAAAGGTTGAGTGCAGTGCACATTATTTTCATTCATTTAGCAATGTCATCCTTTTCTTTTAACTTTTATTCCTGCATCAAAGTACAATTACATTAGACAGGGCCCCATAATCATATGAACTTTGAACTTGATTCTTAACTTCTACTAGGAATTCAGGGTGCAATCCACATGGAGCACATGAAGTGGCGGAGCGCATACGCGAAGTGGCAACAACCTTGGGAACGTGTATACACTAATTAACACAACTCCGTTACACCATGGGGTAGAAAGAACACAATTCATACTTAATGGAGATGAGTTCATCGATAAACTGCCAGTCTGTCTTTCCCTTAGTATTTGATTGTGTCCCTCGCTGATCGTTTAATGCCGCAAGTATCCCTCACTTGTTTAAAACCCACTTTACCCTTAAAGTTGGTCTCCTGCATTATGACCGCCCACCTACTGTGCTTGGTCTAAAGGAAAACAACCCAACACCTACATTTACAGGTAAAAACTAAAAAACAACAAAAAAGGATCAACTAAGGTTTTCAGATGTAACAACACATTATCATTTACACACGCCGAATTTGTTCCCCCCTGGTCTGTATTAAGTAAAAACCTTGGCCTTCAGTCACATTTCAAATATTCATCATTAATATACTTTCGATCTTACATTCAACTTTTTGTCAGATTTGTATACAACACATTGTCAAGAGTCTACATATGAACATTAAATTAGCCTTAGCGATTTTTTTTTAAAGATATGAACTTAGCTATTGAATGGGGTTGTATATATTGTAGTGTGTTGTTGGTGGCATATCAAGTTTGGCGTTGATTTCTCAAAGATTTTTGAGTTTCTAAGGAATCATAAGATGAACGTCCTGTTTAGATGTGTTTTTGCCAAATTAAATAGGCTTAGCGGACAAACGGTTTGGAATATCAACAATCCTTTTGCATCTTTTGTGAGGCTTGGTCTGACTACCAAAAGGTGCACTATGGGTTCTGCTTTACACTGGTCTCTCCTTGCTTTACCATAGGTCACTCCTTGATTTGGTGTTGCAGTCCGTTGCCGACACCGCCAACTGATGTAGAAAGTGTTCATCTTTTCACTTCATCAGCTCAGTTGAGTTTTGGATTAAATACGTAACTTTACAAAGGAAAATTTACAAAAATTACAAAGGAACTTTGTAATTGACACTAACTCAAATAATCTGATTGTTCAAAGATGTAAAATTTGTAGAAAACTAACATTTTGAACAGTGAAAGAAAAAAACAACTGATCAATTTCAGTGCCAAATCAACTTTCCAATGTATAAACCATCTATGAGACCATGTTATATTAGTAAAACTGATCACAAACTGATCGCTGAGAGGTTACATACAAAACTTTGCAGTTCCGTTGAAAATGCTACTAAGGAGCTGAAAAGCACTCTAAGGCAATAAAAAACTAATCATGTTATTACTGACTAGTAAGTCATGATTTCAGTGCATAAACGCTTTTCCCATGTATACATTTCCGATATGAATATATTAGAGTAGTAGAAACTGTTTAGAAACTGGTCATTCAGTAGTTAAATACAATTATTTGCCGTTGCATTGAAAACGTTACAAAGGCGCTGAAAAGCACTTTAAGGCAATACAAACCTGAACATACTTTTAATGGACTTGTACTGATCAATTTCAGTGCCAAATCAACTTTCCAATGTATAAACCATATATGAGACCATGTTTTATTAGTAAAACTGATTACAAACTGATCGCTGAGAGGTTACATACAAAACTTTGCAGTTCCTTTGAACATGCTACTAAGGAGCTGAAAAGCACTTTAAGGCAATAAAAAACTAATCATGTTATTACTGACTAGTAAGTCATGATTTCAGTGCATAAACGCTTTTCCCATGTATACAACTCCAATATGAATATATTAGAGTAGTAGAAACTGTTTAGAAACTGGTCATTCAGTAGTTAAATACAATTTTTTGCCGTTGCATTGAAAACGTTACAAAGGCGCCGAAAAGCACTTTAAGTCAATAAAAACATGAACATACTTTTAATGGACTTGTACTGATCAATTTCAGTGCCAAATCAACTTTCCAATGTATAAACCATATATGAGACTATGTTAGATTAGTAAAACTGATTAAAAACTGATCGCTGAGAGGTTACATACAAAACTTTGCAGTTGCATTGTAAATGCTACTAAAGAGCTGAAAAGCACTTTAAGGCAATACAAACCTGAACATACTTTTAATGGACTTGTACTGATCAATTTCAGTGCCAAATCAACTTTCCAATGTATAAACCATCTATGAGACCATGTTAGATTAGTAAAACTGATTACAAACTGATCGCTGAGAGTTTACATACAAAACTTTGCAGTTGCATTGTAAATGCTACTAAAGAGCTGAAAAGCACTTTAAGCCAATAAAAAACTAAACATGTTATTACTGACTAGTAAGTCATGATTTCAGTGCATAAACGCTTTTCCCATGTATACAACTCCAATATGAATATATTAGAGTAGTAGAAACTGTTTAGAAACTGGTCATTCAGTAGTTAAATACAATTATTTGCCGTTGCATTGAAAACGTTACAAAGGCGCTAAAAAGCACTTTAAGGCAATAAAAACCTGAACATACTTTTATGGACTTTTACTGATCAATTTCAATGCCAAATCAACTTTCCAATGTATAAACCATCTATGAGACCATGTTAGATTAGTAAAACTGATTAAAAACTGATCGCTGAGAGGTTACATACAAAACTTTGCAGTTGCATTGTAAATGCTACTAAAGAGCTGAAAGCACTTTAAGGCAATAAAAACCTGAACATACTTTTAATGGACTTGTACTGATCAATTTCAGTGCCAAATCAACTTTCCAATGTATAAACCATCTATGAGACCATGTTAGATTAGTAAAACTGATTACAAACTGATCGCTGAGAGTTTACATACAAAACTTTGCAGTTGCATTGTAAATGCTACTAAAGAGCTGAAAAGCACTTTAAGGCAATAAAAAACTAAACATGTTATTACTGACTAGTAAGTCATGATTTCAGTGCATAAACGCTTTTCCCATGTATACAACTCCAATATGAATATATTAGAGTAGTAGAAACTGTTTAGAAACTGGTCATTCAGTAGTTAAATACAATTATTTGCCGTTGCATTGAAAACGTTACAAAGGCGCTGAAAAGCACTTTAAGGCAATAAAAACCTGAACATACTTTTATGGACTTTTACTGATAAATTTCAATGCCAAATCAACTTTCCAATGTATAAACCATCTATGAGACCATGTTAGATTAGTAAAACTGATTACAAACTGATCGCTGAGAGTTTACATACAAAACTTTGCAGTTGCATTGTAAATGCTACTAAAGAGCTGAAAAGCACTTTAAGGCAATAAAAAACTAAACATGTTATTACTGACTAGTAAGTCATGATTTCAGTGCATAAACGCTTTTCCCATGTATACAACTCCAATATGAATATATTAGAGTAGTAGAAACTGTTTAGAAACTGGTCATTCAGTAGTTAAATACAATTATTTGCCGTTGCATTGAAAACGTTACAAAGGCGCTGAAAAGCACTTTAAGGCAATAAAAACCTGAACATACTTTTATGGACTTTTACTGATCAATTTCAATGCCAAATCAACTTTCCAATGTATAAACCATCTATGAGACCATGTTAGATTAGTAAAACTGATTACAAACTGATCGCTGAGAGGTTACATACAAAACTTTGCAGTTGCATTGTAAATGCTACTAAAGAGCTGAAAAGCACTTTAAGTCAATAAAAAAATAAACATGTTATTACTGACTAGTAAGTCATGATTTCAGTGCATAAACGCTTTTCCCATGTATACAACTCCAATATGAATATATTAGAGTAGTAGAAACTGTTTAGAAACTGGTCATTCAGTAGTTAAATACAATTATTTGCCGTTGCATTGAAAACGTTACAAAGGCGCTGAAAAGCACGTTAAGGCAATAAAAACCTGAACATACTTTTATGGACTTTTACTGATAAATTTCAATGCCAAATCAACTTTCCAATGTATAAACCATCTATGAGACCATGTTAGATTAGTAAAACTGATTACAAACTGATCGCTGAGAGGTTACATACAAAACTTTGCAGTTGCATTGTAAATGCTACTAAAGAGCTGAAAAGCACTTTAAGGCAATAAAAACCTGAACATACTTTTAATGGACTTGTACTGATCAATTTCAGTGCCAAATCAACTTTCCAATGTATAAACCATCTATGAGACCATGTTAGATTAGTAAAACTGATTACAAACTGATCGCTGAGAGTTTACATACAAAACTTTGCAGTTGCATTGTAAATGCTACTAAAGAGCTGAAAAGCACTTTAAGGCAATAAAAAACTAAACATGTTATTACTGACTAGTAAGTCATGATTTCAGTGCATAAACGCTTTTCCCATGTATACAACTCCAATATGAATATATTAGAGTAGTAGAAACTGTTTAGAAACTGGTCATTCAGTAGTTAAATACAATTATTTGCCGTTGCATTGAAAACGTTACAAAGGCGCTGAAAAGCACTTTAAGGCAATAAAAACCTGAACATACTTTTATGGACTTTTACTGATAAATTTCAATGCCAAATCAACTTTCCAATGTATAAACCATCTATGAGACCATGTTAGATTAGTAAAACTGATTACAAACTGATCGCTGAGAGGTTACATACAAAACTTTGCAGTTGCATTGTAAATGCTACTAAAGAGCTGAAAAGCACTTTAAGGCAATAAAAACCTGAACATACTTTTAATGGACTTGTACTGATCAATTTCAGCGCCAAATCAACTTTCCAATGTATAAACCATCTATGAGACCATGTTAGATTAGTAAAACTGATTACAAACTGATCGCTGAGAGTTTACATACAAAACTTTGCAGTTGCATTGTAAATGCTACTAAAGAGCTGAAAAGCACTTTAAGGCAATAAAAAACTAAACATGTTATTACTGACTAGTAAGTCATGATTTCAGTGCATAAACGCTTTTCCCATGTATACAACTCCAATATGAATATATTAGAGTAGTAGAAACTGTTTAGAAACTGGTCATTCAGTAGTTAAATACAATTATTTGCCGTTGCATTGAAAACGTTACAAAGGCGCTGAAAAGCACTTTAAGGCAATAAAAACCTGAACATACTTTTATGGACTTTTACTGATCAATTTCAATGCCAAATCAACTTTCCAATGTATAAACCATCTATGAGACCATGTTAGATTAGTAAAACTGATTACAAACTGATCGCTGAGAGGTTACATACAAAACTTTGCAGTTGCATTGTAAATGCTACTAAAGAGCTGAAAAGCACTTTAAGTCAATAAAAAACTAAACATGTTATTACTGACTAGTAAGTCATGATTTCAGTGCATAAACGCTTTTCCCATGTATACAACTCCAATATGAATATATTAGAGTAGTAGAAACTGTTTAGAAACTGGTCATTCAGTAGTTAAATACAATTATTTGCCGTTGCATTGAAAACGTTACAAAGGCGCTGAAAAGCACTTTAAGGCAATAAAAACCTGAACATACTTTTATGGACTTTTACTGATAAATTTCAATGCCAAATCAACTTTCCAATGTATAAACCATCTATGAGACCATGTTAGATTAGTAAAACTGATTACAAACTGATCGCTGAGAGGTTACATACAAAACTTTGCAGTTGCATTGTAAATGCTACTAAAGAGCTGAAAAGCACTTTAAGGCAATAAAAACCTGAACATACTTTTAATGGACTTGTACTGATCAATTTCAGCGCCAAATCAACTTTCCAATGTATAAACCATCTATGAGACCATGTTAGATTAGTAAAACTGATTACAAACTGATCGCTGAGAGTTTACATACAAAACTTTGCAGTTGCATTGTAAATGCTACTAAAGAGCTGAAAAGCACTTTAAGGCAATAAAAAACTAAACATGTTATTACTGACTAGTAAGTCATGATTTCAGTGCATAAACGCTTTTCCCATGTATACAACTCCAATATGAATATATTAGAGTAGTAGAAACTGTTTAGAAACTGGTCATTCAGTAGTTAAATACAATTATTTGCCGTTGCATTGAAAACGTTACAAAGGCGCTGAAAAGCACTTTAAGGCAATAAAAACCTGAACATACTTTTATGGACTTTTACTGATCAATTTCAATGCCAAATCAACTTTCCAATGTATAAACCATCTATGAGACCATGTTAGATTAGTAAAACTGATTACAAACTGATCGCTGAGAGGTTACATACAAAACTTTGCAGTTGCATTGTAAATGCTACTAAAGAGCTGAAAAGCACTTTAAGTCAATAAAAAACTAAACATGTTATTACTGACTAGTAAGTCATGATTTCAGTGCATAAACGCTTTTCCCATGTATACAACTCCAATATGAATATATTAGAGTAGTAGAAACTGTTTAGAAACTGGTCATTCAGTAGTTAAATACAATTATTTGCCGTTGCATTGAAAACGTTACAAAGGCGCCTGAAAGCACTTTAAGGCAATAAAAACCTGAACATACTTTTATGGACTTTTACTGATAAATTTCAATGCCAAATCAACTTTCCAATGTATAAACCATCTATGAGACCATGTTAGATTAGTAAAACTGATTACAAACTGATCGCTGAGAGGTTACATACAAAACTTTGCAGTTGCATTGTAAATTGCTACTAAAGAGCTGAAAAGCACTTTAAGGCAATAAAAACCTGAACATACTTTTAATGGACTTGTACTGATCAATTTCAGTGCCAAATCAACTTTCCAATGTATAAACCATCTATGAGACCATGTTAGATTAGTAAAACTGATTACAAACTGATCGCTGAGAGTTTACATACAAAACTTTGCAGTTGCATTGTAAATGCTACTAAGGAGCTGAAAAGCACTTTAAGGCAATAAAAAACTAAACATGTTATTACCTACTAGTAAGTCATGATTTCAGTGCATAAACGCTTTTCCCATGTATACATTTCCGATATGAAAATATTAGAGTAGTAGAAACTGTTTAGAAACTGGTCATTCAGTAGTTAAATACAATTATTTGCCGTTGCATTGAAAACGTTACAAAGGCGCTGAAAAGCACTTTAAGGCAATAAAAACCTGAACATACTTTTATGGACTTTTACTGATCAATTTCAATGCCAAATCAACTTTCCAATGTATAAACCATCTATGAGACCATGTTAGATTAGTAAAACTGATTACAAACTTATCGCTGAGAGGTTAGATTCTCAGAGATTAGATTCAACCTACTCTCAGGTACAAGTACAGGGTAAAGAAATACAGTTAGCATCCAACCAGAAGTGCAAAACAGTTATTACAACAGAATATAATTGTATACTCCTTGCCTGTTCTTATCATGTTACATATATGTTCTATGTTGCTCTTCGCTGCTAATGTAAATTCTGTATGAACAATATAATTAGAATATATACAGGGTACAAATGTGGCAGAGTACATGGCTCATTTTTACTTATTTATTTTTCTAACTATGTTGTATACTAAAGTGTATAAACTAAACAAATACGAATAGCTTTTGCATCATCAGTACTTTTATTTTTGGATACTGAGGAAGGAATTTCATATTTAGAAGGGCCTTAGAAGGGCCCTCTGACTTCCAGATGTAAATGTTGATTCCTATCTGTCTCCTAAATCCTGTAGATATACATTTGCATAACACCAATTAATCAAAGGATGTCTAGTCCCAGTTTGATCACTATATTCAAATGTGTGCCCCCACCCCCACCGGCCACACTCTTCAAAGGGACTCTTTTAGGGACTGTTTTTTTCATCCCACTCCCGCTGAATTTCTGACCATTACCGCCCGCTCCCGCAAAGTGTGCGCAACGTACCCGCGATGTGTCTCCAATATAGTTAGCAAGCAAGCTCTTACCAACAGGGCTGCTTGAATGAGCTACTATACAATCGTTTTAATGGGAACATAAATAGACAAAGCAACACGCATTTCAATATAACTTTGTTTTAGTAAAATACCTTTTATATAAACCTTGTATAATCACATGGCACCTAAAACAGGCTGCTTTGCAAATCACAATATAAATATTAAATTTGTCAGCCTACTAGTAACACCGCCAACACGCCTCTTTATGTAGCCTATGACCTCAATAACAAATGGCAACGAGAGGCTGAGTGGCTCAAACAGTAGTAGCATAGCCTAAAATAAACTAAGTTAATAAATGAATTTAACGAATCACTTGCCAATATTGCTATGAAGGAAGAGAATGTTGCTGACTGACTGCGGCCCCATTCTCGTGCGTCTCTCTTCCAAGATGCGCCCACAGACACTAAATGTACTAAACTAGATGCGTGAATACTGAAGATGAAACGCGCTAGCTTTGAGAGCGCTTGTCGGACTTGCCTTGTTTAGTTTTAATGGTGTACACAACTTGTTTAATGTTCTGCTCTACTTCGTTGGTTGACTGAGTCATGACTCAGTAGTACCTAGCTATTACAATCCCGCACAAAACCCGCAGTATTTTTTTTAGCCGCCCGTTCCCCCCGCAGTTAAATTGAAACCGCCCGTTCCCGCGAGATTTGCGTTGGGTCCCGCGTATCCCATTGCAGACCTCTACCTTCATCCTGAAGCTGGTATGTATTCTTAAAGGAAAGAGTTATGTGATATATAAGACAGACATATGTGCTTCTCATCTTGAAGGTCTACCACCCATGTTTAGTAGCCAAGGACTCGGAATGACTTTGCCAACACCCCCATCCAGCATGCAGTGACAAGCCACTTTGCACACAACACCTCAAAACCCTGTTTCACACCTTAAAATAACTTACTGCTGTGTTTGCACCACTGTTTTGCAATGCTGTGTATATAACCCCCTGACATTTTTACACCATTTTTTTTTATTATATTATGTTCTCATCATGTTACATATATGTTCTATGTTGCTCTTCCCTGCTAATGTAAATTCTGTGTTTGTTTAACTTGCATAGCCATTAAAACAGATTCTGATTATGAGTGGGTTGATTTTAAGAACTGTTCTCTGCCAAAGTGGACCTGCCTGGCATCCTGGGCATGGGGGAAGAGAACCAGGCTAAGGTAGTATGGGAGGGTGTGGAATTACCTTGAAAAGGAAACAATCCTGGAGCCCTTCAAGTTCACATTTCACAACAAGAAATTGGAAATTCTGTGCAGAAATATGGACCAAAGAAAATATTTGGCCTATTCTGAATGTCAAACAGCTAAATGAGTTTATTTTCTGCGAGAATAATAATAATAACTTGCACTGAGCTATGTTATTTCTAACCTCCATTATTTTCAGTTATCAGCATTTTGACCTTCTCTTTTCAAGATCCTCAGCTTTGTAGTACGCTACAAATACACTACTGAGCCCGAGTCATATCACCCACCGTTTGTTTTTTGTTATGACTAAGTTGTACAATTACGCAGTGCAGTGTATATCAGTCTCGCTTCTGCCATTTTTTCGCGCTTTTATTTTGAAATGTATTGCGCGTGTATTGCGCGTCACTCTTTGCCTACGCTTTTATTTTGAAATGTATTGCGCGTGTATTGCGCGTCACTCCTTGCCGTATTGCGCGTGTGCCCTGGTTATGCATCCGCTATGTGCGCCCGCATTGCTCCGCAGACAACGCGGACCCTCCCGCATTGCCCCTCCGCGCACCTCCAAAAAATCCTAACTAGGCGTTGTCTGCGTCGCAAGCGCTGTGATTGGTCCGCTCAGAACGTGACGGAGTTTTGTAAATAGTTGAGATACGTGTGTGTTGTATCGTTTGAGTGCACTTTTTGCAGTGATTTTTTTAATTCGACTTTTTATATTACATTTATCCATATATTATATTTAAACATATGCTGTTGTATTGTTTTAGTGCTGTGATTTTTTTAATTATACTTTTTGTATTACATAATACATAAGAATAAAACACACAAATTTGTTTTCAAACAGTTGTTTTGATATTTATTTCCAACACACACAGCACAATACACAGTGTTGTGCTAGTTACTGAAAAATAGTAACTAGTTACAGTTACTAGTTACTTTGTAAAAAAGTAACTCAGTTAGTAACTCAGTTACTTAAACCAAAAAGTAATGCGTTACTGAGAAAGTAACTTTTTAGTTACTGTACAACGTTTTTCCAATGTCCCCATTAAATAAATGTTGATTGATTGAGTTACCCTCTAGCCGTCATTTCAGTTCTGTACTGATATTGAGTAATACAGACTGTTGATTAAAACAACTGTTTCAATTCATTTGCATCCATATCACTGGATCTAATCATCCAAGCAATATGATCCGTTGTGCACCAACACAAACCTTGACACAAACACCAAAGTATCTTTTCAATGCCTATTTATTTCAGTCAGGCCATAAAGTCTTCCATAGTCTATAAACTGCAAGCCTATCTTTCTTTGAACCGGGACACAGTCTACAAGTTACCGAGATGTTGGTTTCCCCTATGCTCTCCAGTTTAAAATAATGTGAAAACCTCCACGAGTAGAAACTTATCTTCCCCTTCTCGCTCGCCATCATAACGTGCCCACCCCTGACCTGTCCAGTCCTCTTCATGGTGCGTGTTTGATTATGTGTGGGACAAATGCGACAAATGCTTTGTTTTTCAATTCAATTAAACTTTATTGATCACTATGTTATTGGAACTGTGTGCCGTTGTACAACCAAACCCTCTTTTTTTATCCAAAAGGAACGGAGTAACGCAGCGTATGGTAACGTTAACGGAGTTACTGAATTTTAAAAAACAACGCGTTACGTTATTAGTTACTGAAAAAAGTAACGGCGTTACGTAACGGCGTTACTAATAACGCGTTACTACCCAACACTGACAATACACATCATGTATAGTCCACAGTTTATTATCACTCATTGAGTGTGCTTCGGGACACCATCGTGAAGTTCGAATCATCGGCCACCACTTTTCTCCACTCGCCAGGCTGTATACGGTGAAGAAGCTCTGGCGGTGGTGTCGAGAGGAGGACGCTGGCAAAACTACACTCCATTCAGCGGGAGACTCATCCTTCGAAATGTACCACGGAGCGCCACAGGAAGTCATTCCTGCCTGTGGCAATCAAACTTTACAATTCCTCACATCATCAGTATGTGAGCCAACTGTAAACGACTACTGTATATCCTGTATATTCTGTGACATAGCATCCTGCGGTTTTAACAATGTATATTCTGCTAAAACCCTGTATATCCTGATTCTGTGTATTACTTGTTATAGCAAGCTCAGTTTTTATTGCCTTAATGTGACTTTCAGCTCTCAGTAGCTTTTTCAATTGTTCTATATTTTTGTATGAAACTTCCTAATGTTGGAATAGTAAACCTTATGGTTTCTTTTCAAGTTTACTATTCCAACATGTTCACATTAGGTGGGAGAATGGTTAAGGCACTGAAAATGTATATTACTGGAGAATGGTTAAGGCACTGAAAATGTATATTACTGGAGAATTAAAGCCAGTTTAGTTTTTCATTGCTTTAAAGTGATTTTCGGCCTTCAGTAGCTATTTCAATGGATCATTTTTGTTTTGTATGAAACATAAGGTTTCTCATCAAGTCTTATTATTCTAACATGGTCAGATTAGGTCCTAGGATAGTTAAGGCACTGATTTTGTGTATTACTTGTCAGTTATAGCAAGCTCTGTTTTTTTACTGCTTAATGTGACTTTCAGTTCTCACTAGCTATTTCAATGAATCTTAATTGTTTTGTGTGAAACTTCTTAATATAAAGTTCCATATCAGGTCTTACCATTCTAACATGTTCAGATTAGGTTATTATCTATAGGAAAATAGTTAAGGCACTTGTCACTATAGCGAGCTAGCAAGGTATCAGTTCAGTGGGGTCACCTAACCCTAACTTTGTAGATCTTGGACTTGAGAATTGTTTGTGACATTAGCATTAAAAACTTCAGACAACTTTGACACACTCAAACTTGTGTCCTTGCCGGCAAGCATGGAAACGTCTTTTGATTCAACGACCATTAACGATTAATTATACAACCAATCTTCGCGTTGGGTGATCCATGATTAAAGCCTCAGGGTGGTTGGAAGAGGTGACGGAATAACCAAGTGACACATTTCATTGAATTGATTTTATTGAAATTAAGAAAAATATGTAATCGTGCAGTGCACAGTGAACTCTTAAAAAGTCACTAGGTAGCAAAGTTAGTTTGACAATGTGTGGGAGAAAACATTAAAGTGGAACAATGTTGTCATAATTGCTAGGTTTTCAGTGCAAAAGTACTGGTTAGTACCACTGGTAAACCACTGGTACACTGGTAAAGTACCCTTTTCTCAACTCAAACTACTCAAAAAGATTTCAATCTGCTCTCCGTCCATTTCCCAAAGCAGGACCATGGATGATTGCAAAAAAAAAAGAAAAAAGACAATCGGAAATCCTGACAGAAACACCACCTGTGAAACAGACACTTGAAGAGGACCTTTAAAAAAGAATAACCCTGCCTTCTGAAAGTGGTCAAAAAAAGAAAGCAAAGCAAACAATTTATGAAGAAAGTGTTTTGTCCGTCTCTTCATAAACGGACACAATAAGTACTTAACAAGCTGCAGATTGGGAGCGAAATGACCAGACCTCTGGCACAAAATGAAGACATAGATAAGTGAGTCAGGCAGTAATGTCAGGCAGTAATGACGTTAGTGCTTCAGCACCCCATACTTGAAAGAAATATAGTTTTATCATTCAAATATCCATTGACCCACTAATAAGAGCTAACTGACAGTTGTGTCCACAGAAACCCCGTCAAATACTAATAGAAGTTCATTGATATACTGTTAAACAACCTAACCTCTTAGCTTGACTTGAAAGAAAGGATGCTCTCTGTTTCCCCTATTCTTGATTTGTTATTGTTCTGATTGTGGCTGTTTGCTGTCTGAGTGGCCTTGAGCAGGCCACAGCAAAGCTTCTTGTTCTGAGGAAAAAACAGGAAAGGTTGAGTGCAGTGCACATTATTTTCATTCATTTAGCAATGTCATCCTTTTCTTTTAACTTTTATTCCTGCATCAAAGTACAATTACATTAGACAGGGCCCTATAATCATATGAACTTTGAACTTGATTCTTAACTTCTACTAGGAATTCAGGGAGCAATCCACATGGAGCACATGAAGTGGCGGAGCGCATACGCGAAGTGGCAACGACCTTGGGAACGTGTATACACTAATTAACACAACTCCGTTACACCATGGGGTAGAAAGACCACAATTCATACTTAATGGAGATGAGTTCATCGATAAACTGCCAGTCTGTCTTTCCCTTAGTATTTGATTGTGTCCCTCGCTGATCGTTTAATGCCGCAAGTATCCCTCACTTGTTTAAAACCCACTTTACCCTTAAAGTTGGTCTCCTGCATTATGACCGCCCACCTACTGTGCTTGGTCTAAAGGAAAACAACCCAACACCTACATTTACAGGTAAAAACTAAAAAACAACAAAAAAAGGATCAACTAAGGTTTTCAGATGTAACAACACATTATCATTTACACACGCCGAATTTGTTCCCCCCTGGTCTGTATTAAGTAAAAACCTTGGCCTTCAGTCACATTTCAAATATTCATCATTAATATACTTTCCATCTTACATTCAACTTTTTGTCAGATTTGTATACAACACATTGTCAAGAGTCTACATATGAACATTAAAATAGCCTTAGCGATTTTTTTTTAAAGATATGAACTTAGCTATTGAATGGTGTTGTATATATTGTAGTGTGTTGTTGGTGGCATATCAAGTTTGGCGTTGATTTCTCAAAGATTTTTGAGTTTCTAAGGAATCATAAGATGAACGTCCTGTTTAGATGTGTTTTTGCCAAATTAAATAGGCTTAGCGGACAAACGGTTTGGAATATCAACAATCCTTTTGCATCTTTTGTGAGGCTTGGTCTGACTACCAAAAGGTGCACTATGGGTTCTGCTTTACACTGGTCTCTCCTTGCTTTACCATAGGTCACTCCTTGATTTGGTGTTGCAGTCCGTTGCCGACACCACCAACTGATGTAGAAAGTGTTCATCTTTTCACTTCATCAGCTCAGTTGAGTTTTGGATTAAATACGTAACTTTACAAAGGAAAATTTACAAAAATTACAAAGGAACTTTGTAATTGACACTAACTCAAATAATCTGATTGTTCAAAGATGTAAAATTTGTAGAAAACTAACATTTTGAACAGTGAAAGAAAAAAAAAACTGATCAATTTCAGTGCCAAATCAACTTTCCAATGTATAAACCATCTATGAGACCATGTTATATTAGTAAAACTGATCACAAACTGATCGCTGAGAGGTTACATACAAAACTTTGCAGTTCCATTGAAAATGCTACTAAGGAGCTGAAAAGCACTTTAAGGCAGAAAACAACTAAACATGTTATTACTGACTAGTAAGTCATGATTTTAGTGCATAAACGCTTTTCCCATGTATACATTTCCAATATGAATATATTCGAGTAGTAGAAACTGTTTAGAAACTGGTCATTCAGTAGTTAAATACAATTATTTGCCGTTGCATTGAAAACGTTACAAAGGCGCTGAAAAGCACTTTAAGGCAATAAAAACATGAACATACTTTTATGGACTTTTACTGACTAATTTCAATGCCAAATCAACTTCCCAATGTATGAACCATCTATGAGACCATGTTAGATTGGTAAAACTGATTACAAACTGATCGCTGAGAGGTTACATACAAAACTTTGCAGTTGCATTGTAAATGCTACTAAGGAGCTGAAAAGCACTTTAAGGCAATAAAACCTGAACATACTTTTAATGAACTTGTACTGATTAATTTCAGTGCCAAATCAACTTTCCAATGTATAAACCATCTATGAGACCATGTTTCCAAGTCATGATTTCAGTGCATAAACGCTTTTCCCATGTAACATCTCCAATATGAATATATTAGAGTAGTAGAAACTGTTTAGAAACTGGTCATTCAGTAGTTAAATACAAGTATTTGCCGTTGCATTGAAAACGTTACAAAGGCGCTGAAAAGCACTTTAAGGCAATAAAAACCTGAATATACTTTCATGGACTTTTACTGATCAATTTCAGTGCCAAATCAACTTTCCAATGTATAAACCATCTATGAGACCATGTTAGATTAGTAAAACTGATCACAAACTGATCGCTGAGAGGTTACATACAAAACTTTGCAGTTGCATTGTAAATGCTACTAAGGAGCTGAAAAGCACTTTATGGCAATAAAAAACTAAACACGTTATTACTGACTAGTAAGTCATGATTTCAGTGCATAAACGCTTTTCCCATGTATACATTTCCGATATGAATATATTAGAGTAGTAGAAACTGTTTAGAAACTGGTCATTCAGTAGTTAAATACAATTATTTGCCGTTGCATTGAAAACGTTACAAAGGCGCTGAAAAGCACTTTAAGGCAATAAAAACCTGAACATACTTTTATGGACTATTACTGATCAATTTCAATGCCAAATCAACTTTCCAATGTATAAACCATCTATGAGACCATGTTAGATTAGTAAAACTGATTACAAACTGATCGCTGAGAGGTTACATACAAAACTTTGCAGTTGCATTGTAAATGCTACTAAGGAGCTGAAAAGCACTTTAAGGCAATAAAACCTGAACATAATTTTAATGGACTTGTACTGATCAATTTCAGTGCCAAATCAACTTTCCAATGTATAAACCATCTATGAGACCATGTTAGATTAGTAAAACTGATTACAAACTGATCGCTGAGAGGTTACATACAAAACTTTGCAGTTGCATTGTAAATGCTACTAAAGAGCTGAAAAGCACTTTAAGGCAATAAAAACCTGAACATACTTTTAATGGACTTGTACTGATCAATTTCAGTGCCAAATCAACTTTCCAATGTATAAACCATCTATGAGACCATGTTAGATTAGTAAAACTGATTACAAACTGATCGCTGAGAGTTTACATACAAAACTTTGCAGTTGCATTGTAAATGCTACTAAAGAGCTGAAAAGCACTTTAAGGCAATAAAAAACTAAACATGTTATTACTGACTAGTAAGTCATGATTTCAGTGCATAAACGCTTTTCCCATGTATACAACTCCAATATGAATATATTAGAGTAGTAGAAACTGTTTAGAAACTGGTCATTCAGTAGTTAAATACAATTATTTGCCGTTGCATTGAAAACGTTACAAAGGCGCTGAAAAGCACTTTAAGGCAATAAAAACCTGAACATACTTTTATGGACTTTTACTGATAAATTTCAATGCCAAATCAACTTTCCAATGTATAAACCATCTATGAGACCATGTTAGATTAGTAAAACTGATTACAAACTGATCGCTGAGAGGTTACATACAAAACTTTGCAGTTGCATTGTAAATGCTACTAAAGAGCTGAAAAGCACTTTAAGGCAATAAAAACCTGAACATACTTTTAATGGACTTGTACTGATCAATTTCAGTGCCAAATCAACTTTCCAATGTATAAACCATCTATGAGACCATGTTAGATTAGTAAAACTGATTACAAACTGATCGCTGAGAGTTTACATACAAAACTTTGCAGTTGCATTGTAAATGCTACTAAAGAGCTGAAAAGCACTTTAAGGCAATAAAAAACTAAACATGTTATTACTGACTAGTAAGTCATGATTTCAGTGCATAAACGCTTTTCCCATGTATACAACTCCAATATGAATATATTAGAGTAGTAGAAACTGTTTAGAAACTGGTCATTCAGTAGTTAAATACAATTATTTGCCGTTGCATTGAAAACGTTACAAAGGCGCTGAAAAGCACTTTAAGGCAATAAAAACCTGAACATACTTTTATGGACTTTTACTGATCAATTTCAATGCCAAATCAACTTTCCAATGTATAAACCATCTATGAGACCATGTTAGATTAGTAAAACTGATTACAAACTGATCGCTGAGAGGTTACATACAAAACTTTGCAGTTGCATTGTAAATGCTACTAAAGAGCTGAAAAGCACTTTAAGTCAATAAAAAACTAAACATGTTATTACTGACTAGTAAGTCATGATTTCAGTGCATAAACGCTTTTCCCATGTATACAACTCCAATATGAATATATTAGAGTAGTAGAAACTGTTTAGAAACTGGTCATTCAGTAGTTAAATACAATTATTTGCCGTTGCATTGAAAACGTTACAAAGGCGCTGAAAAGCACTTTAAGGCAATAAAAACCTGAACATACTTTTATGGACTTTTACTGATAAATTTCAATGCCAAATCAACTTTCCAATGTATAAACCATCTATGAGACCATGTTAGATTAGTAAAACTGATTACAAACTGATCGCTGAGAGGTTACATACAAAACTTTGCAGTTGCATTGTAAATTGCTACTAAAGAGCTGAAAAGCACTTTAAGGCAATAAAAACCTGAACATACTTTTAATGGACTTGTACTGATCAATTTCAGTGCCAAATCAACTTTCCAATGTATAAACCATCTATGAGACCATGTTAGATTAGTAAAACTGATTACAAACTGATCGCTGAGAGTTTACATACAAAACTTTGCAGTTGCATTGTAAATGCTACTAAGGAGCTGAAAAGCACTTTAAGGCAATAAAAAACTAAACATGTTATTACCTACTAGTAAGTCATGATTTCAGTGCATAAACGCTTTTCCCATGTATACATTTCCGATATGAAAATATTAGAGTAGTAGAAACTGTTTAGAAACTGGTCATTCAGTAGTTAAATACAATTATTTGCCGTTGCATTGAAAACGTTACAAAGGCGCTGAAAAGCACTTTAAGGCAATAAAAACCTGAACATACTTTTATGGACTTTTACTGATCAATTTCAATGCCAAATCAACTTTCCAATGTATAAACCATCTATGAGACCATGTTAGATTAGTAAAACTGATTACAAACTTATCGCTGAGAGGTTAGATTCTCAGAGATTAGATTCAACCTACTCTCAGGTACAAGTACAGGGTAAAGAAATACAGTTAGCATCCAACCAGAAGTGCAAAACAGTTATTACAACAGAATATAATTGTATACTCCTTGCCTGTTCTTATCATGTTACATATATGTTCTATGTTGCTCTTCGCTGCTAATGTAAATTCTGTATGAACAGTATAATCAGAATATATACAGGGTACAAATGTGGCAGAGTACATGGCTCATTTTTACTTATTTATTTTTCTAACTATGTTGTATACTAAAGTGTATAAACTAAACAAATACGAATAGCTTTTGCATCATCAGTACTTTTATTTTTGGATACTGAGGAAGGAATTTCATATTTAGAAGGGCCTTAGAAGGGCCCTCTGACTTCCAGATGTAAATGTTGATTCCTATCTGTCTCCTAAATCCTGTAGATATACATTTGCATAACACCAATTAATCAAAGGATGTCTAGTCCCAGTTTGATCACTATATTCAAATGTGTGCCCCCACCCCCACCGGCCACACTCTTCAAAGGGACTCTTTTAGGGACTGTTTTTTTCATCCCACTCCCGCTGATTTTCTGACCATTACCGCCCGCTCCCGCAAAGTGTGCGCAACCTTCCCAACGTCTCCAATATAGTTAGCAAGCAAGCTCTTACCAACAGGGCTGCTTGAATGAGCTACTATACAATCGTTTTAATGGGAACATAAATAGACAAAGCAACACGTATTTCAATATAACTTTGTTTTAGTAAAATACCTTTTATATAAACCTTGTATAATCACATGGCACCTAAAACAGGCTGCTTTGCAAATCACAATATAAATATTAAATTTGTCAGCCTACTAGTAACACCGCCAACACGCCTCTTTATGTAGCCTATGACCTCAATAACAAATGGCAACGAGAGGCTGAGTGGCTCAAACAGTAGTAGCATAGCCTAAAATAAACTAAGTTAATAAATGAATTTAACGAATCACTTGCCAATATTGCTATGAAGGAAGAGAATGTTGCTGACTGACTGCGGCCCCATTCTCGTGCGTCTCTCTTCCAAGATGCGCCCACAGACACTAAATGTACTAAACTAGATGCGTGAATACTGAAGATGAAACGCGCTAGCTTTGAGAGCGCTTGTCGGACTTGCCTTGTTTAGTTTTAATGGTGTACACAACTTGTTTAATGTTCTGCTCTACTTCGTTGGTTGACTGAGTCATGACTCAGTAGTACCTAGCTATTACAATCCCGCACAAAACCCGCAGTATTTTTTAGCCGCCCGTTCCCCCCGCAGTTAAATTGAAACCGCCCGTTCCCGCGAGATTTGCGTTGGGTCCCGCGTATCCCATTGCAGACCTCTACCTTCATCCTGAAGCTGGTATGTATTCTTAAAGGAAAGAGTTATGTGATATATAAGACAGACATATGTGCTTCTCATCTTGAAGGTCTACCACCCATGTTTAGTAGCCAAGGACTCGGAATGACTTTGCCACAAACTCCAACACCCCCATCCAGCATGCAGTGACAAGCCACTTTGCACACAACACCTCAAAACCCTGTTTCACACCTTAAAATAACTTACTGCTGTGTTTGCACCACTGTTTTGCAATGCTGTGTATATAACCCCCTGACATTTTTACACCATTTTTTTTTATTATATTATGTTCTCATCATGTTACATATATGTTCTATGTTGCTCTTCCCTGCTAATGTAAATTCTGTGTTTGTTTAACTTGCATAGCCATTAAAACAGATTCTGATTATGAGTGGGTTGATTTTAAGAACTGTTCTCTGCCAAAGTGGACCTGCCTGGCATCCTGGGCATGGGGGAAGAGAACCAGGCTAAGGTAGTATGGGAGGGTGTGGAATTACCTTGAAAAGGAAACAATCCTGGAGCCCTTCAAGTTCACATTTCACAACAAGAAATTGGAAATTCTGTGCAGAAATATGGACCAAAGAAAATATTTGGCCTATTCTGAATGTCAAACAGCTAAATGAGTTTATTTTCTGCGAGAATAATAATAATAACTTGCACTGAGCTATGTTATTTCTAACCTCCATTATTTTCAGTTATCAGCATTTTGACCTTCTCTTTTCAAGATCCTCAGCTTTGTAGTACGCTACAAATACACTACTGAGCCCGAGTCATATCACCCACCGTTTGTTTTTTGTTATGACTAAGTTGTACAATTACGCAGTGCAGTGTATATCAGTCTCGCTTCTGCCATTTTTTCGCGCTTTTATTTTGAAATGTATTGCGCGTGTATTGCGCGTCACTCTTTGCCTACGCTTTTATTTTGAAATGTATTGCGCGTGTATTGCGCGTCACTCCTTGCCGTATTGCGCGTGTGCCCTGGTTATGCATCCGCTATGCGTCGCCCGCATTGCTCCGCAGACAACGCGGACCCTCCCGCATTGCCCCTCCGCGCACCTCCAAAAAATCCTAACTAGGCGTCGTCTGCGTCGCAAGCGCTGTGATTGGTCCGCTCAGAACGTGACGGAGTTTTGTAAATAGTTGAGATACGTGTGTGTTGTATCGTTTGAGTGCACTTTTTGCAGTGATTTTTTTAATTCGACTTTTTATATTACATTTATCCATATATTATATTTAAACATATGCTGTTGTATTGTTTTAGTGCTGTGATTTTTTTAATTATACTTTTTGTATTACATAATACATAAGAATAAAACACACAAATTTGTTTTCAAACAGTTGTTTTGATATTTATTTCCAACACACACAGCACAATACACAGTGTTGTGCTAGTTACTGAAAAATAGTAACTAGTTACAGTTACTAGTTACTTTGTAAAAAAGTAACTCAGTTAGTAACTCAGTTACTTAAACCAAAAAGTAATGCGTTACTGAGAAAGTAACTTTTTAGTTACTGTACAACGTTTTTCCAATGTCCCCATTAAATAAATGTTGATTGATTGAGTTACCCTCTAGCCGTCATTTCAGTTCTGTACTGATATTGAGTAATACAGACTGTTGATTAAAACAACTGTTTCAATTCATTTGCATCCATATCACTGGATCTAATCATCCAAGCAATATGATCCGTTGTGCACCAACACAAACCTTGACACAAACACCAAAGTATCTTTTCAATGCCTATTTATTTCAGTCAGGCCATAAAGTTAGATTAGATTAGATTAGATTCAACTTTATTGTCATTACACAGGTACAAGTCCAGGGCAACGAAATACAGTTAGCATCCAACCAGAAGTGCAAAACAGTTATTAACAACAGAATATAATAATATGGATATACTCAGAATATACATATTATGAACAGTATAGACAGAATATACAGGGTATGTACAGGTTCAATCCGGGTATGTACAGATACAAATTAGACAAGCAGAAAGCAAGCAGAAATTACCGGGTAGCATGTATATACAGGTAGTGCAAATGATGCGATTGAGCAAAAAGAACTGATGTGCAAAGTGAACAAATGTGAACAAAATGTGCAGGTGGTGCAGTAACAGATGTGCAAAATGGACAGATAGTGCAAATAACAATTCACATATGCAAGTGGTGCAAATGTACAAACAGAATGTGCAAATATAGGAGGGGGGGGTTCTATGGGGGGGCGGGGGTTATATAGGGGGGCGGGGGTGTAGTGGAGTTCAGGAGTGACACAGTTCTGGGGAAGAAGCTGTTCCTCAGTCTGCTGGTTCTACACCGGAGACTCCTGAGGCGCCTGCCGGAGGGCAGGGGGGCAAACAGTTTATGGGCGGGGTGTGAGGAATCTTTTCGGATGCTGTGAGCTCTACGTAGACAGCGCTTCCTCTGGATGTCCTCAATGGTCGGAAGAATAGTCCCAGTGATGCGTTGGGCAGTTTTCACCACCCGCTGCAGTGCCTTGCGCTCAGCGACTGTGCAGTTCCCGTACCACACTGTAACACAGTTTGTTAGGATGCACTCGATCGCGCAGCGGTAGAAGTTCACCATGACAGCTGAGGACAGGTGGTGTTTCCTCAGTGTTCTCAAGAAAAAGAGACGCTGGTGAGCCTTCTTGATCAGGCCGGAGGTGTTTGTAATCCAGGACAGGTCATCCGAGATGTGGATCCCCAGGAACTTATAGCTGGAGACACGCTCAACGGCCATCCCGTTGATTTGAATGGGGTCGTGCGTGTCTCCCCTCTTCCTCCTGAAGTCCACGATAAGCTCCTTGGTCTTTGTGGCGTTGAGGAGCAGGTTATTGTCACCACACCACATGGCCAGGTGCTGCACTTCCTCTCTGTAGGCTGTCTCATCGTTGTTGGTGATGAGGCCGATCACCGTGGTGTCGTCAGCAAACTTGATGATGGAGTTAGATCCATACATTGGCTTGCAGTCGTGGGTGAAGAGGGAGTAGAGGAACGGGCTGAGCACGCATCCCTGTGGTACACCTGTGTATAGTGTGAAAGTCTTCCATAGTCTATAAACTGCAAGCCTATCTTTCTTTGAACCGGGACACAGTCTACAAGTTACCGAGATGTTGGTTTCCCCTATGCTCTCCAGTTTAATATAATGTGAAAACCTCCACGAGTAGAAACTTATCTTCCCCTTCTCGCTCGCCATCATACCGTGCCCGCCCCTGACCTGTCCAGTCCTCTTCATGGTGCGTGTTTGATTATGTGTGGGACAAATGCGACAAATGCTTTGTTTTTCAATTCAATTAAACTTTATTGATCACTATGTTATTGGAACTGTGTGCCGTTGTACAACCAAACCCTCTTTTTTTATCCAAAAGGAACGGAGTAACGCAGCGTATGGTAACGTTAACGGAGTTACTGAATTTTAAAAAACAACGCGTTACGTTATTAGTTACTGAAAAAAGTAACGGCGTTACGTAACGGCGTTACTAATAACGCGTTACTACCCAACACTGACAATACACATCATGTATAGTCCACAGTTTATTATCACTCATTGAGTGTGCTTCGGGACACCATCGTGAAGTTCGAATCATCGGCCACCACTTTTCTCCACTCGCCAGGCTGTATACGGTGAAGAAGCTCTGGCGGTGGTGTCGAGAGGAGGACGCTGGCAAAACTACACTCCATTCAGCGGGAGACTCATCCTTCGAAATGTACCACGGAGCGCCACAGGAAGTCATTCCTGCCTGTGGCAATCAAACTTTACAATTCCTCACATCATCAGTATGTGAGCCAACTGTAAACGACTACTGTATATCCTGTATATTCTGTGACATAGCATCCTGCGGTTTTAACAATGTATATTCTGCTAAAACCCTGTATATCCTGATTCTGTGTATTACTTGTTATAGCAAGCTCAGTTTTTATTGCCTTAATGTGACTTTCAGCTCTCAGTAGCTTTTTCAATTGTTCTATATTTTTGTATGAAACTTCCTAATGTTGGAATAGTAAACCTTATGGTTTCTTTTCAAGTTTACTATTCCAACATGTTCACATTAGGTGGGAGAATGGTTAAGGCACTGAAAATGTATATAACTGGAGAATGGTTAAGGCACTGAAAATGTATATTACTGGAGAATTAAAGCCAGTTTAGTTTTTCATTGCTTTAAAGTGATTTTCGGCCTTCAGTAGCTATTTCAATGGATCATTTTTGTTTTGTATGAAACATAAGGTTTCTCATCAAGTCTTATTATTCTAACATGGTCAGATTAGGTCCTAGGATAGTTAAGGCACTGATTTTGTGTATTACTTGTCAGTTATAGCAAGCTCCGTTTTTTTACTGCTTAATGTGACTTTCAGTTCTCACTAGCTATTTCAATGAATCTTAATTGTTTTGTGTGAAACTTCTTAATATAAAGTTCCATGTCAGGTCTTACCATTCTAACATGTTCAGATTAGGTTATTATCTATAGGAAAATAGTTAAGGCACTTGTCACTATAGCGAGCTAGCAAGGTATCAGTTCAGTGGGGTCACCTAACCCTAACTTTGTAGATCTTGGACTTGAGAATTGTTTGTGACATTAGCATTAAAAACTTCAGACAACTTTGACACACTCAAACTTGTGTCCTTGCCGGCAAGCATGGAAACGTCTTTTGATTCAACGACCATTAACGATTAATTATACAACCAATCTTCGCGTTGGGTGATCCATGATTAAAGCCTCAGGGTGGTTGGAAGAGGTGACGGAATAACCAAGTGACACATTTCATTGAATTGATTTTATTGAAATTAAGAAAAATATGTAATCGTGCAGTGCACAGTGAACTCTTAAAAAGTCACTAGGTAGCAAAGTTAGTTTGACAATGTGTGGGAGAAAACATTAAAGTGTAACAATGTTGTCATAATTGCTAGGTTTTCAGTGCAAAAGTACTGGTTAGTACCACTGGTAAACCACTGGTACACTGGTAAAGTACCCTTTTCTCAACTCAAACTACTCAAAAAGATTTCAATCTGCTCTCCGTCCATTTCCCAAAGCAGGACCATGGATGATTGCAAAAAAAAAAGAAAAAAGACAATCGGAAATCCTGACAGAAACACCACCTGTGAAACAGACACTTGAAGAGGACCTTTAAAAAAGAATAACCCTGCCTTCTGAAAGTGGTCAAAAAAAAGAAAGCAAAGCAAACAATTTATGAAGAAAGTGTTTTGTCCGTCTCTTCATAAACGGACACAATAAGTACTTAACAAGCTGCAGATTGGGAGCGAAATGACCAGACCTCTGGCACAAAATGAAGACATAGATAAGTGAGTCAGGCAGTAATGTCAGGCAGTAATGACGTTAGTGCTTCAGCACCCCATACTTGAAAGAAATATAGTTTTATCATTCAAATATCCATTGACCCACTAATAAGAGCTAACTGACAGTTGTGTCCACAGAAACCCCATCAAATACTAATAGAAGTTCATTGATATACTGTTAAACAACCTAACCTCTTAGCTTGACTTGAAAGAAAGGATGCTCTCTGTTTCCCCTATTCTTGATTTGTTATTGTTCTGATTGTGGCTGTTTGCTGTCTGAGTGGGCTTGAGCAGGCCACAGCAAAGCTTCTTGTTCTGAGGAAAAAACAGGAAAGGTTGAGTGCAGTGCACATTATTTTCATTCATTTAGCAATGTCATCCTTTTCTTTTAACTTTTATTCCTGCATCAAAGTACAATTACATTAGACAGGGCCCTATAATCATATGAACTTTGAACTTGATTCTTAACTTCTACTAGGAATTCAGGGAGCAATCCACATGGAGCACATGAAGTGGCGGAGCGCATACGCGAAGTGGCAACGACCTTGGGAACGTGTATACACTAATTAACACAACTCCGTTACACCATGGGGTAGAAAGACCACAATTCATACTTAATGGAGATGAGTTCATCGATAAACTGCCAGTCTGTCTTTCCCTTAGTATTTGATTGTGTCCCTCGCTGATCGTTTAATGCCGCAAGTATCCCTCACTTGTTTAAAACCCACTTTACCCTTAAAGTTGGTCTCCTGCATTATGACCGCCCACCTACTGTGCTTGGTCTAAAGGAAAACAACCCAACACCTACATTTACAGGTAAAAACTAAAAAACAACAAAAAAAGGATCAACTAAGGTTTTCAGATGTAACAACACATTATCATTTACACACGCCGAATTTGTTCCCCCCTGGTCTGTATTAAGTAAAAACCTTGGCCTTCAGTCACATTTCAAATATTCATCATTAATATACTTTCCATCTTACATTCAACTTTTTGTCAGATTTGTATACAACACATTGTCAAGAGTCTACATATGAACATTAAAATAGCCTTAGCGATTTTTTTTTAAAGATATGAACTTAGCTATTGAATGGGGTTGTATATATTGTAGTGTGTTGTTGGTGGCATATCAAGTTTGGCGTTGATTTCTCAAAGATTTTTGAGTTTCTAAGGAATCATAAGATGAACGTCCTGTTTAGATGTGTTTTTGCCAAATTAAATAGGCTTAGCGGACAAACGGTTTGGAATATCAACAATCCTTTTGCATCTTTTGTGAGGCTTGGTCTGACTACCAAAAGGTGCACTATGGGTTCTGCTTTACACTGGTCTCTCCTTGCTTTACCATAGGTCACTCCTTGATTTGGTGTTGCAGTCCGTTGCCGACACCACCAACTGATGTAGAAAGTGTTCATCTTTTCACTTCATCAGCTCAGTTGAGTTTTGGATTAAATACGTAACTTTACAAAGGAAAATTTACAAAAATTACAAAGGAACTTTGTAATTGACACTAACTCAAATAATCTGATTGTTCAAAGATGTAAAATTTGTAGAAAACTAACATTTTGAACAGTGAAAGAAAAAAAAAACTGATCAATTTCAGTGCCAAATCAACTTTCCAATGTATAAACCATCTATGAGACCATGTTATATTAGTAAAACTGATCACAAACTGATCGCTGAGAGGTTACATACAAAACTTTGCAGTTCCATTGAAAATGCTACTAAGGAGCTGAAAAGCACTTTAAGGCAGAAAACAACTAAACATGTTATTACTGACTAGTAAGTCATGATTTCAGGGCATAAACGCTTTTCCCATGTATACATTTCCAATATGAATATATTAGAGTAGTAGAAACTGTTTAGAAACTGGTCATTCAGTAGTTAAATACAATTATTTGCCGTTGCATTGAAAACGTTACAAAGGCGCTGAAAAGCACTTTAAGGCAATAAAAACATGAACATACTTTTATGGACTTTTACTGACTAATTTCAATGCCAAATCAACTTCCCAATGTATGAACCATCTATGAGACCATGTTAGATTGGTAAAACTGATTACAAACTGATCGCTGAGAGGTTACATACAAAACTTTGCAGTTGCATTGTAAATGCTACTAAGGAGCTGAAAAGCACTTTAAGGCAATAAAACCTGAACATACTTTTAATAGACTTGTACTGATCAATTTCAGTGCCAAATCAACTTTCCAATGTATAAACCATCTATGAGACCATGTTAGATTAGTAAAACTGATTACAAACTGATCGCTGAGAGTTTACATACAAAACTTTGCAGTTGCATTGTAAATGCTACTAAAGAGCTGAAAAGCACTTTAAAGCAATAAAAAACTAAACATGTTATTACTGACTAGTAAGTCATGATTTCAGTGCATAAACGCTTTTCCCATGTATACAACTCCAATATGAATATATTAGAGTAGTAGAAACTGTTTAGAAACTGGTCATTCAGTAGTTAAATACAATTATTTGCCGTTGCATTGAAAACGTTACAAAGGCGCTGAAAAGCACTTTAAGGCAATAAAAACCTGAACATACTTTTATGGACTTTTAATGATAAATTTCAATGCCAAATCAACTTTCCAATGTATAAACCATCTATGAGACCATGTTAGATTAGTAAAACTGATTACAAACTGATCGCTGAGAGGTTACATACAAAACTTTGCAGTTGCATTGTAAATGCTACTAAAGAGCTGAAAAGCACTTTAAGGCAATAAAAACCTGAACATACTTTTAATGGACTTGTACTGATCAATTTCAGTGCCAAATCAACTTTCCAATGTATAAACCATCTATGAGACCATGTTAGATTAGTAAAACTGATTACAAACTGATCGCTGAGAGTTTACATACAAAACTTTGCAGTTGCATTGTAAATGCTACTAAAGAGCTGAAAAGCACTTTAAGGCAATAAAAAACTAAACATGTTATTACTGACTAGTAAGTCATGATTTCAGTGCATAAAAGCTTTTCCCATGTATACAACTCCAATATGAATATATTAGAGTAGTAGAAACTGTTTAGAAACTGGTCATTCAGTAGTTAAATACAATTATTTGCCGTTGCATTGAAAACGTTACAAAGGCGCTGAAAAGCACTTTAAGGCAATAAAAACCTGAACATACTTTTATGGACTTTTACTGATCAATTTCAATGCCAAATCAACTTTCCAATGTATAAACCATCTATGAGACCATGTTAGATTAGTAAAACTGATTACAAACTGATCGCTGAGAGGTTACATACAAAACTTTGCAGTTGCATTGTAAATGCTACTAAAGAGCTGAAAAGCACTTTAAGTCAATAAAAAACTAAACATGTTATTACTGACTAGTAAGTCATGATTTCAGTGCATAAACGCTTTTCCCATGTATACAACTCCAATATGAATATATTAGAGTAGTAGAAACTGTTTAGAAACTGGTCATTCAGTAGTTAAATACAATTATTTGCCGTTGCATTGAAAACGTTACAAAGGCGCTGAAAAGCACTTTAAGGCAATAAAAACATGAACATACTTTTATGGACTTTTACTGACTAATTTCAATGCCAAATCAACTTCCCAATGTATGAACCATCTATGAGACCATGTTAGATTGGTAAAACTGATTACAAACTGATCGCTGAGAGGTTACATACAAAACTTTGCAGTTGCATTGTAAATGCTACTAAGGAGCTGAAAAGCACTTTAAGGCAATAAAACCTGAACATACTTTTAATAGACTTGTACTGATCAATTTCAGTGCCAAATCAACTTTCCAATGTATAAACCATCTATGAGACCATGTTAGATTAGTAAAACTGATTACAAACTGATCGCTGAGAGTTTACATACAAAACTTTGCAGTTGCATTGTAAATGCTACTAAAGAGCTGAAAAGCACTTTAAGGCAATAAAAAACTAAACATGTTATTACTGACTAGTAAGTCATGATTTCAGTGCATAAACGCTTTTCCCATGTATACAACTCCAATATGAATATATTAGAGTAGTAGAAACTGTTTAGAAACTGGTCATTCAGTAGTTAAATACAATTATTTGCCGTTGCATTGAAAACGTTACAAAGGCGCTGAAAAGCACTTTAAGGCAATAAAAACCTGAACATACTTTTATGGACTTTTACTGATCAATTTCAATGCCAAATCAACTTTCCAATGAATAAACCATCTATGAGACCATGTTAGATTAGTAAAACTGATTACAAACTGATCGCTGAGAGGTTACATACAAAACGTTGCAGTTGCATTGTAAATGCTACTAAAGAGCTGAAAAGCACTTTAAGGCAATAAAAACCTGAACATACTTTTAATGGACTTGTACTGATCAATTTCAGTGCCAAATCAACTTTCCAATGTATAAACCATCTATGAGACCATGTTAGATTAGTAAAACTGATTACAAACTGATCGCTGAGAGTTTACATACAAAACTTTGCAGTTGCATTGTAAATGCTACTAAAGAGCTGAAAAGCACTTTAAGGCAATAAAAAACTAAACATGTTATTACTGACTAGTAAGTCATGATTTCAGTGCATAAAAGCTTTTCCCATGTATACAACTCCAATATGAATATATTAGAGTAGTAGAAACTGTTTAGAAACTGGTCATTCAGTAGTTAAATACAATTATTTGCCGTTGCATTGAAAACGTTACAAAGGCGCTGAAAAGCACTTTAAGGCAATAAAAACCTGAACATACTTTTATGGACTTTTACTGATCAATTTCAATGCCAAATCAACTTTCCAATGTATAAACCATCTATGAGACCATGTTAGATTAGTAAAACTGATTACAAACTGATCGCTGAGAGGTTACATACAAAACTTTGCAGTTGCATTGTAAATGCTACTAAAGAGCTGAAAAGCACTTTAAGTCAATAAAAAACTAAACATGTTATTACTGACTAGTAAGTCATGATTTCAGTGCATAAACGCTTTTCCCATGTATACAACTCCAATATGAATATATTAGAGTAGTAGAAACTGTTTAGAAACTGGTCATTCAGTAGTTAAATACAATTATTTGATTGTACATTAGACAGGGCCCTATAATCATATGAACTTTGAACTTGATTCTTAACTTCTACTAGGAATTCAGGGAGCAATCCACATGGAGCACATGAAGTGGCGGAGCGCATACGCGAAGTGGCAACGACCTTGGGAACGTGTATACACTAATTAACACAACTCCGTTACACCATGGGGTAGAAAGACCACAATTCATACTTAATGGAGATGAGTTCATCGATAAACTGCCAGTCTGTCTTTCCCTTAGTATTTGATTGTGTCCCTCGCTGATCGTTTAATGCCGCAAGTATCCCTCACTTGTTTAAAACCCACTTTACCCTTAAAGTTGGTCTCCTGCATTATGACCGCCCACCTACTGTGCTTGGTCTAAAGGAAAACAACCCAACACCTACATTTACAGGTAAAAACTAAAAAACAACAAAAAAAGGATCAACTAAGGTTTTCAGATGTAACAACACATTATCATTTACACACGCCGAATTTGTTCCCCCCTGGTCTGTATTAAGTAAAAACCTTGGCCTTCAGTCACATTTCAAATATTCATCATTAATATACTTTCCATCTTACATTCAACTTTTTGTCAGATTTGTATACAACACATTGTCAAGAGTCTACATATGAACATTAAAATAGCCTTAGCGATTTTTTTTTAAAGATATGAACTTAGCTATTGAATGGGGTTGTATATATTGTAGTGTGTTGTTGGTGGCATATCAAGTTTGGCGTTGATTTCTCAAAGATTTTTGAGTTTCTAAGGAATCATAAGATGAACGTCCTGTTTAGATGTGTTTTTGCCAAATTAAATAGGCTTAGCGGACAAACGGTTTGGAATATCAACAATCCTTTTGCATCTTTTGTGAGGCTTGGTCTGACTACCAAAAGGTGCACTATGGGTTCTGCTTTACACTGGTCTCTCCTTGCTTTACCATAGGTCACTCCTTGATTTGGTGTTGCAGTCCGTTGCCGACACCACCAACTGATGTAGAAAGTGTTCATCTTTTCACTTCATCAGCTCAGTTGAGTTTTGGATTAAATACGTAACTTTACAAAGGAAAATTTACAAAAATTACAAAGGAACTTTGTAATTGACACTAACTCAAATAATCTGATTGTTCAAAGATGTAAAATTTGTAGAAAACTAACATTTTGAACAGTGAAAGAAAAAAAAAACTGATCAATTTCAGTGCCAAATCAACTTTCCAATGTATAAACCATCTATGAGACCATGTTATATTAGTAAAACTGATCACAAACTGATCGCTGAGAGGTTACATACAAAACTTTGCAGTTCCATTGAAAATGCTACTAAGGAGCTGAAAAGCACTTTAAGGCAGAAAACAACTAAACATGTTATTACTGACTAGTAAGTCATGATTTCAGGGCATAAACGCTTTTCCCATGTATACATTTCCAATATGAATATATTAGAGTAGTAGAAACTGTTTAGAAACTGGTCATTCAGTAGTTAAATACAATTATTTGCCGTTGCATTGAAAACGTTACAAAGGCGCTGAAAAGCACTTTAAGGCAATAAAAACCTGAACATACTTTTATGGACTTTTACTGATCAATTTCAATGCCAAATCAACTTTCCAATGTATAAACCATCTATGAGACCATGTTAGATTAGTAAAACTGATTACAAACTGATCGCTGAGAGGTTACATACAAAACTTTGCAGTTGCATTGTAAATGCTACTAAAGAGCTGAAAAGCACTTTAAGTCAATAAAAAACTAAACATGTTATTACTGACTAGTAAGTCATGATTTCAGTGCATAAACGCTTTTCCCATGTATACAACTCCAATATGAATATATTAGAGTAGTAGAAACTGTTTAGAAACTGGTCATTCAGTAGTTAAATACAATTATTTGCCGTTGCATTGAAAACGTTACAAAGGCGCTGAAAAGCACTTTAAGGCAATAAAAACATGAACATACTTTTATGGACTTTTACTGACTAATTTCAATGCCAAATCAACTTCCCAATGTATGAACCATCTATGAGACCATGTTAGATTGGTAAAACTGATTACAAACTGATCGCTGAGAGGTTACATACAAAACTTTGCAGTTGCATTGTAAATGCTACTAAGGAGCTGAAAAGCACTTTAAGGCAATAAAACCTGAACATACTTTTAATGGACTTGTACTGATCAATTTCAGTGCCAAATCAACTTTCCAATGTATAAACCATCTATGAGACCATGTTAGATTAGTAAAACTGATTACAAACTGATCGCTGAGAGTTTACATACAAAACTTTGCAGTTGCATTGTAAATGCTACTAAAGAGCTGAAAAGCACTTTAAAGCAATAAAAAACTAAACATGTTATTACTGACTAGTAAGTCATGATTTCAGTGCATAAACGCTTTTCCCATGTATACAACTCCAATATGAATATATTAGAGTAGTAGAAACTGTTTAGAAACTGGTCATTCAGTAGTTAAATACAATTATTTGCCGTTGCATTGAAAACGTTACAAAGGCGCTGAAAAGCACTTTAAGGCAATAAAAACCTGAACATACTTTTATGGACTTTTACTGATAAATTTCAATGCCAAATCAACTTTCCAATGTATAAACCATCTATGAGACCATGTTAGATTAGTAAAACTGATTACAAACTGATCGCTGAGAGGTTACATACAAAACTTTGCAGTTGCATTGTAAATGCTACTAAAGAGCTGAAAAGCACTTTAAGGCAATAAAAACCTGAACATACTTTTAATGGACTTGTACTGATCAATTTCAGTGCCAAATCAACTTTCCAATGTATAAACCATCTATGAGACCATGTTAGATTAGTAAAACTGATTACAAACTGATCGCTGAGAGTTTACATACAAAACTTTGCAGTTGCATTGTAAATGCTACTAAAGAGCTGAAAAGCACTTTAAGGCAATAAAAAACTAAACATGTTATTACTGACTAGTAAGTCATGATTTCAGTGCATAAAAGCTTTTCCCATGTATACAACTCCAATATGAATATATTAGAGTAGTAGAAACTGTTTAGAAACTGGTCATTCAGTAGTTAAATACAATTATTTGCCGTTGCATTGAAAACGTTACAAAGGCGCTGAAAAGCACTTTAAGGCAATAAAAACCTGAACATACTTTTATGGACTTTTACTGATCAATTTCAATGCCAAATCAACTTTCCAATGTATAAACCATCTATGAGACCATGTTAGATTAGTAAAACTGATTACAAACTGATCGCTGAGAGGTTACATACAAAACTTTGCAGTTGCATTGTAAATGCTACTAAAGAGCTGAAAAGCACTTTAAGTCAATAAAAAACTAAACATGTTATTACTGACTAGTAAGTCATGATTTCAGTGCATAAACGCTTTTCCCATGTATACAACTCCAATATGAATATATTAGAGTAGTAGAAACTGTTTAGAAACTGGTCATTCAGTAGTTAAATACAATTATTTGCCGTTGCATTGAAAACGTTACAAAGGCGCTGAAAAGCACTTTAAGGCAATAAAAACATGAACATACTTTTATGGACTTTTACTGACTAATTTCAATGCCAAATCAACTTCCCAATGTATGAACCATCTATGAGACCATGTTAGATTGGTAAAACTGATTACAAACTGATCGCTGAGAGGTTACATACAAAACTTTGCAGTTGCATTGTAAATGCTACTAAGGAGCTGAAAAGCACTTTAAGGCAATAAAACCTGAACATACTTTTAATAGACTTGTACTGATCAATTTCAGTGCCAAATCAACTTTCCAATGTATAAACCATCTATGAGACCATGTTAGATTAGTAAAACTGATTACAAACTGATCGCTGAGAGTTTACATACAAAACTTTGCAGTTGCATTGTAAATGCTACTAAAGAGCTGAAAAGCACTTTAAGGCAATAAAAAACTAAACATGTTATTACTGACTAGTAAGTCATGATTTCAGTGCATAAACGCTTTTCCCATGTATACAACTCCAATATGAATATATTAGAGTAGTAGAAACTGTTTAGAAACTGGTCATTCAGTAGTTAAATACAATTATTTGCCGTTGCATTGAAAACGTTACAAAGGCGCTGAAAAGCACTTTAAGGCAATAAAAACCTGAACATACTTTTATGGACTTTTACTGATCAATTTCAATGCCAAATCAACTTTCCAATGAATAAACCATCTATGAGACCATGTTAGATTAGTAAAACTGATTACAAACTGATCGCTGAGAGGTTACATACAAAACGTTGCAGTTGCATTGTAAATGCTACTAAAGAGCTGAAAAGCACTTTAAGGCAATAAAAACCTGAACATACTTTTAATGGACTTGTACTGATCAATTTCAGTGCCAAATCAACTTTCCAATGTATAAACCATCTATGAGACCATGTTAGATTAGTAAAACTGATTACAAACTGATCGCTGAGAGTTTACATACAAAACTTTGCAGTTGCATTGTAAATGCTACTAAAGAGCTGAAAAGCACTTTAAGGCAATAAAAAACTAAACATGTTATTACTGACTAGTAAGTCATGATTTCAGTGCATAAACGCTTTTCCCATGTATACAACTCCGATATGAATATATTAGAGTAGTAGAAACTGTTTAGAAACTGGTCATTCAGTAGTTAAATACAATTATTTGCCGTTGCATTGAAAACGTTACAAAGGCGCTGAAAAGCACTTTAAGGCAATAAAAACCTGAACATACTTTTATGGACTTTTACTGATAAATTTCAATGCCAAATCAACTTTCCAATGTATAAACCATCTATGAGACCATGTTAGATTAGTAAAACTGATTACAAACTGATCGCTGAGAGGTTACATACAAAACTTTGCAGTTGCATTGTAAATGCTACTAAAGAGCTGAAAAGCACTTTAAGGCAATAAAAACCTGAACATACTTTTAATGGACTTGTACTGATCAATTTCAGTGCCAAATCAACTTTCCAATGTATAAACCATCTATGAGACCATGTTAGATTAGTAAAACTGATTACAAACTGATCGCTGAGAGTTTACATACAAAACTTTGCAGTTGCATTGTAAATGCTACTAAAGAGCTGAAAAGCACTTTAAGGCAATAAAAAACTAAACATGTTATTACTGACTAGTAAGTCATGATTTCAGTGCATAAAAGCTTTTCCCATGTATACAACTCCAATATGAATATATTAGAGTAGTAGAAACTGTTTAGAAACTGGTCATTCAGTAGTTAAATACAATTATTTGCCGTTGCATTGAAAACGTTACAAAGGCGCTGAAAAGCACTTTAAGGCAATAAAAACCTGAACATACTTTTATGGACTTTTACTGATCAATTTCAATGCCAAATCAACTTTCCAATGTATAAACCATCTATGAGACCATGTTAGATTAGTAAAACTGATTACAAACTGATCGCTGAGAGGTTACATACAAAACTTTGCAGTTGCATTGTAAATGCTACTAAAGAGCTGAAAAGCACTTTAAGTCAATAAAAAACTAAACATGTTATTACTGACTAGTAAGTCATGATTTCAGTGCATAAACGCTTTTCCCATGTATACAACTCCAATATGAATATATTAGAGTAGTAGAAACTGTTTAGAAACTGGTCATTCAGTAGTTAAATACAATTATTTGCCGTTGCATTGAAAACGTTACAAAGGCGCTGAAAAGCACTTTAAGGCAATAAAAACATGAACATACTTTTATGGACTTTTACTGACTAATTTCAATGCCAAATCAACTTCCCAATGTATGAACCATCTATGAGACCATGTTAGATTGGTAAAACTGATTACAAACTGATCGCTGAGAGGTTACATACAAAACTTTGCAGTTGCATTGTAAATGCTACTAAGGAGCTGAAAAGCACTTTAAGGCAATAAAACCTGAACATACTTTTAATAGACTTGTACTGATCAATTTCAGTGCCAAATCAACTTTCCAATGTATAAACCATCTATGAGACCATGTTAGATTAGTAAAACTGATTACAAACTGATCGCTGAGAGTTTACATACAAAACTTTGCAGTTGCATTGTAAATGCTACTAAAGAGCTGAAAAGCACTTTAAGGCAATAAAAAACTAAACATGTTATTACTGACTAGTAAGTCATGATTTCAGTGCATAAACGCTTTTCCCATGTATACAACTCCAATATGAATATATTAGAGTAGTAGAAACTGTTTAGAAACTGGTCATTCAGTAGTTAAATACAATTATTTGCCGTTGCATTGAAAACGTTACAAAGGCGCTGAAAAGCACTTTAAGGCAATAAAAACCTGAACATACTTTTATGGACTTTTACTGATCAATTTCAATGCCAAATCAACTTTCCAATGAATAAACCATCTATGAGACCATGTTAGATTAGTAAAACTGATTACAAACTGATCGCTGAGAGGTTACATACAAAACGTTGCAGTTGCATTGTAAATGCTACTAAAGAGCTGAAAAGCACTTTAAGGCAATAAAAACCTGAACATACTTTTAATGGACTTGTACTGATCAATTTCAGTGCCAAATCAACTTTCCAATGTATAAACCATCTATGAGACCATGTTAGATTAGTAAAACTGATTACAAACTGATCGCTGAGAGTTTACATACAAAACTTTGCAGTTGCATTGTAAATGCTACTAAAGAGCTGAAAAGCACTTTAAGGCAATAAAAAACTAAACATGTTATTACTGACTAGTAAGTCATGATTTCAGTGCATAAACGCTTTTCCCATGTATACAACTCCGATATGAATATATTAGAGTAGTAGAAACTGTTTAGAAACTGGTCATTCAGTAGTTAAATACAATTATTTGCCGTTGCATTGAAAACGTTACAAAGGCGCTGAAAAGCACTTTAAGGCAATAAAAACCTGAACATACTTTTATGGACTTTTACTGATAAATTTCAATGCCAAATCAACTTTCCAATGTATAAACCATCTATGAGACCATGTTAGATTAGTAAAACTGATTACAAACTGATCGCTGAGAGGTTACATACAAAACTTTGCAGTTGCATTGTAAATGCTACTAAAGAGCTGAAAAGCACTTTAAGGCAATAAAAACCTGAACATACTTTTAATGGACTTGTACTGATCAATTTCAGTGCCAAATCAACTTTCCAATGTATAAACCATCTATGAGACCATGTTAGATTAGTAAAACTGATTACAAACTGATCGCTGAGAGTTTACATACAAAACTTTGCAGTTGCATTGTAAATGCTACTAAAGAGCTGAAAAGCACTTTAAGGCAATAAAAAACTAAACATGTTATTACTGACTAGTAAGTCATGATTTCAGTGCATAAAAGCTTTTCCCATGTATACAACTCCAATATGAATATATTAGAGTAGTAGAAACTGTTTAGAAACTGGTCATTCAGTAGTTAAATACAATTATTTGCCGTTGCATTGAAAACGTTACAAAGGCGCTGAAAAGCACTTTAAGGCAATAAAAACCTGAACATACTTTTATGGACTTTTACTGATCAATTTCAATGCCAAATCAACTTTCCAATGTATAAACCATCTATGAGACCATGTTAGATTAGTAAAACTGATTACAAACTGATCGCTGAGAGGTTACATACAAAACTTTGCAGTTGCATTGTAAATGCTACTAAAGAGCTGAAAAGCACTTTAAGGCAATAAAAACCTGAACATACTTTTAATGGACTTGTACTGATCAATTTCAGTGCCAAATCAACTTTCCAATGTATAAACCATCTATGAGACCATGTTAGATTAGTAAAACTGATTACAAACTGATCGCTGAGAGTTTACATACAAAACTTTGCAGTTGCATTGTAAATGCTACTAAAGAGCTGAAAAGCACTTTAAGGCAATAAAAAACTAAACATGTTATTACTGACTAGTAAGTCATGATTTCAGTGCATAAACGCTTTTCCCATGTATACAACTCCAATATGAATATATTAGAGTAGTAGAAACTGTTTAGAAACTGGTCATTCAGTGGTTAAATACAATTATTTGCCGTTGCATTGAAAACGTTACAAAGGCGCTGAAAAGCACTTTAAGGCAATAAAAACCTGAACATACTTTTATGGACTTTTACTGATCAATTTCAATGCCAAATCAACTTTCCAATGAATAAACCATCTATGAGACCATGTTAGATTAGTAAAACTGATTACAAACTGATCGCTGAGAGGTTACATACAAAACGTTGCAGTTGCATTGTAAATGCTACTAAAGAGCTGAAAAGCACTTTAAGGCAATAAAAACCTGAACATACTTTTAATGGACTTGTACTGATCAATTTCAGTGCCAAATCAACTTTCCAATGTATAAACCATCTATGAGACCATGTTCGATTAGTAAAACTGATTACAAACTGATCGCTGAGAGTTTACATACAAAACTTTGCAGTTGCATTGTAAATGCTACTAAGGAGCTGAAAAGCACTTTAAGGCAATAAAAAACTAAACATGTTATTACTGACTAGTAAGTCATGATTTCAGTGCATAAACGCTTTTCCCATGTATACATTTCCGATATGAAAATATTAGAGTAGTAGAAACTGTTTAGAAACTGGTCATTCAGTAGTTAAATACAATTATTTGCCGTTGCATTGAAAACGTTACAAAGGCGCTGAAAAGCACTTTAAGGCAATAAAAACCTGAACATACTTTTATGGACTTTTACTGATAAATTTCAATGCCAAATCAACTTTCCAATGTATAAACCATCTATGAGACCATGTTAGATTAGTAAAACTGATTACAAACTGATCGCTGAGAGGTTACATACAAAACTTTGCAGTTGCATTGTAAATGCTACTAAAGAGCTGAAAAGCACTTTAAGGCAATAAAAACCTGAACATACTTTTAATGGACTTGTACTGATCAATTTCAGTGCCAAATCAACTTTCCAATGTATAAACCATCTATGAGACCATGTTAGATTAGTAAAACTGATTACAAACTGATCGCTGAGAGTTTACATACAAAACTTTGCAGTTGCATTGTAAATGCTACTAAAGAGCTGAAAAGCACTTTAAGGCAATAAAAAACTAAACATGTTATTACTGACTAGTAAGTCATGATTTCAGTGCATAAAAGCTTTTCCCATGTATACAACTCCAATATGAATATATTAGAGTAGTAGAAACTGTTTAGAAACTGGTCATTCAGTAGTTAAATACAATTATTTGCCGTTGCATTGAAAACGTTACAAAGGCGCTGAAAAGCACTTTAAGGCAATAAAAACCTGAACATACTTTTATGGACTTTTACTGATCAATTTCAATGCCAAATCAACTTTCCAATGTATAAACCATCTATGAGACCATGTTAGATTAGTAAAACTGATTACAAACTGATCGCTGAGAGGTTACATACAAAACTTTGCAGTTGCATTGTAAATGCTACTAAAGAGCTGAAAAGCACTTTAAGGCAATAAAAACCTGAACATACTTTTAATGGACTTGTACTGATCAATTTCAGTGCCAAATCAACTTTCCAATGTATAAACCATCTATGAGACCATGTTAGATTAGTAAAACTGATTACAAACTGATCGCTGAGAGTTTACATACAAAACTTTGCAGTTGCATTGTAAATGCTACTAAAGAGCTGAAAAGCACTTTAAGGCAATAAAAAACTAAACATGTTATTACTGACTAGTAAGTCATGATTTCAGTGCATAAACGCTTTTCCCATGTATACAACTCCAATATGAATATATTAGAGTAGTAGAAACTGTTTAGAAACTGGTCATTCAGTGGTTAAATACAATTATTTGCCGTTGCATTGAAAACGTTACAAAGGCGCTGAAAAGCACTTTAAGGCAATAAAAACCTGAACATACTTTTATGGACTTTTACTGATCAATTTCAATGCCAAATCAACTTTCCAATGAATAAACCATCTATGAGACCATGTTAGATTAGTAAAACTGATTACAAACTGATCGCTGAGAGGTTACATACAAAACGTTGCAGTTGCATTGTAAATGCTACTAAAGAGCTGAAAAGCACTTTAAGGCAATAAAAACCTGAACATACTTTTAATGGACTTGTACTGATCAATTTCAGTGCCAAATCAACTTTCCAATGTATAAACCATCTATGAGACCATGTTCGATTAGTAAAACTGATTACAAACTGATCGCTGAGAGTTTACATACAAAACTTTGCAGTTGCATTGTAAATGCTACTAAGGAGCTGAAAAGCACTTTAAGGCAATAAAAAACTAAACATGTTATTACTGACTAGTAAGTCATGATTTCAGTGCATAAACGCTTTTCCCATGTATACATTTCCGATATGAAAATATTAGAGTAGTAGAAACTGTTTAGAAACTGGTCATTCAGTAGTTAAATACAATTATTTGCCGTTGCATTGAAAACGTTACAAAGGCGCTGAAAAGCACTTTAAGGCAATAAAAACCTGAACATACTTTTATGGACTTTTACTGATCAATTTCAATGCCAAATCAACTTTCCAATGTATAAACCATCTATGAGACCATGTTAGATTAGTAAAACTGATTACAAACTTATCGCTGAGAGGTTAGATTCTCAGAGATTAGATTCAACCTACTCTCAGGTACAAGTACAGGGTAAAGAAATACAGTTAGCATCCAACCAGAAGTGCAAAACAGTTATTACAACAGAATATAATTGTATACTCCTTGCCTGTTCTTATCATGTTACATATATGTTCTATGTTGCTCTTCGCTGCTAATGTAAATTCTGTATGAACAGTATAATCAGAATATATACAGGGTACAAATGTGGCAGAGTACATGGCTCATTTTTACTTATTTATTTTTCTAACTATGTTGTATACTAAAGTGTATAAACTAAACAAATACGAATAGCTTTTGCATCATCAGTACTTTTATTTTTGGATACTGAGGAAGGAATTTCATATTTAGAAGGGCCTTAGAAGGGCCCTCTGACTTCCAGATGTAAATGTTGATTCCTATCTGTCTCCTAAATCCTGTAGATATACATTTGCATAACACCAATTAATCAAAGGATGTCTAGTCCCAGTTTGATCACTATATTCAAATGTGTGCCCCCACCCCCACCGGCCACACTCTTCAAAGGGACTCTTTTAGGGACTGTTTTTTTCATCCCACTCCCGCTGAATTTCTGACCATTACCGCCCGCTCCCGCAAAGTGTGCGCAACGTACCCGCGATGTGTCTCCAATATAGTTAGCAAGCAAGCTCTTACCAACAGGGCTGCTTGAATGAGCTACTATACAATCGTTTTAATGGGAACATAAATAGACAAAGCAACACGCATTTCAATATAACTTTGTTTTAGTAAAATACCTTTTATATAAACCTTGTATAATCACATGGCACCTAAAACAGGCTGCTTTGCAAATCACAATATAAATATTAAATTTGTCAGCCTACTAGTAACACCGCCAACACGCCTCTTTATGTAGCCTATGACCTCAATAACAAATGGCAACGAGAGGCTGAGTGGCTCAAACAGTAGTAGCATAGCCTAAAATAAACTAAGTTAATAAATGAATTTAACGAATCACTTGCCAATATTGCTATGAAGGAAGAGAATGTTGCTGACTGACTGCGGCCCCATTCTCGTGCGTCTCTCTTCCAAGATGCGCCCACAGACACTAAATGTACTAAACTAGATGCGTGAATACTGAAGATGAAACGCGCTAGCTTTGAGAGCGCTTGTCGGACTTGCCTTGTTTAGTTTTAATGGTGTACACAACTTGTTTAATGTTCTGCTCTACTTCGTTGGTTGACTGAGTCATGACTCAGTAGTACCTAGCTATTACAATCCCGCACAAAACCCGCAGTATTTTTTTTAGCCGCCCGTTCCCCCCGCAGTTAAATTGAAACCGCCCGTTCCCGCGAGATTTGCGTTGGGTCCCGCGTATCCCATTGCAGACCTCTACCTTCATCCTGAAGCTGGTATGTATTCTTAAAGGAAAGAGTTATGTGTAAGACAGACATATGTGCTTCTCATCTTGAAGGTCTACCACCCATGTTTAGTAGCCAAGGACTCGGAATGACTTTGCCACAAACTCCAACACCCCCATCCAGCATGCAGTGACAAGCCACTTTGCACACAACACCTCAAAACCCTGTTTCACACCTTAAAATAACTTACTGCTGTGTTTGCACCACTGTTTTGCAATGCTGTGTATATAACCCCCTGACATTTTTACACCATTTTTTTTTATTATATTATGTTCTCATCATGTTACATATATGTTCTATGTTGCTCTTCCCTGCTAATGTAAATTCTGTGTTTGTTTAACTTGCATAGCCATTAAAACAGATTCTGATTATGAGTGGGTTGATTTTAAGAACTGTTCTCTGCCAAAGTGGACCTGCCTGGCATCCTGGGCATGGGGGAAGAGAACCAGGCTAAGGTAGTATGGGAGGGTGTGGAATTACCTTGAAAAGGAAACAATCCTGGAGCCCTTCAAGTTCACATTTCACAACAAGAAATTGGAAATTCTGTGCAGAAATATGGACCAAAGAAAATATTTGGCCTATTCTGAATGTCAAACAGCTAAATGAGTTTTTTTTCTGCGAGAATAATAATAATAACTTGCACTGAGCTATGTTATTTCTAACCTCCATTATTTTCAGTTATCAGCATTTTGACCTTCTCTTTTCAAGATCCTCAGCTTTGTAGTACGCTACAAATACACTACTGAGCCCGAGTCATATCACCCACCGTTTGTTTTTTGTTATGACTAAGTTGTACAATTACGCAGTGCAGTGTATATCAGTCTCGCTTCTGCCATTTTTTCGCGCTTTTATTTTGAATGTATTGCGCGTGTATTGCGCGTCACTCTTTGCCTACGCTTTTATTTTGAAATGTATTGCGCGTGTATTGCGCGTCACTCCTTGCCGTATTGCGCGTGTGCCCTGGTTATGCATCCGCTATGCGTCGCCCGCATTGCTCCGCAGACAACGCGGACCCTCCCGCATTGCCCCTCCGCGCACCTCCAAAAAATCCTAACTAGGCGTCGTCTGCGTCGCAAGCGCTGTGATTGGTCCGCTCAGAACGTGACGGAGTTTTGTAAATAGTTGAGATACGTGTGTGTTGTATCGTTTGAGTGCACTTTTTGCAGTGATTTTTTTAATTCGACTTTTTATATTACATTTATCCATATATTATATTTAAACATATGCTGTTGTATTGTTTTAGTGCTGTGATTTTTTTAATTATACTTTTTGTATTACATAATACATAAGAATAAAACACACAAATTTGTTTTCAAACAGTTGTTTTGATATTTATTTCCAACACACACAGCACAATACACAGTGTTGTGCTAGTTACTGAAAAATAGTAACTAGTTACAGTTACTAGTTACTTTGTAAAAAAGTAACTCAGTTAGTAACTCAGTTACTTAAACCAAAAAGTAATGCGTTACTGAGAAAGTAACTTTTTAGTTACTGTACAACGTTTTTCCAATGTCCCCATTAAATAAATGTTGATTGATTGAGTTACCCTCTAGCCGTCATTTCAGTTCTGTACTGATATTGAGTAATACAGACTGTTGATTAAAACAACTGTTTCAATTCATTTGCATCCATATCACTGGATCTAATCATCCAAGCAATATGATCCGTTGTGCACCAACACAAACCTTGACACAAACACCAAAGTATCTTTTCAATGCCTATTTATTTCAGTCAGGCCATAAAGTCTTCCATAGTCTATAAACTGCAAGCCTATCTTTCTTTGAACCGGGACACAGTCTACAAGTTACCGAGATGTTGGTTTCCCCTATGCTCTCCAGTTTAAAATAATGTGAAAACCTCCACGAGTAGAAACTTATCTTCCCCTTCTCGCTCGCCATCATACCGTGCCCACCCCTGACCTGTCCAGTCCTCTTCATGGTGCGTGTTTGATTATGTGTGGGACAAATGCGACAAATGCTTTGTTTTTCAATTCAATTAAACTTTATTGATCACTATGTTATTGGAACTGTGTGCCGTTGTACAACCAAACCCTCTTTTTTTATCCAAAAGGAACGGAGTAACGCAGCGTATGGTAACGTTAACGGAGTTACTGAATTTTAAAAAACAACGCGTTACGTTATTAGTTACTGAAAAAAGTAACGGCGTTACGTAACGGCGTTACTAATAACGCGTTACTACCCAACACTGACAATACACATCATGTATAGTCCACAGTTTATTATCACTCATTGAGTGTGCTTCGGGACACCATCGTGAAGTTCGAATCATCGGCCACCACTTTTCTCCACTCGCCAGGCTGTATACGGTGAAGAAGCTCTGGCGGTGGTGTCGAGAGGAGGACGCTGGCAAAACTACACTCCATTCAGCGGGAGACTCATCCTTCGAAATGTACCACGGAGCGCCACAGGAAGTCATTCCTGCCTGTGGCAATCAAACTTTACAATTCCTCACATCATCAGTATGTGAGCCAACTGTAAACGACTACTGTATATCCTGTATATTCTGTGACATAGCATCCTGCGGTTTTAACAATGTATATTCTGCTAAAACCCTGTATATCCTGATTCTGTGTATTACTTGTTATAGCAAGCTCAGTTTTTATTGCCTTAATGTGACTTTCAGCTCTCAGTAGCTTTTTCAATTGTTCTATATTTTTGTATGAAACTTCCTAATGTTGGAATAGTAAACCTTATGGTTTCTTTTCAAGTTTACTATTCCAACATGTTCACATTAGGTGGGAGAATGGTTAAGGCACTGAAAATGTATATTACTGGAGAATGGTTAAGGCACTGAAAATGTATATTACTGGAGAATTAAAGCCAGTTTAGTTTTTCATTGCTTTAAAGTGATTTTCGGCCTTCAGTAGCTATTTCAATGGATCATTTTTGTTTTGTATGAAACATAAGGTTTCTCATCAAGTCTTATTATTCTAACATGGTCAGATTAGGTCCTAGGATAGTTAAGGCACTGATTTTGTGTATTACTTGTCAGTTATAGCAAGCTCTGTTTTTTTACTGCTTAATGTGACTTTCAGTTCTCACTAGCTATTTCAATGAATCTTAATTGTTTTGTGTGAAACTTCTTAATATAAAGTTCCATATCAGGTCTTACCATTCTAACATGTTCAGATTAGGTTATTATCTATAGGAAAATAGTTAAGGCACTTGTCACTATAGCGAGCTAGCAAGGTATCAGTTCAGTGGGGTCACCTAACCCTAACTTTGTAGATCTTGGACTTGAGAATTGTTTGTGACATTAGCATTAAAAACTTCAGACAACTTTGACACACTCAAACTTGTGTCCTTGCCGGCAAGCATGGAAACGTCTTTTGATTCAACGACCATTAACGATTAATTATACAACCAATCTTCGCGTTGGGTGATCCATGATTAAAGCCTCAGGGTGGTTGGAAGAGGTGACGGAATAACCAAGTGACACATTTCATTGAATTGATTTTATTGAAATTAAGAAAAATATGTAATCGTGCAGTGCACAGTGAACTCTTAAAAAGTCACTAGGTAGCAAAGTTAGTTTGACAATGTGTGGGAGAAAACATTAAAGTGGAACAATGTTGTCATAATTGCTAGGTTTTCAGTGCAAAAGTACTGGTTAGTACCACTGGTAAACCACTGGTACACTGGTAAAGTACCCTTTTCTCAACTCAAACTACTCAAAAAGATTTCAATCTGCTCTCCGTCCATTTCCCAAAGCAGGACCATGGATGATTGCAAAAAAAAAAGAAAAAAGACAATCGGAAATCCTGACAGAAACACCACCTGTGAAACAGACACTTGAAGAGGACCTTTAAAAAAGAATAACCCTGCCTTCTGAAAGTGGTCAAAAAAAAGAAAGCAAAGCAAACAATTTATGAAGAAAGTGTTTTGTCCGTCTCTTCATAAACGGACACAATAAGTACTTAACAAGCTGCAGATTGGGAGCGAAATGACCAGACCTCTGGCACAAAATGAAGACATAGATAAGTGAGTCAGGCAGTAATGTCAGGCAGTAATGACGTTAGTGCTTCAGCACCCCATACTTGAAAGAAATATAGTTTTATCATTCAAATATCCATTGACCCACTAATAAGAGCTAACTGACAGTTGTGTCCACAGAAACCCCATCAAATACTAATAGAAGTTCATTGATATACTGTTAAACAACCTAACCTCTTAGCTTGACTTGAAAGAAAGGATGCTCTCTGTTTCCCCTATTCTTGATTTGTTATTGTTCTGATTGTGGCTGTTTGCTGTCTGAGTGGCCTTGAGCAGGCCACAGCAAAGCTTCTTGTTCTGAGGAAAAAACAGGAAAGGTTGAGTGCAGTGCACATTATTTTCATTCATTTAGCAATGTCATCCTTTTCTTTTAACTTTTATTCCTGCATCAAAGTACAATTACATTAGACAGGGCCCTATAATCATATGAACTTTGAACTTGATTCTTAACTTCTACTAGGAATTCAGGGAGCAATCCACATGGAGCACATGAAGTGGCGGAGCGCATACGCGAAGTGGCAACGACCTTGGGAACGTGTATACACTAATTAACACAACTCCGTTACACCATGGGGTAGAAAGACCACAATTCATACTTAATGGAGATGAGTTCATCGATAAACTGCCAGTCTGTCTTTCCCTTAGTATTTGATTGTGTCCCTCGCTGATCGTTTAATGCCGCAAGTATCCCTCACTTGTTTAAAACCCACTTTACCCTTAAAGTTGGTCTCCTGCATTATGACCGCCCACCTACTGTGCTTGGTCTAAAGGAAAACAACCCAACACCTACATTTACAGGTAAAAACTAAAAAACAACAAAAAAAGGATCAACTAAGGTTTTCAGATGTAACAACACATTATCATTTACACACGCCGAATTTGTTCCCCCCTGGTCTGTATTAAGTAAAAACCTTGGCCTTCAGTCACATTTCAAATATTCATCATTAATATACTTTCCATCTTACATTCAACTTTTTGTCAGATTTGTATACAACACATTGTCAAGAGTCTACATATGAACATTAAAATAGCCTTAGCGATTTTTTTTTAAAGATATGAACTTAGCTATTGAATGGGGTTGTATATATTGTAGTGTGTTGTTGGTGGCATATCAAGTTTGGCGTTGATTTCTCAAAGATTTTTGAGTTTCTAAGGAATCATAAGATGAACGTCCTGTTTAGATGTGTTTTTGCCAAATTAAATAGGCTTAGCGGACAAACGGTTTGGAATATCAACAATCCTTTTGCATCTTTTGTGAGGCTTGGTCTGACTACCAAAAGGTGCACTATGGGTTCTGCTTTACACTGGTCTCTCCTTGCTTTACCATAGGTCACTCCTTGATTTGGTGTTGCAGTCCGTTGCCGACACCACCAACTGATGTAGAAAGTGTTCATCTTTTCACTTCATCAGCTCAGTTGAGTTTTGGATTAAATACGTAACTTTACAAAGGAAAATTTACAAAAATTACAAAGGAACTTTGTAATTGACACTAACTCAAATAATCTGATTGTTCAAAGATGTAAAATTTGTAGAAAACTAACATTTTGAACAGTGAAAGAAAAAAAAAACTGATCAATTTCAGTGCCAAATCAACTTTCCAATGTATAAACCATCTATGAGACCATGTTATATTAGTAAAACTGATCACAAACTGATCGCTGAGAGGTTACATACAAAACTTTGCAGTTCCATTGAAAATGCTACTAAGGAGCTGAAAAGCACTTTAAGGCAGAAAACAACTAAACATGTTATTACTGACTAGTAAGTCATGATTTCAGGGCATAAACGCTTTTCCCATGTATACATTTCCAATATGAATATATTAGAGTAGTAGAAACTGTTTAGAAACTGGTCATTCAGTAGTTAAATACAATTATTTGCCGTTGCATTGAAAACGTTACAAAGGCGCTGAAAAGCACTTTAAGGCAATAAAAACATGAACATACTTTTATGGACTTTTACTGACTAATTTCAATGCCAAATCAACTTCCCAATGTATGAACCATCTATGAGACCATGTTAGATTGGTAAAACTGATTACAAACTGATCGCTGAGAGGTTACATACAAAACTTTGCAGTTGCATTGTAAATGCTACTAAGGAGCTGAAAAGCACTTTAAGGCAATAAAACCTGAACATACTTTTAATGAACTTGTACTGATTAATTTCAGTGCCAAATCAACTTTCCAATGTATAAACCATCTATGAGACCATGTTTCCAAGTCATGATTTCAGTGCATAAACGCTTTTCCCATGTAACATCTCCAATATGAATATATTAGAGTAGTAGAAACTGTTTAGAAACTGGTCATTCAGTAGTTAAATACAAGTATTTGCCGTTGCATTGAAAACGGTACAAAGGCGCTGAAAAGCACTTTAAGGCAATAAAAACCTGAACATACTTTTATGGACTTTTACTGATCATTTTCAGTGCCAAATCAACTTTCCAATGTATAAACCATCTATGAGACCATGTTAGATTAGTAAAACTGATTACAAACTGATCGCTGAGAGTTTACATACAAAACTTTGCAGTTGCAATGTAAATGCTACTAAAGAGCTAAAAAGCACTTTAAGGCAATAAAAAACTAAACATGTTATTACTGACTAGTAAGTCATGATTTCAGTGCATAAACGCTTTTCCCATGTATACAACTCCAATATGAATATATTAGAGTAGTAGAAACTGTTTAGAAACTGGTCATTCAGTAGTTAAATACAATTATTTGCCGTTGCATTGAAAACGTTACAAAGGCGCTGAAAAGCACTTTAAGGCAATAAAAACATGAACATACTTTTATGGACTTTTACTGACTAATTTCAATGCCAAATCAACTTCCCAATGTATGAACCATCTATGAGACCATGTTAGATTGGTAAAACTGATTACAAACTGATCGCTGAGAGGTTACATACAAAACTTTGCAGTTGCATTGTAAATGCTACTAAGGAGCTGAAAAGCACTTTAAGGCAATAAAACCTGAACATACTTTTAATGAACTTGTACTGATTAATTTCAGTGCCAAATCAACTTTCCAATGTATAAACCATCTATGAGACCATGTTTCCAAGTCATGATTTCAGTGCATAAACGCTTTTCCCATGTAACATCTCCAATATGAATATATTAGAGTAGTAGAAACTGTTTAGAAACTGGTCATTCAGTAGTTAAATACAAGTATTTGCCGTTGCATTGAAAACGGTACAAAGGCGCTGAAAAGCACTTTAAGGCAATAAAAACCTGAACATACTTTTATGGACTTTTACTGATCATTTTCAGTGCCAAATCAACTTTCCAATGTATAAACCATCTATGAGACCATGTTAGATTAGTAAAACTGATTACAAACTGATCGCTGAGAGTTTACATACAAAACTTTGCAGTTGCAATGTAAATGCTACTAAAGAGCTAAAAAGCACTTTAAGGCAATAAAAAACTAAACATGTTATTACTGACTAGTAAGTCATGATTTCAGTGCATAAACGCTTTTCCCATGTATACAACTCCAATATGAATATATTAGAGTAGTAGAAACTGTTTAGAAACTGGTCATTCAGTAGTTCAATACAATTATTTGCCGTTGCATTGAAATCGTTACAAAGGCGCTGAAAAGCACTTTAAGGCAATAAAAACCTGAACATACTTTTATGGACTTTTACTGATCAATTTCAATGCCAAATCAACTTTCCAATGTATAAACCATCTATGAGACCATGTTAGATTAGTAAAACGGATTACAAACTGATCGCTGAGAGGTTACATACAAAACTTTGCAGTTGCATTGAAAATGCTACTAAGGAGCTGAAAAGCACTTTAAGGCAATAATAACTAAACATACCATTACTGACTAGTAAGTCATGTTTTCAGTGCATAATTTTTTTTCCCATGTATAAAACTCCAATATGAATATATTAGAGTAGTAGAAACTGTTTAGAAACTGGTCATTCAGTAGTTCAATACAATTATTTGCCGTTGCATTGAAAACGTTACAAAGGCGCTGAAAAGCACTTTAAGGCAATAAAAACCTGAACATACTTTTATGGACTTTTTCTGATCAATTTCAATGCCAAATCAACTTTCCAATGTATAAACCATCTATGAGACCATGTTAGATTAGTAAAACTGATTACAAACTGATCGCTGAGAGGTTACATACAAAACTTTGCAGTTCCATTGAAAATGCTACTAAGGAGCTGAAAAGCACTTTAAGGCAATACAAAACTAATCATGTTATTACTGACTAGTAAGTCATGATTTCAGTGCATAAACGCTTTTCCCATGTATACATTTCCGATATGAATATATTAGAGTAGTAGAAACTGTTTAGAAACTGGTCATTCAGTAGTTAAATACAATTATTTGCCGTTGCATTGAAAACGTTACAAAGGCGCTGAAAAGCACTTTAAGGCAATAAAAACCTGAACATACTTTTATGGACTTTTACTGATCAATTTCAATGCCAAATCAACTTTCCAATGTATAAACCATCTATGAGACCATGTTAGATTAGTAAAACTGATTACAAACTGATCGCTGAGAGGTTACATACAAAACTTTGCAGTTGCATTGCAAATGCTACTAAAGAGCTGAAAAGCACTTTAAGGCAATAAAACCTGAACATACTTTTAATGGACTTGTACTGATCAATTTCAGTGCCAAATCAACTTTCCAATGTATAAACCATCTATGAGACCATGTTAGATTAGTAAAACTGATTACAAACTGATCGCTGAGAGGTTACATACAAAACTTTGCAGTTGCATTGAAAATGCTACTAAGGAGCTGAAAAGCACTTTAAGGCAATAATAACTAAACATACCATTACTGACTAGTAAGTCATGTTTTCAGTGCATAAACTTTTTTCCCATGTATAAAACTCCAATATGAATATATTAGAGTAGTAGAAACTGTTTAGAAACTGGTCATTCAGTAGTTCAATACAATTATTTGCCGTTGCATTGAAAACGTTACAAAGGCGCTGAAAAGCACTTTAAGGCAATAAAACCTGAACATACTTTTATGGACTTTTACTGATCAATTTCAATGCCAAATCAACTTTCCAATGTATAAACCATCTATGAGACCATGTTAGATTAGTAAAACTGATTACAAACTGATCGCTGAGAGGTTACATACAAAACTTTGCAGTTCCATTGAAAATGCTACTAAGGAGCTGAAAAGCACTTTAAGGCAATAAAAAACTAATCATGTTATTACTGACTAGTAAGTCATGATTTCAGTGCATAAACGCTTTTCCCATGTATACATTTCCGATATGAATATATTAGAGTAGTAGAAACTGTTTAGAAACTGGTCATTCAGTAGTTAAATACAATTATTTGCCGTTGCATTGAAAACGTTACAAAGGCGCTGAAAAGCACTTTAAGGCAATAAAAACCTGAACATACTTTTATGGACTTTTACTGATCAATTTCAGTGCCAAATCAACTTTCCAATGTATAAACCATCTATGAGACCATGTTAGATTAGTAAAACTGATTACAAACTGATCGCTGAGAGTTTATATACAAAACTTTGCAGTTGCAATGTAAATGCTACTAAAGAGCTGAAAAGCACTTTAAGGCAATAAAAAACTAAACATGTTATTACTGACTAGTAAGTCATGATTTCAGTGCATAAACGCTTTTCCCATGTATACAACTCCAATATGAATATATTAGAGTAGTAGAAACTGTTTAGAAACTGGTCATTCAGTAGTTAAATACAATTATTTGCCGTTGCATTGAAATCGTTACAAAGGCGCTGAAAAGCACTTTAAGGCAATAAAAACCTGAACATACTTTTATGGACTTTTACTGATCAATTTCAATGCCAAATCAACTTTCCAATGTATAAACCATCTATGAGACCATGTTAGATTAGTAAAACTGATTACAAACTGATCGCTGAGAGGTTACATACAAAACTTTGCAGTTGCATTGCAAATGCTACTAAAGAGCTGAAAAGCACTTTAAGGCAATAAAACCTGAACATACTTTTAATGGACTTGTACTGATCAATTTCAGTGCCAAATCAACTTTCCAATGTATAAACCATCTATGAGACCATGTTAGATTAGTAAAACTGATTACAAACTGATCGCTGAGAGGTTACATACAAAACTTTGCAGTTGCATTGAAAATGCTACTAAGGAGCTGAAAAGCACTTTAAGGCAATAATAACTAAACATACCATTACTGACTAGTAAGTCATGTTTTCAGTGCATAAACTTTTTTCCCATGTATACATTTCCGATATGAATATATTAGAGTAGTAGAAACTGTTTAGAAACTGGTCATTCAGTAGTTAAATACAATTATTTGCCGTTGCATTGAAAACGTTATAAAGGCGCTGAAAAGCACTTTAAGGCAATAAAAACCTGAACATACTTTTATGGACTTTTACTGATCAATTTCAGTGCCAAATCAACTTTCCAATGTATAAACCATCTATGAGACCATGTTAGATTAGTAAAACTGATTACAAACTGATCGCTGAGAGTTTATATACAAAACTTTGCAGTTGCAATGTAAATGCTACTAAAGAGCTGAAAAGCACTTTAAGGCAATAAAAAACTAAACATGTTATTACTGACTAGTAAGTCATGATTTCAGTGCATAAACGCTTTTCCCATGTATACAACTCCAATATGAATATATTAGAGTAGTAGAAACTGTTTAGAAACTGGTCATTCAGTAGTTAAATACAATTATTTGCCGTTGCATTGAAATCGTTACAAAGGCGCTGAAAAGCACTTTAAGGCAATAAAAACCTGAACATACTTTTATGGACTTTTACTGATCAATTTCAATGCCAAATCAACTTTCCAATGTATAAACCATCTATGAGACCATGTTAGATTAGTAAAACTGATTACAAACTGATCGCTGAGAGGTTACATACAAAACTTTGCAGTTGCATTGCAAATGCTACTAAAGAGCTGAAAAGCACTTTAAGGCAATAAAACCTGAACATACTTTTAATGGACTTGTACTGATCAATTTCAGTGCCAAATCAACTTTCCAATGTATAAACCATCTATGAGACCATGTTAGATTAGTAAAACTGATTACAAACTGATCGCTGAGAGGTTACATACAAAACTTTGCAGTTGCATTGAAAATGCTACTAAGGAGCTGAAAAGCACTTTAAGGCAATAATAACTAAACATACTATTACTGACTAGTAAGTCATGTTTTCAGTGCATAAACTTTTTTCCCATGTATAAAACTCCAATATGAATATATTAGAGTAGTAGAAACTGTTTAGAAACTGGTCATTCAGTAGTTCAATACAATTATTTGCCGTTGCATTGAAAACGTTACAAAGGCGCTGAAAAGCACTTTAAGGCAATAAAACCTGAACATACTTTTATGGACTTTTACTGATCAATTTCAATGCCAAATCAACTTTCCAATGTATAAACCATCTATGAGACCATGTTAGATTAGTAAAACTGATTACAAACTGATCGCTGAGAGGTTACATACAAAACTTTGCAGTTCCATTGAAAATGCTACTAAGGAGCTGAAAAGCACTTTAAGGCAATAATAACTAAACATACCATTACTGACTAGTAAGTCATGTTTTCAGTGCATAAACTTTTTTCCCATGTATACATTTCCGATATGAATATATTAGAGTAGTAGAAACTGTTTAGAAACTGGTCATTCAGTAGTTAAATACAATTATTTGCCGTTGCATTGAAAACGTTATAAAGGCGCTGAAAAGCACTTTAAGGCAATAAAAACCTGAACATACTTTTATGGACTTTTACTGATCAATTTCAGTGCCAAATCAACTTTCCAATGTATAAACCATCTATGAGACCATGTTAGATTAGTAAAACTGATTACAAACTGATCGCTGAGAGTTTATATACAAAACTTTGCAGTTGCAATGTAAATGCTACTAAAGAGCTGAAAAGCACTTTAAGGCAATAAAAAACTAAACATGTTATTACTGACTAGTAAGTCATGATTTCAGTGCATAAACGCTTTTCCCATGTATACAACTCCAATATGAATATATTAGAGTAGTAGAAACTGTTTAGAAACTGGTCATTCAGTAGTTAAATACAATTATTTGCCGTTGCATTGAAATCGTTACAAAGGCGCTGAAAAGCACTTTAAGGCAATAAAAACCTGAACATACTTTTATGGACTTTTACTGATCAATTTCAATGCCAAATCAACTTTCCAATGTATAAACCATCTATGAGACCATGTTAGATTAGTAAAACTGATTACAAACTGATCGCTGAGAGGTTACATACAAAACTTTGCAGTTGCATTGCAAATGCTACTAAAGAGCTGAAAAGCACTTTAAGGCAATAAAACCTGAACATACTTTTAATGGACTTGTACTGATCAATTTCAGTGCCAAATCAACTTTCCAATGTATAAACCATCTATGAGACCATGTTAGATTAGTAAAACTGATTACAAACTGATCGCTGAGAGGTTACATACAAAACTTTGCAGTTGCATTGAAAATGCTACTAAGGAGCTGAAAAGCACTTTAAGGCAATAATAACTAAACATACTATTACTGACTAGTAAGTCATGTTTTCAGTGCATAAACTTTTTTCCCATGTATAAAACTCCAATATGAATATATTAGAGTAGTAGAAACTGTTTAGAAACTGGTCATTCAGTAGTTCAATACAATTATTTGCCGTTGCATTGAAAACGTTACAAAGGCGCTGAAAAGCACTTTAAGGCAATAAAACCTGAACATACTTTTATGGACTTTTACTGATCAATTTCAATGCCAAATCAACTTTCCAATGTATAAACCATCTATGAGACCATGTTAGATTAGTAAAACTGATTACAAACTGATCGCTGAGAGGTTACATACAAAACTTTGCAGTTCCATTGAAAATGCTACTAAGGAGCTGAAAAGCACTTTAAGGCAATAAAAAACTAATCATGTTATTACTGACTAGTAAGTCATGATTTCAGTGCATAAACGCTTTTCCCATGTATACATTTCCGATATGAATATATTAGAGTAGTAGAAACTGTTTAGAAACTGGTCATTCAGTAGTTAAATACAATTATTTGCCGTTGCATTGAAAACGTTACAAAGGCGCTGAAAAGCACTTTAAGGCAATAAAAACCTGAACATACTTTTATGGACTTTTACTGATCAATTTCAATGCCAAATCAACTTTCCAATGTATAAACCATCTATGAGACCATGTTAGATTAGTAAAACTGATTACAAACTGATCGTTGAGAGGTTACATACAAAACTTTGCAGTTGCATTGTAAATGCTACTAAGGAGCTGAAAAGCACTTTAATAGCACTTTTAATAGCTTTTGCATCATCAGTACTTTTATTTTTGGATACTGAGGAAGGAATTTCATATTTAGAAGGGCCTTAGAAGGGCCCTCTGACTTCCAGATGTAAATGTTGATTCCTGTCTGTCTCCTAAATCCTGTAGATATACATTTGCATAACACCAATTAATCAAAGGATGTCTAGTCCCAGTTTGATCACTATATTCAAATGTGTGCCCCCACCCCCTGCAGACCACACTCTTCAAAGGGACTCTTTTAGGGACTGTTTTTTTCATCCTGCTCCCGCTGAATTTCTGACCATTACCGCCTGCTCCCGCAGAATTTCTGACCATTACCGCCCGCTCCCGCAAAGTGTGCGCAACGTACCCGCGATCTTTCTCCAATATAGTTAGCAAGCAAGCTCTTACCAACAGGGCTGCTTGAATGAGCTACTATACAATCGTTTTAATGGGAACATAAATAGACAAAGCAACACGCATTTCAATATAACTTTGTTTTAGTAAAATACCTTTTATATAAACCTTGTATAATCACATGGCACCTAAAACAGGCTGCTTTGCAAATCACAATATAAATATTAAATTTGTCAGCCTACTAGTAACACCGCCAACACGCCTCTTTATGTAGCCTATGACCTCAATAACAAATGGCAACGAGAGGCTGAGTGGCTCAAACAGTAGTAGCATAGCCTAAAATAAACTAAGTTAATAAATGAATTTAACGAATCACTTGCCAATATTGCTATGAAGGAAGAGAATGTTGCTGACTGACTGCGGCCCCATTCTCGTGCGTCTCTCTTCCAAGATGCGCCCACAGACACTAAATGTACTAAACTAGATGCGTGAATACTGAAGATGAAATGCGCTAGCTTTGAGAGCGCTTGTCGGACTTGCCTTGTTTAGTTTTAATGGTGTACACAACTTGTTTAATGTTCTGCTCTACTTCGTTGGTTGACTGAGTCATGACTCAGTAGTACCTAGCTATTACAATCCCGCACAAAACCCGCAGTATTTTTTTTAGCCGCCCGTTCCCCCCGCAGTTAAATTGAAACCGCCCGTTCCCGCGAGATTTGCGTTGGGTCCCGCGTATCCCATTGCAGACCTCTACCTTCATCCTGAAGCTGGTATGTATTCTTAAAGGAAAGAGTTATGTGATATATAAGACAGACATATGTGCTTCTCATCTTGAAGGTCTACCACCCATGTTTAGTAGCCAAGGACTCGGAATGACTTTGCCACAAACTCCAACACCCCCATCCAGCATGCAGTGACAAGCCACTTTGCACACAACACCTCAAAACCCTGTTTCACACCTTAAATTAACTTACTGCTGTGTTTGCACCACTGTTTTGCAATGCTGTGTATATAACCCCCTGACATTTTTACACCATTTTTTTTATTATATTATGTTCTCATCATGTTACATATGTGTTCTATGTTGCTCTTCCCTGCTAATGTAAATTCTGTGTTTGTTTAACTTGCATAGCCATTAAAACAGATTCTGATTATGAGTGGGTTGATTTTAAGAACTGTTCTCTGCCAAAGTGGACCTGCCTGGCATCCTGGGCATGGGGGAAGAGAACCAGGCTAAGGTAGTATGGGAGGGTGTGGAATTACCTTGAAAAGGAAACAATCCTGGAGCCCTTCAAGTTCACATTTCACAACAAGAAATTGGAAATTCTGTGCAGAAATATGGACCAAAGAAAATATTTGGCCTATTCTGAATGTCAAACAGCTAAATGAGTTTATTTTCTGCGAGAATAATAATAATAACTTGCACTGAGCTATGTTATTTCTAACCTCCATTATTTTCAGTTATCAGCATTTTGACCTTCTCTTTTCAAGATCCTCAGCTTTGTAGTACGCTACAAATACACTACTGAGCCCGAGTCATATCACCCACCGTTTGTTTTTTGTTATGACTAAGTTGTACAATTACGCAGTGCAGTGTATATCAGTCTAACTTCTGCCATTTTTTCGCACTTTTATTTTGAAATGTATTGCGCGTGTATTGCGCGTCACTCTTTGCCTACGCTTTTATTTTGAAATGTATTGCGCGTGTATTGCGCGTCACTCCTTGCCGTATTGCGCGTGTGCCCTGGTTATGCATCCGCTATGCGTCGCCCGCATTGCTCCGCAGACAACGCGGACCCTCCCGCATTGCCCCTCCGCGCACCTCCAAAAAATCCTAACTAGGCGTCGTCTGCGTCGCAAGCGCTGTGATTGGTCCGCTCAGAACGTGACGGAGTTTTGTAAATAGTTGAGATACGTGTGTGTTGTATCGTTTGAGTGCACTTTTTGCAGTGATTTTTTTAATTCGACTTTTTATATTACATTTATCCATGTATTATATTTAAACATATGCTGTTGTATTGTTTTAGTGCTGTGATTTTTTTAATTATACTTTTTGTATTACATAATACATAAGAATAAAACACACAAATTTGTTTTCAAACAGTTGTTTTGATATTTATTTCCAACACACACAGCACAATACACATCATGTATAGTCCACAGTTTATTATCACTCATTGAGTGTGCTTCGGGACACCATCGTGAAGTTCGAATCATCGGCCACCACTTTTCTCCACTCGCCAGGCTGTATACGGTGAAGAAGCTCTGGCGGTGGTGTCGAGAGGAGGACGCTGGCAAAACTACACTCCATTCAGCGGGAGACTCATCCTTCGAAATGTACCACGGAGCGCCACAGGAAGTCATTCCTGCCTGTGGCAATCAAACTTTACAATTCCTCACATCATCAGTATGTGAGCCAACTGTAAACGACTACTGTATATCCTGTATATTCTGTGACATAGCATCCTGCGGTTTTAACAATGTATATTCTGCTAAAACCCTGTATATCCTGATTCTGTGTATTACTTGTTATAGCAAGCTCAGTTTTTATTGCCTTAATGTGACTTTCAGCTCTCAGTAGCTTTTTCAATTGTTCTATATTTTTGTATGAAACTTCCTAATGTTGGAATAGTAAACCTTATGGTTTCTTTTCAAGTTTACTATTCCAACATGTTCACATTAGGTGGGAGAATGGTTAAGGCACTGAAAATGTATATTACTGGAGAATGGTTAAGGCACTGAAAATGTATATTACTGGAGAATTAAAGCCAGTTTAGTTTTTCATTGCTTTAAAGTGATTTTTGGCCTTCAGTAGCTATTTCAATGGATCATTTTTGTTTTGTATGAAACATAAGGTTTCTCATCAAGTCTTATTATTCTAACATGGTCAGATTAGGTCCTAGGATAGTTAAGGCACTGATTTTGTGTATTACTTGTCAGTTATAGCAAGCTCCGTTTTTTTACTGCTTAATGTGACTTTCAGCTCTCACTAGCTATTTCAATGAATCTTAATTGTTTTGTGTAAACTTCTTAATATAAGGTTCCATATCAGGTCTTACCATTCTAACATGTTCAGATTAGGTTATTATCCATAGGAAAATAGTTAAGGCACTTGTCACTATAGCGAGCTAGCAAGGTATCAGTTCAGTGGGGTCACCTAACCCTAACTTTGTAGATCTTGGACTTGAGAATTGTTTGTGACATTAGCATTAAAAACTTCAGACAACTTTGACACACTCAAACTTGTGTCCTTGCCGGCAAGCATGGAAACGTCTTTTGATTCAACGACCATTAACGATTAATTATACGACCAATCTTCACGTTGGGTGATCCATGATTAAAGCCTCAGGGTGGTTGGAAGAGGTGACGGAATAACCAAGTGACACGTTTCATTGAATTGATTTTATTGAAATTAAGAAAAATATGTAATCGTGCAGTGCACAGTGAACTCTTAAAAAGTCACTAGGTAGCAAAGTTAGTTTGACAATGTGTGGGAGAAAACATTAAAGTGGAACAATGTTGTCATAATTGCTAGATTTTCAGTGCAAAAGTACTGGTTAGTACCCTTTTACACTGGTAAAGTACCCTTTTCTCAACTCAAACTACTCAAAAAGATTTCAATCTGCTCTCCGTCCATTTCCCAAAGCAGGACCATGGATGATTGCAAAAAAAAGAAAAAAGACAATCGGAAATCCTGACAGAAACACCACCTGTGAAACAGACACTTGAAGAGGACCTTTAAAAAAGAATAACCCTGCCTTCTGAAAGTGGTCAAAAAAAAGAAAGCAAAGCAAACAATTTATGAAGAAAGTGTTTTGTCCGTCTCTTCATAAACGGACACAATAAGTACTTAACAAGCTGCAGATTGGGAGCGAAATGACCAGACCTCTGGCACAAAATGAAGACATAGATAAGTGAGTCAGGCAGTAATGTCAGGCAGTAATGACGTTAGTGCTTCAGCACCCCATACTTGAAAGAAATATAGTTTTATCATTCAAATATCCATTGACCCACTAATAAGAGCTAACTGACAGTTGTGTCCACAGAAACCCCATCAAATACTAATAGAAGTTCATTGATATACTGTTAAACAACCTAACCTCTTAGCTTGACTTGAAAGAAAGGATGCTCTCTGTCTCCCCTATTCTTGATTTGTTATTGTTCTGATTATGGCTGTTTGCTGTCTGAGTGGCCTTGAGCAGGCCACAGCCAAGCTTCTTGTTCTGAGGAAAAAACAGGAAAGGTTGAGTGCAGTGCACATTATTTTCATTCATTTAGCAATGTCATCCTTTTCTTTTAACTTTTATTCCTGCATCAAAGTACAATTACATTAAACAGGGCCCCATAATCATATGAACTTTGAACTTGATTCTTAACTTCTACTAGGAATTCAGGGAGCAATCCACATGGAGCACATGAAGTGGCGGAGCGCATACGCGAAGTGGCAACGATACGCGAAGTGGCAACGATTGTTCAAAGATGAACATACTATTATGGACTTGTACTGATCAATTTCAGTGCCAAATCAACTTTCCAATGTATAAACCATCTATGAGACCATGTTAGATTAGTAAAACTGATTACAAACTGATCGCTGAGAGGTTACATACAAAACTTTGCAGTTGCATTGTAAATGCTACTAAGGAGCTGAAAAGCACTTTAAGGCAATAAAACCTGAACATACTTTTAATGGACTTGTACTGATCAATTTCAGTGCCAAATTAACTTTCCAATGTATAAACCATCTATGAGACCATGTTATATTAGTAAAACTGATTACAAACTGATCGCTGAGAGGTTACATACAAAACTTTGCAGTTCCATTGAAAATGCTACTAATGAGCTGAAAAGCACTTTAAGGCAATAAAAAACTAATCATGTTATTACTGACTAGTAAGTCATGATTTCAGTGCATAAACGCTTTTCCCATGTATACATTTCCGATATGAATATATTAGAGTAGTAGAAACTGTTTAGAAACTGGTCATTCAGTAGTTAAATACAATTATTTGCCGTTGCATTGAAAACGTTACAAAGGCGCTGAAAAGCACTTTAAGGCAATAAAAACCTGAACATACTTTTATGGACTTTTACTGATCAATTTCAATGCCAAATCAACTTTCCAATGTATAAACCATCTATGAGACCATGTTAGATTAGTAAAACTGATTACAAACTGATCGCTGAGAGGTTACATACAAAACTTTGCAGTTCCATTGAAAATGCTACTAATGAGCTGAAAAGCACTTTAAGGCAATAAAAAACTAATCATGTTATTACTGACTAGTAAGTCATGATTTCAGTGCATAAACGCTTTTCCCATGTATACATTTCCGATATGAATATATTAGAGTAGTAGAAACTGTTTAGAAACTGGTCATTCAGTAGTTAAATACAATTATTTGCCGTTGCATTGAAAACGTTACAAAGGCGCTGAAAAGCACTTTGAGGCAATAAAAACCTGAACATACTTTTATGGACTTTTACTGATCAATTTCAATGCCAAATCAACTTTCCAATGTATAAACCATCTATGAGACCATGTTAGATTAGTAAAACTGATTACAAACTGATCGCTGAGAGGTTACATACAAAACTTTGCAGTTGCATTGTAAATGCTACTAAGGAGCTGAAAAGCACTTTAAGGCAATAAAACCTGAACATACTTTTAATGGACTTGTACTGATCAATTTCAGTGCCAAATTAACTTTCCAATGTATAAACCATCTATGAGACCATGTTATATTAGTAAAACTGATTACAAACTGATCGCTGAGAGGTTACATACAAAACTTTGCAGTTCCATTGAAAATGCTACTAATGAGCTGAAAAGCACTTTAAGGCAATAAAAAACTAATCATGTTATTACTGACTAGTAAGTCATGATTTCAGTGCATAAACGCTTTTCCCATGTATACATTTCCGATATGAATATATTAGAGTAGTAGAAACTGTTTAGAAACTGGTCATTCAGTAGTTAAATACAATTATTTGCCGTTGCATTGAAAACGTTACAAAGGCGCTGAAAAGCACTTTAAGGCAAGAAAAACCTGAACATACTTTTATGGACTTTTACTGATCAATTTCAATGCCAAATCAACTTTCCAATGTATAAACCATCTATGAGACCATGTTAGATTAGTAAAACTGATTACAAACTGATCGCTGAGAGGTTACATACAAAACTTTGCAGTTGCATTGTAAATGCTACTAAGGAGCTGAAAAGCACTTTAAGGCAATAAAAAACTAATCATGTTATTACTGACTAGTAAGTCATGATTTCAGTGCATAAACGCTTTTCCCATGTATACATTTCCGATGTGAATATATTAGAGTAGTAGAAACTGTTTAGAAACTGGTCATTCAGTAGTTAAATACAATTATTTGCCGTTGCATTGAAAACGTTACAAAGGCGCTGAAAAGCACTTTAAGGCAATAAAAACCTGAACATACTTTTATGGACTTGTACTGATCAATTTCAGTGCCAAATCAACTTTACAATGTATAAACCATCTATGAGACCATGTTAGATTAGTAAAACTGATTACAAACTGATCGCTGAGAGGTTACATACAAAACTTTGCAGTTCCATTGAAAATGCTACTAAGGAGCTGAAAAGCACTTTAAGGCAATAAAAAACTAATCATGTTATTACTGACTAGTAAGTCATGATTTCAGTGCATAAACGCTTTTCCCATGTATACATTTCCGATATGAATATATTAGAGTAGTAGAAACTGTTTAGAAACTGGTCATTCAGTAGTTAAATACAATTATTTGCCGTTGCATTGAAAACGTTACAAAGGCGCTGAAAAGCACTTTAAGGCAATAAAAACCTGAACATACTTTTATGGACTTTTACTGATCAATTTCAATGCCAAATCAACTTTCCAATGTATAAACCATCTATGAGACCATGTTAGATTAGTAAAACTGATTACAAACTGATCGCTGAGAGGTTACATACAAAACTTTGCAGTTCCATTGAAAATGCTACTAATGAGCTGAAAAGCACTTTAAGGCAATAAAAAACTAATCATGTTATTACTGACTAGTAAGTCATGATTTCAGTGCATAAACGCTTTTCCCATGTATACATTTCCGATATGAATATATTAGAGTAGTAGAAACTGTTTAGAAACTGGTCATTCAGTAGTTAAATACAATTATTTGCCGTTGCATTGAAAACGTTACAAAGGCGCTGAAAAGCACTTTGAGGCAATAAAAACCTGAACATACTTTTATGGACTTTTACTGATCAATTTCAATGCCAAATCAACTTTCCAATGTATAAACCATCTATGAGACCATGTTAGATTAGTAAAACTGATTACAAACTGATCGCTGAGAGGTTACATACAAAACTTTGCAGTTGCATTGTAAATGCTACTAAGGAGCTGAAAAGCACTTTAAGGCAATAAAACCTGAACATACTTTTAATGGACTTGTACTGATCAATTTCAGTGCCAAATTAACTTTCCAATGTATAAACCATCTATGAGACCATGTTATATTAGTAAAACTGATTACAAACTGATCGCTGAGAGGTTACATACAAAACTTTGCAGTTCCATTGAAAATGCTACTAATGAGCTGAAAAGCACTTTAAGGCAATAAAAAACTAATCATGTTATTACTGACTAGTAAGTCATGATTTCAGTGCATAAACGCTTTTCCCATGTATACATTTCCGATATGAATATATTAGAGTAGTAGAAACTGTTTAGAAACTGGTCATTCAGTAGTTAAATACAATTATTTGCCGTTGCATTGAAAACGTTACAAAGGCGCTGAAAAGCACTTTAAGGCAATAAAAACCTGAACATACTTTTATGGACTTTTACTGATCAATTTCAATGCCAAATCAACTTTCCAATGTATAAACCATCTATGAGACCATGTTAGATTAGTAAAACTGATTACAAACTGATCGCTGAGAGGTTACATACAAAACTTTGCAGTTGCATTGTAAATGCTACTAAGGAGCTGAAAAGCACTTTAAGGCAATAAAAAACTAATCATGTTATTACTGACTAGTAAGTCATGATTTCAGTGCATAAACGCTTTTCCCATGTATACATTTCCGATGTGAATATATTAGAGTAGTAGAAACTGTTTAGAAACTGGTCATTCAGTAGTTAAATACAATTATTTGCCGTTGCATTGAAAACGTTACAAAGGCGCTGAAAAGCACTTTAAGGCAATAAAAACCTGAACATACTTTTATGGACTTGTACTGATCAATTTCAGTGCCAAATCAACTTTACAATGTATAAACCATCTATGAGACCATGTTAGATTAGTAAAACTGATTACAAACTGATCGCTGAGAGGTTACATACAAAACTTTGCAGTTCCATTGAAAATGCTACTAAGGAGCTGAAAAGCACTTTAAGGCAATAAAAAACTAATCATGTTATTACTGACTAGTAAGTCATGATTTCAGTGCATAAACGCTTTTCCCATGTATACATTTCCGATATGAATATATTAGAGTAGTAGAAACTGTTTAGAAACTGGTCATTCAGTAGTTAAATACAATTATTTGCCGTTGCATTGAAAACGTTACAAAGGCGCTGAAAAGCACTTTAAGGCAATAAAAACCTGAACATACTTTTATGGACTTTTACTGATCAATTTCAATGCCAAATCAACTTTCCAATGTATAAACCATCTATGAGACCATGTTAGATTAATAAAACTGATTACAAACTGATCGCTGAGAGGTTATATTCTCAGAGATTAGATTCAACCTACTCTCAGGTACAAGTACAGGGTAAAGATATACAGTTAGCATCCAACCAGAAGTGCAAAACAGTTATTACAACAGAATATAATTGTATACTCCTTGCCTGTTCTTATCATGTTACATATATGTTCTATGTTGCTCTTCGCTGCTAATGTAAATTCTGTATGAACAGTATAATCAGAATATATACAGGGTACAAATGTGGCAGAGTACATGGCTCATTTTTACTTATTTATTTTTCTAACTATGTTGTATACTAAAGTGTATAAACTAAACAAATACGAATAGCTTTTGCATCATCAGTACTTTTATTTTTGGATACTGAGGAAGGAATTTCATATTTAGAAGGGCCTTAGAAGGGCCCTCTGACTTCCAGATGTAAATGTTGATTCCTGTCTGTCTCCTAAATCCTGTAGATATACATTTGCATAACACAAATTAATCAAAGGATGTCTAGTCCCAGTTTGATCACTATATTCAAATGTGTGCCCCCACCCCCTGCAGACCACACTCTTCAAAGGGACTCTTTTAGGGACTGTTTTTTTCATCCCGCTCCCGCTGAATTTCTGACCATTACCGCCTGCTCTCGCAGAATTTCTGACCATTACCGTCCGCTCCCGCAAAGTGTGTGCAACGTACCCGCGATGTGTCTCCAATATAGTTAGCAAGCAAGCTCTTACCAACAGGGCTGCTTGAATGAGCTACTATACAATCGTTTTAATGGGAACATAAATAGACAAAGCAACACGCATTTCAATATAACTTTGTTTTAGTAAAATACCTTTTATATAAACCTTGTATAATCACATGGCACCTAAAACAGGCTGCTTTGCAAATCACAATATAAATATTAAATTTGTCAGCCTACTAGTAACACCGCCAACACGCCTCTTTATGTAGCCTATGACCTCAATAACAAATGGCAACGAGAGGCTGAGTGGCTCAAACAGTAGTAGCATAGCCTAAAATAAACTAAGTTAATAAATGAATTTAACGAATCACTTGCCAATATTGCTATGAAGGAAGAGAATGTTGCTGACTGACTGCGGCCCCATTCTCGTGCGTCTCTCTTCCAAGATGCGCCCACAGACACTAAATGTACTAAACTAGATGCGTGAATACTGAAGATGAAACGCGCTAGCTTTGAGAGCGCTTGTCGGACTTGCCTTGTTTAGTTTTAATGGTGTACACAACTTGTTTAATGTTCTGCTCTACTTCGTTGGTTGACTGAGTCATGACTCAGTAGTACCTAGCTATTACAATCCCGCACAAAACCCGCAGTATTTTTTTTAGCCGCCCGTTCCCCCCGCAGTTAAATTGAAACCGCCCGTTCCCGCGAGATTTGCGTTGGGTCCCGCGTATCCCATTGCAGACCTCTACCTTCATCCTGAAGCTGGTATGTATTCTTAAAGGAAAGAGTTATGTGATATATAAGACAGACATATGTGCTTCTCATCTTGAAGGTCTACCACCCATGTTTAGTAGCCAAGGACTCGGAATGACTTTGCCACAAACTCCAACACCCCCATCCAGCATGCAGTGACAAGCCACTTTGCACACAACACCTCAAAACCCTGTTTCACACCTTAAAATAACTTACTGCTGTGTTTGCACCACTGTTTTGCAATGCTGTGTATATAACCCCCTGACATTTTTACACCATTTTTTTTTATTATATTATGTTCTCATCATGTTACAAATATGTTCTATGTTGCTCTTCCCTGCTAATGTAAATTCTGTGTTTGTTTAACTTGCATAGCCATTAAAACAGATTCTGATTATAAGTGGGTTGATTTTAAGAACTGTTCTCTGCCAAAGTGGACCTGCCTGGCATCCTGGGCATGGGGGAAGAGAACCAGGCTAAGGTAGTATGGGAGGGTGTGGAATTACCTTGAAAAGGAAACAATCCTGGAGCCCTTCAAGTTCACATTTCACAACAAGATGTGGAAATTCTGTGCAGAAATATGAACCAAAGAAAATATTTGGCCTATTCTGAATGTGAAACAGCTAAATGAGTTAATTGTCTGCGAGAATAAAGTCAAATCATATTATGACTTGGTGTGTTTTACATGTTATCATTGATCATTTAATAATTCCCTTGGTTTACACTGTACATATCAGCACAAAAACATAATTGGCATAGATATAGAGCCAAACATGAAAAACAGCGGTGCAATAAGGTTCAATGACAATTTATTATTATTATGATTATAATGTAAAGGCAGTGAAGTATTGTATAGTACACAATAAAATGTATAGGCCTATGACAACTTGCGAAATGTAAGCTTATGAATAACAGTAATATATTGCACTGAGCTATGTTATTCCTAACCGCCATTATTTTGAGTTATCAGCATTTTGACCTTCTCTTTTCAAGATCCTCAGCTTTGTAGTACACTACAAATACACTATTGAGCCCCGAGTTATATCACCCACCGTTTGTTTTATGACTAAGTTGTATAATTTTGCAGTGCAGTATATATTAGGCTCGCTTCTCACGCTTTTTTTCGCGCTTTTATTTTGAAATATTTTGAAGGGCACGCGTGCATAGCGCATCACTCTTTGCTTGCGCTTTTATTTTGAAATGTATTGCGTGTGTATTGCGCTCCTTGTCACTCCTTGCCGTATAGCGCGTGCCCTGGTTATGCTTCCGCGATAAGTCGCCCGCATTGCTCCGCAGACAATGCGGACCCTCCCGCATTTCCCCTCCGCGCACCTCCAAAAAATCCTAACTAGCGCTGTGATTGGTCTGCTCAGAACGTGACGTAGTTTTGTAAACAGTTGAGATACGTGTGTTGTATCGTTTGAGTGCACTTTTTGCCGTGATTTTTTTAATTCATTTTTTATATTACATTTATACATATATTATATTTATACATATGCTGTTGTATTGTTTTAGTGCTGTGATTTTTTTAATTAGACTTTTTGTATTACATAATACATAAGAATAAAACACAAATTTGTTTTCAAATAGTGGTTCAAATGGTTTACTTGTCCTGATTTTGCTAACGCTTTTTTTCTGTCTCCCACTGGCAGATCACCTGTGACCAGTGTTTGCGTTTTTACTTTCCGTGGACGGAAGCTACAATACAGTGTTACCACAAGGTTTTGTACTCCAGGCATTTTCAATCAGTTAATCACTACCAATCTACCTGGATGTTTCTGAAACTAATCTTTGTGCTAACGGTGTTTTGTTTCAGAAAAAAAGGGGGAGGTAGATGCGTGCTACAGTACATGAGTGTCATGTTCGAAACACTGAAAAACGACAACCTTTGTTTGAAGCAGGCCTTGGCCCAGGCACCTGATCTCGGTCTGCTAGACTACACAAAGCCATTCGCACTGTACTGCCATGAGGCCAAAGGGTTTGTCCAGGGTGTGCTGACCCAGCAACACGGTTATCTTAGGAGGCCTATCGCATATGTGAGTTGCTGTTATAGGTCACGACTGTTGTACTTTCATCCCAGATTAATCTGCAAATATTACAAATATGACTGCTCACATTAAAGTGATTTAAAAAGGCTTGGAATTTTGCGGATTGGTTGACTCTGTGGGGGGTTTCTTTTCAACAATTCTTCAAATGGCAATCATGGGATTGGGTATGTTGATGGTTGTTGTGCATTGTGCACATGTTGTGCATTGTGCATTGTGTTTGTGCTTGGAAGATGTGTACGGCTTGCTGTGTGGGGTGCAGTAGGCTCTCGGAGGGCCAGGTATGGTAACTCAAATCAAGCAAACAAGATTGATGATTATTGCATTGCCCTGGGAATGATTGCCATGTCTGATCAATAATGTCAAGTACATCTACCAATGTAATAAATATGGCAATTAGCCAGTTGCTATTTACATAAAGCCATGTAAATCAGACAATATATGTCCTGAATTACAGACAAGTAAACTGATAAAGATTATATAATTACCTTTATACTGAAATAATCTGAAATGTATGAAAGGTGTTTTGACCTACACCGTTGTATTGAGCTCATGTGAACATGATTTTTAGGTATGTCTGGGAGAGATAGCCCATATCAGGTATGCTGTGCTGAGTAGTAACAGATCATGTATTGTTGAATGTTACATTTTGCTCTTTTGTAACTTGTGAAATATTAGGCACTACAGCAGGCCCCAGATAATGAGTGATAAATGCTTGTTTAAAAGTAAAAAGGGGGGAACTGTGGAAGAAATGGGATTTCCTGTGTATATTAATCACTACTGAACAGTCTCTGAAGACTGTTGTAACGATGGAACACAGGCCGCTGACTTCTTGTCCCTTCTACCCTCATTCAGACACACCAGGGCAGGAAAAAAGCTGGAGCTTATCCTGATGGGACTGTAAACTTCCGCAGCAACTTTCGCATCCCTCCCTCTCTCCCCTGTGGTAACATCATACCCACACTACTTCCTGAAGCAGGTGAACTCTGTCAGCAGTCAATTTCCTGTATCCACCCTACCTACCCGCTCTTTGCATCATTGTTGTTTTGCATAAAACTTCCTAATCAAGTCTTACTACTCTACCATTTTCCTATGTATTCCGAATGTGAACATCTTAGAATAGTAAGACTTGACAAGAAACTTATATTAGGGAGTTTGATACGAAACAATAAAGCTGCATTTAAAACACAATTGATAGAGTTATACAGTTACGGCTCCCAGTTGGGGGATATTATGTGAACGAATGGTTCACCAATTGGCAAGCAGAGATTCCCTGGATTCAGAGTCTTTGCAACAGCGCTTGCACAAGCTGAATCACATTGTGGGGTTCGCTTACTTGTTTACTCTGACTCTACTAGACTAGGCCAAGGTGCACTGGAAAAGTATGTAGTGTCGGCTGGGGAATACATGCCCCTCCACATAAAAAATCATATGAGAGCGCAGGGGCTTCAATCATCAAGCTTCGTTCTGAATTTGGCTTCAGTCTTATGCATGTGAACCTGCAGGTTCAATGAACGTGCTCATTGTTTATGGTTTGAATCACAGAAGCTGCATCGTCTACCATTACCCTGTATACGCTGCTGATGAAGGGGCTAAAGAAGCAGCATACCGATACTAAAGATAAACTGCTACCTTTAACCTTACCCATATGGCACTAAAAGAGCATATGTCTAATTTAGACGAGGTGTGTACACCCTTTCATCTTCAGATAAGAGGAGACCAAACCCTACCTAGTATAAAAGCACCAAACCTAGAATTATTCCCCCTCTTTATTCTGAGGGATTTATCTGGTATATTGAGCAAACAACCTTTCCACTGAACAGAGAACCATAACGGAATTTAAGGAATGCTTCCATTTTCTTGGACAACTACCACAAGGAAGATCAACTCTACCTTTCTTCAACGGACAAAATAACTGTGACTAGCTAACTGTGACTAGCTAGGTCGCAGGTTATGAGGAAAGTTATTCTGGACTGTGTAAATCAACCCCTTCATTGCTCTTTTGAGGTTCTCCCCTCAGGCAGGATAATCAGAGTTCCTTGTTTTAAGTCCAATAGGACAAAGAACTGTTTTGTAACAAGTGCAATCAGGTTACTAAATTTGCACAATTCTTGCCAGTTTTAGATTAATTTGAAAAACACTTTAAGGCAACAAAAACAGATCATGCTATAACTGACAAGTCAGTACAAGAATATGTTCGAATAGTAAGACTTGATGAGAAACCTTTAATTCAAAAATCACTTTCAGTCGAGACACTCACGTGATTGATTGATAATAATAGAATATTTATTGATAACCATGACATGGAATATGTTTGACTTTGGCGGAGTGAAATGTCTAAAGGGGAAGCGCTCCCTACCGCCTCCAGCGACACATACGTGCATACATATATGACTTGAGGCATAGAGCAATAGATATATATAATCCCCCTGACAGACAGAAGACAGACATACATATAGTCTGACAGACAGAAAACAGGGGGAGATAGGGGATGGTGGTGGGAGGCAACAGCACTGATCATTAGACGGTCAGGGTGAGTGTTAGAATATCCCCGCAGCCTTTAAAGGCCGTTTTACCGGACGAGACCAATGGGCTTGCAATGAATGAATAGAAAATGAATGTTCTATGAAGCTGGTCTCCACCTTCAAATTCCTGGGACTCGTCATATCACATTTCAGGACACATGTGATGTGTTGGTGATAGTGGACACAGAAATGCAGCGGAACATGTATGGTTGAGTCCAAGGAGTCATTAGAGGCAGTTGACACTCGGGCTGCCCGCGTCATCACTCAGTCATACAATCAGTACATATCATTAATTCACACAACTCCGTATACTTTACCTATTTATACACCTTATACATCATCACTCATTCACACACCTCAGTATACATCATCACTCATTCACACACCTCAGTACACGTTATCATTCTCTCCCTCACGTGCACTAGCAGCACAAGCACTCAGGTAGCGTAAGCAATCAATCATGAACACACCTGACTCGGCCTGCCTTTAAAGGCTGCGCGGATATCTAACACTCACACAGACCGGCTAAGGATCAGTGCTGTTGCCTCCCACCACCTTCCCCTTTCTCCCCCGGTTGTCTGTCTGTCTGACTATATGTACAATCATATGAAAAAGTTTGGGAACCCCTCTCAGCCGGCATTATAATTGACTCTGCTTTCACGCAAAAAAAGATAAAAGTGGTATGTCTTTCATTAACCAGGAAGATCTAAGTACTGGGGTGTTTTCCAAACAAAGATTTTTAGCGAAGCAGTTTTTAGTTGTATGAAATTAAATAAATTGTGAAAAACTGGCTGTGCAAAAATATGGGTACCCTTATGATTTTGCTGATTTGAATGCATGTAACAGCATGTAAAACTGATGACTTGAAAAATCGAATTGGTTGGATTATCTCGTTAAGCCTTGAACCTCATAGAAAGGTGTGTTCAATCATGGGAAAAGGTATTTAAGGTGCCCAAATACAAGTTGCACTTCTCTTTGACTCTCTGCTGAAGTGAGACAGAATGGGATCGTCAAAACAGCTCTCCACAGATCTGAAAACAAAGATTGTTCGTTTTCATGGTTTAGGGGAAGGCTACAAGAAGCTTTCCAAAAGGTTTCAACTGTCAATTTCGACTGTAAGAAATGTTGTCAGGAAATGGAAGGACACAGGCACAGTTGCAGTTAAACCCAGGTCTGGAAGACCAAGAAAAGTACAGGAGCGGCATATGCGGCGGATTGTGAGAATGGTTGCAGACAACCCACAGATCACCTCCAAAGACCTGCAACAAAATCTGGCTGCAGATGGTGTATCTGTACATCGTTCACAACAATTCAGCGCAATTTGCACAAAGCACATCTGTATGGCCGGGTGATGAGAAGGAAGCCCTTTCTGCGCCCACGCCACAGGTACAGTCGCATGGAGTATGCTAAAGCTCATTTAGACAAGCCAGATTCATATTGAAAGAAAGTGCTTTGGACTGATGAGACAAAAATTGAGTTGTTTGGTCATAACAAAAAGCGCTTTGCATGGCGAAAGAAGAACACTGCATTCCAAGAAAAACACCTGCTACCTACTGTCAAATTTGGGGGAGGTTCCATCATGCTGTGGGGCTGTGTGGCTACTTCAGGGACTGGGGCCCTTGTTAAAGTCGAAGGTCGCATGAATTCAACCCAGTATCAACAGATTCTTCAGGATAATGTTCAAGCATCAGTCACAAAGTTGAAGTTACGCAGGGGTTGGATATTCCAACAAGACAATGACCCTAAACACTGTTCAAATTCTACAAAAGCATTCATGCAGAGGGAAATGTACAATGTTCTCAAATGGCTGTCACAGTCCCCTGACTTGAACATCATCGAAAATCTATGGGATGATTTGAAGCGGGCTGTCCATGCTCGACGGCCATCAAACTTAACTGAACTGGAGCGCTTTTGTATCGAAGAATGGTCAAAAATACCTCCATCCAGAATCCAGACACTCATCACAGGCTACAGGAGGCGTTTAGAGGCTGTTATTTTAGCAAAAGGAGGCTCAACTAAGTACTGATGTCATTTTTTTTGTTGGGGTGCCCAAATTTATGCACCGTCAAATGTTGTTATGATGCCTATTGCATATTTTCTGTTATTCTAATAAACAAAACGACACTGCTGAAATACTCCTGTTTCCCTAAAGTTTGTCATTTATGAAAAGGAATTTGCTTCTTTGAAATCCCAGTTAATTATGAACAAAAATCCCCAAAATTAAGAGGGGTTCCCCCCCTTTCTGTCTATCAAGGGATTATATATCGATTGCTCCATGCCTCATGTCATATATGTATGCACGTATGTGTCGCTCGAGGCGGTAGGGAGCGCTTCCCCTTTAGACATTCCACTCCGCCAAAGTCAAACATATTCCATGTCATGGTTATCAATAAAAATTCTATTATTATCAATCAATCACGTGAGTGTCTTGACTGAAATGGATTACAGCAGCATGTGACGTGTCAGGTGACGCAGTCCCCATCAAGTACTCTCAGGTGGGATGTAGAGGAAGTTCCTCCATCTGCAAAGGTTCAACTACATAGGACTAAATGGTAGTGCCTGGCTGGCTGCAGGCGTACAATCAAGTGAGCAATATTTGATATTGTCACCATCATCATTGGAATATCGAGGCAATGCCTCAGTTGAGAGAGTTGTGCCTCAGTTGGGGGAGGTCCGCCTCAGTAAGTCAAGGCACACCTCAGTTGGGAGAGGAATAGCCTCAGCCTGGGGAGGCGTGCCTCAGTTGGTATGCAAAGGCCCCATGTTGGTAAAACGTTGCTCAAATCTCATTAGATAAAATTTAGGGGCACAGCTGTTCCGGGTTACACTCTTCAGTTAAGCCATTGGTTAACAGACACTCTCAAGCTACACTTAAGGTTATCGCATGGCTTATTAAAGCTTAGGGAAACTGTTGCTCTGAGATACGCTCATTTAGGTTAAAACAGTTCAAACTTAGGGGCACTGTTGCTCTGAGTTTCACTGAGTTCGTCAATCATGTTTATGCAGCATTCATTCATAATAGGTAAAGCTTAGGGGCACTGTCTACTCTGAGCTACACATGCATTAATAGTTAAGCTTAGAGGCACTGTTGCTCTGAGCTAGACTGATTCAGTAATCATGGTTATACAATGCTGATTCATAATAAATAGAGATTAGGGGTTGAGGGTCTGCTCTGAGCTACACATGCGTTAGTTAAGCATGAATAGTTTAAGCCAGTGGTCCCCAATCCTGGTCCTCAAGGCCCACTGTCCTGCATGTTTTAGATGTTTCCCTGCTCCAACACACCTGATTCTAATGCATGGGTCGTTATCTAGCTCTGAAGAATCCTGGTAAACGATCATGCATTAGAATTAGGTGTGTGGGAAGGGGGAAACATCCAAAACATGCAGGACGGTGGGTCCTGAGGACCAGGGTTGGGGACCACTGGTTTAAGCTTTGAGGCACTGTTGCTCTGAGCTACAATTTATCAAGTCAACATGGGTAACACAACAATCATTCACCAAGGAAACGTCTGATCAAAAGATTCAATGATGAGGGTAATGAAAAATTACATGACACATCGGTTACATTGTAACACATAAGGGAACCACATACATGCAGCAGTCTCGTTGTTTCATCTGGGATGTGGTTTTGTGTTGGGGAATAAATACGTTGCTGCTCTGTGCTCGGATGGTGTGTAAGACAGGGAGCGGTTGCAGCAGAACCATCAAGCCAAATCATGTATTACAATATGTCTTGTAATTAGTAATAAATGACAGTAACACTTACTCACCTCAGTTGCCTTTTAGTGTGGGTAACCTTGTGAGATTCAGATTCAGATTCAGATTACTTTATTGATCCCGAGGGAAACTTCTTTGTATCAACGGCACACAGTCTCGCAAAGCACACAAGGGTAAGGGTGTGAGGTAAAAGATTAGAAAGTGTACACAGGGGTAGGGGGTGGGGTCAATAACAATAAGTAAAAAAAATGGTGGGTGAGGTGAATCCTCCCAGGGAGCATAATGATTATGTACAGAAGCTATACATTTACAATTATACAGTAATGGTCTTGTATAATATACAGTATTATATTAGAATGTACATGATTTTCAGTTTTTGTACAGAATGTGCAGAATGTACAGCAGAATATACAGTATGTCCAGGATAAAGTGCAGGTTACAGACTATACCCTTATAATCTATACAATTCAATTACAATTATGCAAGTAATTGTGATGTACAGGATTTACAGTTATTTGCAGCATATACAGGATATACAGGATTTGCAGGTTATTAGCAGAATATACATGGTTATATACAGTTGTACCAGAATATTGCCAAATATGTAGTTATGTTACAGAAGTTGTGTCCGACTATTGCCTAATGTCCATTGTTATATCCCTGGATGTTATGCTATTTCACAGGATATACAGTTGGCTTACAAACTACTAGTGTGGGAATTGTAAAGTTTGATGGCCACAGGCAGGAATGACTTCCTGTGGCGCTCCGTGGTGCATTTCGGGAGGATGAGTCTCCCGCTGAAAGTACTCCTTTGTCCGACCAGCACATTGTGGAGTGGGTGGGAGGTACTGTCCAGGATGGCGTTGAGTTTGGCCAGCATCCTCCTCTCCGACACCACTGCCAGAGAGTCCAGCTCTACCCCCACAATGTCACCGGCCTTCCGTATAAGTTTGTTGAGCCTGTTGGCATCCGCTGCCCTCAGCCTGCTGCCCCAGCAGGCAACAGCATAGAGGATAGCACTGGCTACCACAGACTCGTAGAACATCCTAAGCATTGTCCGGCAGACATCGAAGGACCTCAGCCTCCTCAGAAAATAGAGGCTTTTTGGCCCTTCTTGTAGACGGCTTGAGTGTTCTTAGCCCAGTCCAGTTTGTTGTCCAAGTGAACACCAAGGTACTTGTAATCCTCCACGGTGTCCACCCTGACCTCCTGAATGTGGACAGGGGTCACTGTTGTCCTGGTCCTTCTCAGGTCGATGACCAGCTCCTTGCACTTAGCCGCATTAAGCTGCAGATGATTTCGCTCACACCATGCGACAAAGTTCCCCACCACAGTCCTGTACTCGGCCTCCTCCCCGTCACTGATACAGCCCACCACAGCAGAGTCATCAGAGAACTTCTGAAGGTGGCAGGACTCTGTGTGGTAGCTGAAATCCGTGGTATAGATGGTGAAGAGGAAGGGGGAGAGGACGGTTCCCTGGGGAGCCCCAGTGTTGCTGACCACACTGTCCGACACACAGTGCTGTAAGCGCACATGTTGCGGTCTGCCAGTCAGGTAGTCTACAATCCAGGAGACCAGGGAGTTATCCACCTGCATCGCTGCCAGCTTCTCACCCAGCAGAGTTGGCCGGATGGTGTTGAAGGCACTGGAGAAGTCTAGGAACAGGATCCTCACAGTGCTTGCCGGCTGGTCTAGATGAGTATAACAGCGGTCGAGCAGGAAGAGGATGGCATCCTCTACTCCCAGCCGGGGCTGGTAGGCGAACTGAAGGGGGTCCAGGAAGGGTCCGACCATGGGCCGCAGTTGTTCCAACACCAGTCTCTCCAGGGTCTTCATAACGTGGGAGGTCAGTGCCACCGGTCTGTAATCCTTGGAGCCGCTGGGGCGCGGCGTCTTCGGAACAGGGACGAGGCAAGATGTCTTCCACAAGACAGGGACTCTCTGGAGACTCAGGCTCAGGTTGAAGATGTACTGCAGCACTACACACAGCTGGGGGGCACACGCTTTCAGCACCCTAGGGCTCACAGCAGTTGTCCTCTAACCTGTTCCACAGTGAGAGACACAGCTGGGGTCGTAGGGGGGGGATGGGGGTCGTTGTGGTGGAGGGGGGGGGCATTGTTCTGACGGAGAGGGGGAGGGGGAAAAGGGGTACTCACAGGTGCCGGAGGGTCGTCAGCAGTTTGGCCAGGGGCGTCGCTGGCTTGAGGGTCGTCAGCAGTTTGGCCAGGGGCGTCGCTAGCTTGAGGGTCGTCAGGAGAATGGCTAGAGGGGGGATGGGCAGGAACCAGGTCGTTAAATCTGTTGAAGAACAGGTTCAGATCGTTGGCTCTGTCCAGGTCACCCTCGACCCCCCTGTTGCAAGTCGGTCTGAAGCCAGTTATGGTCCTCATACCGCTCCACACCTCCCTCGTGTTGTTCTGCTGGAGTTTCCGCTCTAGCTTCCCTTTGTACTTATCCTTGGCCTCCTTGATCTTCACCTTCAGGTCAGCCTGGATTACCTTAACCTCCTCCCTATTTCCATCGTTGAAGGCCCTCCTCTTGGAATTCAGAAGGTCCTTGACTTCCTTTGTTACCCACGGTTTGTTGTTAGGGTAACACTGGACCGTCTTGGTAGGGACAATAGAGTCCACACAGAAGTTGATGTAGTCCGTAATGCACCCTGTGAGTCCATCAATATCCTCTCCGTGCGGCTCGCAGAGTACATCCCAGTCAGTGACCTCATAACATTCCTGCAGTGCCCCATAGGCCTCCTCTGACCATCTCCTCACAGTCTTAGTGGTCACAGGCTGCCTCTTGACTAGGGGCACATAACAGGGTCTGAGGTGGACCAGATTGTGGTCAGACCGACCCAGGGGGGGGAGAGGGGAAGAGTCATACGCCTCCTTAACATTGGCATACAGCAGATCCAGTGTCCTCCCCTCCCTAGTTGGGCCACTCACATACTGGGTGAAGGTAGACAGTGTAGATGACACACTGACATGGTTGAAGTCGCCTGATATCACTATCAGTGCGCTGGGGTGTTTTGTCTGAAGTTGCGCAATCTCCTTATGAATGGCGTTGCACACCGATGTAGGGTTTGCGGAAGGTGGGATGTAAACAGCCACCGCAATGGCGTATGAGAATTCCCGTGGCAGATAATATGGCCGGAGTCCCACGGCTAACAGTTCAATGTCCGGGCTACAGATCCTCTGTTTGATGGTAACGTGGCCGGGGTTACACCATCTGTTGTTTACAAGCACGGCAAGCCCTCCGCCTTTCCGCTTACCGCACCCGGCGTAATCCCTGTCCGCCCGAACAGTCAAGAAGCCGTCGATGGAGGCGTTGTGGTCCGGGATGTCCTGGTGTAGCCATGTCTCCGTGAAGCACATCAGGCTACACTCCCGGAACTTCATCTGACTCCGGGCTAACGCTGCTAGTTCGTCCATCTTGTTTGCCAGCGATCTCACGTTGCCCATGACAACGGAGGGCAGACACGGCTTAAATCTCTTGTTCTTAAGTCGTTTCTGCCTTCTCCCCTCTCTCTTCCCTCGTCGTTTTGTTCCCCCTCTGCAACCGCGGTGTGTTCTCCTCCAGATTTCAGGTGGGATGTCTGTAGCCCTTGGCACGGTGCATACCGGCCTCAACGCAGTCAGCTGTTCCTTTGTGTAAACAAACCGCGTTTCCCCGGAGACGCATCGACCGAGCAGTAGGAGGAGAACTTCCACGACGAAGAGAATCACCAAAATACTTTCTGCCTTCATTTTCTGACAGAGCGTAGTTACTTAGAAAAATATATACAAAAGTTACACAGTTCCAAAGAAATAAGTTAAGAAATAAAGAGAAAAAGTTAACGAGACTGGAGCCGGCTCTACAGGCAGCCTGCGTTCGCACGCATGCGCACTAAAACGAGCTACAAGGGTGAACCGCGGCAGCATGCCATGCCCTTGATATCGCTGGGTGATTTGTCGAGCGTTAAAGATAACGTTGCAATAGCTTTGACGACTGTGTCAAATTTAAAAATATTTTGTGTGTGAATGTTTCAGATTCAGGCACACTTTTGGGGAGTTTTGTTACGAAAGCAAATATATTGAAATATGTAGGGGAGACCAGGTACAGTTGTCATAAAGGACGATTGTAACAACTTAGTTTCCTCCAATCAGAAACTAGACCTATCACGGAAAACAAGAGTACGTTATTGTGTCCTCGTTACCCTGAGGCAAGTAGGGTGAAGAGCCCTGCCCAAGAACACAACATTATGTAGCCACAGCCAGGAATTGAACTCACAACCTCCCCCCCCCCAAAGAGTACCTGGCTGCAGACCTCCACTGTGAGGACGCTGCCATTGCAGGCTCCACTGTCAGGACACCTTACTGTCAGGACAGGAAGTGACACAATACATTTTAAAATAAAATCGCGACATTTCTGAATAAAAGCGCAAATGCTTTTCCGGTTAATTGTCATGAATGTGTTTGGAAATATCAATCAATAGCTCCACTTTTATGCATCATAATCCTTAAAAATCACTCCACACATCAACAGTCTTGCTATTGTCATACTACAACTGTTGTTTTGGAGAAAATTGGTTTTGCTTAATTTTCATAATTGTATTTATTCATTTATCAATAGCTCCACTGTTATGCATTACTATCACTACAAAACCACTCCACACGTCAAACAGTCTCCTCCTGGTCATCCTACAACAGCTGTTTTGGATAAAATTGGTTTAATTTTTATGGATATTCTTTTAAAATTATGAATCAATCGCTCCACTGTTATGCATTATTATCACTTCAAAACCACTCCACACAGTAACAGTCTCCTCCTCATCATACTACAACAGCTGTTTGGAAAGAAAATAGGTTTTGCATAATTTTAATGATTATAATTTTGAAATATGAATCAATGGCTCCACTGTTATGCATTAGTATGACTCAAAAATCACTACACACATCAACAGTCTTCTTATTGTCATACTACAACTGCTTTTTTGAAGAAAAGAGGTTTTGCTTAATTTTCATCAATGTGTTTATAAATATGAATCAATAGCTCCACTGTTATGCAATATTATCATTCCAAAATCACTCCACATATCAACAGTGTCCCTATTGTCATACTACAACTGCTGTTTTGGAGAAAATTGGTTGTGCTTAATTTTCATGAATTTCATGAAAAACTGGTTTTGCTTAATTGTCATGAATGTGTTTGGAAATATCAATCAATAGCTCCACTATTATGCATTATAATCAATCCAAAATAACTGCTGTTTTGGAGAAAATACTTGTTGCTTATTTTTCATGAATTATTTAAGCAAAACAGGTTTTGCTTAACCCTTTAGGCGCCAGGGTTTTTTCAAGAAAATATAAATTTTGATACCAAGATTTCAAAAGGCCATAACTTGAAAGTGGTTTGAGATAAAGGTATACTGTCAACGACAAAGTTGTTCAGTATGACTCAAAGTTTTTTTAATCTAATTTGCATATGATGACGTCACAAGGTGGCGGCTATAATGGAAAATGGAAACCTCAACTTGGAGGTTTCAAAAGGCTATGACTTGAAAGTAGTTTGAGATAAGTGAATACATTCAACATTCAATGTGAAATATCTTTAGTATGAAACAAAATTTGGGATAGAAATACATTTACTGATCCAACTTGTATAATTAGTTGGCGCGTTGACCACACTGATGCTCAGAACCGCATCTAAAATGCAGTTGTACTATTTCCTGGATCTGTGTGGAAGCAGGCATGTTTTCATCCGTGGTTTCCACCCATATTTGCGGTGTTATGAGCCCCCCTGCCACCTCGAACATGTCCCCATCTTGGCGTTTGCAGAATGCTTCCACCCCGGCCAGGTTGAGGTGAAGCATCCGCTATAGAGTGTGCTGATTGTGGACTTTGTGCACGGACGCGCAGTCACTACTAACGTCAGTTTTTGCTTCACTAGACAGACTGCATGTCATTCCTCTAAGGAATCGGAGTCATCTAATACCTGAATAAATACTTTGTCGACAGTAAACCGACCTCTTGGTATCGTGAGTAACTAAAAAAACACTATTTCGCTCTGCTCTGCTGTCGCTCCGCTCAGCCCTTCTATCACTGATTAGCAGCGTCTAAGCAGAGCTGCGTCACTGGTTGGGAGGGGGTTTTACAAACTCGTTTTTCTCTAAAACTTTTAATAAAAACATGCCCATAAATGATGATTATATTACAGGAACACATGTCCGCTATCACCTGGTGAAAAGTAAAAACAAGATTCGGCCCCACATTTATAGCTACAGCCTGTTTTAACCAGCTATGCTGCTAGTCGTAATTCTGCGACTTTGGCGCTTAAAGGGTTAATTTTCATGAATGTGTTTGGAAATATTCATTAATAGCTCACTGTTATGCATTATAATCACTCCAAAATCACTCCACAAGTCAACCGTCTCCTTATTGTCATACTACAACTGCTGTTTTGAAGACAATTGGTTTTGCTTAATTTTCATGATAATTTTATTTATTAATTTAGCAATAGCTCCACTGGTATGCATTATTATGACTCCAAAATAACTCCACACATCAACAGTGTCCCTATTGTCACACTACAACTGCTGTTTTGGAGAAAATTGGTTGTGCTTAATTTTCATGAATTTTTAAAGCAAAACAGTTTTTCAAAAAACTGGACAAGGTCATCAAGAAGTCCAGCTCAGTCCTGGGCTGCCCTCTGGACTCAGTGCAGGTGGTTGGTGACAGACAAGTCCTGGCAAAGCTATGCTTGACCATGAGTCACACCCCCTGCAGGACATACTGTCCGCTCTGGAGAAAATCTTCAGCAATAGGCTGATTCATCCTTGGTGTGTGAAATATAGATTCCTCAGGTCCTTCCTTTCTGCTGCCGTCAGACTCTTCAATACAGCTGTTGTAGTATGACCAGGAGAGAGACAGTTGATGTGTGGAGTGATTTTGGAGTGATAATAATGCATAAAAGCGGAGTTATTGAAATATATATATATATTATTATAATGAAAATTAAGCACAACCAATTTTCTCAAAAAAGCAGTAGTAGTATGACAATAGGGAGACTGTTGATGTGTGGAGTGATTTTGGATTGATTATAATGCATAATAGTGGAGCTATTGATTGATATTTCCGAACACATTCCTGACTATTAAGCCAAATCTGTTTAGTTTAAAAAATTCATGAAAATGAAGCACAACTAATTTTCTACAAAATAGCAGTTGTAGTACGACAATATGGACACTGTTGATGTGTGCAGTGATTTTGGAGTGATTATAATGCATAATAGTGGAGCTATTGATTGATATTTACAAACATATTCATGACCATTAAGCAAAACCTGTTTTGCTTAAAAAAAGCATGAAAATTAAGCACAACCAATTTTATCAAAAACAGCAGTTGTAGTATGACAATAGAGACACTGTTGACGTGTGGAGTGATTTTGGAGTCATACTAATGCATAACAGTGGAGCTATTGATTAATATTTGCAATAGAAATTCATGAAAATTAACTAAAGCCAGTTTTCTACAAAACTACTGTTGTAGTATGACCCAGAGGAGACTTTTGGCAAGTTGAGTGACTTTTGAGTCATAATAATGCATAACAGTGGAGCTATTGATAAATTAATAAATAGAATTATCATGAAAATGAAGCAAAACCAATTTTCTTCAAAACAGCAGTTGTAGTATGACAATAAGGAGACTGTTGATGTGTGGAGTGACTTTTGAGTGACTTTTTGAGTGACTTTTTGAGTGACTTTTTGACTTTTGAGTGACTTTTGAGTCATAATAATGCATAACAGTGGAGCTGTTGATTAATATTCACAATAGAAATTCATAAAAATTACCTAAAGACAGTTTTCTACAAAACTACTGTTGTAGTATGACCCAGAGGAGACTGTTGGCAAGTGGAGTGATTTTGGAGTCCTAATCATGCATAACAGTGGCGCTATTGATAATTATTTTCAACATAAAATCATGAAAATTAAGCAAAACCTATTTTCTCCAAAACTGCTGTTGTAGTATGACCAGGGGGAGACTTTGGATGTGTGGAGTGATTTTGGAGTCATAATAATGTATAAGTCATAATAATGCATAACAGTGGAGCTATTGATTAATATATATATATATATATATATATATTATGGCATGCCGTTCAGGAAATTAATCCTTTGAATATATATAAAGAAACTTTGAATATTTGGAATGAAACTTGACCAATGTCAGACTTCACTGCAGTGTCTGTGCTGTTATGTAACGTATGGATGCTACAGCAAAAAGTGAATGACGATGAGTTAGTCCGATTACAATCTCGATACAGCAATATTAAACTGAGGACATCAGTAACACACTGGCGAAAGCGTGTACGGCCCAAAATCACCCTGATAGCCTGCCCAATACAGTTCAACTGACAAGGAAGTTCGCTCCATTTTTAATCGTGGCAGATCTACTACAATAGGCAGCTGTTTATCAGGCCAACCTCAGCATGTCTTCAGCCTCACAGGAGAGCCCCACAACACCCCGTGTACAATCTCCACCCATTAACTTGATATCGTTTTCAGGTGATTTAATAAAGGTGAAACACAGTGAATGGCCGTGCGTAGTGGCACTGCGCTCTGACGCGGCACTTCTCCGGGGCACTCCAGAGAAGTGGAGGACATGCTCAGGTTGGCCCGATAGGCAGCTGCCTGGGCTGTTGTTGGTCTGCCACGGTTAAAAATTGAGCGAACTTCTTTGTCAGAAGAACAGGCAGGGTATTGGGCAGGGATATCGGGAGGATTTTGACAGGCATTCGCCAGTGTATTTATAATTTGCTCATTATTTAAAATTGCTGCAAGTAGATTGCGGGCAGCCTGACTCATTGTCTCTTTACACACTGTTGCACACAAGATGGCCGCAGGCACTGCCGCGACGTCTGTCGTCAGTCAAGTTTCATTCCATATATTTAAGGTTTCTTTATATATATAATCAAGGTTTCTGTATATATATTCAAGCTTTCTTTATATATATATTCAAGTTTTCTTTACATATATATTCAAGTTTTCTGTATATATATTCAAGGTTTCTGTATATATATATTCAAGTTTTCTGTATATATATTCAAAGGATTCATTTCCTGAACGGCATGCCATAATATATAAATATATAGTTATGATATATAGTTATAGTTAATATATATTAAGTTATTGTTTAATTTATTCACACACAAAAAAACATGAAAATAAAGCCAAGCCTCTTTACTCCAAAACAGCAGTTGTAGTATGACCAGGAGGAGACTGTTGGTGTATGGAGTGATTTTGGAGGGATAATAATGCATAACAGTGGAGCTACTAGGACACTAGGGACACTAGGGACACTGTTGATGTGTGGAGTGATTTTGGATTGATTATAATGCATAAAAGTGGAGCTATTGATTGATATTTCCAAACACATTCATGACCATTAAGCAAAACCTGCTTTGCTTTAAAAAATCATGAAATATAAGCAAAAACTATTTTTTCCAAAACAGCAGTTGTAGTATAACCAGGAGGAGACTGTTGATGTGTGGAGTGATTTTGGAGTGATAATATTGCATAACAGTGGAGCTATTGATGAATATTTCCAAACACATTCATGAAAATTAAGCAAAAACGATTTCCTCCAAAACAGCAGTTGTAGTGTGACAACAAGGAGACTGTTGTGGTGTGGAGTGATTTTGGAGTGATTATAATGCATAACAGTGGAGCTATTGAAATATATATATATATTTGTTTAATCATGAAAATTAAGACAAACCTATTTTGTCCAAAACAGCTGTTGTAGTATGATCAGGAGGATACAGTTGATGTGTGGAGTGATTTTGGAGTGAAAATAATGCATAACAGTGGAGATATTGATTCATATTTCCAAACCCATCCATGAAAATGAAGCAAAACCTGTTTTGTTAAAAAAATCCAAAAAATTAAGCAAAAACTATTTTCTCCAAAACAGCTGTTGTAGTGTGACAACAAGGAGACTGTTGTGGTGTGGAGTGATTTTGGAGTGATTATAATGCATAACAGTGGAGCTATTGAAATATATATATATTTTTTTTTAATCATGAAAATTAAGGCAAACCTATTTTGTCCAAAACAGCTGTTGTAGTATGATCAGGAGGATACAGTTGATGTGTGGAGTGATTTTGGAGTGAAAATAATGCATAACAGTGGAGATATTGATTCATATTTCCAAACCCATCCATGAAAATGAAGCAAAACCTGTTTTGTTAAAAAAATCCAAAAAATTAAGCAAAAACTATTTTCTCCAAAACAGCTGTTGTACATTTTACATTCACATTTATTCATTTAGCAGACGCTTTTATCCAAAGCGACTTACAAGAGAGAGCTTTTACAAAGAGCAGCAGTCATTGAGCATAGCAACGTGGTACACCCCGAACACAGTCGGTTTTTTAGATTGTGAATCATACATCATGAGAACTAATAAGTGCCAAGGGAAGAACTATAAATGCATAACACAACGATTGTGAACATAAAACAAGAGATACAACAAACAACACTGGCAAGTCACCATATGGGGACCAACAGATTGTTCTAAAGCACATTAGATTATGTGAAGTGCCATACTGTTCCTAAGTGCCATTACATTCTCTAAATAGGTGAGTTTTAAGCCTTCTTTTGAAGGTGAGAAGGCAGTCTGTGCTTCTGATGGAGGTGGGGAGTTGATTCCACCATTGGGGAGCCAGGCAGTGGAAGAGTTTGTGTTGCGCTCGGGTGCTCTTGAGGGGGGGGGGGGTACCACTAGACGGTTGTCAGCAGATGACCGTAGGTGATGGCTGGGGGTATAGGGCTGGAGGAGAGAGTTGATATAGGTCGGGGCAGTCCCGTTTACAGCCCGGAAGGTCAGCACCAGGGTCTTGAATCTGATGCGGGCCATGACGGGAAGCCAGTGGAGGGCGATGAGGAGTGGGGTGACATGACAGCGTCTGGGTAGGTTGAAAACCAAACGAGCGGCTGCATTCTGTATCCTCTGAAGGGGACGGATTGCATTTGCAGGAAGGCCGGCTAGTAGGGTGTTACAGTAATCCAGCTTTGTGAGGACAAGGGCTTGGACTAGCAGTTGGGTGGAATGTTGGGAGAGGTATTTTCTGATTTTCCTAATGTTGTAGAGGGTGAATCTACATGACCGAGAGACTGCGGCAATGTGAGCTGTGAGGGAGAGCTCGTCGTCCAAGGTGACCCCCAGGTTCCTAGCAGAGGATGAAGGGGTCACTGTTGCAGATCCCATAGTGATGGAGAGATTGTGGGTGATTGAGGGTTTGGCAGGGATGATGAGGAGTTCTGTTTTGGTGAGGTTCAGCTGGAGGTGATGTCTGGTCATCCAGGCTGAGATGTCAGAGAGGCAGGCCTCGATTCTGTAGACGATTCTGTTGTAGCATGACCAGGAGGAGACTGTTGATGTGTGGAGTGATTTTGGTGTCTACATACAGTATAACAATGGAGTTACTGATTTTTGTTTGCAGCTTCTCTCTTGGAAGAGAACTTTGCAGACGCTCCCTGTGTATTTGTCTGGCCGCTGGCTGCTCGTAGAGATCAAAATTATGCATTTAGCGCGGAATATTGCTTGCTCCGTTACAAAACATTTTTTTGGTTCTTGTAGCCCGTAGTACATGCTATTATGATGTGAAAGAGGCATCATTTGTGTTTGAACAATGTTTCGTCTCTTACTTATTGATCGCGGAAGTGCGAATCTGTGAATATCTTTCCAACTTTACCTAAGTGGACTGGAATTTGACACCCCTGCAAAATCTTTGCGGTGTTGGCAGCTTGGCTATCTCACATATCATGTTTGTGAGTTCAGAAAGACACATTTTCAACTTTGTGACGATACCCAGCTAATGCAAGGAGAGTTTACAAACATGTTTTATAACGTTACATACAAACAAATGCAAACTGTTACTTTACGCTTTGCACTATACATTTAATAATCCCTGATAATTTACGGTGTTGATGCTAACCGAGTTTATCTAATTTAGCTTCAAAACAACAACCCAAACCGACCGTAATTTTCATAATGAATGACTTCTATAACGACATTATTTTACAACACTTATATTGACAGGAAACCATGCATTTACTTTCTGTGGATAAAAATCAGCAACTCACCACCACTCGGAACAGATGTGGACGCGCTGGTCTCTCTCGATTGAAAAAAACAGGTGAAATTCAGATTTAAATGTCCTCACTTCACCCCACAAATCTTAAATGTGCTTACCAATTATTTCATTAGCTTTACTTCACAGGTGAAAAGGATAAGTCTTCAAAAATGTATGTTCTCTTTAAAAAAATATATCGTAACATTAAAACAAAAGGCTGCTCACTTAACCACCAGCTCAACGTATCTCATTCTCTCATATCACTCATCAAAAGGAGTTCAGTCAAGACTCTCACGTGATTGATCTGATAATATTTGAGATTTATAGATACCATGACATGGAAATGTTTGACTTTGGCGGAGTGAAATGTCCAAAAGGGATATATGACATGAGGCATGGAGCAATTGAGATGTAATCCCTCTGATAGACAAAACAGACAGAACAGACAGACAGACAACAGCGGGAGAAAGGGGATGGTTGTGGGCGGAGGCAGCACTGATCATTAGACAGTCGGGGATGAGCGTTAGAATATCTTCCCGGACGAGGCCTAATGGGCTTGCGCTAGCTGAGTTGAGATGAGGTGTGCTCATGAGCGATTACTCGTGTGACCTGAGTGCATGTGCTGCTATGCATGTGTGGGAATGAGTGATGACGTGTACTGAGGTGCGTGAATGAGTGATGATGTATACTGAGATGTGTGAATGAGTGATGATGTACAGTAATCCCTCGCTATATCACGGTTCAGTTTTCACGGTTTCGCTACTTCACGTTTTTTTTTATCGTGCATTGTGTTCTGCATTCTGATTGGCTGAATAGTGGAGGGCGATGGGTGGAGGGTAGAGGGTGAATCTACATGACTGAGAGACTGTGGCAATGTGAGCTGTGAGGGAGAGCTCGTCGTCCAAGGTCTCGTCCAACGTCTCAAGGCCTCGTCCGGGAAGATATTCTAGCGCTCATCCCTGACTGTCTAATGATCAGTGCTGCTGCCGCCCACAACCATCCCCTTTCTCCCGCTGTTGTCTGTCTGTCTCTACCTGTGCGTCAATAACGTTGCGGTTTACTGTAATAATGTATGCACTGTACACGTGCAAAACAGAATAAAATACACGTAAATGTCTCTTGTACAAGCAAATTATCTTCACCAATAATGTCGACAAAACGTTCTGCACCGACAAAGACACCTGCGGTCGGGCCCAAAAGGCAGAGGAAGATGTTAACAGTCGCAGAAAAAGTTAAACTTCTGGACATGCTAAATGAGGGTAAAAGCTGTGCGGCTGTAGGTCGGCATTACGGAATGCATGAATCTTTAATTTAAATTTAATTGTACAGTATAATAATTGTAAAAAAATAAAGGTTTCTACTTCATGGATTTCACTTATCACAGGTGCTTTTTGGAATGTAACCCCCGTGAAAAACGAGGGATTACTGTATACATGGTCAGCAATAACTAAATTCCACCGTTACGGCCCCTGCTCGCTGCCTTTTTTTGCACTTAATTGTGATCCTGCTGAGTATGCAAATTCAGGTGTATGATTCCCTGTCATGGATTGTTCCTTTCTGGAGCTGAGACCGCCTAACCTATCAGAAGACGGCAATCAACCCTAGCTTTACTTTAAATAGTTTGTGTGTCCACAGTTCAGGGCGGCTGTAATCCAGTGATCAGTTCGCCTAATTAGTATTGGTCACATACCACTTGGGTTGACCTAGAGTTTTGATATTTGCTATATTTGGACTTTTTGTACTTTATTTTCTTTAATGCCATGTTGCAAATTGTTTATTTCCTAGCCTTTGTACAGGCTACATTTTTATGTTAAATTTCCTTGTGCAAGTGCACTCATTTTTACTAGTTAATTAAATGCTTTCATTTAACCAGAACCTGTCCAGTTGTCGCGTCCAGTTAAACATACGCTACTTCTATCCAAAACGAGCCGGGCTGTAACAACCCTTTAGTGACTCACTTTATCACTGTGTGCTTTAGAACCCAGCTGTAACTCAGCATAGGCATTTGTCAGTAATAGCTGAGGAGATTCAGACAACATGGATAACAATATTTGATTCTGATAATTTTGTATTTTCAACCACTGACACTGACGAAATGATCAGGGTATAATTTTAATGGTAGGTTTATTTGAACAGTGAGAGACAGATTAACAAAACAAAATCCAGAAAAACACATCAAAATCATTACGGATCTATTTGCATTTTAATGAGCAAAATAACAATTTGAACCCCAGGTAACAAAGAGAGATTAGGAGCACTCCCTTTGAGTGTGCTGCTATTCTCAGTTTGTTACTTGAATAAAACACACATGTCCACAGAAGCAATCAATCAGATTCCAAACCCTCCACCATGGCCAAGACCACAGAGCTGTCCAAGGATGTCAGGGACAAGACTGTACACACACACAAGACTGGGGGGCAACAAGATCATTGCCAACAGCTTGGTGAGAAGATGACAACTGTTGGTGCGATTATTTGCAAATGGAAGAAACAAAGAAACAAATCTCCCTCGATCTGGGGCGTTGAATCCCATAGAAAATCTGTGGAGGGAGATGAATGTTAAAATTTTCAAACGTCAGCCTGGAAACCTTAATGAATATCTGCAAAGATATTCTATAAATCCCTCCGAGAGGTGCAAACCTGATGGTCGACTACAACAAACGTTTGACCCTGTGAATGACAACAAGAGTTTTGCCACCAAGTCAGGCATTAAAAAGTTGTTTCACTCATTAAAATGCAAATCAACTAATAATAATGACCAATTTGACATGTTCTTCTGGATTTTTTTCTTGTTATTCTGTCTCTCACATGTACATTTTACAATATTTTGCAATTTTGAGAAGAATTCCACCATAGCTGCTTGAAACTATATTTACATTCTGTTATCACACTTTGCATTTCAAATCAAGAACGTGGCATATCAGGACACACTTTATGATTACACTCAAAATAAGAATAATTTACCTATATTAACTTTTCTGAAAACAAACTAAATATTTACTGTAAAGATGTGCTGAAAACAATATATTTTGGCATTTTCAGCTAGTTTTTAAATGGACAAAGCGAAGACGATAAAAAAGGAACACGTTCAAAACTAGGATATATGAAAACGTAGCACCTTGTATCAGTCAATATGTTTCTTAGACTGGTGTATAGTGGATAAGAAGCTGTGATATTGAGAGGGTTATGTGATAGGAGACATCTAATCAACACCAGTTTAAAAATGTATTGAACGTATCTGCTCCTTAGAACCATTTCCTCAGCAAAGGGAAGACAAGTGCAAACATGTCACATACAGTAGATGAAAACAAATCAGTAATCAGGTGAATGGGATATAACTTGATAGGAACACCGCCAAACATTGCCAAACATGCCAAATGTAAACTCACCAAATATAAATACTATACATATCTGCAGCTAAGAATACACTTAAACAAGATTTGATGTTTGATCAAAGTAAAAATATGTAAGACATTGAGATTTAGAAATGGAAACTTTGTGAGAGGTGGGGATAATAATCGAGCTGCCACATCTCCATAACTAGAAATCGTACACCAGAAAAACATCAGTGACGACAAATGAAGAACAGTGATGCCCATGCATCATAACAGATCCATTGACATGACAGACATTTCCCCCTGGACAAACAAGGGCAAACTTTCACTGACCAGAGATAACAGCAACAAGATGTGTAATTGACTGCAATGCTTCCAAGTGGCTGCACAGTGGACAGCAACAATACTAGAAACTGTGATGCTATGCCTATTGACATATATGGTGAAACACACAAGGCCCTTTGAGACCACTCCACTAGTTGATGCACTAAAACAACAGTTGTGATTTTTTTGGCCAGTGCAAAATAGAGTTAATGTTAGCTTAGCATAAATAGGCAGATGTCTTATCTTCCCATACAAAAAAAGACATAGGGAATAGTCAGCTGTGTGACGTATTTGACTTTGAAGGGGTGGTGAGATGAATACGTACATTTGTTTAATCCATTGACATAGCTTTGTTTAAGATGATGGTGTCAAGTCTCAAGCCATAATTGTTAGTGTCAATCCGATACATTCTACTACTTTATGGGGTAGGCTACATTCAGCTTTGCTATGCAGTTGTATTTTTCCTCAGCGAGATGCACTTCTGAAACCACTAGGTGAGGCTGTGTACTGCTGTTTACGGTTTATTAAATCATCTTAAATCCTGTCCCTTGTGCACTAGTTCAGTTTTTATTGCATGAATTACAAAGGAAAGTACTGCTGTAAGACATACTGTGGGAACTTGTTTGTCCATGCTTATGCAATGTTTTTTGAAAGTATGGAGAGGGTGAAAATGTGAAGACTTTCCATCAATAAATAAAATGTGTTTAGTGAATAGTATGGCTATACATACTAGCAGGATTTTAACTGAATTTATTTTCTTTAGGCGGAAGAGGTAAATTTGATATAAATATGAAATATATTAAATATTTGAAGGGCATAAAATCTCAAATAAAACCAAAAGGAAAGTGCCAGCCATTATCATGATTGTTCAGTTACAAAACACATTGCATTTAAGATGAAAATGAGCCTGTATGGCTAAATCTGGCACATTTACATGTTGAATTCTGTGCTCATGTCAATTAATGTACGTTGTCCCATTAAATAATAATAACATATTGTTCTGTAATATAAAAAAGAAAGTACTGGTACAGGATTAACTGTTGTTTTAAACATTTTGAGTGAATATTGGGGCCACATAAAAAGGTGCACACAATCCACACATTGTTCAAGCAATCAACCAAGCCATTCTTGTTATAACCTGTCCTCAATGTTTGTCCTTAACTCTACTCTATGTATTGATGGCCTTAAAGTGAGCACTGGTAGGAAGAAAATAATTCTTATCTGTAATGGAAGGAAATTCCTCGCTGAAGGAGAAGAAAACCTGACAGACAGCAGTTTTCAGCATTCCCAAGGTTGTCTAGTTTTTCCACATCTAGCCCCTGTAGGTTTTCGTCAGGTTCTCATGCTGTCCTCAGCGGCAAAGTACCTAGCATTAGCAAAGGTACACCTTAGTACTGTGACTTTAAAACACAGCCAGCATAACAAAAACTCTACTGTCATAGTGGTAAGACGTAGAAATATATTTATAATCAATGGGGGCCGAAATACGACAATGTTGAGGGTTGCATTCCTATTGTTCTTATAGCTGAAATGGTTGGGCTGCTATTATACACTACCATATAGTATTTTCAGCACCAAGTAAAATGTTTCCGCCCCAGCAAGTAACATGTCATACCACCATTCTTCATTTTAAGCAACACCACCCTTTTCCCCTAAGCTTCAAACATAAACTGAGAGAAAAATATTGTCGACAACAGTTCTCTTTCACACATTTACGCAAGCATATACACCCAACACGCAGACTGTATATAAATTTTCTACAAAAGGATGACGAGGAGAGTGACGGAAGACATGGTTTCCCTGACGTCACATCATTCCTGATGTGAGAGGAGAGGCATGGAGGGGCGGAGACAGTGGTTTATCCATTGAGCTCCACCAACTGAGTGACGTCCATAAGGTCCCATTCAAACTCTCCAAACCAATCATCTAAGGCCACAATGTTCATCAAGAAAGAAAAGTGTAAACACTGCAAAAAGAGTACAAAGACAGACATTAACTCAGCTTGCCTCCAATTTCCTGTTGGTAACATGGTGGTTGCCTGCAGAGGAGAAAGCTCCCACCTCAGGGTGTAAGGCACTCTAGTAGCTGCTTTTAGTGTCCTCTTTAGGAGTTGATCCACTGTTGATCTCATCTTCTCTTTCATCCTCCTCCTCTTCTTCAGTCCAGCCGCCCAGGCGGGGAGGAGTGGACATGGACAAGCTCACAGCCTGAGTACCTGTATGGACACAGGAAGATCAACAAAGTTCGATTACCTCCACTGAATCACTCCAATCTGTCCAACTGGTGTGACAAAACTCTGAAGTTGACACTTGCTCGTTGAACCCTGAGTCTTGACAAGGAAGAGTGGTAGAAACATACCAGTGGTAGTGTTTCGATAGACTGGTAGTGTTTAGGTAGAAGCATACCAGTAGTAGTGTTTAGATCCCTCATGGGGACGGGATTCTGCCACTGTCCAGATGCCCTCTGAGGCAGGGCGCTCTGCTGGTGGACCTGCACAGGACACAGACACAATCACAAGGATAGTTTTGTTTTATTTGTCCAATACGGTAACAGGCTCCTTTCAGGCGGAAGAGTGGGTTCTATCTGGGAAGTCGGTTACCTCATGCATGTAGATGGCGTGAAGGCTCATCTCGGCAGAGGCGAACTCTGAAAGCAGTGGGGTGCTGTGGACACGGGAGTCGCTGGCAGATATGCTGAGAGGAGAGAAGTTTACTAATTTGTGTTCAGCTCTATTTTTGTTTAAGGTCTATAGACAAGCAGCATGCATTGGAGCGGCAACTGGCTTGTTAAACGATAGGCAGAAAGGCAGTTGAAGGAGGTTGCCTCTATAAAAACTTTAGCATTAACATTTGTTATATTCCACAGAGCATGTTGAGAGGCTCCAAAATAGAACTATTCAGACCACCATACATCTAAAGATGTATTTGTGAATGACTGCTGCGACCACGGCTTAACCTTCCCCGTCCCCACACCTGATCCCCCCCAAATAAGTGTGTGGCCTACCTGTCAACAAAGGTGCGATTGCTGCGGTACATGGGGCCGACCGGGTGGGTGGAGGCCAAGTGGACGTGCGAGCGGCTGTGGCCTGCATGAGGTATCTGGGAGGTAGACAGTGAGGCCAGAATGCTGGCGGCGGCTGAGGCAGCTATGCTGGGGGGTAGGAAGCGATGGTCTCGTCCTGGCAGACTCGATGCTGTCAGAACAGGGTGAGCCAGCACACTGGCCAGGAGGTTGTCAGGCTGGACACGGAGTAGAGGCCAACAGATCAGGAGTGTGGGAATAGCGGGGTGGCACCAGTTACTACGAAATCCGTTCCAATTGACTTAACCAATCTAACCATGAATACAGATAACATGACTTGATACCAAACATTCTTCAGTAGGACTGAAAATATATTTGAAGAATCTGCTAAATTAATGAAATGTCAAATGTGTAAATGTCCTTGAGCAATACTAAGAGAACATTATTCGGTAACCCTTTCTTTCACAGTCCTAGTCCAATAACTAGGAATTGATATGGTAAATAACGGGTACTTTTTGTGTATGAAAACAAAAATTTTATTACATGGAAATGTACAAATATAACAATTTTAATAACACTGGTTGTGGTAACTAAAGGAGAGTGGCCAAAAAAAGTATTTAGTCAGCTACCAATAGCTACAATTTCGTCATAGGTACACTTCAACTATGAGAGACAGAATGAGAAATAAAATCCAGAAAATCACATTGTCTTGGTTATGGTGGAAAATATGTATTTGGTCAGTAACAAAAGTTCATCTTAATACTTTGTAACATACCCTTTGTTGGCAACGAGAGAGGTCCAACGTTTTATCTAAATTGCCACAAGGTTGTTACACACTTTTGCTGATACATTGGCCCATTCCTCCATGCAGATCTCCTCCAGAACAGTGATGTTTTGGGGTTGTCACTGGGCAACACAGATGATCAACTCCCTCCGTTGAGCCATCTGAGCCATCTTATGAAGCCACTCCTTAGTTTCCCGGGCGGTGTGTTTGAGGTCATTGATCCAAGATGGCGCCGTGCATGGCAGCCTCGGCAGGATTGTGCATGATTGTTTGTTTCGTTTTGTTTATAAATTCTGTATTGTGCCGAGATCCGCAGATTTCTCTAATATGAGAAGAACTCCTAAGAGGAACTATTCCTGCTAACTTGAACCCAACTTTTCTGCTCCCGGAGGCAGAACTTGAGGATATCCTGATCAACACTACACTCGGTATTTTCTGTGCCCTGAAACAGCGACACCGAAGCCGAAGAAGAGGGAGACATGCAGGCTCACTTGTCCGACTCAGCAGACGAGGAAGCCGGCCAGCGCTGCCGAGTCTCTTGAGAATTTGGCTGTCTTTATCTACTTAGTAGCAGTGGTATTTACCCAATAACACATTATAATTTACCACATATCTCCTGTGGTTACCAACTTACAACCAGTGTTATTAAAATGGTTATATTTGTACGTCTCCAGCTATTTACAAAGTTTTGTTTTCTGTCTTTACCTAATTATTACCAGTAAAAATTACCCAACAATAACCAACATGTTAGCATGTATTTAATGGGTAAATACGTATCTCCGTATTTACCACCTTGGTATCAAAAGGAAATCACCTATTAATACACACAAAGTACCCTTTATTTACCATGTAGATTCCTAGTTATTAAGGTACTGTAAAAGGAAAAGGTTACCCAACATTCTGGCAGACAGGTTCTCATGTGTATAAATAAGAGTGTGTGTCCTGTACCCGTGTGTGTCACTGCCCGAAGCAGCATGTGTGTAGCGTTGGTGTAGACTTACAGCAGAGGCCGAGTCATTGGAGAACAGGGAGGAGCACAGGGGGGCCTCAGAGAGCAGCAGCTGAGCTGGGGGCCCTGTCTTGGCATCATGGTGCACCTTCTCCTTCAAGTGGCTGATGAAGACGGAGCTCTCCTGGGGGGGCTGCCAGCGAGGGTTCTTGATGGTGAAGTGCATGAGGGACAGTTCAGTCTTGCCGTTCTCTGCCTGTTGGTAGACCGAGGCCTCTGTTTGGCCCTCAGACATCCACTAGGGAAAATCAGAATCAGAATGGGGTTTATTCGCTATGCAAGATTAACAAACATAGAATTCACTGTGGCAGAAATTTGATTTGATTCGATTCAACTTTCAGGGTAACGAAATACAGTTAGCATCCAAGTGCAAAACAGTTATTACAACAGAATATAATTGTAATTGTATACTCAGAATATACACAGTATGAACAGTATAATCAGAATATACAGGGTATGTACAGATTAAAGTGATTTAAGACAAATGTACAGCAGTATAGTACAAGATGCTTCAGTATTCTGATATTGTGGTCTTGTGAGCTGAGCAAGAAACTTGGTCCTGGAAGCCAGCTCTAATTTTTCAAAAATGCTTCCACAGTCTGTCCTCTTGAGACAATGTCAGCGGGATTCAGAGTAGTGGGGATGTATCTCCACTGAGATGTTTGAGAGAGATCCAGAATTGCTGAAACCCTGTTTGCAATGAACGTCTTGAATCTTGTGGTCTCACTGTTCAAGTACTTAAGCACAGCTGTGCTATCGGTCCAAAAAATGGATTTGTGAAGCTCCGACTGAAGCTCCTTCCTCAGAAGCTTGTCCATTTTACTGCAACTGTAGCCGCTGTCAGTTCCATTCTTGGAATAGTTGGTAACTTTAAAGGAGCGACCCTTGTCTTTGCCAGGGTCAACGTGGATTGAGCTTCACCCGTTGAAAAGCACATCACTGGATACCCAATACTCTCTCCATAGGCAAGTTTAAGTCCAGATCTTGAAACCATTGCACGTTTTCCGCTTTGAGTTAAGCAACTTCCTGCTGTTGCTTGACCATTTTGTTAGCCAGAATTCTCCTTTTGCCAACATGCTTCTCAACTCAGCACACAGTGTGATGGCTGTAATTTCATCGGAAACCGACTTAAGACAGTCGTCCACGTAAAAGTTTTTCCTGACTGTTTTAGCTGTCTCTGCGAAGTCTGTTGCGCATTTCTAGAGTGCAAAGATGGTGACACTTGCATCTATGCACCAGCATCTTGTGTTCGACAAGATCCTGTTCATAGTTGCTGTCAGGCCACCATAGAAACTTCAGGAGATCTGTGTCTTCATTACTCACTCTGACTTGGCCTCCACGTCAGCCATAACCGCCACAGCCTCCTGGCGGAACCTCAAGAGGACCCCCACCAGCGAGCTTGTAAGGTCCGGACCCTGTAGGAGCTGCTGGTTCAACGATAATCCTTCTACTTTGTTGGATGTCTGACCCTGTGGTGAGGCAGATACCACGTTCGTCCCTCAGTAAGTTCACACTCATCACCTTCAAGCTTCACGGGGTAACTTTTCTTGAGCATGCCGTCCATGAATATTCCCCATAGAACTCTGTCCTTTGAGAACCTCTTCTTTAAGCTTGGCTACTGAGATTCTATTTGCAGTCATTCCTGTCTGTGTGTTTCCCTCCGCCATGTCACTTCCACCTCTGAGTGGTCCGTTCACTGTCCAGCCTAATATTGTCCTTATGGCATATGGTCCATTGTCCACGCTGTTGACCAATGGAAGCGGTTTCATAGCCTTGGGAACATTTGCTCCGATAAGCAATCCAACTTCTGCTTGGATAGTGGGGATTTTCACCTCCTTTAGGTGGGGTCAACTGACAACATCCTCTTGACGGGGAATGTTATCCTTAGCTACGGGAATGTCCCTTTGTGAATACAATACTGAAAGTTCAACAAACTGGTTACTGTCCAAACTGCTGATCTCCAGACCAGCCACAATGCGTGCGTTCACAACTGAGTCATGTCCCATAGTTCGCAATGAGATGCTTACATTGCGTCCATTCACGTTCCGTTGGTTATCAGTGACTCTGTAGCAAAAGTAGCTGAGCTACCTGGATCTAAGAAAGCGTAGGTTGTCACTGTCTTGGTTCCTTTTTGTGCTTTGACACACTGGAACCATCAAAAGAACACAGTCGTCTTTACCAGTCCCTGTGACTCCAAAAGTTTCAGCCATTTGTACGAGGGCACTTGAAAGAGATTGCTGATCACAACAGTCTTTTACTGTGTCTTCTCTTGTGTCTTTGAGGGTAATGTGCAGCGCTGTGGGATGTGGTCTGGAGCATTTTTCACATTGAAGCTTCTGTTTTCAGCTGTTGCTCATGTGACCGTGCTTTAAACAAGCGAAACACAAACCTTTGCTCCTCAAGAAACCAATCTTGTCTTTATGTGGCTTGCTCTTGAATTTCTTGCAAACTGTGAGACTGTGTTGCTCTCCATTACAATAAACACAAGGTTTGCTGAAACCATCCACTGAGACAGGTTGTGTCTTTACTGCTGTCTGTTTTTAATTTCCTGTCTTGGAGGGGCACAACAACTGTTGTGAACACTTTTCTTGATTTGAGTGTCTCTGAGTATTGTGGTTTCGGTTTCTGTTTCACTGGCTCTTTCGTGTTTATTGTGTTTCTTTTATGTTTTCGTAGAGTGGATGCAAAAGATACTTGATTACTTGATTATCAGTCATTATTTTAGAGCAGCCTTTTAGGAATAGTGCAAAGGATTGAAGAGATGCACCACCTTCTGGCTTGATTGTGGGCCAGTCCAAAGGTTCCTTTATGTACGCTTCTGCTATCTTGAAGTCATCACCAAAGAACTCCTTTAACATTTGTTTTGCTTTAGCGTATCCTGCTGAAGACTTCATGTAGATGGAGCTCTTAACCAACTTCAATCCCATGTTCAATGGCTTGAATAAAGGATTTGTATTCCAGTGGGTCTCCTTTAAATGTTGGGATGGTGAGATCAGGAAGCAGCGAAGCTTTGTGACTCCTCACAAGATACTCTGTGACGTTGGCTTGCTGAGAGATGGCTTGGCAAAGCCAAAGCCCATCGAGCACTGGTTCCTGTGGCTCTTTAATTTCAGTCTTTGGTGCAGACTCAGCCATGTAGTCTGCTGCTGGAGTCTTTTGTTTCACCTTGGCAGATGGTAAAGTGGATCTTGATGGTGGTTGAGGGGTGGGTTTTGTGTCTGTTTGGCCGTTATCATCAGATTTAAAATGGAATAAAGTTGAATCTAATCTGATTTAACTGTGCTATCTTCTTGTGCGTTTTCATGTTTTTGTAAAACCTCCATTTTAGCGTCAGACTCAGCCAGAGCATTTTCCATTGCATGCATTTATTGTCTAGCTTCAATACTTTGTTTAGCTTCAAAGTCTGCTTCTCTTTGCTTTTCTTGAGCCTCTGCATTTTTTCTCTGCATGCCAATCTGCTTCTTTTTGTTCTATGGCCAGTTTCCCTCGTAAAGCTGCAGTTTTTGCTCTTAATGATGATTGTTCCATTTCCGCCTTTAATCTGACTTAAGATGCTGATGAGCGTGAATTTACACTCGTGATGTAGCTTCGCTTTGACCGCCAGTGGTCACCTTTGTTGATGTAGACCTTCTGTCGGCAGGTGTAACCTGTCTGTCACACTCTTCAGCTCTACAGGCTTCAAAACCTCTTTCATCCAATCCTCACAAAAAAATCATCCATTGATTTATTCTTTGGTTCAAACCAGCTCCTTTGATCCCCCCTCAGTCATTAATTCCTGAAGGCCAGAATTAAGCTTGCAGAATTCCTGATGCAGCCACTGAAGTCAACACGGAGCTTATTTTTTTACAGTGTCAACATTTGCATTCTTTTCCATCAATTGTTTAATGTGATTTCTCAAGCTGGTTATCTGACTGAGCTTATACCTGCGTGCCTGGATCTGTCTGGATGTGTGTTCCTGTCTGGCCTTCTCTGTCATCTTTAATGACCGTTTTCCACTGTTTTGATCATCCGTAACAAGCCTTTATTTCCGTTATTCAGCGAACACCTATGCTCCTTTAAAATTTTTTACTCATATGCGTCGCCGAGTAGTTGGCGATTCGATGCCAGGCTGGTGAGCTCCCTTGTTTTGTCAGGTAGTCCCACGTTCCATAAATCCACAAGAGCTTGTTTTTTGACTAATAAAGGTTCCTTGTAGTTGAAGCCACGAGCTTGAAGCTCTCCTCCCTCTTTTTCCAATTTAAATACACAAACTCCACAGACTCCAAAGCAATTTACACTCTGGCATGATGAAAAATAAAAAAGATAAATCCACATAATGAATAAATAGTAAAGAGCTGAGTGAACGAGAGGTCAAAATACTTTGTGGCTCTACTCCATAACACCGACCTGACTGACCCCTTTACATCTATGCGCCCCGTCACTCGTCCACATTAAAGGTTCTATACGCAATTTTTTTTTACTCTTTTAAATCCCCACGTTGTAAGTAAACTGAATCAAATACTAAATTATTAACATGAACTGTTCACTTGTAAATGATAAAAATAATTCATTTTTATCACAAATATCAACAACCTTTTTAATATTATATCTGAACTTTTGAAATTTGTATCAACAAAAATAACATTTACGCTCCAATACTCTCGATTGAGTTGCTTGTATTTTTCTTTACGTCCTTTTGCACGACTGAAGAGTCGCTAATATTTTTCTGCCAAGTATGCTGTTGTATTTTTTACAATGTCAGCAAGCCTATCTTAGCGAAAAGCCTACTTTCGCTACGTACCTATAAACCTAGGCAATTTTTGGCTAGGTATAATAAAGACGTCTAAGTCTGCTGCACAAATGTGTTTCCCTTTATTTTGTTGAGATGTCTCATGAACTTACTTACTCGCGTCATGGAACCAAGCAGCTAAATATTTAGTTATCCAGCACTAGGTTTGTTTGCTAACTAGAATCTAGTCAGAGCTAGACTAGTGCTAGCTAGCTCATGGTAGCCTTTAAACTGACTGAGACCTAAAGGTGGGATTTTGCGTTGTTACTTACAGTGATCGATACCAGTGAACCATTTTGGACTGAGTGCTTTACCCCTAAATAATTGTCAACCTTATTTACATTTTTATTTAGCAGATGCTACTGTTTGAAATGCAAGTAGATTCTTCCAGTGACAACTTATTATACTAAACTTCAAAGAGATTATTTCTTGATAAATTAGTGTACAATACAAGTAGGCTAAATTCCTGAAAATATCTCTAGAAGGGAAAACTTAAGGCACGTTGAAGTCATAGAGGTTATAGGACCATTCGTACACCGGATTGTGTACAGGGGAAATGACAGGAAAATGAGAAGAAAACTGTCATTCTACTCTTTACTCTTTGTATTTTCAGTTCCAAATGAGCAGCAACAAATGCATGCTTCTACATATCTGTTATAATTATAAATGATAAACATGCATTTTGTATAAATATACAGAAATATCAGTTGTACAATTTACGTTTAAAAAAACGCATCCATCTGCAAGTGAGGAAGCACGCAAGCACACCACACAATTCCCCCCGAAATCGTACCTTCTCTAGTTTAAACTGCTAAACTGCTATGTAATTCTGTAAAAAGTCACATTGTAAAATAAGTTAAAATATGAGAACCACTTTCCACAAATATTTCCTTAACTTCAGCTGTTTCTAAAGGTCCGTCTTGCAAAAATGACTGGCTGAAAGATGATTGCTGGAACACAACTGGCTGGAAGTTACTCCCTACTTGCACTGAACTGTCTGTGTTGTTAAACAACAGTCAGAGGGCCTCATTAGCTTGTGCAACATATTAAAAGGGGGGGGACCCCCTTTATCTTTTCCAACAAATTATTTTTGCTATACCCGCTGTAAGAATATACCGTCTTAGGCAATGCAGGCATTACAAAGACTCACCATTGGGTTTCCATGACGGCGGATGTCCATCTGAGCGAATGAGCAGATGTCGCCTACGCCCACCACCTCCACGGTGAAATTCCGGAAGAAGTCGATGATCTCTAGGGACCTGTTCCTCAAGATGAAGATGAGGATGAAGGGGGTGACGATGGGACTGAGCAGCTCCTCCAGGATGAATACCTGAGGACAGGTAAACACACAACACTGGCAAATCATGACCAGGCAGGTGATAGTTGGAGTATAGCCCTGGCCATTTTCTGTGTGACATCCCCCCTTTCTGCCTGATTTTTCTGACTATCAAAAACAGTCCAAATTAAAATGAATATAAAATGAGTCGGGGTTCAACCTTCCCAGTGCCACAGAGAGAACAGTCCCACAGTTACAGCTTTGATATTCCACAACACACCCAGTTGGAGCACACTAAACTATAGAGATCCTGTGTGCTTGCATCACTTGCAGATTTATGTATTTTACTCTTTTTTTTTTACTTTACTCAGACACTCTTATCCAGACCGACTTACAGCAAGTACAGGGACATTCCCCGTGAGGCAAGTAGAGTGAAATGACTTGCCCAAGGACACAACATCATGTTGCCACAGCCGGGGTTTGAACCAGGTACTAGCCTGCCGCTCAGCCATATGACTCCTTGTCTTACCCACTGAATTCAGATTCAGATTCAGAATACTTTATTAATCCCCTTGGGGAAACTCTTTGGCAGGACAGTGCCCACCGAGGCAACACGACAAAGTACATTATCGGCGCACAAGCCTTCTGAAATTGGGAAAACACAAATAGATTTTCGAGGAGAAAAAAAGGATACATGCCAGAGCCTGTAACCAAAAAAAACACACACACACACACGTGCAAGGAAAGTGTTTCCTTCCTAGTGATATTTTTGGACATTAAGCCTACACATACTGCATTAATTCGCCATGAAATAACCCATTTGAAGCTAATTGTGGCAACATTGTTCAGAATAAATTTTTTTATTTTTGTTTTAATCAGAATCAATTTTTATCGCTATGCAAGATTTATAAACACAGAATTCACTTTGGCTTAAAGGAGCAAACATAGAACATACAGTACGTGTGACATAATAATAAAACAGTATACAAAAAATATAATGTAAAATACAATACAAATTAGATACGAATAACATAAAAGTACAACTAACATAAGTGGGCACTAGCTGTACAGATGGGGGGGAATAATTATAATGACAGAGTGCAGAGAAGGATGGGTATGTATAGTACGGTGGTGGTGGGGGGTGAAAACAGTAGTGCAAACAGTGGTGCAAAATCACAGTGGTAAGTTTTTAAGGTTGTGTATGCTAAAGTGGCAGAGTGCAGTGGGATTCTGGATGGGGGTTTGGGGGTGTTGGTGGATGTGGCAGTGTCATACTGGGTCCTTGGCCCTATTGAAGAGGGCAATGGCAGAAGGGTAGAAGCTGTTCCTGTGGCGAGAGGTTTTGGTCCTGATGGACCGCAGCCTCCTGCAAGAGGGGAGCAGCTGAAGCACAGTGTCCAGGGTGGGAGGAGTCGGCCACCATCTTCCTCACTCGCTTCAGGGACCTCGCGGTGTACAGGTCCTCGAGCGATGGCAGGTTGCAGCCTATCACCTTCTCAGCGGCACAGAGTCTGCTCTTGTCCTTTTACAGTGGCAGCAGCATACCAGACGGTGATGGAGGAGGTGAGGATGGACTTGATGATGGCAGTGTAGAATTGCACCATCGTTGGCTGAATTTCTTCAGCTGCCCTGGTTCTTGTTGGTATGCAGGAATCCTCACAGAAGCTGATGTATGATGTCACAGCCTCAGTGTGCTCATCCAGTCCATTTCTAGCAGCAGCAAACATTTCCTAGTCAGTGCACTCCAGGTTAGCTCTGAGTTCCTCCACAGTCTCGCTGGTCCACTGTTTTGATGTCCTCACTGCAGGTTTACAGAGTTTTAGTTTCTGCTTGTATGCAGGAATCAGGTGGATCATGGCGTGGTCGGAGTGACCCAGTGCAGTTGGGGAGACAGCATGGTAAGCTTTACTCGCTGTGGTGTAAAAATGGTCCAGATGGTTCTCTCTGGTGGGGCAGTTGATGAATTGTCTGTATTTGGGGAGTTCCTGGCTGGGGTTACCTTTGTTGAAGTCACCGAGGACGATGACTAGAGAGTCCAGGTGGGTTCGATCCACTTTCAGGATCTGGTCTGCTAACGTGCGCTGGGCTTCTTTGACCAGCGGGCCCGGTGGCAGGTAAGCACCAACCAGAATGAAGGATGTGAACTCCCGCGGCAAGTAGAATGGTTTGCAGTTTATGAAAAATGATTCCAGAAGTGTCTCACAATGTCTCATAATCACCGATACATCCACACACCAGCAGCGGTTGATATAAAATACAATCTTTTTTCCAGACAGGGCTGCGTCTCGGTCCGCTCTTAACACCTGAAATCCAGTCAGGTCGAGCAAAGCATCCACAATCTTGTCACATAGCCAAGTTTTGGTGAAGCACATAGCTGAGGAAAGAAGGAAGAGTTTGTCCATTTTATTGTGCAGTGAGCGCACGTTAGAGAAGAAGAGACTCGGTAGCACAGGCCAGTATCCGCCCCTCCTGAGTTGGACTAGCGAGCCGGCTCGTCTCCCCCTTTTCCGAGTGCTTTGGTAGCGCTGTTTCAAGGTTAAGACAGATATCCACAAGTTCTGTCTCCGGGAGCAGAAAAGTGGGGATCAAACTATCAGGAGTTGTTCCTCTGATGTTTAGGAGTTCTTCTTTTGATAAAGAAACCCGCGGATCTTGGATGAACACGAAACTTACAAACAAAACAGGACAAACTAGAGCGCTCAATCCTGTCGAGGCGGCCATGCGCGGGGCCGTCAGGGCCTGCAAGGCCTTCTCTGCTGGCCTAAACATTGTCAGAATATTCCCGTAATTTCCGGACTATAGAGCGCACCTAAATATAAGCCGCACCACCTAAAATTGAAACAAAATATATTTGGTTTACTTTTGTAAGGGTTCCTCTGACGATGATAACTGCCAATCCTGGGGAAGATTGGACACAATTTGTAGGAGTAGTAGTGAAAAAACATGTTTCCTAAATCTATGTTGTACAGAAAAATCTAAGTAGCAATATAAGTAGTAATCTATCTAGCCATCCTTATTAGGATTCCTCCGTCAGGAAGGAAACCTATTGTTATTGCAGGTATTATTATTATTATTATTATTCCCATTGTAACATGGGTTTGGATGGCAGCCCTTGGATCACAGCGGTAAAAAGTTGAGATTTTTGGCATGGTGAAACAATACAACATTATAAGATACCACACCCATTTTGGTTCCCTTGAGACCAAAGGGGGCGCTACAGGCCACGCCCCAATTTGACCAACCATTTGTGTCCTTTTTCAAAGTGATGTCCTTTGTAGTCCTTTTGTCCTAAAATTCTGAAATTCATTACAGATGCCTTATTTGTCACAATGAACAAAAAAGTCTCAACAACTTATAATGGCAAGTCCTTAGATTTTTCTGTACATCATAAATTCAGAAGACATGCTTTTTTGCCACTCCTCCTGCAATTTTTGTCCAATCTTCTTCATAAATGCCAGTTATCATCGTCAGAAGAACCCTCACAAAAGGTATCAATAAGATTTTTGATTTTCATAATTGTTTGTCAGCTAGAGTCAAGAGGGCGCTAAGGGCCACACCCCAATTCTTTCTGTTTCTAAGTGATGCCACTTGTATGTCTTTCGTCCTATAATCTTGAAATTCATTCCATGTACCTCATTCCTCACGACAAACAAAAAAGCCTCAACAACTTATAATGGCAAATCTTTACATTTTTCTGTACAATATACATTCCAGAAATATATATTTTTGATACTTTTCCTACAATGTTTGTCCGGTCTTCCCCATGTTTCTATGGCAACATCTTCAGACCAAGCCTCACAAACAATATCAAAAGATTTTTTATATTTCAAACCGTTTGTTCGCTACAGCCATTTAAAAGCGGCATTATTGCAACTAAACAGGACGTTAATCTTATAATATTATTAAAGTCAACAAATCTTTAAGATATCGATATCAAACTATATATGCACGAAGAACACAGTACAAAATGCAACCCAGTTTAACAGCTAAGTTCATAACTTCCAAAATGATGTAAATAATGGTCATCTAATTTAAGGCTAAGACTATTTTTCTGCTGTATACAAGTGGCAATCAAAAACTGATAGTCCGAATCAATCACAAGTTCATATGTAGACCCTTGACAGTTTGTTGTATACAAATCTGAGAAAAAGTTGAATGTAAGATGAACAGTTGATTAATGATGAATATTTGAAATGTGACTGCTTGGCTAAAGGCTAAGGCTGTCTTGCAAATCCTCTCTGTCATGCCAGACCCAGTGGCTCCAAAAAAACTCACACGCACAAGAGTCTGTTGACACAGTGGGCTGAGAACACCCCCACCTTCTGTTCATAATATGTATATTACTGTTCATAATATGTATATTTACTGTTCATAATATGTATATTCTGAGTATATCCATTTTATTATATTCTGTTGTTAATAACTGTTTCGCACTTCTGGTTGGATGCTAACTGTATTTCGTTGCCCTGGACTTGTACCTGTGTAATGACAATAAAGTTGAATCTAATCTAATCTAATCTAATCTTCACCCTGCTATTGGCTGCTGGATGGATCATGACACTGGTAGTTGTCTTGTATCTCAGTAAATCTTTGACATAGCCACACCAAACTTGGATGGTGCACTTTGAATTACACGACAATTACATTGTTCTTGTAAAGTGGAAGTATATGGCAGCCCTTGGACCAAATGAGTAAATGGCACAATGTTCATACTTCTTCACTAATTGAAAATATAGCCTTTTTTTCTCTTCATTCTTGTGTTCATATTGCCAATGTACTTTGCACCTTCTTTAAAACCACCTTATTTTGGGTATTTAACTATAATAAATGTTGTGTTTTCACTAAGTGAGCAACCCATTACCAGTTTACCTTGGCAACTTGTTACACTGCCATTTTACTTTGGATAATAGGTGGAGCCACAGACCATGCAAATATTTCTCATTCACATATTAAATCCTTTGTCCCTTGCAGCACAGGGGTCACTACAGTCTTGGATGTATTCACACCATTGCCTTGTTTTCCTTTCTTCATTCTTTTGTTCATTTGAATTACATATCAATTCCATAAACTGTTCCAGGAGGAATCCACCATCGAGAAGGCTGAGGTCATTTAATGTATGCAATAGGCTAGTGAGAATGTTTTACCATTCAGTGGTCTCCAGTGTCCTGCTCTTCGCCGTGGCCTGCTGGGGAGGCAACATCTGTGCCAGGGACGCTACCAGGCTGAAAAAAGCTGGTGAAGAAGGTGAGCTCTGCGGTGGGGACCGCGTTGGACAGCATGGAGGTGGTGGCTGACCAGAGGATGGGGAAAAAACTGGCGGCCATGTTGGCCAATCCCTCCCATCCATTGTACATTGATTTGACGGGGATGAGGAGCAAATTCAGCGACAGATTTGTCCTCCCCCGTCAGAGCACAAAGATATTTGGACAGTCATTTATTCCAGCTGCTCTCCGACTCCAACCAGGCCCTGCAGGCACAGGGAGACCTGGAGCTATAGTTATAGGCTAACTGACTTGGGACTTTTATCTGGACATGGCACATGATGCACTTTAGCAGAAAAAAAGAGACTATTTTAGCTGATTATTTTAGTGTATTATTAAGTGGATTATTTTAGTGGCATACTTATTGGGACCAGCAGTGTGTTTATATTTATGTATTGTTAACTCTGTTTTTCTAGTTTGTCTTCCTCTTTTTCTTAAACGTCACGAGCTGTTTGACAACTAATTTTCCCCAGAGGGGACAATAAAGGTTTCAATCAATTCAATCAATAAATTCTTTGTCCCTTACAGCACAAGGGGCACTACAGTCTTGGATGTATTCACACCAAACTTGCAGATTGCACTTTGAATTACATATATATTTCATAAATTGTTCCAGGAGGAATCCACCATCGCTGCTTGCAGCTATATTCAACTTTTCTACAGTCAACTTTTTCTCTGATTTGTATACAACACATTGTCAAGAGTTTACATATGAACTTGTGATTGATTTGGACTATTCGTTTTTGCTTTGCACTTAAATTTAAGCATTAAATTAGCCTCAGCAATATATTTCCTTTATTTAAATCATTTTGAAAGATATGAATTTAGCTATCGAATCGGGTTGTATATATTGTAGTGTGTTGTTGGTGGCATATCAAGTTTGGCATTGATTTCTCAAATATTTGTTGACTTTCATAGGAATCATATGACGAACTTCGTGTTTAGTTGTGTTATTGGCGATTTTAAATGGCTGTAGCGGACAAACGGTTTGGAATATCAAAAATCCTTTGAAAATATTTGTGAGGCTTGGGTCTGAAGATGTTGCCAACCAAACATGGGGAAGATTGGATAAGAATTGTAGAAGGAGTAGCGAAAAAACACGTTTCATAAATGTATAATGTACAGAAAAATCTTTGTTGTTGAGGCGTTTTTGTTCGTCGTGCGGAATGAGGCATATGGAATGAATTTCAGGATTCTAGGACAAAAGGGCTACAAATGGCATCACTTTTAAAAAGGGCAAAAATTGTCAAATTGGGGCGGAGGAATCCTAATAATACCGACAATAACAATAAGTTTCCTCCTTACGGAGGAATCCTAATAAATAGTACTTGTATGGTTACATGTTTTATAAAATACCAACTAATACTTATTCTCCAGGAATTATAATCACCAGATAATGGGATTAGTTGAAAAGCATGTAAAGACACTGAATGGTTGATACCAGGACTGTGAATGCCTTTGGCAATAGCACAACCTATTGTAATCTGACATATATATTATGATTTTCCCACCCCTAAGGCTTTGTCAATATTTGGACTGCATAGACAACGCCCATGTCAAAATGAATATATATATATATATGTTAAAATGTTCGTCTTGCTTTCGATTCAGTTTTGTATTTTGTATGAACTTGTATTATTATTTACATTCTGTGGCAGATAAAGTTTTCTGCCAAAAAGACGTAAAAAATATGTTTTTATGCATCTGAAAACTCACTGCTAGCGTAATATCACTACATAGCAACGACCCATATTGGACCTTCTAGTCAGCCACACAACAATGTCAGCGAGACTTCAGCATTACTAGCTATACCTTAGCTAAAAGCCTACATTTAGCTATGTACCTGTAAATGTAGGATATTTTTGCCCAGGTATAACAAACACATCTTAATCTGCTCCACAAATGAGTTCCCCTTTTATTTTATGAATCTTACTTACCCGGTATCATAAAAACCGAGCAGCTAAATAGTTAGCACTAGCATTGTTTGCCAACTCTAATAGATTTCTAGCACATAGGACAATTTAATGAGGTTAGCGTCTTCGTGCAGTCACCTAAGGTAATGAAATTGTCACATTTGGCATTGTTACTGACAATGTCCGCTGCCAGTGAACCTTTTTGGTATGAGCAAGTTTATTCACGTTTTGGGGAGCCTTTTTCAGTTGGCAGATGGTACTGTACTAGTATTTTCCGCACTATTAGGCGCACCGAATTATAAAGCACACCCTCAGTGATTGGCCTATTTTAGTTTTTTCATACATAGGGCGCACCGGATTTTAAGGTGCATAGAATATAAGATGCTGCAGTCAAACATCTGACGGGGTTGCGTTATGCATCCACTAGATGCAGTAGTACTAAAGGGAATGTCAACAAAACAGTTAGATAAAGTCAAACTTTATTAAGCATTCTAGCTCACTCCTTTGGTAAAGTTGTTCAAACGTTAATGTGCATATTAACAATATCTCAATAGGGCTGCCTCGAAATTCATCAATGTTCATGTACCGCGCTAGCGCTGTTGCCTTCATTCGAATAGTGATTGTTCTAATTGCTGCTCTCTGTTCAACAACCCACTGTTAGAGTTTGTCATCTAACTGGCCATCTCGCTTTGTTCCCTTGGAAACCCTGTTTAGTCTTCTTTACTTGGCGAAGGTCATTTTGTTGCTTCCTCCACTTCCGTAACATTGATTCATTCATTTTTAATTCTCTCGCTGCTGCTCTACTCCCATATTCTACTGCTTGACCGACAGCCTTCAGCTTGAACTCTGCGTCGTACGCGTGTCTCTTGAAAGGTGCAATTTTGGGGTCTTTATACTGTGAGTGAGCACAGTACCAGTGTTACTGTCTGACTACGGTAGCTGTAATGCTGCAAGCAGTGCGGGTTTGTAGTTTAGCAGTCACACTGAAACATTTTAACGTTATTAAATTGTCTTTATATACTGAAACCTTTTGACAAAGCCTTGAGCGCCGTGTACAGCCAGTATGGATGGGGAAATTATGGAATTAAATTACAAAGTAACTACACTAATATACGTGTACACAATAATATCAAGAATGTTTGCGAAATTAAGACGATTTAAAAGGTTTTTTATTTTACCTCGAAGCTACTTCCGTTAAATAATAAAAGTTTGTGGAAGAGGCTAGTTTCACGATAGCAATTTAGGATGTAGCTCACTTCCACATTTCAGTCAGTTAGCCAGGACGAGGTAGATCAGTGTACAGTAAAGTGAACCAACCTATATAAATATCTAGTCTTAAATACAATGGGAACACATCACATTAACAGTTATAAAACGCCCGCCACGCCAAATGTTGTCAGGCGTCCCTGGAGCAAAAATAATTCTGAGTCAGATTTAAGTTGCAATTCGGCCTTAAACTGAAATATCCCAACTGAAAGTCCCAACTGGAAAATGTTAGCGGTTTTCACAGTCATGTAGAAGAGACTTTCCTGAACAGATTGACATCAAGTTAAGGTTGTGGCATTGAAGTTGAGGTTATATGCCAACGATGTAAAGACCACTCGCCTAATTACAGCCGTCTTAAACTGCTAAAACTCCAATGCTACATGCGGGACGGTATTCACACAGGCTTTGGCTCTAATTTGAGTGATAGTTCATGTCATTAATTGAAAAACTGACCTGGGAATATTTAATCAAACAGCGGGGGTGCGAGTCTGTATGTGAGTAGTGAGTAGCTTCCTAAACAAAGATGGAGTTCCACGTTTGAGTTTGTAACTGCAGTGATGGTAGCTACAGTACAAGTTTCTTCTTCTGCTCTTCTTTTGCTATAGACAGAGGGAGTCACATTTTCTCTCTCTCTCTCTCTCTCTCTCTCTCTCTCTCTCTCCTCTCCTTCCCCTACCCCTTTTCCCTGCTTGCCGTGTCTGTCTGCGGGAGAGACTCTCACATATCACTCTCCGAAGTAAGAAATATTCACTTCTTCGAAGAGAAGATTGGGTTCGGAGTGACTCAACTGTCCTAACGGGACGTTCAGCTGGCTACACGATGGACGCCTGGGAGAATTGGTGTGTCGTGTCATGTGATATCGAAAACATTTACGGCCAAAAGCCCCCTAAGGCTGCCCGACATGACTGACGTGATGGGCAGATGCCGTCAGAACTCAGACTGTTACACAACACAAAATTGATTATATCATGGAGAAATTTGCGGTTCTGCATGGGATTGAGGACCATAGAGACCACCACAAAGAAAGAAAGCCATTAAGAGATTAGTAAACGTGAAATTATACTGTCCCACCCCCCGCTTATCTGTGTTCAGCTCCAAATTCCAGCACTGGTCTGGAGTCCAGCATGCACCTGGAACCGGACTGACTTATTACCGGCAATGCGGACACAGCTCCTGCTCCGGTCATACAGGGAACGGGCCATACAAAGGGCCCATTGACTCTGTACTCCCGAAGTACCCCCCAGAGGACACCAGCCTTCTCCAGATCCGCAAAGCACATGTGGACTGGTTTGGCAAACTCCCATGAACCCTCGAGCACCCGATAGAGGGTATAGAGCTTGTCCAGTGTTCCACGACCAGGACGAAAACCACACTGCTCCTCCTGAATCCGAGGTTCTACTATTGGTCGGATTCTCCTCTCCAGTACCCTGGCGTAGACCTTACCGGGGAGGCTGAGAAGTGTGATTCCTCTCTAATTGGAACACATCCTCCGGTCGCCCTTCTTGAAAAGGGGGACCACCACCCCGGTCTGCCGATCCAGAGGTACCGTTCCAAACCGCCACACGATGTTGCAGAGGCGTGTCAACCAGGACAGTCCTACAACATCCAGAGACTTTAGACACTCAGGACAGATCTCGTCCAGCCCCGGAGCCTTCCCACCAAGGAGCCTATCGACAACCTTAGAGACTTCAGCCCGGGTGATAGGCGAGTCCGCCCCCGAGTCACCAGCCTCTGCTTCCTCCTCAGAAGACGTGACGGCAGAATTGAGGAGAATTGTCAGGTCCTCGCCAGCTATCCACCGGGGCCCCACAGGGTTCTGTCCTTGGTCCACTCCACACCACCTCACTTGGGCCAATCGTTACCTCCCATGGCTTCTCCTATCACTGCTACGCCGACGACGCGCAGCTATATCTATCCTTTCCCCCGACCGATCAAGGGATCTCGACTAGAATCGAGCCTGCCTCTCTGACATCTCGGCCTGGATGACCAGACACCACCTCCAGCTGAACCTCACCAAAACAGAACTCCTCATCATCCCTGCCATGCCCTCAATCACCCACGATCTCTCTATCACTATGGGATCTGCAACAGTGACCCCTTCATCTTCTGCCAGGAACCTGGGGGTCATTTTGGACGACGAGCTCTCCCTCACAGCTCACATTGCCGCAGTCTCTCGGTCACGTAGATTTACCCTCTACAACATCAGTAAAATCAGAAAATACCTGTCTCAACATTCCACCCAACTGCTAGTCCAAGCCCTTGTCCTCTCAAAGCTGAACTACTGCAACTCGCTACTAGCCGGCCTTCCTGCAAGTGCAATCCGTCCCCTTCAGAGGATTCAAAATGCAGCTGCTCGTCTGGTTTTCAACCTACCCAGACGCTGCCATGTCACCCCACTCCTCATAGCCCTCCACTGGCTTCCCATCATGGCCCGCATCAGATTCAAGACCCTGGTGCTGACCTTCCGGGCTGTAAACGGGACTGCCTCAAGCTATATCAACTCTCTCCTCCGGCCCTATACCCCCGCGAAGCACAGACGTAAGTGCCTTCTCACCTTCAAAAGAAGGCTTAAATCTCACTTATTCAGAGAATTTCATGGCACTTAGGAATAGTATGGAACTTACCATATTCTAATGTTGTTTAGAACTACTTGTTGGTCCCCATATGGTGACTCATCTGTGTTGTTGTTTTTCTTGCTTTATTGTTCACAATCGATGCTTTTATGGCTCTTCCTTTGGCACTTGTTGGTTCTCACGATATATGTTTCACGATGTAAAAGCCCACTGTGTTCGGGGTCTATCACGTTGCTATGCTCAGTGACTGATGCTCTTTGTAAAAGCTCTCTCTTGTAAGTCGCTTTGGATAAATGTCAATGTAAACAGTGACCCCTTCATCTTCTGCCAGGAACTTGGGAGTCACCTTGGATGACGAGCTCTCCCTCTCAGCACACATTGACGAACACTCCCTCTCAGCACACATTTTTCACAGCACACAAACTCTTGGTCATGTAGATTCACCCTCTACAACATCTGGGAATCTGAGGATAACTTTCTAAACATTCCACCCAGCTGCTAGTCCAAGCTCTTGTCCTCTCAAAACTGGCCTACTGCAACTCACTACTAGCCGGCCTTCCAGCAAATTAAATTAGATTCAACTTTAATGTCATTACACAGGTACAAGTACAGGGTAACGAAATACAGTTAGCATCCAACCAGAAGTGCAAAACGGTTAGTATAAGCAGAATATACGTATGTATAGGGTATTAAGGTGATTTGCTAGCAACAAATGCAATCCACCCCCTCCAGAGGATCCAAAATGCAGCAGTTCCCCTGGTTTTCAACCTACCCAGATGCTGCCATGTCACCCTGCTCCTCATCGACCTCCACTGCCTTCCCATCATGGCCCGTATCAGATTCAAGAACCTGGTACTGACCTTTAGGGCAGTGAACGAGACTGCCCCAAGCTATATCAACTCTCTCCTCCGGCCTCACACCTCTGCCCGCCACCTAGTGTCCTCCTCTGACAACCGTCTAGTGGTCCTCCCCCCTCAAGAGTGCCAGAGCCCAACACAAGATCTTCCCCTGTCTTGCTCCCCAATGGTGGAATCAACTCCCCACTTCCATCAGAAACACAGACTGTCACCTCACCTTCAAGATAAGGCTCAAAACTCACTTATTCAGAGAATTTAATGGTACTTAGAAATATTAAGGCACTTAGAAATATCATCTGTTGTTGTTTAAAATGACTTGTTAATCCCTTTTGGAAACTATTTAGTGCTGTTGCTTTATTGTTCACGTTGATTTACTGTTATTGTTGCTTTATTGTATTTAGGTAGACTACTGTCCGACGGATAAAAGCTCTTATAGCTCTTCCCTTGGCACTTATTGGTTCTCACGATGTATGTTTCATAATCTATAAACCTGTGTTTGGAATCTATGCATGGGCCTGTTGAATATTAGGTCGCTGGCCAACAAGACATTCCTTGTGAATGATTTCTTCACTTTGCGAAATCTGGATTTTATGTTGTTTACGTACACATGGCTTCAATCTGGTGTGTCTGCTCCATTCTCAGAGCTTTTACCACCTGATTGTTCTTATCTTAACACTCCTTGGATGACTGGCAGAGGTGGAAGGTTAGCTACAGTGTAAAAATCCAGCTACATGTCGGCAGGCTACGATACTCTTTTTTCCAGTTTTGTGTTTGTTATTCAGCATAATGTTATTGATCATGTATAAACATTTCTTCAATTCACGGTCCCACTGTATTTAAGGGATCTACTGCAGCTTTATGCACCGCTCAGAGCCCTGAGGAGGTAAGCTGACCAGCACCTGCTTGCTGTGCCTAAATCCAGGCTCCCTCTGCCTGTCAAAGCCTCTGAGTCTCTAATTAAGTTTAAGTCTAGACTGAGTTAGAGCTAAAGGTTTTGTTACTGGTCGGTTGCTCTAAATGTGTTGTTTCCCCTTGCTATGACATTTAATTAAACTTGAACTAAGGGAGGACAAAGGTTGCCTTAGCTAAGGAGAAAAATAATGACTGCAAGAAAGCCAGATATTTGAGGGTTTCATAAGTTATAAATTGTTTCCCCTAGCTGGCTGGATATAGCAGTAGATATCCATCTAGTCCCTGTATGACCGGAGCAGGAGCTGTTTTCACATTGCCAGTAATAAGTCAGAACTGGTGCATGCTCCACCAGGGCTGCCCTTTGTCTCCAGTTCTGTTCATTATTTTTATGGAAATAATTTTGAGGCGTAGCCTGGAACCAGCCAGGGGTGTCCTGTTGTCACCCGACCAAGGCCTGCAGCATGCTCTGGAGCGGTTGACAGCCAAGTGTGAAGTGGCTGGAATGAGAATCAGAGGCCATGGTTCTTGACCGGACCTGGCTTGCCCCCTCTGGGTGGATGGGGAGTCCTTGCCCCAAAGGGAGGAGTTCAAGTATCTCAGGGTCTTGTTCATCAGCGAGGGAAGGATGAAGCGTGAGATTGACAGGCCGATTGGTGCCGTGTCTACAGTGATGTATTGGAGGGTCGTGGTGAAAAAGGAGCTGAGCTGTAAGGCAAAGCTCTCGATTTAGCAGTCAGTCTATGTTCCTACTTTAACTTATCACCATGAGTTTTGGGTCATGATCGTGGAGTGGCTTGGCGCTCCCTTAGAGATAGGGTGAGGAGCTCGGTCACACGGGAGAAGTTTGTTTTACATTGAGTTGTACATCACATTAAAGGTGGAAATGTTTTGAAATTATTTATTTTTATTGAATTTTTAACAGGGGTGTGTCAGATAAATTGAGAATACTACCCTTATTCTGTGTGAAACATTCAGTGTATTCTTGGTTGTTTACAATAGGGAAACTAACCCTAAAGTGGAACTTTAGATTTCTTTAGGCTTATGTAAATATACAGACTCAAATCTTGCTATTCTGGAGTGTCTTTGAATTATTTGAAAAATGAGGGCTCTACCTGTGGCACAGAAGCTGATGACCTTTTGAGAGACTCCTCATAAAGGGGCATCTGGCCAGTGTAGTCAGCTAACCCAAACCCCTAACCCTGTAGATCATGAGGTTCTGATCACTTGAAGGCAAGGATCAAATTACTGTGTTCTCACAGAAGAGAACTCCAATCACAGAACTTGATTTGAGAACTGCCTGTTTTAATTAAACCAATGACTATTGAAAAGACAACATTGTAACCACGCCTCAGACTTGTCTCCTTGCCGGCAAGCATTGAAACTTCCTCAGATTAAACGACTCTGTGTCATTCTTCTTCAAATACGACCATACAAATTGGTTCTTTGAGCCGGATCTCAATAGATCTTCCACCTCCCAGGTTCAGAGCCAAAAAAACATGCACGGAGGGTATCTAAGATCCCTGATGAAAGACCTCATAGCTGAATTGCTGTTGTTTTTTAGAGGCCGGTTCCTCTGGCTGGCTGGAAGAAGTGATGGGATATAGTTAACCAAGTGACACGTTTGAGTTGAAATGAAGGTAACCCACCTCAAGCCTGAAAGTAACTGGATAGGCTCCAGTCACCCGTGACCCCTAATGGGAATAAGCGACACAGGTAATCAGCGGTAGATAATGAATGAATGAATGATTTTCTTTGTGAGAGAACCTTACACTGATGCAATTATAGACATAGTCCACAGTCTTGATGATTGGGCTATAGGTTAAATAATCTAATGTGTGTGCACTTAAAAATAAAACAAAAAGGATCTGTTCTCGATTGTGATGGGTCAAGATTGTGTATTTTCTAGGTTTATTGCTATTAAGAGCATGTTGAAATGTAAAATGTTCATTTAGCAAATGTATCCAAGTCTGGTGGCCAACTCGGATGTATATGTAACCCGAATTGTCCGATTAGCTATCTTCAGCGCAAATGTACAACCTGGGGGAGTCAGGTGGCTCAGCGTTTAAGGTGTTGGACTCATGATCAGTGTTCAATGCCCAGCTGTGGCTATGTGACGTTGTGTCCTTGGGCAAGGCACTTCCCCTTACTTTGCTCTGGGGGAATGTGCCTGTACTTGTTGTAATTTGCTTTGGATAAAAGTGTCTGGTGAATGATTAAATGTAAATGTACAAATGTGATACTGTGTTTATATTTTTTTAGACTTGACTAGAAACTGTACTAACACTAATAATTGACAAACAGTCAATATAGTAATTTTATTGTTATCCAAATATGAGTCATGCTTGTGTAGAACGGAGTATGTGGAGATCACTAAAGATCCTAAGTTTATGCAATTGTAGGGATAAGAAAATGTTGTAGGTTGAATTTGCATGGCCGCCATCTGTTGAATAACGTGTGCTAGAATTATCAGAATGACAGCGCTTGCATCGGCTCAATACATTATCTGTTCATTTTGCACATCTGTACATAGCATAATTTGCACTACCTGTACATACATACATACAACTCTGTAAACTCTGTACATTTTTTTTACAATTCTGTAAAAATACTGTAACATCTTGTACAATACAGTTGTACATTTGTCGCCACCAAATCACTTTAATCTCTTTAACACCTGTACATACTCCGTATATTCTGATTATACTGTACATAGTGTGTATATTCTGAATATACTGTTATGTTATGTTGTTATAACTGTTTTGCACTTCTGATTGGATGCTAACTGTATTTTGTTACCCTGTACTTGTACCTGTGTAATGACAATAAAGTTGAATCTAATCTAATCTACAGAGAGCATGAATTATGTTCTTTCCTGAGACTATTGTCTAGGGATCTGATTTATAAAACAGTGCGCAGGATTCTTACTAAAAGTGTATGCGCGCCCAAAAGCGTAAAATGGCTTACGCACCCAAAAATTCAGATTTATAAAACCCTGCGTACGCACACCTCTAAGCAAAGTTCCCTTTATGAATCACAGATTATCAACAAGGGTGCATACGTGAATTATCGTAGTACCCCGCCCTGAACACACCCATTTTTAACCATAAATGGTCAATGCAGAGGACCTCATGAAGGCTGATCTAGTATCATTCTCATGAATCTGGCATGTGATTCTTCTTCACGGTGAGTCAAGGCGAACAAAAACAACAAAAAAGTGTGACAGCGCGCCAAGTGGCAGAACTGCAGAAAAAGTGGTAACAACTGCCGTGGTAAATTCCATGTTTGTGTATCTTGCATGGCGATTAAAAACGAATTTTGATTGTGATTCTGAAGTGTAATGAATGTAGCGATTGCGCGGGAGTTTAACGACTGTATTTACAGTTTTTGACAAATGATGATATATGCACAGTATTAAATCAATATATTTGGTTATACTCTGTGTTCTGTAATGACATGCATTTCAACCTCCTACAGTGCCGTAGTGGACAATCGTATTGTGAGACAGACAGCGCTGAATATTGATTTAAAATTTGAGTTGGATTGTACAAGATGTTTATGGAACAATTATCACTCAGTACAAGCGCAAATAACACGGATGGATTTAATCTTCATGATAATGATGACACTGAGTGAACAAATGTGTGTGAGGACAACAAAATACATAAATATTATGAGTAATCTTGATAGAACTACAGTACGGTCATCTTTGTCTCCAATTCCCACTGTCTCCAAAATGTGCATAGGTTTACGGGAGGGTCATAGTTTGCGCAGAAACAGCACATTCTACGCACGTTTTCAGCCCCGTTTTGTGCGTACGCAACGTTTATGAGACCTCAGAAAGACAGGAAATGGTTACGACCACACTATTACAGTTTACAGACAGAATCAACAGCCATAGACAGCAAGTAAATTGGTTAATGTAAGAATTGCAGCTAGACTTAGGCACGTCACATGCACAGAGACAATGAGACATTGACAATGGTAAAAGATGTAAAATTAGACAAAATAGATAAATCTGTCTATTTGACACAACAGTTTATTTGTTTTTGAAAGATTTTGTGTGGTGACTAATTTCATACATTTATTAACAGCTGTTTGTTCTGTTTGAGAAAGTTTAACAATAGTTACAGAATTGCGCTAGATTGTGCTAGGTTTAGGAAAATCTGTAATGTTTGAAAGTACCCCCCGGGGGGTAGAGTTCTGCATGTGTGAATATTCTTGCTGCTGATATATCTGGGTATAATGCCTGATCAACATTTGTCCAAATGGAAAGATTAACAACCTTACCAACAAAATATGGGATTTATGCGTAAGCAGCAAGAATCAGTATAGATACATAAATTGACCCCTGTTCAGAAGTAGTAGTTAATACTATTGGTACAGTATTGCTCTTTAAAGGCTAATTGCAAAAGTTTATTCCAATGTGCAGCATTCTTCAGCAGTTTTCTTCGGCTATAACGATACATACGCTCGATATATTCTTCTGGTACATGTAGAATCGGCCAAAAAAAGCCTAGTGAACTTACAGCTGTTCTTGAACCAATTAGAGTACATGCATGAGGTTGGTCTCTTTTGAAAGGTGACAGTCTGAGTCTCCTTGTGATTCCTACTGGTTGTGAGTAATAGAAGCTTGAAAACAATTAAGTGGAATCTTCTGTCAATAATTTTTTGGGAGAAAACAGGCCTGAAATTATAGGTATTAGGTGGAAAAAAAACAATTGGACAGTAGTATGAAGCCTTAGCTAATACATATCAAAAGTCTAATAAAAGACTATGATATGTCCAGGAATTTTCTAAAGGACACTCTAACAGTACACCAGTGGTTCTCAATTCCGGTCCTCAGGGCCCACTGTCCTGCATGTTTTAGATGTTTCCCTGCTCCAACAGACCGGATTCAATTGAATGAGTCACTATGAAGCTCAGCAGAAGCCTGATAATTACACTTCATTTGAATCAGGTGTGTTGGAAGGGGGAAACATCTAAAACATGCAGGACAGTGGGCCCTGAGGACCAGGATTGAGAACCACTGCAGTACACCTTGCAACCCCCACTTCCTAAAAAGGATGTAACCTTTGACCTAATTCATGTACAGTCACAGTATAGAGCTCTGATGAAAGGTTAGGGTTAAATCTATCATATGGCATACTCCAATTTGCCATTACTGTTGCTGAAATTGAGTAACTGAGCGGTCAGGGTGTCTCCGAAGTTTGTGGAGTTGCCAAAGATTACGTCTAATCCTCATTAAGCACTAAAATGTGATTTATAAAGGGTTAACTTTCCCTGGGAAGCCATATACAGTTGTGGTCAAAAGTTTACATACACTAGTGAAGATCATGTATGCCATGGCAATATAGGGTTTTCAATTAACTCTACAACTCTTATTTTTCTGTGATGGAATGATAAGGAGCACATATTTCTTTGTCACAAAAAACATTCCTGAAAATTTTTTCTTTTATGAATTTATTATGGGTCTTTTGAAAATGTGACAAAATCTGCTGGGTCAAAAATATACATACAGCAATGTTAATATTTGGTTAAATGTCCCTTGGCCATTTTCACCTCAATTAGGCGCTTTCGGTAGACATCCACAAGCTTCTGGCAAGCTTCTGGTTGAATCTTTGACCACTCCTCCTGACAGAATCGGTGCAGTTCAACTAAATTTCTTGGTTTTCTGAGTCGGACTTGTCTCTTCAGCACAGTCCACATATTCTCTATGGGGTTTAAGTCAGGACTTTGGGAAGGCCACTCTAAGACCTTAATTCTAGCTTGATTTAGCCATTCCTTCACCACTTTTGATGTATGTTTGGGGTCATTGTCCTGTTGGAACACCCAACTACGTCCAAGACCCAACTTTCTGGCTGATGATTTTAGGTTTTCCATTTACTTTCTGTAAAGCACCAGTTCCACTGCCAGCAAAACAGGCCCACAGCATAATACTACCACCACCATGTTTGACGGTAGGTATGGTGTTCTTGGGGTGAAAGGCCTCACCTTTTCTCCTCCAAACATATTTCTGGTCATTGTGGCCAAAAAGCTCAATTTTAGTTTCGTCTGACCACAGAACTTTCCTCCAGAAGGCCTTGTCTTTGTCCATGTGATCAGCAGCAAACTTCAGTCGAGCCGTAAGGTGCCGCTTCTGGAGTAATGGCTTCCTTCTTGCACGGCAGCCTCTCAGCCCATGGCGATGTAGAACACGCTTGACTGTGGACACTGACACATGTGTTCCAGCAGCCTCCAACTCATTGCAGACTTGCTTTTTGGTGGTTCTTGGTTGACTCTTGACCAACCTGACCAATTTTCTCTCAGCAGCAAGTGATAGCTTGCGTTTTCTTCCTGATCGTGGCAATGATACAACTGTGCCATGCACTTTATACTTACAATTGTTTGCACAGTTGATCTTGGGACCTGCAACTGCTTTGAAATGGCTCCAAGGGACTTTCCTGACTTGTTCAAGTCAATGATGCACTTTTTCAGATCCGTGCTGAGCTCCTTAGACTTTCCCATTGTAGTATTTCTGGCTGAGTCTAGTGAATGTGTCAAACAAGCCCTATTTACATGGACTGAAAGAAGTCACCAGCTGGAGTCAATCATAATCACTCGTAAGAAGTTAGGAGGCCATGCCAAAAAGCAAATTGGATTGAAACAACTTTTTCTACATCACCAAATTGGTAATTCAAGGTGCTGTATGTATATTTTTGACCCAGAAGATTTTGACACATTTTCAAAAGACCCATAATAAATTCGTAAAAGGACCATTTTTCATGAATGTTTTCTGTGACAAAGAAATATGTGCTCCTTATCATTCCATCACAGAAAAATAAGAGTTGTAGAGTTTATTGAAAACCCTATATTGCCATGGCATACATGATCTTCACTAGTGTATGTAAACTTTTGACCACAACTGGATAATCCTTTTTGTAATTCATAATGACTCAGTTTTACAATCAGTTTCGATTGGCCTGGGTTACAGATAAAGAAAGAGGAGGGGGATGTCTCAGTTTTTATCCAAAGTGACTTACAAGAGAGCTTTTACAAAGAGCATCGGTCACTGAGCATAGCAACGTGATAGACCCCAAACATAGTGGGCTTTTAGATTGTGAAACATACATCGTGAGAACCAATAAGTGCCAAGGGAAGAGCTATAAAAGCCTAACACAACGATTGCGAACTATAAAGCAAGAAAACAACAACACTGGCGAGTCACCACATGGGGCCCGACAAGTAGTTCTGAGCAACATTAGATTATATTAAGTAGCATACTATTCCTAAATGCCATTAAATTCTCGGAATAAGTGAGTTTTAAGCCTTCTTTTGAAGGTGAGGAGACAATCTGTGCTTCTGATGGAGGTGGGGAGTTGATTCCACCATTGGGGAGCCAGGCAGTGGAAGAGTTTGTGTTGTGCTCTGGTGCACCATGCACTTTTCTTTGTATTCCTCACCCTTGCGACGCCAAACAGTTTTAAAGCCTTCAGTTCCAAAAAGATTGATTTTGGTCTCATCACTCCACAATATAGAGTCCCAGTAGCGTTCATCTTTGTCAGCATGGGTCCTGGCAAACTCTAGATGAGCTTTCTTGTGACTGGGCTTTAGGAGAGACTTCTTTCAAGGACAACACCCATGCATACCATTCCTCTGCACTGTACGGCGTATTGTGTCACGAGAAACAGTCACTCCAGTTGCACTTTCTACTTCCCTAGATACTTGTAGGGAACTTGCATGACGGTTTTCTTCAACCCTTCTCATCAGAAGACGCTCCTGTCGTGGTGTTAACTTTCGTGGTCGACCTGGACGTCTCTGTGCAATGGTTGGAGTTCCATCTTTCTTACATTTTTAATTACTTTTGCAACTGTGTTCTTACTAATGAGTAAGGCTTTGCTTATGTTCTTGTGGCCTTTACCTTTCTGGTGTAAAGAAAATATTTTATTTAGCAGATCTGGTGTCATTTCTCTTCCATGTGGTGACAGAAGCAAATGGGAAGGGGTGGTTTGCTTTAGGTAACACCCTTTTGTAGCTAACTGCCTAATGAACACCTGTGTAATGACTAATTAGACTCACCTGTGGTTGAGTGCTTGTTCCATTACACATTGGGAGCCTAAAATCTATCTTGCTCAGAGACCAACAGTGGGGTGTACTCATTTTTGCACCACACTAATTTGACTAAAACTGAAAAATATGTCATGAGTTATATTATTAACCTTTGTTTTAAGTCAAAAGTTCAACAGATGCTGTATTGAACTTAACCTGTGCACATTTTGAAAATATTGTTTGTTTTCAATATTGTGTAAAATGTTACTTTAAAGGGGGTGTACTCATTTATGATGGGCACTGTATGTAACAAACTAGTAGAGCTAGATCTAGCAAACAACACCAGTGATAAATAACTATTTAGCTGCTCGGTTCCATGATGCCAGCTAAGTAGGCTCATAAGACTGTTCATCAAAATAAAGAGGAACCAATTTGTGGTGCTCCATTTGATGATTAAGACGTGTTTGTTATACCTAGCGAAAAATAGAAGAAAAAAAATGCACTATAGGGCGCACTAGATTATAAGGCGCACTGTCAATTAATGGTTTATTTTCTATTATCTTTTTTCATATACAGTCATATGAAAAAGTTTGGGAACCCCTCTTAATTTTTGGGATTTTTGTTAATAATTAACTGGGATTTCAAAGAAGCAAATTCCTTTTCATAAATGACAAACTTTAGGGAAACAGGAGTATTTCAGCAGTGTCGTTTTGTTTATTAGAATAACAGAAAATATGCAATAGGCATCATAACAAAATTTGACGGTGCATAAATTTGGGCACCCCAACAAAAAAAATGACATCAGTACTTAGTTGAGCCTCCTTTTGCAAAAATAACAGCCTCTAAACGCCTCCTGTAGCCTGTGATGAGTGTCTGGATTCTGGATGGAGGTATTTTTGACCATTCTTCGATACAAAAGCGCTCCAGTTCAGTTAAGTTTGATGGCCGTCAAGCATGGACAGCCCGCTTCAAATCATCCCATAGATTTTCGATGATGTTCAAGTCAGGGGACTGTGACGGCCATTTGAGAACATTGTACATTTCCCTCTGCATGAATGCTTTTGTAGAATTTGAACAGTGTTTAGGGTCATTGTCTTGTTGGAATATCCAACCCCTGCGTAACTTCAACTTTGTGACTGATGCTTGAACATTATCCTGAAGAATCTGTTGATACTGGGTTGAATTCATGCGACCTTCGACTTTAACAAGGGCCCCAGTCCCTGAAGTAGCCACACAGCCCCACAGCATGATGGAACCTCCCCCAAATTTGACAGTAGGTAGCAGGTGTTTTTCTTGGAATGCAGTGTTCTTCTTTCGCCATGCAAAGCGCTTTTTGTTATGACCAAACAACTCAATTTTTGTCTCATCAGTCCAGGGCACTTTCTTCCAATATGAATCTGGCTTGTCTAAATGAGCTTTAGCATACTCCATGCGACTGTACCGGTGGCGTGGGCGCAGAAAGGGCTTCCTTCTCATCACCCGGCCATACAGATGTGCTTTGTGCAAATTGCGCTGAATTGTTGAACGATGTACAGATACACCATCTGCAGCCAGATGTTGTTGCAGGTCTTTGGAGGTGATCTGTGGGTTGTCTGCAACCATTCTCACAATCCGCCGCATATGCCGCTCCTGTAATTTTCTTGGTCTTCCAGACCTGGGTTTAACTGCAACTGTGCCTGTGTCCTTCCATTTCCTGACAACATTTCTTACAGTCGAAATTGACAGTTGAAACCTTTTGGAAAGCTTCTTGTAGCCTTCCCCTAAACCATGAAAACGAACAATCTTTGTTTTCAGATCTGTGGAGAGCTGTTTTGATGATCCCATTCTGTGCCTGTGTCCTTCCATTTCCTGACAACATTTCTTACAGTCGAAATTGACAGTTGAAACCTTTTGGAAAGCTTCTTGTAGCCTTCCCCTAAACCATGAAAACGAACAATCTTTGTTTTCAGATCTGTGGAGAGCTGTTTTGATGATCCCATTCTGTCTCACTTCAGCAGAGAGTCAAAGAGAAGTGCAACTTGTATTTGGGCACCTTAAATACCTTTTCCCATGATTGAACACACCTTTCTATGAGGTTCAAGGCTTAACGAGATAATCCAACCAATTCGATTTTTCAAGTCATCAGTTTTACATGCTGTTACATGCATTCAAATCAGCAAAATCATAAGGGTACCCATATTTTTGCACAGCCAGTTTTTCACAATTTATTTAATTTCATACAACTAAAAACTGCTTCGCTAAAAATCTTTGTTTGAAAACACCCCAGTACTTAGATCTTCCTGGTTAATGAAAGACATACCACTTATATCTTTTTTTGCGTGAAAGCAGAGTCAATTATAATGCCGGCTGAGAGGGGTTCCCAAACCTTTTCATATGATTGTATAAAGCGCACAAAAAAAGTCAGATAAGTCAGTCCGCGACGCGGACGCTCCTGGCTACGGTAGCCGTAATGCTGCAAGCGGTGCATTGCTGCATGCTGCATCCCTTGCATTTTGACTTGGCGCCGTGAGTGCCTTGTACCACACAAAATTGCTTAGAGGCCAGTAAGCAAAACCAGAATTAATCCATATATACGGCGCTTTGAATTATAAGGCGCACTGTCATTTTTGGAGAAAATTAAAGGCTTTTAAGTGCGCCCTATAGTGCAAAAAATACAGTAGTTTATACAGTACAAGCCAAAAGTTTGGACACATCTCATTCAATGCGTTTTATTTTCATGACTATTTACATTGTAGATTCTCTCTGAAGGCACCAAAACTATGAATGAAAACATGTGGAGTTATGTACTAAACAAAAAGGTGAAATAACTGAAAACATGTTTATATTCTAGTTTCTTCAAACAGCCACCCTTTGCTTTGATTACTGCTTTGCACACTCTTGGCATTCTCTCGATGAGCTTCAAGAGGTAGTCACCTGAAATGGTTTTCACTTCATAGTTGTGCCTTATCAGGGTTAATTAGTGTAATTTATTGCTTTATCAGTGGGGTTGGTACCATCAGTTGTGTTGTGTAGAAGTCAGGTTACTACACAGCCGACGGCCCTATTATTAAAATTCTTATTATGGCAAGAACCAATTAGCTAACTAAAGAAAAACGAGTGGCCATCATTACAATCCATGTATGTCATCAAAGCAAGTTTAAGGGTGGGAAAATAATAAGAAACAAATACTAGTAATAATAACAATACATATGTGAGACGTCAATAACTTGTGCTATTGCCAAAGGCAGGCACACCCTAATAATTTGTCATTTGTAATTAATATTATTTGGGGATCAGCGTTGACCCATAAGGGGGATATGAGTGGCTAGTTTACATGAGCATACTATGCAGGATACACCTACTTTACAAACGGTATTTGCTGATTTTATAAATAAAGAAATATATATACAGTAAGTATTTGATCACCCTGTGATTTTGCAAGTTCTCTCACTTAGAAAACATGGAGGGGTTTCCCGTTTTTCAACAATTTATTTGTATATTACTGTGTCAAATAAGTATTCAATCCCTTGCTTATCAGACTGATTTCTGACCCGCAAAGACCTGCTTTTCTGCTTTTAAATAGTCCAAATCCACTCTGCTCGTGATTCTAAATTAGTAGCACCTGTGTGAGGTCGTTAGCTATCATTAAAGCACCTGTGCACCCCACAATTAGTCAAAAGTCTAACTACTAACATGGGCAAAACCAAAGAGCTGTCAAAAGACACGAGAGACAAAATTGTAGACCTTCACAATGCTGGAAAGGGCTACAGGGCAATTCCAAAGCAGCTTGGTGAGAAAAGAACAACTGTTGGAGCAACTGTCAGAAAATGGAAGAGGTTGTATGATGACTGTCAATGTCCCTCGAACTGGGCCCCCACGCAACATCTCACCTTGTGGGGTAACAATGACGCTAAGGAAGGTGAATAATCAGACCAGGACTACACGGGAGGAGTTGGTCATTGATCTGAAGAAAGCTGGAACCACCGTTTCCAAGGCTACTATCAGCAATACACTAAAACGTCATGGTTTGAAATCATGCAGCGCACAGAAGGTTCCCCTGCAGAGGTCAGCCCATGTCAAGTCCCGTCTGAAGTTTGCCAATGACCATCTGGATGAAAAGAGGATTCATGGGAGAAAGTTACGTGGTCATATGAGACTAAGATATAACTTTTTGGTCTTAACTCCATTCATCATGTTTGGAGGAGGAAGAAGGAGGAGTATCATCCCAAGAACACCATACCTACAGTGAAGCATGGGGGTGGAAGCATCATGCTCTGGGGTGTTTTTCTGCACAGGGGACAAGACGACTGCACTGTATTAAGGAGAGGATGAACGGGGCCCTGTAGTGTGACATATTGGGCAAAAACCTCCTTCCCTCAGTCAGAGCCAGATGGGTCGTGGCTGGGTCTTCCAACATGACAACGACCCGAAGCACACTGCCAGGAAAACCAAGGAGTGGCTCCGTAAGAAGCATATGAAAGTTCTGAAAGATAGCCTAGCCGGTCTCCAGACCTAAATCCAATAGAACATGTTTGGAGGGAGCTGAAACTCTGTGTTGCTCAGCAACAGCCCTGAATTCTGACAGATCTAGAGAAGATCTGTATGGAAGAGTGGGCCAAAATCCCTGTTGAAGTGTGTGCAAACCAAGTGAAGTAATATACAAAAAAAAAAAAATCTGTCTCTCATAGTGGAAATTCATCTATGATTAAAATGTTATACCCCTCCATGTTTTGTTTGAGAGAACAAGTGAGAGAACTTGCAAAATCACAGGGTGATCAAATACTTATTGACCTCACTGTGAGATTACAACAGGTTGTGATATTATCAAAGGCAAGCACACCCTAATAAAGACAAATATATGAGAGAACAATGGTTTGTGCTTGCCTTGCATGCACACCCCAATCCCTTTTACCCCAGCTAATCGATAAATCCCCATCTTGATTTATGGAAGCCACCCCTCCTTACCGCTTTGTACTGGAACAGCTGGGCCACCTCATCCCTGGTTTCACTCGTGTTAGCGGTGCCCCTCCAGTGGTCTGGCATGTAGTGAATGTGTGCCAGCATGCACTGCAACAGCTGCTCTGGACACCACACCATATGCTCATCTGGAATGAAAGACCTGCAACACACACATCATTTTTCCATAATATGTATACAGGATTCAGTATGAGGCAGTACTTTTGATGTTTAACAACCATATCTGGAGGTAGGCTATCCTTCAGTCTATAGAAGATTAAAAAACGTTGTTCTGTCACTCAACTGGCCTGGCCTCACCTTGTGATGGTGATGATCACACCTAGCACGGTGATGGCGGTCAGGATGTGCTGCACGGTCAGCACGTCTTCGTCATACACCGTTAGGGCAATGAGCACAGCCAGCACCGAGCCAGAGAAGAATGCTACGTTCTTGGCCAGCACGGCTAGCAGTGGTGAGCTGAAGGAGTTCATGTACTTGGACGTAGGCTTGTAGCCACGGCCCAGCCGACCATGTAGCTCGTGGTCCAGCTCATTGAAGTGCCGCAGGTATAGACGCCCGTACAGAGACCAGCGGCGGGCGCCCAGGCTGCCAGGCTCACGCCTGATTACCTCAGTGTAGCTGAAGAAGGCGTAAAGCACCTGCCAAACCAAAATGAAGGGGCAGAGCAGGAGGTTGGCCAGGCCCATGAGCAGGATGACCCGGCTCAACTTCTGGGCCAGCTCCAGACGGTTCCCTGCCCGCTTGTACTTGGGGTGGAGGTTCCACTTGTTCTGGAACAGTGAGCCAGGCCCCCAGAAGAGGATGAGCTCAAAGTTGTATTTGAGGCCCTGGGTAAGAAACACCAGGTTGCCCAGTAGGGGGAGTTGCAGCTGTACAGGAAGGAGGGACTTGTTGACCATGGCCACCATGTAGTTCTTGAAACGCAGGATGCGGTGGTAGATGTCCAGCTCTGTCAGCTCCTTCTTGTGGATGCACATCTGCTGCTCACGCTGCAGGCTGATCAGACGATCCTGCACCTCCTGCCAGGTGAAGTTACAAAGCTCGTCCTGGAAGGGGATCAAATCAAATAACTAAATAACTTTATTTATATAAGACATACCAGGAGGCAACACAATGCTCACATCAAAGATAGAACGGGGGGTGGAGGACATATGGACAAATAAAGGAGACCCTAGAAATGATTCCCCAACCTTTTTGAAGTGAGTCGATCAAGCACTCTCCTGCAGAATAGCATCAAAATAGTGGATAATGTATGGATTTAACAGGATGCTCTAATACATACAATATGTGTATGTGTGTGTGTGCGTGTGTGTGTGTGTGTGTGTGTGTGGGGGGGGGGGGCGGTGAGGAATTTGAACCTGAGGTCTTAACCCATTGAGCCATCTGACCCCCACCATTAACTACTTACAATTATAGCAAAAATGCTTCTTTCTTTGTCACATGTTGCGTGTTTATCGGAAGAGACTTAGAGGTGATCCAGGCCAACTTACCATCCTGATCTTCAAGGCTTTAATGTAGAACTGTCGTATCTCCCAGTAACTCATAATGTTACAGAACACCTTGACCAGCCGATAGATCCAAAAGATGCCGGCCATGATAAGAAGGAATATGATCCAGCTGTTCTCCTGGATCCTGGAGACATAGCAGGGATGGGGTGGAAGAACATGGTGTTTTGGAGCTTTACCTTGTAAATATGACAAATGGATTCGAAAGTGAGTCTCAAATTTCCACCTTTAGGTAGAAAATCACTTTTACTGTTCGATCTGGTATCTGAAAAGCATGTAGGATACGGTATATTGAATTTGATGCCCTAAATTTCAAAAGAAACCCTTTTTACCTACTCTCTCACTTCAATGTTATCAACTGGGCTGAATCATGTTGATTTAAATACAGTGGTCCCTCATTAACCATAGAGTGCGAGTTACATTCTAAAAATAACCCACAATAAAAGAAATCTGCGAAGTAGTCAGCTTTATTTTTGACAATTATTATTTATGTTTTTACGCTGTAAAACCCCTCAATACACACTTCATACAGTTTTCTCAGACAGGCATTAACATTGTCACAATTTGATTTTAAGACAGAGAAATGGCGGGTTGGCTAGTCTTGATGTTTTTATTTTATTTATTTATTTATTTATTTTTACTTATTGTTATTGACCCCACCCCCTATCCCTGTGTACACTTTCTAATCTTTTACCCCACACCCTTACCCTTGTGTGCTTTGCGAGACTGTGTGCCGTTGATACAAAGGAGTTTCCCTCGGGATCAATAAAGTAATCTGAATCTGAAATACTGTCAAATTATATCTACTGTTTGGAGATGATGTAAACTTTGATATGATAATTTAATATCCATTAGTTTACAGAGGCTACAGCCAGTAACACTAACAGCAGCTCTAGATGAAATCGCGTGGAGCTACTACTAGTACAGTACTATCTGCTAACTGGAAAATGCTCGCCAAAACGTAAATTAGCTTGCTCATTCCAAAAATGTTCACTGGCAACAGTCAGTGTCAGTAACAAGGCAACATACGAACGGTTTGGTCTGACTGCACGAAGAAGATGACTCCATTAAATTGTCCTATGAGTTAGCAATCTAATAGTGCTAGCAAACAACTGTAGTAACTATTTAGCTGCTCTGTTCCATGACAAAAATATTCTACTTTAACAGGTACATAGCGAAAAGTAGGCTTTTAGCCAAGGTTGTAATGCTAAAGTCTTGCTGACATCGTTTTTTGTTTTTTTTTTATTGAATTATAAAACATACAGAATGTGTCAAGCTTTAACAAATCTTACAAATATCAAGCACAAGACTTATTTAGATAAGCACAGTGTAAACAGAAAGAGAGAGAGAGAGAAAAAAAAACATATAAAACAAACCAATAAAAAATACATAAATAAATAAAAAAGAGGTCAGTCTTTCTTGAAAAGGTCATTATATTTATATAATGTATAATATAAACTTATTATATAAGTATTTTTTTATACTTTTTTGATTCAAAACAAAAGATAATCAATGTATGCATTTCTTAAATTCACACTCAAATGCTATAAAGTTTGTGTATGTACCATATAAAATTTAATATAAATTTGTGTATGTACCATATAAAATTAGAAGGTTAACCATAAATTCAATATTCTTAGACTTATGTTGAAAATAAATTAGCACATCTTGAGATGATATGACAATGTTTTTGTTACGATTACAGGCAAATAATTGTTCCAATTCTTTCCAAAACCTAGAGGAGTGTACACATTGACAAAATAAATGTAATGTGGATTCAATACAACAGTTACAAAAGTTACACATTACTCCAGTGTCGAAAACTTTGATATAACAGCATTTGAGGGATATATGTTATGTAAAATTTTGATCGGTACCTCTTTAATTTTATTTGTCACACAATATTTATATGGTAACAACCATGCCTTGGGCCACACTATATCAAAGAAAAAAGAATTCCAAAAGAATTTTCCTCTAGAAGAAATCTTCCTCTTTTCAAAAAAGGTACTACGTACATGTTTATTATTACATTCAGAGCTAAAGATATTAATGCCGTTTACCATTAGAAGACAGTTATCATTCTGTATAGATTGATAGCAAAGGTGGCTTTTCATAAGTATGGAAATGCCAGTTGGTATAGCTTTAAAAACTGAATTGAATTCTTTAAAGGAGATAGGGAAAGAATTGAGGTTCATGAATCGTTCATAGCCCAACAAGTTACCTTCTCTATCATAAAGATCTTTAATATAAATTAAATCTTTACTAACCCAGCTTTGCTTGAAAATGGTCTTTCCTCTAAAAGTGATGTTTTCATTATTCCAAATTATAGCTTTGTGTGGAGAGAAGTTGTGTGTGTGACAAAGTTTCCAAGAGAGTAAAGCCTGTTGATAAAATTTAGAAGCAAGGGGCCTTAAGACACTCCTTAATCCATTTAATCTTAAAGGTTATTTAAATCAACAAAGTCTAAAACATCAAATCCTCCGTCTTTTCTGGATCCTGAAATTATGTCCTTCTTAAGTAGATGCTTTTTGTTCTTCCATGTAAAGTTAATAAATAATCTGTTATTTTCTTTAATAGTAGAATTTTCAACAAATAAAGATGCAGGGTACACAAGCCTTGAAAGTCCTTCAGCCTTGGTTAATAGAACCCTACCCAGCATAGAAAGATCACACTGAAGCCACAAATTCAATATGCTTTGAGTTTTTTTAATTCTAGGTATGAAGTTCAGCTGCTGTCTAGAAGTCATGTCTTTTGTCACATCAATACCGATGTATTTTATTGTGTTTTTAACTGGTATAGAGTCTATGCAATTGTCGTATGTGTCATACAGTGTAAGAATCTCACATTTATGTATGTTCAACCGTAACCCAGAGGCATCAGAGAACATGTTAGTCAAGGCTAAAGCTGGGGCCAATTGAGATTTGTCATGAAGAAATAGAGCTGTGTCATCTGCAAGTTGTGTTATGCGTATCTCTCTTTGAAAAATAGAAAGGCCTTTGATGTTGGTACTATTCAAAATTACTAGTGAAAGAAATTCGGCTGCTATTAAAAAAAAAAAAAGGTGAGATTGGACACCCTTGACGGACTGATCTTTCAACAGGAAATCTTTTTGAGGTGGTGGGATACAGTAATATGTTACTATTTATATCTTTGTATAACATTTTAACTACCGAAGTGAAATAAGGACCAAAACCTAATATATCCAGGGCTTTAAATATGAAGGGGTGTTCTACTGTATCAAATGCCTTAAAAAAGTCAAGAAATACAATCATTGCATTTGATTCTGTGTTCTGAACAATCAATCAAATCTAAAACTAACCTGATATTGTTGCTTATATGACAATTTGTCATAAAGCCTGTTTGGGTTTCATTAATAATCTCAGCAAGATCTGTTTTGAGACGCCTAACAAATACTAATGCAAACAGTTTGTAGTCCGTGTTCAACAGAGTGATAGGTCTCCAATTTTCTACTAGGAGTAGGTCTTTGATTGGTTTGGGTATTAGATTGATTAGTCCCTGTTTCATTGTAGTAGACATTTCATTGTTTTCATGCAGTCCTTGAACATATTCATAAGGGGAGTTCCTGTAATGTTCCCAAAAAAAGAGTAGAATTCAGTGGATAAACCATCTATCCCAGGGGATTTACCAAATTTCATATGTTTTAATGCTTCAACAAGCTCAGTGTTGGAGATTGGTTTATCACAATTATCCTTAAATTGAGCTGAGATGGTAGGGGCAAATGTTTGAAGTTGTTAAAGAACTCATCACAGTGATATGAATCAAAGTTGGTCTTATAAAGTCTACTGTAACAGCTGCTTACATATTTGGCTATTTCCTTCGGATTTGTATTAACTTGATCATTAATCTTAAGAGCAGACATGGTATTTTTCTTATTGCGCTTTTCAAGAGCAAAAAAATAACTAGTTTCTTTTTCTAGCCATCTCGCCCTTGAGCGTATAAATGCTCCTTTGGCTGCTTCTATATACAATTCGTCCATATCACTTTGAAGTTCCAACAGTTCTGCTTGTTCAGAATCAGATAAATTATCCTTTTTTAACAAGGGTTCCAATTTATCTAAAATTTCCTTTTCTTTACGCTCATTAGTTTTTTTTTTACGTCTTTGCTACACCTTATAGCAGTTTCTCTGATTTTGAATTTAAAATATTCCTATTTCTGAATGTTGTTCATTTCAGGCCTATTGAAAATATCTTGGGCTAATAATTTTACTGACAATTGGAAAGAATCATTTTTAATCAAATTAGTATTAAGTTTCCAATAACCTTGTACGTTTTTGTTTTTTTCAGTAGAACCAGTCAGGTAAAGGGTGATCAATTTATGATCTGTCAATGGTGCATGTAAGTGAGATACTTCAGCTACATGTTGAAGGCAGGATGAGGATATCAACCACAGGTCAATTCTGGACTGTTGTGTACGTCTGGGATTAGACCAGGAAAACTCTACCCCATCAGGGTTAAAGAAACGCCATGCATCTATAATAGACAACTTCTCACTGCAATAAAGAGTAGGTTTAAAATGTTGACTTTGTGAAATTCTAGCTGGAACTCTGTCTATTATGTCATTAGGAGCATCATTAAAGTCACCCCCTATAATTAGAAAGGCGTTATGGTGAGATGTTTGTAAAGATGTTATTCTAGAGTGAATCTGAGAGAACATAGTTTTAGTTTGGGCTATTACATTGTGACCATATACATTACACAGTATGAAAAGAGAATTATCTATTTTAATTACAGAAATAATCCATCTACCTACGTCCGATTAAATGGTTTCTAAGATATCACCTGTTAAATAATATGGCAACTCCTGCTGAGTGGTTTGAAGCATGACAGAAGTGAGCTTGATCTCCCCATTGAGCTTTCCAGAATTTGTTATAATTTTCACATGAATGAGTCTCTTGTAAAAATACGATATTGGCATTTGTTTTACGAGTGTACAGAAATAGTGCTTTTCTTTTGATGTTATTTCGTAACCCCCTGACGTTAAGAGAAATTATTTTGAGAGAGTTGAAAGTAAAGTTTGACATCTAGTAAAAAAACAAAAAACAAAAAAAACGAGAGAATTTATGTAAACGAATGTGAATGAGAATATGTAGCTTAGTGAACAATAAGTTTGCAACTGCAAACCTATGAATGAAAGAACTTTTGAAAAAGATTTGGACACAGTATTTGACCATAACTATACTGAGTCACCACTAACCAGTTAGTATAAAGAGAATTTCAGTTTAGAATTCTTAAACATTTACCCTAAGGAACAATCCACATCAAACATAACAATCACCCATTTTTTTCCTTTTTTCTTACCAATGAATGACCACTCCTAACGATTTAAAGTCTGAGATCAGCGGTCATCAGACTATTCATATCATTTCACAGAGTCAGCTGTGATTGTTTTGCCCTCGATGATCACGTCAGGACCTCTCCATGTTGTCTTTTTTCCTTCCTTGCGAACCTTGTCAACAAGTGGCCAGAGTTTGTTCCTGCACTGTCTCTCCCAAAATGTCAGATCCTCCGCGACACGCAGACCTTTATCTATCAGCACTTTGGCCTTCATCGAAGCTTTCCAAATTTTCTGTCTGTATGTGCGCAGAGCGAACTGAATCAGCACTGGACGAGGAGATCCGTCTTTCCGCTGGATTCCGACTCTATGAATCGTGTCGACTAGGAATTCCACCCTGGTTTCATCTGCGGGAATCAGTGTGGTGAATAGGTCGTAGACTTGTTGCCTCAGATCCTCTGTTGTCTCGTTGCTCGTTTCCAGGAGGTTGAGGAGTCTCAGATTAGACTGTATCTTTCTGCCTCTTCGATTTTCTTGCGTTCTTCAGAGAGCCGAAGGTCCAGTGCTTGAACTTTCTCATCAGTTGTTTTGGTTTGGAATTCTAGTCCTTTGACATGTTCTTTAATGTCTTGAATGTCAGCTGAATTCTTAGTGATGTGTTTCTCTGGGGAAGAGAATCTGCTAGCCAGCTTGTGGATAGCATGAAGAATGTCAGAATTCGATACCTCATCCCTACCGGTGTCAGCACTAGCGCACAACTTCTTGGGGTTTGGGCTTGGCACCGGTGATTCAATTAAAGGAGAACATAATGTTGACTCTTCATATGTAAAGTCCATTAATATGTTTCCGAGTTTGCTTTTTTCTTTTCGTTTCATGTTGTCAGGAGATGGGTAAGAAGTTGAATCAATGCAGAGTGACGTTAACGTTCAGTTCGCGGGCTATTAGGCGCGGGCAACTTTGCAAATTCAGTCAAAGTTAGTTTTAGTATCACTATATATTGAACATATCCTACCGGATATTTCTCATATCATTTATCGGTAGGTCAGCGTGAACTATAGTTCTCTAACTAGGCTAGAAAATAAGTAGTGTCCAAAGTTAGTCAGAGCTCAACACGAAGCGTGTACTGGCCGCCATTTTGCCCAGCCTCACCTTGCTGACATCGCTGTGTAGCTGACTTGAACGTCCAATGCATCGTTGCTAAGGTGTGGTGACATAGGCCCCGTCTCAATACCCGCACTACGCCCTACGGTCTTTTGTGAAGTGCGCATTTGGTCTGTAAGCGACAAGCGTGCGAAAATTACAGAATTGGGACAGTGATGACTACGTCATCGATTTAGCCAGCGCGTCATTACTACGACATCTAAAAATGGCGGCACTGGTTGCTGTTTTTGCAGTTTTGCTGCTGAAAATCATATTAAAGCGGCACAAAACAATTATTTTGAGAAGAAAGAAGCTCAGAAATCGAAGAAGACGTATGCGTCAGACTCTCGCTGTCGTGACAAAAGAAAAGAAAAAAAGACCTTTGATTGTTTTTACAAAAAGCTGTTTATTGTATTTCTTTTTTTACAACTTTGTTATATTATACTATTGTTATAGTTGGTGTGGGGAAAAACAAAAAATCGATATAAATAAAATGTACTCAAATATTCTGGAGCAAGTAATAAAAACAAACTCAACAACTGAGCAAACTATGCTGCAAACTCATTAAATTAAAATGTATGAAACACTCAACTGAGCAAACATTACGAACATACTTTTTCAGGGGCAAAAAAAATCGAATTAAACTTGTTGACCACCTTACTTGGTAAGACACTTTACCGCATGAGCGGGCCGACCACCAGACACACCATATTCTTCCTTTTTTGTGAAAACGTCACACGCAGCAATGGATTGTGGTCAATAAACTTCGACAAAGTCCGCTTCAATGCAGGCTTCGTGGAAGTGCGGATCAAGGGCGCAGAGAGGGCTGGGCTTAAGACCTTACTGGAGAATTGGGACACCCTGCACACTTGCACTCTTCAGCGAGAACGCGCAATTGAGGGGCGCAAGGGTGGAAGTGCGGGTATTGATACAGGACCAAAGTGACGTCCTGCTAGCAGTGAGTTTCCAGATGCATTGTCTTTTTGGCAGAAAAACATGAGCGACTCTTAAACCGTGTAACACAACGTAGGTAAAAACACAAGCAATCAATCGAAAGCAACACAAACATTTGGACCTGAGTGTTGTCTATTGGCGCTTTTCCACCGCATGGTACTCGACTCGCATTTTTGGCGTTTCCACCGCAATTTCATGGTACCTGGTACTAGAGAACTGCGCGGGACTGTTTTTTTCATCCCGCTCCCGCCCGCTCCCGCTGAATTTCTGACCATTACCGCCCGCTCCCGCTGAATTTCTGACCAATCCCGCCCGCTCCCGCAGAATTTCTGACCATTACCGCCTGCTCCCGCAAAGTGTGCGCAACGTGCCCGCCCAGACCCGCGATGTGTCTCCAATATAGTTAGCAAGCTCTTACCAACAGGGCTGTTTGAATGAGCTACTATACAATCGTTTTAATGGGAACATAAATAGTCAAAGCAACACGCATTTAAATATAACTTTGTTTTATTAAAATACCTTTTATATAAACCTTGCATAATCACATGGCATCTAAAACAGGCTGCTTTGCAAATCACAATATAAATATGAAAATTGTCAGCCTAGTAGTACTAGTAACACCGCCAACACGCCTCTTTATGTAGCCTATGACCTCAATAACAAATGGCAACGAGAGGCTGAGTGGCTCAAACAGTAGTAGCATAGCCTAAAATAAACATAAAATAAATAAAAGTTAATAAATGAATTTAACGAATCACTTGCCAATATTGCTATGGAGGAAGAGAATGTTGCTGACCGACTGCGGCCCCATTCTCGTGCGTCTCTCTTCCAAGATGCGCCCACAGACACTAAATGTACTAAACTAGATGCGGGAATACTGAGGATGAAACGTGCTAGCTTTGAGAGCGCTTGTCAGACTTGCCTTGTTTAGTTTTAATGGTGTACACAACTTGTTTAATGTTCTGCTCTACTTCGTTGGCTGACTGAGTCATGACTCACTAGTACCTAGCTATTACAATCCCGCACAAACCCGCAGTATTTTTTTTTAGCCGCCCGTTCCCGCCCGCAGTTAAATTGAAACCGCCCGTTCCCGCGAGATTTGCGTTGGGTCCCGCGGGACCCAGCGGGACCCAATCCCAGTGCAGACCTCTACCTGGTACCTGGTAGCGGGTACTTTTTTTAGTACCACCTCGCTCTAGGTACCAAGCGAGCTGAGTCGAGCTAAAAGGTGACGTCGGCAGACGGCCGGCCACTGATTGGCCAGAGAGTGTGACGAAGTCATGAGAGTGACATAAAGCATAGTTCGTCAACATGCCAGCTAAAATTAATAATAGGTCTTTGCCGTGGTCCACTTCTGAGGTGCAGATGCTTCTGTGTCTTATGGCCGAGGATAAAGTACAAAAAGAGCTGGACGGAGCCACCCGCAATGAAAAGGTGTACAAGGAGGTCGCCAAGTTGATGGAAGAGCATGGTTACTTCAGGACGTACGCGCAGTGTCGTGAAAAGCCTTCCACCTTTTTGTAAATAGTTTATATTCCACCTTTTTGTTTGAAAGTTTGCTGTGCTGCACTGATTTGCTCTTATTGTTTGTTAATAAATTATAAGTGACTTATGTGATTGTTTCATGATTTTGTAATTCATCTGTCATTACACTGGCTCTAATATATTAATTACGGTTCAGAAAGGAACCAGCACCAAGTTCACATTTTTTAAAAGGTGTTTAGTGCATTTTCCCCGTCAAATATTTTTATCACACTACTAGATTATTCTTAAATGTTTTAATCTTTCAGCATTTAATGTGTTGGTGTTATTTATGTCGCGTACATAAATACGTCACGGCCCTTTCGCCGACGACCAGGAGGTACTATTTGCAGTGGAAAACCACCCGTGTTACTACCAAACCGAGTTGAGTCGAGTCGAGTCGAGCTACATTTGCGGTGGAAAAGCGCCATATGTAGTCCATATGCTGCCAACGACTAGTCAAAGCCCTTGTCCTCTAAAAGCTGGACTACTGCAACTCGCTACTAGCCGGCGTTCCTGCAAGTGCAATCCGTCCCCTTCAGAGGATTCAAAATGTTCTACCTTCCCTGACGCTGCCATGTCACCCCGCTCCTCATCGCCCTCCACTGGCATCCCATCGTAGCCCATATGTGCAGGGGTGCTCAATACCTCGATCGCGAAGGTACTACTGGTAGATCGCATGGCATTAAAACGTAAACGTCTTCTTTTTTTTTTTTTTTATACAGATTTATTGAAATATAAAATCAAGTTTAACAAGACTTACAAACAGCAAGATCAAATCTTATATGGATAGACAAAATGCAAAGAATAGAACCATAAAGCGGACAAATACAAAACAAAAACAAACCATTACAACGTAGACGTCAGCCAATTATACTCACTATGACGTTTGTCACTTGACTGACAGTCGGTTTGACCAATCTGACCTTTTCTGACATGTCACTGCGCATGTGCTCATATTGGCGAGTTATCTTCCAATTTACGACTTCTAAACTTAAGAGTATAAAAATGAGTGGGGAAGCTGGACCAAATACAGTCAGGTCCATAAATATTTGGACAATGACACAATTTTCATCATTTTGGCTCTGTATACCACCACAATGTATTTGAAATGAAACAAATTTGAAATCCAATTGATTTGAAATCCAATTGAGCATGCATTTCACTTGCTAAAGACAAAACTGAAGGGAAAATGCCCCAAGAACAAGCAGGAACTAAAGACAGTTGCAGTAGAGGCCTGGCAGAGCATCACCAGGGATGAAACCCAGTGTCTGGTGATGTCTATGGGTTCCAGACTTCAGGCTGTCATTGACAGCAAAGGATTTGCAACCAGGTATTAAAAGTGACAATTAGATTTATGATTATGTTAGTTTGTCCAATTACTTTTGGTCCCTTAAATAGGGGGGCGTTGTAAAATGTGTTGTAATTCCTACACCATTCACCTGATTTGGATGTAGATACCCTGAAATTAAAGCTGAAAGTCTGCACTTAAAGCACATCTTGATTGTTTTATTTCAAATCCATTGTAGTGGTATACAGAGCCAAAATGATGAAAATTGTGTCAATGTCTAAATATTTATGGACCTGACTGTAAATAGACTAAGGGTGCTTTCACACATACACTGTTTAGGTCGGCCCAAATGATGTGTTGCTCTGAGTACGGTTCGTTTGGGTCAGTGTGAACACAACAGCCGCACTCTGGTGCGCTCTCTGGTGCACTTTCGGTGTGAACGGTGCTCGACCTCGGGCCGAACCAAATACAGGAAGTTCTTCACATGTCAATGAGATTCGCTGTCTACTGGATATTTGGAGCGATGATTTTATTAATGCACAGCTGTCTTCCACCCACAAAAACAGTGATGTTTATGGGGTGTTTAGCAAACGGCTCTGTGAGAGTCGTAAAAAAGAGAGAGTCCGTGAGAGTCAACTCCGTGAGAATCGTTCTGAGTCGTAAAATTTGGCATTGCGTCCTGTAATGCATCAACACGTTCCTCTCCCGACGCAGACGGGTCTCATTTTCAAACTGAACAATTTGCCAAAAGTTAATAAACAAATTATATAAAAACGAATAACCAGCGCCAGGGTAAACAGACATGCTTTGTTTATCTCCATCTCGCTAGCTTCCGCGTGTTAGGCTGGTTGTCATGGAAACATGTGGGGGGTGGTCATGGGGGTCAGAGCTGTCAGAGACCAATGACAGCGCTGACAGTTATCACATGGTGTACGGTGCAGCGTTTCGAGTACAGTAAAAAAAAAACATGTGAACACGGACCACACTAACTGAAAAATGATACCATGTATTTTGGTGCACTCCAAAGCCACCAACATATGTGAAAACAGCCTAAAACTTACCATTTCCATACGGAATGGGAGTTGGATTTTTTTTTCCACTATGTCATTTTCAAAGTGCGTTTGCTTCATCTGCCAGACTGCAATCGCTATAATGAAAAAGGGAAATGTGGAGCGGCATTTTCGGACTGTACATAAAAACGACACTAACTTCCCTCCGAAAACTGAGTTGAGAAGGAGAAAGGGTAAGGAACTAAAATCCCAGTTGTCAGGACAGCAGTCAAGACTTTGCTTTACTCAAGCCAATCGCTACATTCATGTGCTACCCTTTTCGGGAAGATGCTAATGTTGTTTCACTCGCATCAAAAATTGCAACACTGTTTCACCTGAACTCTTCTGGAGTGGAAGATGACATTTTGACACTACAAGCCGACATTGAGCTGAAGGCCAGAGCTCATGGACAATTCTGGAGCTTACTCACAGAGGAAAAGTACCCCAACATAAGGAAATGTGCAACATCCTTGACTGCATTATTTGGCTCCACTTATTTACACGAGTCAGCCTTGAGTGAGGCTTGGCATCTAACGTCACGTAGGTTTACCTGTTGTTACAACCCTAGGTTAGAGAGAGCACCACCCACTGTATTTATGGGTGCTTAGCACCTGTCAAGGGGGGGTGGGTTATTATTTATTTCTTTCATTTGGTGCCTGTGGCAGTCCTCCTTGATCCCTGTGTTGTTTTTTTGATAGATAACATAGATAAGTCCTTTATTGTCATTACAAGCAGCAGCAGCTTCTGCTCCAGGTTGTCCTTCCTGAGGACCCGCAAGAAGTGTAGTCGCTGCTGGGCCTTCTTCACCAGGGACCTGATGTTGCCTGTCCAGGAGTTGTCAGAGGAGATGTGGGTGCCCAGGAACTTGAAGGTGGAGATGATTTCCACCTCTTCCCCATTTATGACAAGAGGGGTGATGATTTCTGGTCTGAGTTTCCTGAAGTCCATTATCAGTTCCCTGTTTTTTTGGACATTCAGGAACAGGTTGTTGTCTGAGCACCAGATTGAGATTTTCTCTACCTCCTCCCTGTACGCCGATTTCTCTCCGTCGATGATCAGCCCAACCACGGTGGTGTCGTCCGCGTATTTTATGATACAGTTGGTAGGGTGGGACGGGGAGCAGTCGGTAGTGTACATGGTGTACAGCAGGGGGCTCAGGACACAACCTTGGGGGGAGCCAGTGCTGAGGGTGATAGTGGAGGAGTGGTAGGGTCCGAGTTTCACAGTCTGGGGGCGGTGTGACAGGAAGTTTTTGATCCAGGAGCAGGTGTGGGGGGGGGGGGATCTGGAGCAGTTCTTATCTATTGTAAAGGATATCCGGGATTATTGTATTAAAAGCTGAGCTGTAGTCCACAAAGAGCATCCTCACGTAGCTCTTCCTGTTCTCCAGGTGACTCAGCGCTGTGTGCAGTGAGAGGGCGATGGCGTCCTCTATGGACCTGTTTGCCCTGTAGGCAAACTGGTGGGGGTCAAGGGAGGGGAGGAGGAGGTCATTGAGGTGCTGGGAGACTGATCACTCCAGGCACTTCATGATTACAGACGTCAGGGCGATGGGTCTGTAAGCATTCAGGCTGGCTATGGCAGATTTTTTGGGGATCGGGATGATGGTGGAGGCCTTCAGGCAGGTGGGGACCGTAGCGTGTGTCAGGGAGAGGTTGAACAACCTGGTGAGGATCCCTGTCAGCTGGTCTGCGCACGCTTTAATCACTGCCCCTGGGATGCCGTCGGGACCAGGAGCTTTCCTGGGGTTCACTGCTCTCAGGTTCCTCCTCACCTCGTGCTCCTGGAGAGAGAGAGGGGGGATGCTGGGACCGGGGGGGGCAGAGACTGCTGGTGGGTGGTGGTGGTCTCAAACCGGGCAAAGAAGCTGTTCAGCTCCTCTGCCAGCGTGCTGCTGATAGAGGATGAAGGGGGGGGGGGGGTTGGCCTCTGTAGTTAGTGAGGGCCTGAAGACCCCTCCACATCTGTCGTGGATTTCTGTCGATAGGGTGGCCTTCCACTTTCTCCTTGTAGGTGACTTTTGCCCTTTTTATGCCCCTCCTCAGGTCAGCTCTTGCGGTGCTGTAAAGAGCTCTGTCCCCCGTCCTGAAGGCCGAGTCGCAAGCTCTAATCAGGGTCTGGACTCCACTGGTCATCCAAGGCTTCCTGTTTGGGAAGACGCTGATGTGTCTTTCCTCAGTTGTATTATCTACACAGCATTTAATGTAGAAAAGGACAGACTCAGTGTATATGTCCAGGTCCTGATCCTCAAAAATACTCCACACCGTGCAGGCGAAGCAGTCCTGAAGCTGGGCGAGAGCACTTTCGGGCAAGGCTTTGATGGTATGAGTGGTTGGCTTTGCTTGCCTTCTGCGGGGGGTGTAGGCCGGGAGGAAGAGTAGGGAGAGATGGTCTGATTGTCCGAGGTGGAGGAGGGGGGACGCTCTGTACGCGTGTTTAATGTTGGTATAAACATGGTCGAGTGCGTTTTCTCTTCTGACTCACTTTTGGCTGTAATCACAGCAGTGAGTCTGTGTGTATAAGTCTCAATCAGTCTTGTACATTTGCCCAATGCAATTTTGCTCTATTCTTGCAAAGCTGCTCAAGCTCTGTCAGTTTGCGCAGGTATTGGGCATGAATAGCCCTTTTCAAGTCAAGCCACAAATTGTCTATAGGATTGAGGTCTGGGCTTTGACTCGGCCAATTCAGAACATTTACCTGGTAATTCTTTTTACCATTCCTGTGTAGCTTTTGCTACTTTGGATCATTGTCTTGCTGGAAAATAAATATTCTCCCAAGCTGTACTTCTCCCAAATAAGATTTCGGTGTATTTTGCGGCATTCATTCTGCCCTCTATTTTTACGAGCCTTTCAGGTCCAGCTGCCGAGAAACATCCCACATCATGATGCTGCCACCACCATACTTCACATTTGGGATGGTGTGTTTTTGGTGATGTGCAGTGTTTGGTTTCCGCCAAACATAACGTCTTGTCTGAAGGCCAAAAAGCTAAATTTTGGTCTCATCAGACCAAAAAATCATAACCATGGAGTCTTCCACATGCTTTTTGGCCAATTCTAGTCGAGATCTAATATGAATTTTCTTTAACAGTAGCTTTCTCATTGACACTCTCCCATGAAGCTTTGACCGGTGAAGAACCCGGGCAGCACTTTCTATACGCACAATCTCTCCCGTTTTAGCAGCTGAAGCTTTTAACTCCTTCAGAGTATTTGTAGGGGTCATGGTGGCTACTCTTACTACTCTCCTACTTGCACGGTCACTCAGTTTACGAGGGCGGCCTGATCTAGGCAGACTCACGCCATATTCCTTCCATTTCTTGACGACTGATTTCACTGAACTGGAATTTTTTTAGTATCCATCCCCTGAATTGTACTTCTCAATAACCCTTTCCCTGAGTTGCTTAGAGTGTTCTTCTGTCTTCATGGTGTTATGGTTATCAGGAATACTGAACAACCAGTCTCTGCACCCTTCAGACACAGGTGTTTTATGTACTTGTATGGATGGAGGGGGAGGGCATCAAGACCCTGGGTTGCGAGGAATGATAAGCTGGCCACATGGTGAAAAAAAAACTGCACACTGGTTATGAGTCTTGCTCCAGGCTGCAAGGGGTGTCATGTGGTTGACAGACTGCCGCCCAGTGCTGTGTGTGAGCCTGTTAGCAGCTGTCCTTCCAATTGGCCCTGTCTTCCCTTGCAAGAGCTATCCATTACACTGTCCCTGTTTCTCCCTATCGGTTTGTACACAGAGAACACATACACAAATAACCGGCTCCAAGAAAACTACAGACATGTTGCAACTTAGATGTTGACAAGTCTGTGTTGAAACTTCTTTAAACCTGAAAACATGGACACTAGCATCCATCACTAACCAGTTATTCACAGCTAATGTGAAAAGAGTTTGCCTGTGTTATAAAACTAGCCAACTCCATTGGTTCTATAATGGTAAAGTCCTACTGTTTCTACTGATTGACAGTATTATTTTGGCTGTGAGTTTCTTTTTTCTTAGTAAACAAACTCAAACACAAAGACCAAAGCATGACTTGAAATAACCCTCAGGGGAATACAATGGGTGAGACTTGACATCATATAATGTATCTGTTACAAAAGAGACTATCTTTTTTACATATTCCAAGTAGCAACAACCCAAAGTGTGTTCAAAGTAGGCCAGTGCCCCATATCTCCAGCTGTCGAATGTGAGCATGTGAAACCACATCTGACACAATCCAATAAGAAACCATTAGCCTCTGAATTGACTAGTAATAACTGAATTAGGCATAGCAAATTAAACCTTTCTTCAGCCTTGATGCAACTCAACAAGCCTTATTAACATGTCACTGTCATTATGTGCTCAGAGTCAATTCAATTACATGTAAACAAACCTACAGTGTCACAAAATGTATCTGATTGCTACCTGGTACTTCACATTGAGTAAGCACGTCAATTGAAATCCCTTTGTGGTATAAAGACTCTTTTCCAGGCCAACACCACTTGTGCTGGCAGGGAAGGATGACCATCTTCACCTTAAACACAATGTGCACATCTACATAACAACCTTGCCCACCTCATAAATTAACCCCACACACCTACTAACAGCTATATCAAGACAAACAGCACCCCACCTTTCAGTGCACTTCTGGCTTGGTAGGATGGCATCAGGCAGGGTGACCTTATTCCTGTCCAAAGGATTCTGGCCAGGTCCAGTGTGGTTCACGGCTCGGTTGGCAAACAGGACATCATACTCCACGCAGTTAAAGAGGAACGTTGTGAATGTGACGACAAAAAGAAACTGACTGTGGGGCAGAGATGCACGAATGCGGTTAGAGAGAATATTACAAATTATGCACAGTAACTATCTCATGAACACATAAACAACTCAGACATATTTATTGCATATTTTGACATATTTAACAGGCTACACATCTTTTGCCATCTTTCTCAACCCAAAAGTGCAGAAGTAACATTGACTACATGAATCTTCCCAAATATAACAGTTAATCCAGACAGTGAAATGATAAAATCACACTTACACAAGTTCAAAAAATTCAGAAAGCATCATACAAGAAAAGCCATTTTTTTGATGAAAATGATAGATGTGGAAAAGGAAAGTTAAGTTAAGGAAATATATTGCAAATCAAGCATCTTCTCTGATGCAAGTTTAGTTGTTAGAAAAAAAGACAATGAAACACTGTAACCAACAGGCACACCATTCAAAAATAATAATAATAAAAAGTAGGTGTAGAAATGTGTTTATCTAGCAGGATTCTACTGTAATTTCATGCATCATGCTCTCCTCCAATTTCATATGCAATTGATATTTTCAAAATCATCTTTAAGAATTACTGCAGGTGACTTCATTATGTCAAAAGGATATTCTTGTGAAGAAGTTGTCCAGATTCTTGATGTGGTGCCATGAGTCTGTAAATGAGGATGAGGATCATTTAAGTCAAAGATCAAACTACAACACACTAAGAAGATGTGACGTTATATTGGACAGATCTATTTGGCAAGCTTTCAGTGCATGGATTTAATATGCCCACAACTTTTACTGTGTATCAAATGTTTACCTTTCAGGCCCTCTGGCACATGCACTAACAAGTCCTCCTCTCCAGGTGGTGAGTCCTCAAAGTCCTCAATTCGTTGATACTCCTGGTAGGCTTCTAAGTTGGCCATTGTGCTTCACATCGTCCCTTCCTGGGGACAGAGACAGTTGTATTACAGTCTTTAATGGCATGTCTGTCAGGGGGTATTTCATAAAGGTTATGAGACATACAGTAATTGGGTAAATTAACTCTCAAGACACACAACGTTATGGATTACTCCCTAGTTCATAAGCAACAAGTCCGACAGCTTATCGTTAACTTTCCAGACCAAGCACTCAGTACTGTACTTCTTGAAGACAGATTTGATCAAATCTGCGTAGATAAAGTTTGATAGCTATCAATGCGAGGTGACACGCCTGATGCGCCTACTACTGTAACTGCCTCGCTACTAGCTGCTTTCCTTGAAAGATAATACTACATCATAATGAATTCGTTAGTACGTAAAAAGCATCTGATAAATGTTAATTAATAAATGTAATTACAAACTCATGGCAAGTGGCAAACGAATGTTGTTTTTTCTACCTACCTCTCAGCTTGATGTACAGTAGTCAGACAGCTAGCGGACCAAACGTCAGTTGTTTTGTGTGAGCTAGCCTAGCATGCCAGCTCGATATGTTCTATTTCGCCTCCCCTTTCGTACCATACATTAAATTGGGATATTAGTTGCTCAAAGTACACCAGATTTGTCTGTTAGTCTTCGTGAAAGCGGTCTCATCCACGTTATGTACTCACGGTTATCGTACTAGTTTAAACTGTTTCGTAACAGCACAACGACGTAACAACCTTTAAAAGCTGTTTACAAGAGCCATCCGTAGGCTTCCACGGTTGTCTTTCACGAATAAATGTCAACAAAACACCATTTGACGTCACCGTGTTTTTGATGTCATCGTCACTTCCGTTTTAGTGGAACCTCTTGGAAAGATGTCTTTAAAAAAAAAATATATATATATATATATATATATATGTTAACTATAATACATTGAAAATTATATGTTTGTATTATATATTTTGCTAACATCGATTTATACCTTCCTATGAAATGGCTTCTGTCACTGTCAGCTAAAAAAAAATGACGCATTGTGGGATATTTCAATATGTCAGCCTGCATGTAACTCCTTGAACCAGTAACTCTGAGCAAGGCGCTCAGTTAAAATTCAAGTAAATGTCCATGCAACATGTTTCATTTAATGTGTTACCGAGTCAGTACCACTACACTAGTACGTTCCCTGTATTCGCGAATTAATAAAACACAAGACTTGTGGAAACATTCAAGGTAGGGAAACTTCCTTTTAGCTTTTAATAAGATCACCATAGTTAGCTATTTATAGATTACTTTAGTTAGATAAGTAGATTTTCTGGAAGCATTTCGCTACCTACGACTCCGTTGTCCTTCTCCATTAGAAAACAAAATAATGTCTCTAGGTCAGTGGTCTTCAACCCTGGTCCTCAGGACCCACTGTCCTGCATGTTTTAGATGTTTCCCTGCTCCAACACACCTGATTCTAATGCATGGGTCGTTAACTAGCTCTGAAGAATCCTGGTAAACGATCATGCATTAGAATCAGGTGTGTGGGAAGGGGGAAACATCCAAAACATGCAGGACAGTGGGTCCTGAGGACCAGGGTTGAAGACCACTGCTCTAGGTTTTATCTTACTTATATCATCGATCATTTCCTCCGATGCAACCATGCACATAGGGACTATGGTGTCTCAAACATGTTACCCTTCCTATGAATTAAAAATACTTATTTACGCACTGATGGTCACTGTTTATTTCAGGATACATTTTATTTCAACCCCAGTGTCCAATGCAACTAACTCCACTGGGCGTGAAAATGCCACACACCGTTTATGGGGTCTGGTACAGAGATCATTTGGCCAGTCTACTTTCCGGACAAAAGTAGGTCTGAAATGGATTCTAGGACCAGTGGGTCTCACTGTCTCTGCTCGACTGTTTGGCAATGTTGCATATTGCCACCTAGATGTAAATCACAATGTTCCAGAAGAATGTTCAACCAAAGAAACTGTGCCAGAGTTCAGTTGGGATGTTCTATGGGAATTTGTCAAACCTCAGCTCCTTGCTCTTATTGGGGCTGTTGTGGTAAGTAGCATGAAGCATGAACAGCATGTCATAGTGTTGATTACATACTTTACAAATTAAGTAACTATCACTAACACACTTTGATATAAATAAATGACCTCAGAGACTATCTAACATCATGTGTAACATTTTGTGTTTCAGCTGGCTTTTGGTGCTGCTGTCTTGAACATTGAAATTCCACTAATGTTGGGAGATTTGGTAAATGTAGTTGCCTGCTACATGAGAGAGCATACAGGGAACTACATGACAGAGATTAGAAGCCCTGCTCTGAAGCTTCTTGGGTTGTATGGTCTCCAGGTATGTGCTTTTGAAAAGTAGGATTTGATGATTTTACATGTTCAATCTGCATTGGCATGACTAATGTGTATTTATTTGAAGGGTCTGCTGACCAGTGGTTACATAATTCTGCTGACCCGGGTAGGAGAAAGAGTGGCATCAGATATGAGAAAGTCCCTTTTCACCTCTTTACTCAGGTAATATAACAGCTTAGTTGAAATGTGCAGTATTTTAACCTCCATACTCGTAACAGTCATCACACTTAATATTATATATTATTTTTTACCCTGTGCCTGTTCGTGCCTTTGCATCGTTTCTCAGATCCTTATCAAATTTTCTTATAGGCTTCTCTGTGTCTTACATTTACATTACATTCAATCATTTAGCAGGGGTTCTTATCCAGAGCAACTTACAAGTACAGGGACATTCTCCCTGAGGCAAGTAGGGTGAAGTGACTTGTCCTAGGACACAATGTCTTGTAGCCACAGCCGGGAATCAAACTCACAACCTTCTGATCAAACATCTTAACAGCGTATTTTTATATTTTAAATAGTTACCGTTGAGTGCTGTACTGTACCTTGCTGTTGCAAATTGTAATTTCCCCACTGCGGGACGAATATCCCATCTTTTATCAGGGGTGTCAATCACACAGGCTCGCAGGACAGAATCAACCCGTCAAAAGATTTAATCAGGACCACTGGAGGATTTATGAAAAGTTGATTTGATTCATAAAGAAGTAAATGTTATTGTGTACCAACGAACTGTTTATGAAATAAACTGATTTTGATACCCCTGTTTTACACAATTCACTGGATGTACTAGTTATTCCTACTCTAACAAGATGTAACTATTTTGTTTGTTTCAGGCAAGATGTTGCCTTCTTTGATGCCAATAAGACAGGCCAGATTGTGAACCGCTTAACTGCTGATATTCAGGAGTTCAAGTCATCCTTTAAACTGGTTGTCTCTCAGGTATGCCAGTTTTAATGTCAGTTTTGTCAGGCCAAGGGACACTGTTTAAGGTTACATGTTAATTTATATCAACAGGGCCTGCGGAGTGCCACACAGACAGTTGGGTGTTTTGTTTCCCTCTATGTAATTTCCCCCAAACTCACTGGTATGATGGTAGTGGTTCTGCCTTGTCTTGTGGGAGCAGGGGCTCTAGTTGGCTCATTTCTACGCAAGCTGTCCCGCATGGCTCAGGATCAGGTAAGGGCAATAGTTTTCATTAATGTATTCATTAATAACTTCTTACGTTACTTAACTTTTGTAACTTATTGCTATTTTGACTTTCCTTCTGTGATTTCCTAGGTGTCTAAAGCAACAGGGGTGGCAGATGAGGCACTTGGCAATGTACGGACAGTGAAAGCGTTTGCTATGGAAGAACGAGAACTTCAGTGAGTGACGTTGTACTTGCTTTACTAAAGGATTTAATGAAAACGGTTAATAAAGACCCAAACACAATATTGTTATCTGTGTTTCAGATTATACGCTCTAGAGGTGGACAAATCTTGTGAAATGAATGAATCTCTTGGATCAGGGATAGCTGTTTTTCAAGGCCTATCTAACGTTGTCTTGAACTGTAAGTATGTCTACAATGGGCCTACAGCAAAGGTATTGGTTTGCATCTTCAGTGACACCATAGTTCTTTAATTAGGCAAAAACAAATTTCACTTTTTGGACAGGTATTGTTCTAGGAACCATTTTTGCAGGTGGATCTTTAATGGCTGGAGATGCTATGTCTCCAGGTGATCTTATGTCCTTCCTCGTGGCCTCCCAAACCGTTCAGAGGTAAAGATACAGGATTTATTTGAAAAAGTCTGTAGCAATGCTAATTCAATCTAATCCAATTTTGTCTTGCTTTGCTCAGGTCTTTGGCAAGTATCTCTATCCTCTTTGGCCAAGTAAGTTCAGTCACATATAATTTACTAAAGTGTTAGAAATGTAATCATTTCGTCTTATTGATCTAGTCTCCATACACTTTTCGTATGAGTTACGTTACTAAAACATACATTTTAAAATTCTCACTTATTTTTCTAGATGGTGAGAGGCATTAGTTCCGGTGCCCGTGTTTTTGAGTACTTGACTTTAGAGCCCACCATCCCACTGACCGGAGGAGGTCGCATTCCAGACAACTCTCTTATCGGAAGAGTGGACTTCATGGACATCTTTTTCAGGCAAGAAGTCATCATAATGATACACGTGACACACAAATCACCATACCCACTGAGACACACACAGTAAGGGGTGCTATTTTCATGTATTTCTCTCTTCAAAGTTACCCTACAAGACCTGGCCACCAGATCCTGGAAAACTTCAACCTCACACTACCTCCCAGTAAGACTATCGCTATTGTTGGGGAGTCAGGAGGAGGTATGTGTCCCGGCATATCCTGCTAATACACACTCAGTCTGAATATACTGTACACATAAATAATCTAAACTGACATACTGATTATATTATTTAATGAAAGTCTGTCAATATGGCATCTGTCTGATAAAAATTAAGATAATTTCTTAGGAAAGTCCACCGTGGCTTCCTTGCTGGAGCGTTTCTATGATCCCATTAGTGGTGTGATCATGCTGGATGGGCTCGACATCCGGACTCTTGACCCTTCCTGGCTCAGAGGGCAGGTCATTGGTTACATAAATCAGGTACGTCTGAAGCAAGGAGACTGCCTCTCCATATTTTCTTTAGACTAGTTTATTGAACAAGAATGCAAACTTACATACTTGGAACCAACATGTGTGTGGTAAAAAAGATTATTCCCTCCATTTTAACTCTATTTGTAAGACACACCTGTATTTAAACCCTTGCGCCACCCAATGCCCCCACCTAGTGACTGCCCAAACAACATGTATAACACTGACTCCTTCACTCACAAAATGCTAGCTAGCTCTGAGAGACACTTAGCATTTTGCTCCAATCATTTTTCTATCTTCTTTTCTACCCCTTCTCACAGGAGCCTGTGTTGTTTGGCTGTTCCATTTTGGAGAATATTCGCTTTGGGAAGCCTGAGGCAACCGACGCTGAAGTCGTCAATGCTGCCAAGCAAGCCAATGCTCACCACTTCATCACAGGCTTTCCAGAGGGATACAACACTGTGGTCGGTGTGTGCATGTCTGCAACTAAGCCCTTTGATGTGGTCAACAAACAGTGGTAGTCTGTAGGGCTGTCAACGAATATTCTACATTCTAATATATATTCGAATAGTGTTTAAAAAACGAATTTTGAATATGAATATTAATATTCGAATGTAAAAAAAAAACTGCAGCAGCAGACTGTTTGACACTGCCATATTTGGGACAAGAATCGCAACCTTAAATTTCTTGCACAAAACTTTTGATCAACACTCAGCATTTGTTTATTGTTGTCGTTCATTTAAACCGCTATGCGCAGAGAGCGCGACAGTGCGGGAGAGAGAGAAAGGAAAGGTGCGTGTGTGAGAGTGAGAGGCCAAGGTCTGCGGTCTGGGCATCTACTTATTTTTGTGTAGGTAATATGTTGTCTAAACTTAAATATATTACCTATACAAGTAGTTATGTCTAGTTGTATTCATTTGTCCTCTTATTGACGTGCCTAATGCGCAACCGGGAAACTCGAATATATTCGAATATATTCGAATACATGTATTTTTTTAAAGGGAATATTCGAACGTCATTTTTGAGCATTTTTGACAGTCCTAGTAGTCAGTGGAGAAAGGATGTAGTTGAACTGCCCACCACTTAGTCAGCACAGAAGACAGACATTAGTACATAAATGGGCCCGTAAGATGGATTGTGAGCCATATTTACGAAATGCTTTTTCCCTGCGGGCACACAGGTGAGCGTGGGGCAACTCTGTCAGGTGGGCAGAAGCAGCGCATTGCCATTGCTCGTGCCCTGATCAAGAACCCCAGCATCCTGGTGTTGGATGAGGCCACCAGTGCCCTTGATGCACAGTCAGAGCGTGTGGTACAGGAGGCTCTGGACCGGGCTACTACAGGCCGGACCGTACTCATCATTGCACATCGCCTCAGTACCATCCAGGGAGCTGACCTCATCTGTGTCATGAGCAACGGACGCATTGTAGAGGTGAGACTGCAGCCACAGGCGGACATATTGTTCCTCACTAGAGTGTCAGCACAGAATTAAGGTCTTTAAATACAATGATTTCAAACACCACAAGTTTTGTCCGTCAGTAACCAACAGTTTACATATTGTTATTATAAATTAATAAATTTGCAAATGGCCAACTCTAACCACCATTTATTTTTTTTGAAGGCTGGAACTCACTTGGATTTATTGAACAAAGGAGGACTATATGCGGAACTGATCCGTAGACAAAGAACAGCGGAAAAGAACTGATCGACATCATCTGATGTCATTAACACATTTTATGTAAGGTCTATGTAATTTTCCCCAAATAAATCAGAATAATAATGAAAAAAGGATGTAAATCTACAGTACTTTTGGGGATTTAGTTTACCTATGATGATTCCATTTAATACATCACAACATGTATGAGTGGGACAACTGGATAATATGTTGCAGCCAAAGGCTGCCTTTATTACAACATGTTTAAATCATGAACCCTAACCCTGTTGAGTACTGTTTTAGCAAGGTTATTTTTACGCTAGACATATGTAACGATGATTGATTAAATATTTGATCATTGTCCTTTTACTTTGTATTCAATTTAAAACAGTGTGTTTTTGTTTCTACTTTAGGCTGGCAACACACATATTATAACACTTATCTGAATCAAAACAGGATTACACTGGTTTGGAAGACTGACATGCCGTGGTTAACAGTAACTTGCTGATCTGTAATGTTTCTAAAATGTTTTTCAAAACTCCTACTTTCAAACTTATTCTTTAGTTTTCCTTTAGGAATTTGGGTATACGTAGTGGGTGGTCATTATGATTTGCCCATGTTGCAATTCCTCATGTGGCCTTATATGACCGTAGTTGTACTTGAACTATCAAATGAACACCTGCTTGTTGGCAGACTGCAGCTAGCGAGCCGTTTACCTAGCTAGGCTAGGTAGCTTAATGTCACCATCATGGGTGGACCAGCGCGGTATTAGAGAGATATAGGTCCATGGGGTGGACAGACCAAAAATGTATTAAATGTTTAGCTACGTTATTTTCTTATTCGTATGCAACCTAATGTGAATTAAACTAATCCGAAGTCAGATTTTAGTTAGCTTTAGGCCGTTTTCCACTTGTCAAAACCACTTGCTAAGCGTGATTTTAGGTAAAATTTGAAACGTTCCACTGCGTTCCACGTTCCACGTCATACATCTCTGCTTCTAGCCTGGGCGCGAACTGCCGAGGAACTCAGTGCTTGATGTTACAGACAGTTAAAATAATCATTCAAGAGGCTTTAACATAAAATGTATATCTTTCGATTTTTTTGTATTATATATTTGATAGCTAACGTTAAGCAGGACCCATCTATACAGAAAGTGAAAAAGTGGTGCTGATATGTCATCAGATTTCAATGCATTCCTATGGGATTTTCATCAACATGACTTCAACTAGATTTTTCTCAAAATGTATATATTATTTTTATTAACCATACCTTATTGAAGATAACAACCTAAACTTTCGTTTAAGATATGTCTCTCGGTTGTGCTGATCTTCTGTGTGAAGCAGCCAAAGCTGTAAAAAATGTAAGCAATATTTTCATACACGTTCTCAGTTTGATTGCAACCAACATTTGATAGCATTAAGGTGTAAGTGTCTACATGATAACTGTCATACAGTATTTGTTTTTAAGTGCTGACCTACGTTCAGGCTAATGTTGACGTCAGAGACATTCGATTCAATGTGTTTGCTACCTGCGCTCAGAGTAACTTGACAGTTTGTTAGCTTGGCCAGAAAAGACGCGTTATATTGTCCACCCAACCATCATCATCACCCAAACCCCCTGCCGTGCTAAGGACGGTGGCATTTCATCACTGTTAGCTGGCTAGCCTAAGCTAGCCTCTCAGTCAAAAATGCAGAAGTATGAGAAGCTTGAGAAAATCGGAGAAGGTAAGCGCATCTGTAGCCGATTTTACGCCATCACATATTGTTTCTGAAAAGCGTATTGCCATATCATCTCCTATTAATGCGATACTACTACGAGCTAGCCCGAAAGGTACATCACTAGCTAGTGTTGCTACTTGTTCTGTTGCTAGCAAGCTGACAATCACCCTAAGTAGACTAGCCCCAAGTGGTTAGCTAGCTATTGAATTAATGTAGAAATACATCTAAATATAATTATATTTAGTAAACACTAGCTAAAGTGTTACACTGAGATTGAGAAAACTAGTATAATGAGTTAGTTAGCTTGTAGCTTATGTACTTAGCAAGCTATGCTAATTGGAGCCTAGTAGCAGACATGATATTAGTAAATCGTGTTTTCATCATTTTCAGGTACATATGGCACTGTTTTCAAAGCTAAAAACCGAGAGACACATGAAATTGTAGCTTTAAAAAGAGTTAGACTGGATGATGACGACGAGGTAAAGTCTTGCATTTGTCAATATTTTGATACTATTGGCTAGCTCTATACTAAAGCTAGCCCAGCTAGCTAGTACAAGTGCAACAGTTTTGCTATCACGTCAAATTATCATCCTACTTGATTCTATTTAGGGCGTTCCTAGTTCTGCCTTGCGAGAGATTTGCCTTCTGAAAGAGCTAAAACACAAAAATATTGTCAGGTATGTGTGCTGTACCCATTGCCTTAGCTCATATTTAATTTGAGTTTCAACATCCTTATTTTAACGTGTAATTTCTTGTACTAATAGACCGTCTCCCACAGGTTACATGATGTCCTGCACAGTGACAAGAAGCTAACCTTGGTGTTTGAATATTGTGATCAGGTGACGAATGCTCAATGCTTATATATGCTAGTCCAGTGTTTGAATATACAAATAGATTATGTATTACTTAAATAGTTATTTGGTTTGTGTTTATATTGTAATGATACAGGACCTAAAGAAATACTTTGACAGCTGTAATGGAGATTTGGATCCGGAAACTGTCAAGGTGAGTCTTTACCAAAGACAGAGTTAAAATGAAACATCAATTTCTTTGTTTGATTCGAATATTCAGCCCAGGTTTAGGAGCTTGATCTCAGTTGGATCTACTGCATTGTTGTCTATTGTGTGTTTCTCCCTCCATACTTGTTCAGTCATTCATGTACCAGCTGTTGAAGGGCCTCGCCTTCTGTCACAGTCGGAATGTACTCCACAGAGACCTGAAGCCCCAAAACCTCCTCATAAACAGAGTAAGTCCACAGCTGGTGGGGTTTTAGAAACAGAGGAATGCGTCAGTTTCTGTTAACGGGCATATTCAATAAAATTTTGCCATAACACAATGCGTTGGCACAATTAATGAAGAACCGCTGCTTATGCTACACCAGTGTGGGGCATAGAATGAACACTGAAAAATGAAAGATACGTATCATGTGCTATTGTATGCATGAATGGAGGTTATTTCTTCCTGTTCCTAGTATATTTTCCAAAGGAAAAACTAAGGTTTGTGTTTAAGACAATTTTCCTCGAATCATTGTGCACACTTTTAGTGGGTGAGGTGTAACCATTGTCAACATTTCTTAGTGTAAAGGAAATTAAATCGTGAAATTATTAATAATCTGTTGGATTATCTGTTAGAAACACAGACAAACTATGTGGATTCACACTTTGTTGGTTTATTATAATGGCTTATTCAGATATTAATGAATAAGCCAGCGTTGAGCAACACTGGTCCTAGGGAGGCACTGTCCTGAAGGTTTTAGATGTTTCCCTGCTCCAGCACACCTGGGGCCCGTTCTTCGTACGTCGCTTAATACATCCGAGATCAAAGGACACATCCAAGATTATTTCATCCTGCTAGTCATGATCCGGCTAATTGGGTTCTTCGAACACACATGTTGTATGAAAATAAGCTTGCTCATGAGCAGAGGGGTATTGCACAAAACTAAGATAAGGGATTGAGCCGGGATATGTTGGTTATCCTGGCTGAATTTAGCCTCAGGTCGGGTGCATGAAAGCAGATAAAACTTAGCCTGGTCAAGTTATCATGATGATTTATTCTCTGCAGCTAGCCTGCTCCGGACCAGGCTAACAGCCAGGCTAAGATTAATCCTAGTGATTCACCTGTATTTTCACCGTCAATCCTGTGAGGAATTCATGTGTTTTACAGCATGTCCATGACCTTTTTAAATATGTTGCATCATTTTAATTATACTGCATTACAAATTTACATATATATAGTATATTGTCATTTCTCATTTCATTTAAATCTACAACAGTCTTTTTATATTATTTAAGTGGTATTATTATTACTCTGGCCAAGTGTTATATTGATATGCTGATGAAGACTGCTTGTCAAACTGGCGTCAGAGGTTGCATAAAGATGTGTTTTATTGCAGTACAGTGAACCCTCGCTATGTCACGGTTCACTTTTTTTTCGCTACTTCACGGATTTGCCTCATGCATTGTGTTCTGCATTCTGACTGGCTAAACAGTCTCTCTGCGTCTTCTCTACCTGTGCATCAATAAAGTTGCGGTTTACTGTAAGATGTACTGTACACGTGCGTAACATTCGCAGAAAAAGTTACACTTATGGACATGCTTAATTGTAGCCCAATTATGACAGCTCCAGAGGATTGTACAATTTTTTAATATTAACGCATTAAGCCGGTCCGCTATTGTCTGCCAGGCTAATTCTCTTTCTTTGATTGTGGCTTAAGTATTAACTTTTTTAATAATATCCTTCTCCTCCTCATAAAACTCCACCAGGAGCTGTTGTTCTGCAGCCGTGAAATATGTCACGCGACTCTTGTCCATGTTCTGATCGGTGATTCTGTGAGCGATCGCGAGGTCTATTTAAGAATGCCGTGAACATGCATTTATCCTGACTACCTACACCTGGCTTGACATAGCCGCACCTTTTCATCCTGGCTTGGCAAACGTGCAACCAATTAAGCCAGGATACGCCGACCAGACTAGGTCAAGCCGCGCTTGCTCAGTTATCCTGGATTTCTTTAATCAACTTTTGTGCAATACCCCTCAGGTTTGAGCTTACGGACCTGTTGTTATGACAACAAGTCTAGGATGAGCTTCGAAGAACCAAACAATCCAAGATCATGCCAAATCGTCAACAATCAAATCCGGCTAACTGAATTAGCAACGTATGAAGAACCGGTCCCTGATTCTAATGAAAGGTTGTTATCAAGCTCTGGAAGCTTCATAATTAGAAACAGGTCATCATCATCTAAAACCTTCAGGACTATGGCTCGAGGACCAGGGTTCCCTACCTCTGATCTAAAATCTTTAGGACAGTGGCTCCCTAGGACCAGGGTTGCCTACCCATGGAATAAGACAAGTTGATGAGAATGTTGTAGGCCAGTGGTGTCAGGTTTTCGTATCAACCAAGCCACTACACCAGCTGATTTCACTAACATGTTTCTCCATTTAGTGAAATCAAACTTGTTAATGAAATCAGCTTTTGTAGTGGCTTGGTTGACACGAAAACATGCACCTTCTTGGCCTGCGATGGCACGAGTTTGACACCTCTGTTCTAGGCCTAAATGGAACATAATGATGCATCTTAATTTCCAAAGTTCTAATGTGTTAATAAGTCTCCTGGCACTGTGATTGTGTCCCTGTAGAATGGGGAACTGAAGCTAGCTGACTTTGGCTTAGCTCGAGCCTTTGGAATACCTGTGAGGTGTTACTCTGCAGAGGTAAATATGAAATGCACCAACTAGAGATAAAGGGTCTCATTCACTAGTGACACAGGTTAGTGATTTCTTGTGTGTCGTGTGTCCAGGTGGTGACGTTGTGGTACAGGCCTCCAGATGTACTTTTTGGTGCTAAACTGTATTCTACCTCCATTGACATGTGGTCTGCCGGTTGCATATTTGCAGGTATGTCTTACTAGTGCAAAATGTCTCCTAGCCTACACATTGTCAGCTGCAGATGTAGACCTAACTATCTTTCCAATTCATAAAATAAATAGATAAACAGCATGTCTTAATTATATTTAAATTTATTCATTTAGCAGATGCTTTTATCCAAAGTGTCTTCCGAGAGAGTGCTTTACAAAAGAGCATCGGTCACTGATCATAACAAAGTGATAGTCCCCAAACATTGCGATTTGTCAGATTATGAAACAAACATTGTGTGATACCAAACCAGTGCCAAAGGGAAAAGCCACAAGAGCATTCAGCCAAACCAGTTACAATTACATGGCATGCATCTCAAACGGGCAATGGCGTATCTGTAGGAAGGCAAGCAACAATAACAATATACCTCACTGCGAGTAAAAAAAAAATCCAAATCAGGTTAGAACTGGCCAAAAGGGCCACAAGGCCCTCAATAAGAGTAATTATGGTCCTGGGGAACATTAGGTCCAGCAGTCATTCCTAACTACCGCTGTACTCCGGAAACAAATGCGTCTCAAACCTTTTCTTTAAGGAGAAGAGACGGTCAGTGTCTCTGGAGGTGTGGAGTTTATTCCACCATTGAGGGGCCAGACAGGGGAAGAGCTTGTGTTGGGACCGGGCGTGCCTTAGGGGTGGGAGGGTTGTCAGAAGAAGGCAGGTGGGGGTGTAGGGTGGGGGTATAAGACTTGATTGGGTGCAGTCCTGTTCACTGCCCAGAAGGTCAGTACCAGAGTCTTGAATCTGATACGGGCCATGATGGGAAGCCAGTGGAGGGCGATGAGGAGTGGGGTGACACGGTGTGGGTAAAATTATCATCTTTACATGTTTAATAATGTTAGTTCCCAGTAGCATGCACAGCTTCTGCTGGCTTTAATGAGTTGCTTTATTCAGAGCTGGCGAATGCTGGAAGACCTTTATTCCCGGGTAATGATGTGGATGACCAGTTGAAGAGGATCTTCAGATATCCTTTCTTCAATCTGTGAGATCGATGTCTGTAATAATATATCAAATTTTTAGAACAGGATCTTCTCAACTTCCTGCACTGATCGTTTTCTACTGCAGTGTTTGGCTCTTCCTTAATGCTGTGTTACATTGTTGGGTACACCAACTGAGGAACAGTGGCAGACAATGACAAAGCTCCCAGATTACAAGGTATATCACTGTTGTTTGCATTGAAACTGGATTCATTTTTATATGAATTGATGTAGGTTAACAAAATGTTTTCTTTGATCTCTTTGCCCTCAGCCGTACCCCATGTATCCAGCCACCACTTCCCTGGTGAATGTTGTTCCCAAACTAAGTAGCACGGGGCGGGACCTGTTGCAGGTCAGTGTTGCCGTCCCAATAGCTGGGCTGTGCCTACAGGAGGCAGCTCAACTTGGTCACCAGCAGGTGGAGCTACTCACAGGCTCTTCCTAAAACAGCTGGAATGCATTAGGTTTAAAAATGTTTTTAATATGCAACACTTAGAATTTGTTTCTTTTCAACACAGAATCTGCTTAAATGCAATCCTGTCCAGAGGATCTCTGCTGAGGAGGCCTTGCAGCACCCCTATTTTGCTGATTTCTGCCCACCTTAGATGCCCAAATATCGATGGGTAAACCTCAGCCATCAGAATCAATTCTCCTTCACTACATGTAGTTAACAGGACCGTTCACACTACAAGACCCATACTGCACCTGTGGAACAGACACTTCCCTACATCCTACTGTGCCTCCTTGTAGAAGATGTTTTTACAGCTCTGCAAGACATGGATTATGTAGTTTCAGTAAACTAGCTTGTCTTTTTACTCTTAGTCTGTTTCAATATGTTATTTGAAAACTATGGTTTCAGAAGAGAACATGTGTAGCAATGAACAAACCTGGACCTCATAGATAGTTGAATCCCGAGCCAGAATACAAAACTGAAACAAAGAAAGCAGTATGAACAATTTTAAGTGAACTGAAGCATAGCCATTTGTTTAGAATTCTTTGCTATTTTGACAAATTACTTCTGATAACTTGTTACTATAAAGTTGAAACATTAAACAGTTAGAGGCAGACAAACTTCCAGTGTCCTTCATTATCATCAGTTGATCTGTAGAAGGAGATTGTCAAGTGGACTGGGAAGCTTATTCATATTTTGATATTTCTGTAACCTCTCAGGCTTTGTATCAAGCTTTTTGTATTATTTTAAGCACTTTGTGTATGGCAGTTTATTTTTTAATGTTTTAGGACTCACCCCTACTGACTATGTTGAACACTGAAAGCCAAGTTCTAGTTTGGGCGAACGTTTGCGCCAATGTTTTGAAAAGTGGACCATAAGCTTGAGTAATTGCATAATATTATGTACATTTAACATCTTTAGTAATGTAATATCTTACAACTTGTGAAAATGTTATAGAATTTCCACTGATACCTTTTAGAGCATATAATAATATGTGAGCCTTGTATTGGCTATGTTCTCTAGGTTATTTAATTGTGAGAAATGGTTTTCAAGCTCTGCCATTGCTTAAACCATAAAAAACTTGGTTTTGGTAGTAGAGAAAGTATTTGTGTTTTATTTTATAGATGTAGGGCAGTGGTCCCCAACCCTGGTCCTCGAGAGCCACAGTCCTGTATGTGTGAGATGTTTCCCTGCTCCAGCACACCTGATTCTAATTAGGAGGCGTCTGCAGAGCTTGATAATGACCAAGTCATTTGAATCAGCTGGAGCAGGGAAACATCTAAAACATTCAGGACTGTGGCTCTCGAGGACCATGGTTGGGGACCACTGATGTAGGGCAATAGAATGCATGTATTTATGGGTAATTGAATGTTGTTCATTTGTTGTATTTTTTGTTGTATAAATTATGATTTCAAGAGACATGCTTCTTTGAATAATTAGTCTTGAGTCCTTAACATTTCTCAAGGCACCATTTATAATAAGGCCCCTATGTATGTCTGGTTGGCTCTAGTGCTTAGAAGACATACTTTATATTTATCACAGTATTTCTCTCAAGGTGAAAGTTTTTACTAATCATATTTAAGAAAACTGCTGTATGACATTAAACATCTTATCTTAATTTGGAATGAGTTAATTTTTGCACTCTCCTAGTATCCCTTTTGTTTTGTTTGTTTAGTTGTCCTGTATTGCTTGTATAAGACATGCAGTCAGTTTTACTTATAAGTAGTTCAATGTTCAATAAAACGTACTCACAACATAATTGTGTGAAAATTACCTACCCAAAGGCACTGATATTCCATTATTAATATGAGTTGGTACTGAATTATATTGTCATTACTTTTGACAAAATTGACGTTTTGACATTGACATCTAAAATTTCCCTTGAGACCATTAAAGTGAAATTATGTCTGGGACAAGTTACTGCGTAGTCTTGGTAAAAGAAGTGTTAGTGCTATTTAATGTTGACTTGTGTTCAGAGTTAAAATCACAAAGATTACACATCGTTTCGTAGAGCCAAATGAAGCAAAACCCTCATCGAAGGCCACAACACATCTCATGTGATGTACATCTGTACATGTTCCTGTAAGATCCTGTTTTAAAGGAAGTTACATCTAAAACACCTAAATACTTTACATTAGTCTGGTAGTTTTTACTCATTTGGAGATGAAGATAACTTGTCACAATGCATAGTCTCAGCAATTGTTGCAACTATAGTACATTTGTTTCATCTGGCTCCAGAATACCACTTTCAATCATTACAATGTCAGTAACATGTCTGAGAGTACATAAGGTGGAAATACACCATGGTCATGCAAGGGCGAATCCTAGGTGGTGGTAGGTGCAATTCTAATATGCGCTGTAGTAGTTAACAATTTCACTTAAGTGTTTAATGTTGTAGTCTTCCTGGACATAATCAATGTCTAACAGTGTTAAAACTCGATTCTAGCTTTGACCACTGCACAAAGTAAACTTGTTTGGCGAGTAGAGAAGGGTGGTGTTCACTACCAGTCAAAAGTTCAGACACCCCGTCCCATTCAAATGAATGGAAAAATGCATCCAAACTTTTGACTGGTTGTGTAATTCATTCAACTTTATGATCCAAATTAAACGTCACAAACATTTGTATGACTATTTTGTCTGAAAACATTCAAGAGAATAATATTATACATTGTCGCTAAATACATTACGTTATAAGTAATTGTAGGGAGCATGGCTGTCCAATCAACAGTGGTGATAGATGTACGTTTACAGAAACTTAACACTGGAAAGAGGCAAGACCAACCAATCTGAAATTTCAGATCAGAATTGACAATGAAAACAATGTTGTCAAATTGCATTATTTGCATTGACAACTGTTGTTTTTAAATGAATGCATTTATTGCTCACAACACTGATAAACCGGATATAAAACTTGTAATTTTTTGGCTCATTATGATGTTCTTTTCCCAGACAGTGCTGAAATAAGTGTATATATTTATATGGTGTACATGGTATAACCAGTCAATATCAATAAGGTAGTCATGTTATAGACGGTCATTGGCTCGGGAGCAATGGCTGATCTCCTAGGCTTTGTGCTTCACATCAACAGTCATCTAATACGCAGACAAAATAATATTACTTTTAAAATGTTACCAAAACTGCACTTCAATGTTAACATATTCAAAATAGAAAACAACTAGAGTCTATGGAAGCATATTGCTGTCACCATAGATAAAAAATGTACACCTTATTTCATAATTCCCAGAAAATATCAGTGTTCAACTGACCTTCCAACTTGAAATTCAGATAGGCTAAGTTAGCGTGATACTATTAATGTCACTTTATAGTGTTAGTTAATGGACATGGTCTCCTGAGTCACCACATAGCCAGCCTGGACCATGAAGCATGCCATATCTGTTCAACTGATCCTATGTCCATCAGATCAGAATGGGGTTTCTGCCAGAATAACGTCTTACATTCTACATCCTACACTGATAATAATCACATACTATAGTCCTACATAAGACATTAAAGTCTTCCAATGCCTCAAACTGTTGAGATATGATCATTGTTTCCTCAGTGTATTGTGCGATGCGATGCTCTACTGTGCTGTTCTATACATGTGCTTGTGCTACAGGAGGGCGCTGATCAGAAGCTTTCTGACCGGTGAGACAGATGCATCATGAAATAAATATGCCAAGAACGGCTAACGAGGATTCACTATATTTGTCCAGTCTTTTCTTCAAAAAGGCCTACAACGTTATACCTTATATCTGTAGTATAACAAAACCTCAACAGAAACGCAAACCAAAATAAAAACAGATTAAGACATTGAGAGATGCTAATGTCTTTAAGTAGAACTATGATTGTTGTCAGTTTGGACCGGTTTAGGACGTTGTTCCAGGTTAAACAATTAGATGTTTTTTGAAATAACAAGATATTTTCTCCTAATTACAACATAAATTCTTGTATTTATGTAAACAATGGTGACGTAAAAATGTAAATCAGTGGTGACTCTTCCGTAGGAGTCTGTTCTCTGAAATAAATATGGAAAAAATAAATTAGAAACAGTAAAGTTGTGTACATAGGATGATGGTTAAATATATTGTTTATTGTATTTGATCATTTATACATCACAAACTGTGTAATTTAAGTTTTATTACATGTACTTGAATTCCAATAATGAGAGAATATAATGACGCCATTATACCGTGTTACAAACCAATTGAATAGAATGGATAAAGTTTTGAGGCAAGTCTCCTGCATCTCACAGAAATCTATTCAGTATTCGGTCTTCAAAATAAATTTAAACAGGAAGACACTTGCGGTCATCTAGGATAACTACACATATTCAGGGAAACCCTTTAGGTAGGCTCTGTGTCATGAATGGCAAGCCAACTGCCAGCCCTTCCAAATTCAAGTCCCAACAGCAGGAATGGAGAAACCCTTCCAACAAATGTCTCAACTTTTCTCAATGTTTTCATTGGATTTTGAGCAGGTATTTACAAATTGTTTCGTTCAAGACAGAGAACAACACCTTGAAAACGTTTGTACTTCACACATTTTATAGATACTACCACATCTGACTTGTGCTAATGAATGCTTTGTGGCTGAAAAGCCATGGTGGTAAGATGATATACATTTTAGTGACACCTGCAAAATCAATTGAAAAGATGTGTACATCAACTGGCCTAATGCAGAAGAGACCATCACAGCAGAACGACATATCCTCTCTTTTCCATGATTTAAAATTCTATGTCTGATATTACCACACTAGCTCAGAGAGTGGGACTCCACAAATGTACAAACATTTCACCATTCAAGTGAAAAAAGGGGAATAAAGCTATAATTTCCATCTTACAAACTGTGCTTCCAACATCTGGTTACTGGAACTAAAAGAAGTCTAAGAGGATTGAAAAACTGGTTGTGTGCATTCAACTATTTCCATAGAAAGACAACACTGTCTTTTATTAAGGTAAGCTGTCTACTATTATGGAACTTTAACCAGGTAAGATATTGTGATTTCACCAATTATCGTCCAATCAAATTGAATACAAGTATTTTTCTAAGATACACATGGCTAGACACTTGGCATCCAGCACAGTGGATCTCCATGTGTAGTGACATTGCTTGGATTTATGTTGAGAATTATAGACATTTACAGCTGATTCAAACTTTGTAAAGTGAATTGAAGGTCATGCCACAGAATGTAACATAAATAATGTTGTTGATGCCTTCACATGGCAGTTAAACCTGAGTTTTGTTTTGGAAGTGATATCACTCTATTGATAATATATTTATTTTCAGGCATTGATATAGTTTACTACTTTACTATGTTTTTGTCTACACTCTCCATTGGTGTGTGATACCCATATTTTTTTCACAGTTTGCTGTCATACCCATGTTTCCCACCCGCCCATCCCCTACTTTATGTCGTCAACAAGCAAATTCCTCAAAGTTTCCTAAAGTCGGGTGACGAGGTAACATGTTCGGCGTGTATCCGAGACTGTCCGAGTGACTCCGGAGGGTGTCACAGGTGCTCTGAAACACAAGGGGGAGGAAGGAGGCAGGGAGGAGGAGTTCAACCATATTAAGGGAAGGGTGATGGGAGTCACAATGAGGGTGACATGTCAGAGGGAAATATATGGCATGTGACAGGAAGAAAAATCAATGCGACACATAAAATGTAAATATGAGGAAATCAACAGGGCCAGGTGCATCAAAACACAACATAATTATCATATACATTTATAAAAAGATGGCAGAGCAACAATGAGTCAATCAAATGAAACAGCGTAATTATGAATGATTAGGATGTGGACCAATACAGACAGAAAAGAACAGTGATTGGAGATTAAACAGATCCGGTTGGGCAGTGCAAATGTCATGAAGTCAGTTATGTTTTAGAAGGAGTGGAGTGGAGTATATAAAGAATAGGTGGGAAGGATAAGAGGGTTATGACAAGAATAAAGGAGGAAAGGAGAAAAAAAATGTTTAGTCTATGTTGACTGGTATTAATATTGTTGACATCCAAATACATCCATACAGTCATGGCCAAAATTAATTGCAACCTTGTAATTTTTCCAGAAATTAAGTATAAAGTAAAGTATTGCAGTTACACACGTTTTACAATACATATGTTTATTTCCTTGGTGTGTACTGGAACAACACAAATTGTTGACACCCTCAACTTAATATTTGTTTGCACACCCTTTGGAAAAAATAAATAAATCGCTTCCTATAACCATTAATAAGCTTCTTACTCCTCTCGGACAGAATTTTGGACCACCATTCCTTTGTAAACTGCTCTGGGGGGATCCCAAGGCGTTCCCAGGCCAGCCAAGAGAAATAGTCTCTCCAGCTTGTCCTGGGTCTTCCCCGGGGCTGCCTACCGGTGGGACATGCCTGGAACATTTCCCGAGGGAGGCGTCCAGGAGGCATCCGAAATGATGATGCCCGAGCCACATCAGCTGGCTCCTCACCCTATTTCTAAGGGAATGCTCGGCCACCTGCAGAGGAATCTCATTTTGACCGCTTGTATTCACGATCTTGTCCTTTTGGTCATTACCCAAAGCTCATGACCATAGGTGAGAGTAGGAATGTAGATTGACCGGTAAATCGAGAGCTTTTTTCCTTGCAGCTCAGCTCCTTCTTCACCACGACAGTCTGATACAGAGACTGCATCACTGCAGATGCTGCCCCAATCTGCCTGTCAATCTCACATTCTGTCCTCCCATCACTCGTGAACAAGACCCAAAATATTTGAACTCCTCCACTTGAGGCATGACTCCCCACCCACCCAGAGGGGGCAAGCTACCCTTTTCCAGTCAAGTAGCAGGGCCGAGGTGCTGATTCTCATCCCAGCCGCTTCACACTCAGCTGCAGACTGTTCCAGAGCATGCTCTGCTCCGATGAAGCCAACAGGACAACATCATCCGCATACAGCAGAAATGAGATCCTGTGCTCCCCGAACCGGACACTCTCTGGCCCCTGGCTGTGCCTAGGAATTCTGTCCATAAAAACTATAAATAAAAGCGGTGACAAAGAGTCCAGCATGCACCAGGAACAGGTCTGATATTACCGGCAATGCGAACACAGCTCCTGCTCCGGTCATACAGTGAACCGACGGCTCCTAACAAAGGGCCCCGGACCCCATACTCCCTAATGGCGCTTTTCCACCGCAAATAGTACCGCAAATAGTACCTCCTGGTCGTCGGCGAAAGGGGCGTGGCGTAGGCCGTGACGTATTTTTGTATGCGACGTAAATAACACCAACGCAACCCACAAGTTGACGAACTAGTCTTTTGTAAATTATCTGACTTTTAAAAAGCTTGTAAACTGTTGGTGTAATGGACTATATCTGATAGTAATAAGTATTAGCTGCGGCGCTGTTGCTTTATGTCGCTCTTGTGACTTCGTCACACTTTCTGGCCAATCAATGGCCGGCCGTCTGCCGATGTCACCTTTTAGCTCGACTCAGCTCGCTTGGTACCTAGAGCGAGAAGGTACTAAAAAAAGTACCCGCTACCAGGTACCAGGTACCATGAAACTGCGGTGGAAACGCCACAAATGCGAGCCGAGTCGAGTCGAGTTGATACCATGCGGTGGAAAAGCACCATAAGTACCCCCCACAGGACACCAGGAGGGACACAGTTGAATGCCTTCTCCAGATCCACAAAGCACATGTGGACTGGTTGGGCAAACTCCCATGAACCTCAAGCACCTGAGAGAGGGTATAGAGCTGGTGTTCCGTGACCAGGACAAATACCAGACTGCTCCTCTTGAATCCAAGGTTCAATTATCGGTCGGATTCTCCTCTCCAGTACCCTGTATCCATAGCGTTTCATTTCATTTAAATGTAAACCAATAGTTTGCGCTTACACTGGTGCACCCTGAGCCTGCAAGACAGCTTGAATTTCTTTGGGGGGAACTTTTTGGGGAGCTTATCCACCATCCAGACTATCCAGCATTGCAACCTTTAATCAATTTTAATCTTGAATCCACATCCAGGGACATAAGCTACAGTGCCATGGGTTGCAGACTTTTTGATTATGTTGCACACTGTGGACATAGGAAGATCTAGATCTCTGGAGATGGATTGCAAAGATTGGGTCAACTTCTCTCCTTGTTATTTGCTTTCTGGTGTTATTTTTATATTGCCAACACCTATTACTTTCCTCAGGTCAGTTTAATCAAGTATCGCAAGTTTGAAACAAACTTATTCATCCACAATTATGAAAGGTTGCCAACAATTTTGTCCTACCCATTGTTTGAGTTTTGTGTGAAATCACGTCAAGTTTTCTATTTTTTGTGTGTGTTTCCAGTACACACAAAGGAAATAAACGTGTATAGCAAAATATGTGTAATTGAAACACCTTTTTTATGTCAGGGGTGCCAACAATTTTAGACATGACTGTATAACACTGTACTGTATGTTTCACTAATGTTGCTGAGGTGTGGATCACATAAGAAACAGCCATAGATGTGGTGTAGAGTTGGTCTGTTCCAGCAGACAAAGAACCATTTGCAACAACCAGTGCAAACATACTACATGCAACCTAGTGATGACATCACAAAGGAATGTCATATTATTGGGCAACATCAACACCATGACCCAATGTAGTAAATGGTTGTCTGTGCTGCAGGAAGAAGATAAAAACAGTGCTTTGTTTTGCTATTAAAACCAATTATTATATATGTTTGTTTTCTCAGGAAACTGCATTAACCCTAAAGGAAAGAAAACAGCTTAATCATTCAGTTGAGCAAACATGTAGAGGCTATTTGTACAACCCTGAGCAGGGAGAGAATCCAACCAACGCAAGGAGGCATTTCACACAGGAAATGTGAGTCTTAAGAATACATGTTGGTTCAGAAAACTTCATACCTTGCCACCACTACTACTTTCAATACAAAGTAGTTTTAAGAGTTTCTCACCAAACCAGCACTTTGGAAGTATTGCTCACAAGAAAGGAAATGATGTACGAAATGATCCCGAAAATGGTTGAAAAAGAGGGACAGTATGGGAAGGAGGAACTATTATCAATGGGGTTGCTACCTGGGGGCATGATTAGGCGTGACACCAGGGCTGGTTGGGTTCTCTGGAAACTCCTGGAATAGACATGATGAAAAGAAAGATGAGGGTGACTGAAATGAAGCTAAAAATACAATGCAGTGCTGATAAGTAGAGCAGTAAGGCAAGTGACCCATGCAAGTTGTTACGCACAGTTGCATGGGAACAACCTTTGTGTTGTTGTGTATTCGGAGCTCAGTAAACACTAGTATTTATGTCAAATTTGACCTCTGGTGTTACTTCAGCTATTTGGTTTAATTTCCAGTTAGTAAAAAAACATTGTTCCCACTTTTGCCTGGCTCTTGTGTATAATAACCAAATAATTTGGTTTCCCAATATGGGCCTTAATTTTACCATTGTGAAAATGAAGAGGTGCATGAATTTGCAGAAGAGAAAAGGATTATTCGATGCATGTGCATTATTAAATAATGGATGATCACATGCCATGAGTGGAAAACCTGTCCATTTGGATCTATATGACATTGTTTCTTTGGATGATTTCTAAACCAATAAGTAAGTAGAACCACTTAAATAATTGTTAACCACCAACACCAGTCAAAAACATTGACTACTTTTCATATGTTTTGTAGTATTTAAAACTAGAGCCTGTTGAAAAGTTTGAGCTGCTCAAGTGCATCACTCTTACCTTCCACCTTTCACATCAGCTTATGTGCCAGACTCCAGAACTGAAGCAACCAGGCATGCAAAGAAGTCATGCAGAAACATAAGCCCAAGCCTTTTCATTACCTAGGATAGTGAAACCTGTCTACAGTCAAATGAATACTAAGCTTCGATATCGATCGTAGGCAATGAAAAAGGGGGGGTCAGATGGCTCAGCAGGTTAAGGCGGTGACCTCATGATCGGAAGGTTGTGAGATCGAACTCTGGCTGTGGCTTTGTGATGTTGTGTCGTAGGCACTTCACCTAACTTGCCTCAGGGGGAATGTCCCTGTACTTACTGTAAATCACTTTGGATAAAAGTGTCTGCTAAATGAAAAAGGCTTGGTTTCTGTTTCATTACATCTCAGGTACAAACCAGTTCATATTGGAAGGTTCCATTTACCAGATTGTCGCTCTGACAACGCCGGGGTCGTTTCTTGTTTAGGAAGTAACCCAAAACCTTATCCTTAAACACCTAAATGTAAGAAAATGTAATTATAATAAAACACATACCAGTTATTTGGCAAGTATCATAAATAGCATACTTGTTTAGAACATTTTTTGAACTTCAATGGTTTTCCCATGCACATGTTCATACTGGCAGAGATCTTAGGCTCTTTGAGACAACTATAAAAATACATTACCTCATACAAGTAGTCAAATATTTCCAGTATGGTTAAAACACTGGCTCCAATAAACAGTCCCATCTGTCCACCAATGTCACCTGAACAGAAGGGTGATAGAGAATGAATGGATGTGGACAGGTAATGGTAATTGCATGAAACCATTCTTGACACTGTCACCTCCCCTCAAGTTTGTCTTACAGTTAGCTTGGCAGGACTGTCAGAAGCTGTTTTTCCAGCCTCTGCGTAACATCTGACTCAGTTACCAGCTAGTGCTAGTTTAAGGTCATTAAAATATATTTAACAGTCAGCTAAGTTACAAGGGATTCTAATGAGCAGCCCTGGGAAGATTTTGTGATGAGTCAATGTGGAGTTTCTACTGTTCAGCTTAATGACTACAGGTTCAGCTTCATGAAACTTAACCCCTCAACTTACCCAGTAGCCCAGCGATTTCATAAGCCTTCTTCTGTTCAATCTTCTCATAATTCAGAGCTTCAAAGAATATGTCCATGACCAATATGTTTTCTCTGGAATTAAAGAAGAGTCCAATACAATGTTGCCATTGGCCACCAGATTTGTGGTACATCTGCTTTCAAGGGGAATCATGGATGTCCTTGCATGATTTTATTTTCAGTAGAATGTAAAAAGTAGAAGGTGGCTGAGCAGTTAGGGAGTCAGGCTAGTAATCAGAAGGTTCCCGGTTTGAACCCTAACCGTACCAATGTGACATTGTGTCCTTGGGCAAGGCACTTCACACTATTTGCTTAAGGGGGAATGTCCCTGTACTTTCTATAAGTCACTCTGGATAAGAGCATCTGCTAAATGAATAAATGTGAATGTAACATCGAAGGGTTTTGATGTGCTCTGCTCCTAACCTACTGGCGTATCCACTACTACTTACCCAATGTATTGCTCAGTCTTGTTGAATTTCTTGGCTAGATACTTAGCAGAGGCCTTACTGGGAATCTTAACCATGGACAACTCCTTCCCATAGCGTGTCATGTTGCAGGGTGTCTCACACACACAGTAATCATTGTCTTTCTCCACCAAGAAGTCTATAAAGGATACAAGTGAAACATAAACGTAAGATATTTCATAGGCCCACCTTCACAGACATGGATTAAACCTAGTCCTAAAGTCAGAGAAATATTCAATGTGGTAAATATTACACAAATAGCTCTATTGAAAACGGTTTTAAGATAAGACTGGGCTTAATCCATGTCTGGGAAAGGCACAGATTGTTTATAAAGAGGCCAGAAAAGTAAAAACAAATGAACTCAGATGTGCTTATCATCGCAACAGAAATACCATTGACTGAAGTTACAGCACATTTTTTCTACAATTTACTTTAAAACTTTATAGAAAACAGGACAAGGGTAATCAGTCATGGACTTGAATAATGTTATGATTTAATGTGCTCATCAAGAGATAGATTCTTGAGCAACTCTCTCATTCATGTTTAATCTGAAACTATTACCTCACCTAGAGCTGGGTCTGCACAGTCTTTATACTGCTCAGGTGTGCATACTGTTGAGGATCCTGCATGAAAACACAAAAATGTTAATAATCAAGCATTTTCAACTTGAGTAAAAATGTGTTGATGCCCATCCTTCCATGTTGTGTGGTTTCGTCTGACAAGGCTACAATTACAATAAAACCAGACAAGAGCCATTCCCTATTTGCTAGCCATCCACAACTGTATTTCTGTATGTGTGTGTGTGCATGTGCGGGTGTATATATACCGGGCATGTGGACCATCCTGCAATTGCAGTTCTCCACAAGGTAGCGTGTCTCACAGTCGATGCGGCAGGCTGTGATGCTGTACGTGGAGAAGAACTCAGAGTCGATAGGAGTGGACTTGCAGTCTCCCCAAGGAGGGGGCAGGTACTGGAGCTGAGGAGAAGAGTAGAGCTGCCTCAGCATTGACATAGTCAAGTCCAGCTCACAGTCACAGTACCAAATACAAAAAGGGCAAAAAGGCCATTTTATTGAGATGTTTTTGGCATCTCACATTCCAATTAGATTTGGAGGTTGTATTTTTGGGAAAGACGGCTCAAAGCAAGCAGACACATGCAGAAAAACGGCTGGTCTGGCCCTGTGGAGAAAGCAGAGCACCATAGGGAAATATAGTCACTCAATAATGGAACTTCAGACAGGACATCACAATCAATAGACAAGACTCTTAACCAACCCTGAGAATGTGATACAGTATATTGCAATGTGAGGTTTTAAAATGAAGGAAATTGATATAATTAAGAGGCCATGACACACCTTAGACCAAACCATAACTACCATGACAGCCTATCTACGGCAAGTCAGACATAGTCATATTGGGGAATTGTGAAAATGAAAACCAAGTTCCAACGTGTGGGATATTTTTAGGGGGTCATTACATACATTGAATTGTAGGATAAAATGTAGTCTTTCTGGAGACACATGTATATTTTGATGTACTTACACAAATAGTGATAGTACAAATAGTGACAGTACAAGTACAACAAAAGTTGACTTAGAGGTCAACATTTGCTGAACTTCGCTAAAAGTTGTGAAGAATGAAGTTGTGGTGAAATTTTAATTTGGCAGCAACAGCATTTCTTCCTTCATGAGTTTCTTAGTCTAATTATTAAATATATATTTAGAGCAATTACTGGACTGTTACTCCCTTCAACACCAGAATCTTAAAAAGCAATTATTTTAAGGCTCTTACTTGCTGAGGGATACTAAATAGCACTTCACATTGATAAAATTACCCAACAAAACATTTAAATGCTGGTCCACCACAAGGTCTTCTAAATCTGACTATTACTTTTTATATCAACCTAATTTTCTGTCCTTCAGGTCGGAGCAGCTAAGATAGTACTGATAAGCCATGCGGCAGCGAGGAATTGAACAGATGTTCATTGAAGCATATTTCTGTAGAGAGCGCTGTCCTCAAAGTGGAGCATAAAACTAAATGAAACATTGAGAAAACTTGTTGAATTAGCTAGATTAAAAGTTTCTAAACCTTTTGCCCACTATTTAGACACTACATGAAGCATTGCAAAACTGGAGATCAATGAGCACTTGGTTTGTCAGATTAGAAAGTCTGAAGAGTTTTAAGAACTGTTCCAATGTGTTGGTGCCTATATTGCCTATATATTGCCTATATATGGTTGACACAGCCAGATTAATGGGGGGTGGCTTTTAAGGGGGAAGGTTGATGGGGGTGTGAAGTGGATTGGCTCTCACAATAGCTTATGGCATGCAGCAAACCAGGGCACACACAGTACACTACCCGCTGCTCTTGGGTGGAAACAAATGTTTGGAAGCCAGGGACGACCTCGAAGCCCAGTTTGTGAAGGAAAGGAGGCTCTGATTATCTGGGAGGAGGGAGTGAGTGAACACAGCCCACATCAATACCAGCAGAGCAGCAGCCGTGTGGTAAGTGACACGTGTCAGTCATAAAAGGCTGATCCTTTGAAAGCATCCAGCCAGCCAGCCAGCCAGCATTCTTGTTACAGAATTCCAAACCATCTGAAACTCCCATGGAGCACAGTACAGAAGGAGTTTTAAGGGGTTAAAAAACATTCAGTCATGCCCTCCTTGTTCATGGGTCAAATGTGGCAAAAATATTTAGTTAGTAGATGTGGGTGTATCTGAACTGTGGCCAAATCTCATTAGAGCATCTTTTTAAAGGTCTGATGAAGAGGCAATAAGCGTTTAAGAGTGAATGATCTGATTTTATGCATCAGAATTTACTCAATTAAGATTTACTGAGATGCAGTAGGACAAATTATTCCTACTACTAAATGACAGACTAATTCATTTGGATTCATGGTTGATTTAAGGTTATTTACTGTTATGCTGGTCTTCATCTAATTTAAATTCCCAGTCAAGAGAAGTTAATGTTTTAGAGGGCAGATTGTGGTGTCCAACTGTCTGTTTTATCATATCGTTACATAACCCCATGATCATCTGTTGAACACTCACTGGACACACACTCACTTGAACATCCCATTAAAGGTTAAAGGTTATTTCACTGTCCTGTCACTGCCCAGTTCTAATAATTGGACCACATAATCCATCATTTCTACACGTTATGAATGCTCTTTTCTTACTCAAAGTATGTAATTTAACCACAAACTATAATGAAAGCATTGGGATTCAATTTGGTTTTGCTGTGAGATCAATGTACAGTGATGTGGACATTCTGGACATATGCCAACATATCATACAGTCTGGGGCACTACATTGAAGTTCAATGATGTATTTCTCTCTCTGGGCTTCTCTAGCAGTGTGATTTACTTGCTCCACTGGCTTCTTGTACTTAAAGAGGTCCAGTGAGGTCCAGAAAGTTTTGTAGTGTACTCCACATTGGGCTGTCTTTAATGTAAGAATGCAAAATATCAGTTGCTTGCACCAGTACAGTACACATGCCTGCCTGCTTCTATCCCACCATTACCAGGTCCCTCTTACAGAACAGCACTTTGAAAATGACTGTATGTTCATCATGTCTGTCAGTAACACGTCTGTCAGTACAGCACGTCTACTGGAATTCCATAACCTTCATGTTGAATGTTGACCTAAATCTATCACAGCATATTGTCTAGAAAGTATTCTGATGATGATATACCAGCCATATCTTCAGTACTGTGATCTGCAGTTCCACATTATCATTCAAGTAAAAAACACTGAAGCAGCACAATTTCCTTATAACACAGCTATTGAAATATCAGACAAAATATTTACAATCGTAATTATTTTTGTTCAGATGATACATTAAACTATGTGCGTTTTGAAAAAAATAAAAGCTAATTGTCCTCCCAATCAGGGTGCAAATAATGCCATATAAATGTTGACAAAGGCTAGCTATAGTTCTGTGCATTTCATGAGAAGTCTTTTTAATGATAATACTCTTGGTCTACATGACTGAATAAAAAAAAAAATCTGGGCAATCACAGCAACATTATGCTAATTGTCACCCAGGCACCCTGGAATGGGAAACTAACTGTTGAGCTATCAGATGTTTTTGAATCCAGTCTGAGGGAGCTACTACTTCACATTATTAGTGTGAAAAACATTTAGCAAATGCTTTTTAAATACAGTGACAGAAATGTATGCTTGGTACATCCAATCATCAATTTTTTAAATAAATCTTTATAAATCTTTTTCTTCCTTCAATGTATTCAGACAATGCCAACATCTGGTTACCCATTTCATGCATGAGGTGAGTCAGCAGCACTGATTTGGCCATAGGCTCTAAGACACAGACAAGGGATAACAAAAGAACAAAAGGGTCTGGAAGGAACACAGACAGAAGCTGGGAAGCCAAAGGTCAATGTTGGAAGGGTAGTGTTTGTGCAAGAGGGCTGAGCATTTAGGTACCAGTTGCTGCTGACATGACACAAAAGTTTGAAAACCAGGAGCCACACCAAATCCCAGCTGGTCAATGAACGGGGGTTCGTCCTGGCTGTGGATCTGAACCTTGATGCCTGCTTCATAGGACGTCTCGTCTGTGGATACAGCAGGCCAAATAATGTCAAACAGAAAGCCAACACAAAATTCTCTGTCGCTGACAAGAAGCATCACTGGTTGTGACAGGTGTGTTCCTGTCGATGCACTGTGGTGTACAAGTATGTAGACTCAATCAGTGCTAAGGGTGTTGATCATGTTTGAGTTGGTTATGAAATTACATTGTCAAATGACTGATTTTGTAGACAGTCCTAGAAGTGCCTAAATAGAGGAAAGATTGTTTAGGGAACCCAACATTAGAATGATTTTGCTTTGTTACATGTCTGAAACTATGTCTGTACATGTCTTTTTATGAGACTTTGCTATTAGACCATGTGGGTTCTCAGCCAGTATACTCACAACTCACCAAACATTGTGTTATGGTCATTACATGGATCAATGTCATAGTAAAAGTACACAATATTTATGGAAAACCAGCAGGGACATGTAAATAAGCTTACTAAAGAGAGACAACTTTCCACTCACCTGTTTCCCCCCAAACTGGCAAGTATTCATCCTGCTGAATATCCAACATAATCTCCAGCCCATTTCCTGTCCCACCCTTTAATGTGGTCAACAGTGGGTTACCGTCCAGTCCAGAGTTGAAAGTGTAGCATTTTCCATAGCGAGTGTAGATCTGGGAAAAGAAAACCACACTTACAAATACAAATGCATTTTCATTGACACTAACAGTTTTTTCTATATTTAGCTGTGGATCTGTAAGCAGTTCATGTCTGCAGTGGTCATTATTTTGGGGGAAAAATAACAAATAAAACCTATACAGGGGTGTTAAAAACCTTTTAAGGGGTGCACGGTGGCAGTGTGGTTAGCACTCTTGCCTCCCAAAAAGATCATGAGTTCGAATATTGGGCCCAACCATGATCTCTCAGGGTGGAGTCTGCATGTGTACTAACCGATTGATGAAAGGCACTGAAGACCTCCCTTTGTTGATGATGTTAATGGTAGCCTCAATGTCGCAAAACACTGTTATCATGCCCCCATAATAAACACGCTACCCCAATGGGATACAGCTTATGTTGAAAAGATCTCTGGATCCAGGTAAGCTCTGCGGGCCACTCTCCAGCGAACCATTCGTTCCTGTAATACCCCCCAAACCGGAGGGAGCTGCGTCGGTATAAAATTCAAGGGCGGCGGACAACTCCACGGAATCGTTGTAGAAAAAAATGATGCCATTCCAACTAGCACACAACGATCCCCAGAAACGCAAATCGGACCTGCAACCTCCATCCAACAGAACACTATCCGTGAGATTTGGCATGCCCTTGGTGATGTCCAACAGACGAAAAACGACAGTGCGCCCCTGGGGTATGATGCGCATAGCAAAGTTCAAATGACTGAGCAGCGAGAGCAGGTCCCGTTTATCATTTCCCCTTCGGGGCCGGGCGAGCCCAACAGAGGCAGACAGAACGAGGATGAGCGACCCCACAGTAGCTTCAAGCATGCAACAACCTGCAAATAGTCAGGCGACACACACTTTCATTAAATCTTATGCATAAAGCGGTATTGGCGCTGGAGGGAGTCGTCACCTTCTCCCATCAGATTGGGTTGAAAGCACGGGGAGCCTCACCCTCCTTCTTAACCTGCTGAGCTCACGCCGTTATTGGACAAAAATTTGCTGTATGATCCAGTGAACCGCAAACGGAACAGTGAAAACCCTGCTGACCAGGTTGAGGTTGAGCACAGACCAGTCCAGACGAAGGCTGAACTTCTGAACGTACAACGCCGCCTTAGCAGAAAAGCATTTGTGGTATTCACATGCAACATGCTTCAAGAACACAGACATCTCCCCCCATTCAACCACCAGATCAACCGGGTCTGATGAACAAAGAACCTTAAATCCGTCTTCCTGGACGGGGCCTAATGGGCTTGCGCTAGCTGAATCAGGTGTGTTCCTGAGTGATTACGCTCGCTACCTAAATACCTGCGCTGCTAGTGCATGTGAGGGAATGAGTGATAACGTGTACTGATGTGTGTGAATGAGTAATGATGTAAACTGAGTGTGTAAATGAGTGATGATATATACTGAACGTGTGAATGAGTGATGACGCGTGCGGCCCGAGTGTCGCACCAGAACTGGCTTCACCCATTATGGTTGACAGTTACAATTCTTATTGAAGATTTGTTTCAAATGAATATTTCCAACACTCACAGCAATGTGTGAGGGAATTTGTCTTGTCATGCTTGAAACCTTTCATGATGTTGAGCGAGATGCTTCCCAAATTGATATTCTAACCTGAAAAACCCTATTCTAGCCACTGTCAGTGCTTCTTGTCCTTTGTGGTAAGACCAATGATGCTATTATGTAGCACAGACTTCCAGGAATGTCAACAGCATCACCGTTTTACAAAAATTCCATTGCTGACATTTGTTGTTGTAATCCATGTTTTTGAGGGACTCACAAAACTCATTTAGTAAACACTTTAACCCTGAATGTGCCTTGCTGGGGCACGTTGATCAGGATCCATGGCAACACTATCTGCGGACTGAGATCCTGACTGATTGCGACTGAGCAAAGGCGACTGAGCCAAGTATGGGCCGCGGCCCTATGGTTAAGAATCACTGCCCTTGGGAACCGTCCTTTCTCCCTTCCTCTTCACCATCTACACTATGGATTTCAGCTACCATACAGTCCTGCCACAAGTTCTCTGATGACTCTGCTGTGGTGGGCTGTATCAGCAATGGTGATGAGTCTGAGTACAGGACTGTGGTGGGGAGCTTTTGTCGCATGGTGTGAGCAGAACCATTGGCAGCTCAATGCGGCGAAGTGAAATGAGTTAGTCATCGATCTGAGAAGGACCAAGACACCAGTGACCCCTGTTTCCATTCAGGCGGTCGGTGTGGACACCGTAGAGGATTTGTTCACTTGGAAAATAAACTGGACTGGGCGAATAACACCCAAGCCGTCTACAAGAAAGGCCAGAGCCGCCTCTACTTCAAGAGGAGGCTGAGGTCCTTCAATGTCTGCCGGACAATGTTGAGGAGTCTGTGGTGGCTAGCTATCCTTTATGCTGTTGCCTGCTAAGGCAGCAGGTTGAGGGCTGCGGACGCCAACAGACTCAACAAACTGATCCGTAAGGCCGGTGACATTGTGGGAATGGAGCTGGACTCTCTGGCGGTGGTGTCAGAGAGGAGGATGATGACTACACGGCATCCTGGTCAGTACCTCCCAACTACTCCACAATGTGCTAGCCAGATAAAGGAGTATCTTCAGCGGGAGACTCATCCTCCCAAAATGCACCACAGAGCGCCACAGGAAGTCATTCCTCACTAGAAGAACATGAGCCACCTAAAACAGAAAATGCTGCCATAGAGAGACTCAAACAAGAATATGCACAACTTCAACAAGCACAAGCAGATGAACGTCGCATTATGGAGATAAGATAGGAGCTTTGGGGGCGAAACTGAGCAACATTGCTGTAAGTAGTGAAAAATAAATTATTCCACCTGTGACACCCAGAGGACCCGAAGTCACACTAAAGAGAGACTTTAAAATATGGTAAATAATAATATTATAATATAATAATATTTAAAATATATCACCAGTCTAACTAACCAGATTGAGTCAGGCCTCAAGAAGGGTTACTCTGAGAGTGAAATCATTGAAGCTGTCATAAAAGCTGTCAGCCCTGGTCTTCACCTCAGAGATCTGCTGGAAGTGAAGCGTGACCTCACACTTCCCACATTCAAAATCATACTTAGAGCCCACTACAAAGTTGACTTGAAAATTGAGAGGATAAATGTGGCAGCTAGTCTTGAACCTGAGCGACAAAACAAACTTAAGAGACACATACCAGTCAAACCACCTAGATTCAATGAAATACATGCAGAGGTGCAATCCCACAACAACCACACAGACATTGACAGTGACATTGACGCACAAGAGGCGAGACAGGTGAAAGGGGGTGATAAAGGTAATAAAAAGAAAGAGTCACAAAATCGAGGGCCACATCCAGAGACTGTTAAGCTTATTGAAGGCCTCAAAGCAGATGTGCAGGAGATCAAGAGACTATATACCGATGTAAGGGCAACAACATCAAGCCGCCTTCCCACCAGAGCTAAAGGGTACCAAGGCTGCAAAGAGGCTGGGACCGGTGACACGTGCCGACATTGCTTCCAGTGTGGACAAGAGGCCATCTCTCTCGTGGTTGTAGACAAGGCAGACAGTCTCAGGGAAATGGGAGGGGGTTGCTGAACAGGGACCAGCAGTAGCGCAGTCACCTTTCGGGTCCCATATCAACATTGCTCCCCTACAGGCCCACCCAGAATGTTCTCCACGGTCTGATATCTACATGCCCTCGCCGCGCCAAACCAAGCTCATCAGCCTCATCGGACGAAGATGTGTTGTCCAATGTCACCTTGACAACGGGCCAGTGGAAGCTTTATGGGACACTGCGGCTCAGGCAAGTCTAATAAATGATGAATGGAGAAAGAAATATCTACCTCACAGTATGCTGAGACTCCTGACCGAACTTTTGTCTGAACCACTGGTGGCAGTAGCAGCAAATGGTAGTGAAATACCATATATAGGCTGGATAGAGACCGAATTTTACCTGGACTGTGACACTCATGCCACAAAGACATTATATGTTCCTGTTTTAGTGACTAATGATCTCAATGTTGCAGAACAGCCTATTATCGGGTTCAATGTAATAGAAGAAGTAGTCAGCAAGTGGGGCAAATTACATTTGAAAACAAAGTGTATACAGACGATCAGTCAGACATTCTCAGTGTCAGTCAAGACAACTAAGTCGATGGTTAACTTGCTGCAGCCACCCAGTGACAACCATAGTATTGGGACGGTTCACACAGGGAAGAAAGAGATACGCCTGCCTGCAGCCCAAATATACACCACGTATCTCCGAGCACATAGTCCAGGCCATAGTCTTCTGTTTGTCCCAGCTGTCACAGCTACCTGAGGGCATGGTGATACAATGATTGATTGATGTTTTGAAAATGCATGATAGATGACAAGTTACATTCTGCTTAAAGTTAACACTTCCCCACAGACAGGACGATGTCTTGCTTATTCTATCAATGCAAATGTGGGCTCGTAGACAGAAGGCCTGGGCGACCGCCCTCCTTTGAAAGTGCTAATCAATTGACTTATCCTATCAATGTAGTTGCGTGAGACAAAAGGTCTGGAAGATCACCCTCCTTTGAAAGTGCTAATCAACTGGCTTATTCTATCAATGCCATTGTGTAGACATAAGGTCTGGGAGCTCCCCACCCCCTTTCCCCCCCTTTGGAACTGCTTCTGACGAGAATGTGGGGAGGGGGGGGGGTTCAAACCATATATATGCAATGCCTGGACTAGGCTCAGGGCCTGTCCCTCCAGAACTAAAAGTGTCTGCGAGGCCCGGCCACAGAGCTCTGTTTATGTGTGTGTCTTGTGTGCCTTGTCTGTTTTATGTTCCATGTGTTCCTATTGCAATACTCTGTTCATGTTAAAGGTTCAATACATTTGTATCTAACAAACTTAACAAACTTTGTGTCCTTACAACGTCCGAAACCAAAAAGTTTCCTTCACAGACTACAGAGAACGGAACAGGCTGTAGTCCGATGCAAGCTAGCCAGCGATTCCCAAAGACGTCAGGTTTTACTCGTTTTTCGAACTTGTGGGTTACATTTTTGACGTTCAAGTGACCGACATTTAACTGAGAGCATCCGATAATTTTTTTAAATGATGTTTGACGAATGTTATTAATTACCGTATTTCTTTGGCGGCCCGCGGCCCGATACCAACTGATCTGCGGCGGCCCGCGGCCCGGTAACAACTGGGTCCGTGGCCCAGGGGTTCGAGACCGCTGATTTAGAGGACAAAAAAAAACAAAAAACATAGCGGACCAGCCCACATTGGGTCAATGGCCCACTGAGACGATGCCCGGTATGCCAGATGGCCAGTCCACCCCTGGGGCAAAGCCTATCATCGGGGGTTCTTGGACCAAGAAGCCGCCCCCTGACAGCTTTCATTTCTCCCTGGGGCCTGTATCAGTGGAACCGCATACCGTTTGGCCTCAGTTCAGCTCCAGCAGAGTTCCAAAGGAGTATGGAGGACTGTTTAAAGGGACTGCGTGATGTTCTGCTGTCAGCCCTATTTAGATGACAATCTAGTGCACTCCTCATCATTTGAGACTCACGTCCAACATTTTTGAGATGTGCTGCAGAGGTACAAAAAACATGGTGTTAAACTCATTCCGCACAAGTGTGATGGCAGGTCCGGTTCCTGGGTCGTATGGTGTCAGAGCAGGGTTACACGATGGATCCGGCTGAAATTGCCCCAGTCCAGTCGCTCAAAGATAAACCACCAACTACAGTAGGTGAGCTAAGCAGAGTCTTGGGTTTCTTGTCATATTACCGCTCGTACATCCCAAACTTCTCCAAGATCGCTAAGCCACTTTACCAACTCCTGACCCTGCCTACAGACCAGCCACACAACCTGCCATACAAGACAAAGACTAAAAAGGTTAGTGCAAAACACAAACGGCGACCACCCTTTGGCACACCCATAACATGAACAGAAAGCCACCAAGTGACTTTCAACAGGCTCATAGACTGTTTAACAGAGCCACCCATTTTAGGGTACCCAGATTTTGCACAGCCCTTCATACTTCACTAAGACACCTCTCAAGAAGGCTTAGGAGCAGTATTGTACCAACATCAAGCTGGCAAACTGAGAGCGATAGCCTATGGTTCACATACACTAACACCCCCAGAAAAGAATTACCATATGCATTCTGGAAAGCTTTAAATTCTAGCTTTAAAGTGGGCAACGCTTCTGTGATTACCTCTTTTATGTCCCTAATTTTGTTGTTTACACAGACAATAACCTCTTAACATACATTCTCACAACAGCAAAACTAAATGCCACTGGTCATCGCTGGGTAAGGGAACTAGTCGACTTCAACTTCACAATAAGATACAGACCTGGCAAGAGGAACGCGGATGCAGACGGCATGTCCAGGTTGCCTCTTGACCAGTACATGTCTCAGTGCACAGCTGAAGTAAAACAAGATGTAATAAAAGCAGCAGCAGGCAACGTTTGTTTCCAGAAAAACAACTCTTGCCCAGAAAGCTATGTCATCAGTGAAATCGCCATTGATCTGGTCCAAGACACAACCCCACCACCAGACAAGTCCCTCTCGCCCTCAGAAATCAGGGAAAGTCAAGAAGTCAAGCTTAGTCTCGCAGTACAAAAACAGTAAGTACTTGCCCAAAGGCCAAGCACTTAAAAAAAGAGTCACCTGATGTGAAAATCCTCCTAAGACAGTGGAACAAACTATATGTGAATGAGGATAGTGTCCTCTATAGGTGAGTCAGTGGTAGAAACCAGCTTCTCCTCCCAAAGGAACATCATGACACCATCTTCAGAGAGCTGCACAAAGAAATGGGACACCTGGGGGCAGAAAGAACTTTGGGGTTAATAAGAGACAGATTCTACTGGCCAAGAATGCAAAAAGATGTTGAACACAACGCCTATAATTGCACTAAGAGCGAAGCCACTGGATTCTCGCCATATTTCCTGCTTTTTGGCCGCACTCCCAGGCTCCCAGTCGACATCATGTTCAACCTACCAACCCAAGCACAACAAGTCAGCTATGAGGAGTACGTGCAAAAGTGGCAGTTGCAAATGGGAGAAGCCTATCAGATTGCATCTAACAGCACAGAAAGAAGCTTCCAGGGGCAAACACTACCATGACCAAATGACTCATGGTGTGAGGCTTGATCCAGGCAACAGGGTCCTACTTCACAACTTTAAAGAGAGAGGAGGTCCTGGTAAGCTCCCTTCATACTGGGAAGATGCTGTGTATGTGATAGTTTCCCAGAAAAGCCCTGACATGCCCGTTTACGAGATAACACCTGAACAGGGAGGTTCAGTTGCACAATACACAGAAACTTGCTTCTTCCATGTGACTGTTTACCTCTAGAAAGACCTGTCAACAAAGAGCTGAACAAACAAAAGAAGAACTGCGGAGCCGTGAGGACAGCAAAGCTCAGGTGCACAATCCTGAGCCTGAGCTGGAGCAGCAGCATGACGTGCCGGAAGAGGAGGATGACCAGGCCAGCACAGCAGCACACAAGTTGTTGCCTCTCATCACGTGTGTTACACATTGTTTAGAACATATTTCCTTTTGAATTCAACAGACACAAAAAAACAAGCAAATGGCTTGAATGACTTGAAATCGAAGTTGTCTTACTCAAAAGAAATGTCAACCTTTCAGATTTATATCTGCTTAAATGAGACTTAATCCCGACAAACATCTTTCTCTAAAATTTAAAAGGATTCACCATTGCAATAACGATCAATCATCTGATAGCTTTGGAACATAAAGAAAAGCTGTAGACAATGTCCTCTTAACTGTCATTCTAGATCTGTCTCCAGAAAAACATCACAAGATTTAACATGTTTTGTCCTTAACCATTGTGTAAATGTGCAAGACTAGTTAGACTAGTTAGACTAAGACTAGTTAAAACTGTGATCAAAGTAGTCCTATTATTGTACTTATAGAGATATTTTAGTTTGATAAACAGTTAGTGAAATGTTTTACCTCTTTATTGATTAACTGTATACATTTTTCCCTGCCCAACTCTAACCCTTCCCTGTGAAACCTGTTGATACGTAAGCATTTTAACTGGAAAGTTAATTGCTAAAGCCTGTTTTCTAAGCCGTGTTCAGAGGGCTACAGATCTACTGTGTGTCTGAAACATACTGAGTCAGCGAGACAATTTAGAGCTTCAATTATGGTTAGCACCAGGGGTTACATAGGGTATGTCATGCATGATAATCATCATCAACCCCTGTGGACTTTCCCCTGGGGCCTTTCACACTGGTTTCCCATTCCCATTTAATTACATTAAAGCAAAGGCCATATTTAAACAATCAATATTTCCCACTCTTCTCATGCAGGAACTACATTTACATTACATGTATTCATGTAGCAGACGCTTTTATTCAAAGCGACTTACAAGAGAGAGCATTACAAAAGAGCATCGGTCGCTGAGCATAGCAATGTGATAGACTCTAAAACACAGTGGGCGGGAAACCAATAAGTGCCAAGGGAAGAGCTATAAGAGCATTCAGCCGAACAGTTTACAAATTTAAGGCTGGTACCTTCGCCGGGCAATAATCTGCTTGTAGGAAGCGAACAATAAAGCAACAACCAAAACACGAAAGAGTTTTCCCTCTGGGATCAATAAAGTAATTCAGATTCTGAACAACAACAGGTGATGTTTCAGGGTGCCATTAAACTCTTTGAACAACTGTTTTGAGCCTTTTCTTGAACGAGACAGTGTTTCTGATGAAGGTGGGGAGTTGATTCTACCACTGGGGAGCCAGACCGGGAAGAGTTTGTGTTGGGCCCTGGCGCTCTTGAGTGGTGGGACCACTAGACGATTGTCCGAGGAGGACCGTAGGTGGAAATATCAGATGAACTCATTGAATTTCTCCTCTGACAAGGCCTGGCTGAGGCAGATATTTTTATATCTGAGGCAGAACACAAGACACATCTTGATCAGTGAGGTGCTGTCAAACTCAGAGAAAAGCTGAATAGTCTTGTTTCGTTTTACACAAAACCTCTCTAAATAACTGCATGTCCCCCCCCAAAAAATATTATTATTATGATCATTTATTCAAGGCTCATTGTATGATTCTGGTTACAGATTCAGATTACTTAATTTATCCCGGGGGAAACTCCTTCGCAGCAACGGCACACTGGTGCAGTGTTCAACATATGTATTAACACTGAACACCCCATGTACGTTTGGTGCAGTGTTTAACATGTCTAATAACACTGAACACCCCATATACATTTAGTGCAGTGTTTAACATGTTTATTAACACTGAACCCCAAGTACAAGCGCCCACTAGACACTATCACAGAAGTGTTGAGCAGCAGCCCAAATGAGAACCCACGGTACTAAATTATCTTTTCAATCTACATTAAATTGTTGTTGGAGACCCAAGGACAGCCAATATAATGAGGTCCAGCTGCATGCAAATGACAATCCGCAACATACTGGCTATTGTACCCAGCCTCTTCTTAAGCAGAGGGTGACATCTTGTGGCCTCTTCTCTGCGTGGCGCTATGGCCACTCAGGATGCCAAAGGAGTAGCAGAGGAGAACAATAATAGATTTCAAACACAAGTTATGATGTGACGTGCTTACTGATTATGTAAAGGAAGGGCAAATTATTGATCACCGCAAACAATATTTGTGTGCGTGCTGCAAGGCGCACACTATGTTATTACTAGCGTTTATTGTGTGCGTGCTGCAAGGCACACAATATGTTATTACTAGCGTTTATTGTGTGCATGCTGCAAGGCGCACACTATGTTATTACTAGTTGTGTGCGTACTGCAAGGCGCACACTATGTTATTACTAGCGTTTATTGTGTGCGTGCTGCAAGGCGCACACTATGTTATTACTAGTGTTTATTATACTTATTCTTACGCCGTTTTTTTGCCTGAAAACTCCTACCAGAGTTTTTGACGCATATACACAAAAGTTATATCAAAACGTGCGGCTCGGCCCCGACGTGTGCTATGATTTTTCTAAGACTTTTGGCGAACAATTTTGCCAAAAATTGCCAAAAACCACACCAAAAAAATGAATGGGTATCAATGGAGAGAATGTTTGAGAACTAGAGTGGGTGATGTCATCGCTAGAGTGTAGAGGAGAGAGAGAAATCTGTGAAAAAATAAAACATATTAGACTACCATGGCCTCAAATGCACCACTACAGACACAATTTATACCTAGAAACGTAGGAAAATGTGTCCTCTAGCTCACACTTGCTTTACTTTATCTGTCAGATTTATTGTTTTAGCTTGACATGCGAAAATTAGGCCGCAGCACCCATGAACAGCCTCATAGACTCCCATGTTAAAAGTGGCAGGAAAATTTCAGGAGGAAAACTAAACTAACACTTTTTAGAATTGCTCCCAAGAGCACATTTCTTCACTTGTCAACACAAAATGCCAATGTAGACGTTCAGGAAGGGCTCAGCCTGTTTGGCCAGAAATCCTTCCTGTTCGAGGGGTGCTGTAAGCCTTTTCTCTCTGTCTTTTCAACTGCCATGACAGTTCCAGCTGCAACTTATTAGTTCGTTACTTAGCAACATGCTTGAAAGAGGAGAGGGGAAGACGGTGGCCATTTTATGAAAAGTAATTCATTTCACATTTAGTAACTTTAATTGGAGGATATTTACTGGAGGAATCAAATTGGCTCTTTTTGTTTCGGGTGTATTTATAAACTGTACTCCAACTCAACTCTTCCTCTCTGGCTCTAAGTCTCTAAAGTAAGCGAACATCTTTTTCAACTCTTTCGCTAGCATGCTATCAAAAATGTAGGTTTTTGACTTCTTTAACATTTGGGCTCATAGGTATTCATGTGCTTATCAGTCAGGATTTACAACTGACATTCCAACTAGCTGTAAAGATATGCTGTTCGCTAACATTAGCGACCAATGCTGAAATTAGCGCTTAAGCTAATTGCTAGCGCATCAGCATATGTTTCCCTAGCATGCTATCAAAGATGTGGGTTTTTGACTTCTTTAACATTTGGGCTTATATGTATTTATGTGCTTATCAGTCAGGACGGTGGTGGAGGGTTGTGGGGAAGGTAGTGGGGGGGTTATTTGCGTGAATTTTGACCGTTTACGGTCGTTTACGGAGGGGGGGGGGGGCGATCGGCGTTTGCGGGGGGTGGGGGGGCTTGTGCGGGCGGGTTTGAGGGCAGGGTTCATGTGGTGGGGTCCATAGGTCCATAACAACATATTCAGGAGGTGTGTGGGAGGTCGGGTTGATGAGATATGAGCCTATTTGGGGAAGAGGTTTGAGAATCGCGATGGATTTACTTTCACTTTCAAGCGGAGATTGTGACGTTGCGGCGGGCTCGGGGGCCGATTTCGGATGGGTTTGAGGCCAGAGATAATGTGGTGGGGTCCGGACAGGTGTGTTTGTGGTCAGGATCGGCAGCTATGAACGGAAGTTGCCACTCTATAGAGCAACAGTGGGGATTAAATACAGGTCTTTTTGAAATTGCTATTTTAATTGTTGGGGGGGCTTGCTGTAAAACATTCATAATCGTCTGGATACTGGTTGACCTTGCAAACTATTGGCTGATGGGGAGTCCTGTAATCCTGTAGTTTATAGATGATTGAACCTGTGTGTCTGCTACTAACTGATTCATTGCACTGAATGGGTTGATTGACAGTTCACCATTAAGTCATTAATGTACAGACTGCCTGTGTGTATGCACATACAGTATATGCATCTATCTATCTATCTATCTATCTATCTATCTATCTATCTACTATCTATATATATATATATATGTGTGTGTGTGTGTGTGTGTGTGTGTGTGTGTGTGTGCGTGCGTGTGTGTGTGTGTATGTGCGTGTTTTTCTTAATTAATGTTTTTGTTAGTGTGATATCAGAACTGTGTGACCTAGTGCTTTTTGTGAATTTTGATGCTAGCTTATTGCTGAATCCTGATTTGTTACATGTTTGATTGCATGTGGATTGATTTGACATTTAACACTGAAACAGCTGTATAAGATTATAATGTTATCTGATATTTATAATGCGGTATCATTTTGATAATAGGTGTATTTCTAATACCAAAGTCATAGCCATGGCCTAATTCTGGCATTGGATGTATTTGGGTCATTTTACACTCAAAGTTTTTGAAAGCATTTATCACTATTATCAATTTATAATCAAACTATTACTATGCTACTGAACTGTAATGTAAAGTGCTACCTGATACAGAGTGACCAATTGTTTACTGCTTGCTTACTATTTAAACTTAAACTGGCAGTGTGCTCAAGTGGAGCTGTCTTTAATCCTGCTGAAATGAGTGTTTACGCTACAACTAGTGTATCAGCATATGAAAACCTGTTGAAAGCTTGATCTGTCACATACCTAAGCAATGGTTGAAGTCATATTCTGTAAATTACTCAACAGGGTCAATCATGTATGGGGGACAGTCTTGGGCCAGAGTCACGCACACTCAAAATTTCTTTAGGAATTTTTTTCTAGTTATACATGCATCCACTTAATCAAAGATGTGCCAGGATATTTAAGCGTTTGTAAAGATCAAATATTAGATTAGATTAGATTAGATTCAACTTTATTGTCATTACACAGGTACAAGTCCAGGGCAACGAAATACAGTTAGCATCAAGCTCGAAATACAAGCTCAAGTAACAATTAAGTAACCATTACACTTATGAATCTTCACACAGTGTAGCAGTGATGTTTTGAGTGTGGTTACCTTTCATTTTCTCTTTGGGTGTTTTCTCTTTGTGTGTTTTCAAGGTAGGAGTAGACAACTCAGCATTATTTTCTTGTCTGCCTGAACGCGTCTGCCTGAACGCATGTCTACTCCCCAGCCAGGTTTGCTGGAAGGCAGAGGCAGTCTGTATCAATAAATAACAGGTGCTGTTGCATTCACACACTGTCTTGTTCCCCGGGCCCAGAGCAAGCAAAAACCATCTCAGGCAACAGAAACTATTATATCTACCTATTGTAGTGAATGCTATCACTTGAGCATTCTCTGCACAGCTTGCAGTCACACTTTGATAGACTCGCTTCCTGCTTTGCCTCTCCCACACGTCCACTGAACACACTCTTTAACTTAAGATATTTTCACATTCAGACCACTATTTTGCAAAGTAAGCAAAAGTCCTATAGGAACAAGCAGTATATTGACCTGCAAACCAATTGATAAAGCTCTTATGCGTATCTATAATGTTACATGAAAACGATGAAGTTATGCTATTATTCTGTAGATTGCATGACTTAAATTCTACAGAAAAAATATGACTTTACTGTTTACATGTAATGACATGCAGTAGGTACACAATGGCTACGAAGAATGAAAGGATGAAAGGATGAAAACAAGGATGAAAACGATTCCAGATGGAGAAAGTGGTGTTTTCAGGATGAATATAGAAAGTCATGATTCAGCACTTGTAGCCAAAGACTGCATACCTTAACCTTTCACATTACAATTTCTATTTTATTGCCTAATGTAAATGTAAAATGTTTTAATGTGCACCAGTGGAAATGAATACCTCACTGGTATCAATGGAAAGGTGACGTGTAAACTTGTAACTCTCCATCTCCAACTTCCACTGTACAGTGACCAAACGCAGGCATGTCCATTTATTCATCAGAAGATTCATCAGAACACTTCAAGGTGTTTCTTACTGGCTGGGAGAATCCAGTTTTGATGAGATGGGAACTAGAATAAAGATTATTCTATATGAAACCAAAGGCATTGGCTCAGGTGATTCCGGCTAATTATAATCTAATACAGAAAAAGACAAGTGACATTAAAATACATAATTTACATTTATAGAACTGAATGGGAGACCGTGCCAGGATGTCTCATGTGGACCTGTGTATAGTCGAATGTCTCAACCTAACAACCCTATGCTAAGGGGTCTGTCGTCTGGCAGGCCCAGTATGCTGTCTCCACCAATGTGTAACTCAGCAGAACAGCATCCAAGGTCCAGCACCCCAGTTGCAACATCCTTTCATCATCAGTCTTCAGAGCTATTGATCCGACTGACAACACTGTACTTACATTAATTGTGCAGTCACTCACTAGCTGGGCTTCTTGTCATAGAGTAATAAGACAAGCACTTTTAGCATGTAGCCTGTAGTCTTTTTCATGTAAAGTTTTTTGTTTATTGTTTTTGAGGGGGTGTTTGCAACCGTCCTCTCTTGAATCCTCCTAACTGTCAGAATAGCCTTGTAATTCCGAGCTCATTCACATTGATCCTCACTTCATTTCCCCTCATGCCTGTTTCCAGTTGTTCTTTCGGCTGCAAGCTTGGCTCCGAGATGGGATGAGTTACGCCTGAGAGCCTGCTCCCCCATCTCACAGATTAACAACAACCTCTCCCTCTTCTCCTGATGCAACTCCAGTCATGTAACTTTCTCCTTCTCTCTTTCTCTCTATCCCTCTCTCTATCCATCCCTCTCCACTGGTCATACCTCCTTCAACCCCTAATTCTTTCTTTGTTTCTTCAAAATGCTCCCACCTCCAGTCTAACCACTGTGTGGATACAAACCTACTTTGCTTAAATTCTCCATCCAGCCCCTTCCAACCCTGTCTGTTTGACTCCCTCGTCCTCCCTCATCTGCCTCACCCTCCTTTGGCAGCATAAAGTCAGAGTCAAGAGCAGTCAACAGGGAGTCGTTCCAAAATAAAGTCTGAGGTAACAGTCACATTCCTGACGTTGCTTCTTTTCATTCCTTAGGAGAGCTTGCAGCAATGAAGAAATGACATACCAATCCAACCCGTTTGGAAGACCTGCATAAGGACATGTTCTGTCAACATATAAATCTTCAGTTACAGCCACTGTCTATGAAATGTCAAGAAGTTCTCTATTCTTCCTTCAAAAGTTCTCTTTCCTATAATTTAAGGAGACTTAAATAGTAAGCATTAGAGCTTTTTCTGGACCATAACGGAACAGGGTAAACTCAACTCTTGGCTATAGTGTTGGCACAGCAGAGCGCTAACCCACTAATCAATATCAATGATATTAGGCCTGTTTCAGCATGAGTCCTGCATGCACTGATAGATAATTTATTTATTTCAGCCTGTCTTCTGGCTCTCGACTAGAGCTGGCTTGAACTGAAAGCTAACGCCTCCCAGTATTAATGAGGCAATCGATCACGCTAGGTGACGCCATGAGTGGGCAGCATGAGATTCACTTGGATAATCAAATGCGATTCTCGCTGTAAAAAATAACAATCCATGACAGTTGTAGTTAAAGTTTGGAAACCCTGGCAATGTTTTCTCTTAATTTATTTAAAAGTGACACATTTATGAAGACAGTAGCAGATAGAGCATGTGACGCTACCAGCAGTTCAAATTTGACCTTTCTGGAGGACCTTTGTAAATCTGAATATCTTCCACCCCCTGCATGCTACTGAACTAACTCCTTTTTGCTATCTAAAGAGGACATTTAGGGCTATCAAATGATACCTCATTTGTAGGAGTGGGACTTTGGGAACTTCCTGTTTCTTTTGGAGGGAAATGGCGTCCATTACCACAAGGGTAGAAGAAGAAGAAAAGTAAGTGCATAATCATTAATATTAAGCTATAATATTAATTTTGTGTTTAAATGTTGTTGTCTTATTGTAAATTAATCTCTTAAGAACAAAATAAACCAATTTATTAATTAATTTTACAAACGTTTACCTTAGTATTTAAGTGTTTAATAAATGTCCTCTTTAGTGGACGTTTGTAGTTAATTCTTCCATTTTCAGCATTTCTTTCAAATGGATGGCCACTCGCACTCGTAAATGGACAGTACGCGCTATTTTACACTTCTTTGACCTGGCAATCACCAATGCCTGGCTTCAGTACAAGCATACAAGCTGCGAGCGTCTGGGAAAGAAACAACTTAAGTTGCTTGAATTCAAAGTGCTACTTGGTGAGCAGTTCATTACTCAGGCAGGAAACGTGAGTGATGTTGACAATGACTACACTCCCCCACGTCAAAAGTGGAAGCCACAGCCAAACGTGTTCATTGCTCTGAGGCAATATGTGGCCATCCGTCTCCCAGAGATGCAGGACGAGCCACATGCATCAAGATGTCGGTGATCTGGATGCAACAGCAAGACCTATGTGATGTGCACCAATTGCAAGGTGTTCCTTTGTGTCTCAAAGAAGGGAAATTGCTTTCTGAAATATCACAGCTAATGAACACAAATAATTCCAGCGGAAACGATGTTCAGAGGTTGACTCATGGTGCTTTTTATGTTTTCATACACTGCAACATAGTGATACACTCAAGTTTTACTAATTTTTATGTTGAATTCATGGTTATGGAATATAGTTCCATTTGCCATGTATGGGCGAAGCAGGTTCTGGCATGACACTCGGGCTGCCCGCGTCATACAATCAGTACATATCATTCATTCACACAACTCAGTATACATTACCTAATTATACACCTCAGTATACATCATCACTCATTCACACACCTCAGTATACATCATCACCATTCACACAACTCAGTACACGTTTTCACTCAGAATCAGAATCAGAATCAGAATGGGGGTTTACTCCCTCACATGCACTAGCAGCACAAGCACTCAGGTAGCGGAAGCAATCAATCATGAACACACCTGACTCGGCTAGTGCAAGCCTATTGGGCCTCGTCCCGGTAAGACTGCCTTTAAAGGCTGCACGGATATCTAACACTCACACAGACCGGCTAAGGATCAGTGTTGTTGCCTCCCACCACCATCCCCTTTCTCCCCTGTCTGACTATATGTATATCTGTCTTCTGTCTATCAGGGGGATTATATATCTATTGCTCCATGCCTCATGTCCTATATGTATGCACGTATTAGATTAGATTTGATTAGTTTCAACTTTATTGTCATTACACAGGTACAAGTCCAGGGCAACGAAATACAGTTAGCATCCAACCAGAAGTGCAAAACAGTTATTAACAACAGAATATAATAAATATGGATATACTCAGAATATACATATTATGAACAGTATAGTCAGAATATACAGGGTATGTACAGAATCAGGGCATGTACAGATTCAAATTAGACAAGCAGAAATTACCGGGTAGCATGTATAGACATTTAGTGCAAATTATGCAATTGAACAAAATGAACAGATGTGCAAAGTGAACAAAATGTGAACAGAATGTGCAGGTGGTGCAGTAACAGATGTGCAGATGTGCAATGGACAGTGCAAATAACAACTCACATATGCAAGTGGTGCAAATGTACAAACAGAAATGTGCAAATATAGGGAGGCGGGGGTTCTATGGGGGGGCGGGGGTTATATTGGGGGGCAGGGGTGTAGTGGAGTTCAGGAGTGTCACAGTTCTGGGGAAGAAGCTTTTCCTCAGTCTGCTGGTTCTAGACCGGAGACTCCTGAGGCGCCTGCCGGAGGGCAGGAGGGCAAACAGTTTATGGGCGGGGTGTGAGGAATCTCTTCGGATGCTGTGAGCTCTACGTAGACAGCGCTTCCTCTGGATGTCCTCAATGGACGGAAGAATAGTCCCAGTGATGCGTTGGGCGGTTTTCACCACCCGCTGCAGTGCCTTGCGCTCAGCGACTGTGCAGTTCCCGTACCACACTGTAACACAGTTCGTCAGGATGCACTCGATCGCACAGCGGTAGAAGTTCACCATGACAGCTGAGGACAGGTGGTGTTTCCTCAGTGTTCTCAAGAAAAATAGACGCTGGTGAGCCTTCTTGATCAGGCCGGAGGTGTTAGTAATCCAGGACAGGTCATCCGAGATGTGGATCCCCAGGAGACACTGCTGGAGACACGCTCAACGGCCATCCCGTTGATTTGAATGGGGTCATGCGTGTCTTCCCTCTTCTTCCTGAAGTCCACAATAAGCTCCTTGGTCTTTGTGGCGTTGAGGAGCAGGTTATTGTCACCACACCACATGGCCAGGTGCCGCACTTCCTCTCTGTAGGCTGTCTCATCGTTGTTGGTGATGAGGCCGATCACCGTGGTGTCATCAGCAAACTTGATGATGGAGTTAGTTCCATACATTGGCTTGCAGTCATGGGTGAAGAGAGAGTAGAGGAACGGGCTGAGCACACATCCCTGTGGTACACCTGTGTTGAGTGTGATGGTGGAGGAGCAGGAGTGGGCTGACCTAACATGCTGTGGCCGGTTGGTCAGAAAGTCCATAATCCAGTGGCAGAGGGAGGTGTTGATGCCCAGCTCTCCAAGTTTGGTGATCAGCTTGGAGGGGATGACGGTGTTGAAAGCAGAACTGAAGTCTACAAACAACATACGGGCATAAGTGTTATTGTTGTCTAGGTGTGTCAGCACAGAGTGCAGCGCTGAGAAAACTGCATCGTCTGTGCTCCTATTGCTGCGGTAGGCAAACTGGTGAGGGTCAAGTGTGGGTGGAAGGTTGGTCTTCAGGTGTGCCAGGACCAGTCGCTCGAAGCACTTCATGACGATGGGTGTCAGTGCCACAGGGCGATAGTCGTTCAGGCACGACGGGCTGGAGTTCTTCGGCCCCGGAACGATGGAGGTGGATTTGAAGCATGCCGGCACAGCTGCTTGAGCAAGGGACAGGTTGAAAATGTCCGTAAAAACTCCTGTAAGCTGCTCAGCGCATGCTCTGAGCACGCGGCCAGGGATGCCGTCTGGGCCGTATGTGGACGTATGTGTCGCTCGAAGTGGTAGGGAGCGCTTCCCCATTCCACTCCGCCAAAGTCAAACATATTCCATGTCATGGTTATCAATAAGTATTGTATTATTATCAATCAATCACGTGAGTGTCTGGACTGAAACAGCATTCTGATGTACACGCTAATGGACATATTATATTGCCCGTTATCTGTAAAATGAAAAAGATTTTAACCAAAAAAATGTCTGCTGTATTGTCATTATCTCTCAAACAATAGGGGAAGTAAAAAAATGATGGTAGTCTGGAGGATATCTGCAAATATGACTTCAAACCATATTAGGAAATGATAATAACCATTAGAGTTCATTTGTTTCTACACAAAGAACAGTTAACAGAGAGTTAAGCCTAGTTTATGCTCCCGCGCCACTCCCTACGCCAGGGGCGTGGTGCGGTTGTTGAGCATTCGAAGTTCCGCGTCGAGGGTCCGCGTTTACTCTGCAATTCACTGGCATGCCGCCAGGGGGGTGTGGCTGTGTGGTTTCAATCCTTGCTCTTTCTTCCGGTCATTTCCTTTATAATGTCTATGCCATATGGTACCAACCATAGACATTTAACTTTATAATTTATTTATAACATTTAACTTTATAATGTCCATGGTACCAACAATTAACAACTGCAAGCAATGGAGACCGAGCAGGAGCTGCTGTTTTTGGAGTGGGAGCTCATCGGTTAACTGCGAACTATACATGGTGTGCAAACTGTGTTGTTCTGAAAATAAATATCAAAACAACTCTTTGAAAACAAACTTGTGTGTTTTATTCTTCTGTATTAAATAATTAAATAATTAACACATTTAAGCACGCACATGACTGATGATGTAGCACTCGGCTTCTGATATTGCTACTCATGCACTCGGCGACCTCCAGCCCCATGTTTTGCGCAATCTCCCTCCATGAGTTCGTACTCATTTGGTAGTCTTTGTAATCTTTCATAGAGGAGTTGTATACATGGTCATATTTTCTGACCTCCTCGATTAATCGCTCGTCTCCTTGGTCCATCGTTATTACCGGTCCAGAAGAACTTTAAAAATGGCGCGGTAGAACAAAAGACCAAAACAGAAAAAGCAGCTGCCGGAAATGCCGTTCTGAGCGGACCAATCACAGCGCTTGTGCCGCCGACAACGCAACGCGGAGTCAGGATTTTTTGGAGGTGCGCGGAGGGGCAATGCAGGAGGGGCGGCGCTGCCAGCGGAGCACGGCGGGGGACGCATCGCGGGAGCATAAACTAGGCTTTAACTGTTAGTCAACTGATTCAGGTCGCAACCATGCCATGACTGCTGAAACGACGGCAAAAAAGTTTTTTTCATGGCAGTACATCTAGGAACAGGCTACATTTGTATCATGGAAATATACCACATGGTACATAGAGCATCTACCATCTGCCAGCATCTTACTGCTGTATCTGAGACAGCATATAACACAGCATATAACACCGGACAAAGGGAGTACTTTCAGCGGGTGACTCATCCTCCTGAAATGCACCACGGAGCGCCACAGGAAGTAATTCCTACCTGTGGCCATCAAACTTTACAATTCCTCACACAATTAGTATTTAAGCCAACTGTATATTCGGTGACATAGCATAACATCCGGTGATATAACAATGGACATTAGGCAATAGTCTGACACAACATTCTGTAACATAACAATGCATATTTGGCAATATTCTGGTACAATATAACTATGTATATTCTGCTAAAAACCTGTAAATCCTATATATCCTGTATATGCTGCAAAAAACTGTAAACCCTGTACATCCTGACATAACACTGTATATTCAGCAAGACCAATTACTTGCATAATTGTAATTGAATTGTATAGACTATAACTGTCTGTAACTTGCACTTTATCCTGTATATCCTGTATATTCTGCTGTATATTCTGCAAAAAAAACCTGTATATCCTGATATAACACTGTATATTCTACAAGACCAATACTTGTATAATTGTAATTGTATAGCCTGTACATAATCATTTATCCAAGCCTCTGCCCCCCCCCCCCCCCCCCCCCCCCCCCCCTGTGAGGATTCACCTCACCTACCGTTTTTACTTTTTTACTTATTGTTATTGCCCCCACCCCCCTATCCCTGTGTACACTTTCTAATCTTTTACCTCACACCCTTACCCTTGTGTGCTTTGCGAGACTGTGTGCCGTTGAGACGATAAAGTAATCTGAATCTGAATATAATAACTACATGTGGTAGCCTGATTTATTCTCCAAGATTTCTAAATGTCACAAGATGAAACACCTGCTCTTTTCCAATGCAGTATTGCACAATTATTTTCACACCTAAAGTTCCCTTCTTCATAAAATAAATAATAATATTTTCTCTCATCAGTGCTATGTGATGGTATACCGCATACTTCTGAATTTGAAAAGGTTCTCGTCAAAATTAAACTCAGAAGTTTTCCCTAACTACTTCTTGAGAAAGCTAATAGATTTGTATCGATTTTGTAGTACTGCACCCACCAAGGCAGTGATGTTAGTGCTGTGCAGAGGAAGATAATCAGAATTTCAATTTCATCTTAAATTGTTGAAATCAACAGGCTGAGCTCGACTACTAATGAGAGGCTCATGAATCTTTGATTAGCCCCTTTACTTAGGGCCCTTGAGCTTCTCCAGTTTCTGACATTTAGCTGAAATTTGCCCTTCATTTATAAAGAATGTGATAAGCCAAGGTCAGTCCCCAGATCACAACCTAATCTGAAAACTTGGCATTGGCTCATTTCCTTATTCCCTTACAGTTTCTCAGCAAAGCGGCAAACACAATCGTCTCAAATTATTATAGTAAAAATTACCTTTATTACCTGCACTGTTTATTTCAAACCACAAAGACATAAAACGCAGTTCTCAAGAATGTTTTTCCTCTTATTATGCGTAAAGGTTGCCAAGGAACTGAACTAATGTGGGTGTTCTTGCATCCCTTAAATAGCCAGGCATTATTTTTCAGTTTAAACGTTTGTCTCTCACACAAAGGTATCTTAATGGCCATTGAATGTCAGAACAGAAACGCTATGTAATTATGTTAAGTCATGTGCCTCTTAGTTTCATTTCAGTATGGTCACAGAGAGCTTGCGCAGTATGACAAGCCCATCTTGGTATGAGCTTTCATCACTCAAATCAATGGCCCATTTCATCGCAACACAATCCCTCCCCTGTCTCTGCCGCAGCACGATTAGGTTCCATTCAAATTCTGCTGACATGATTTTATCTCCTCGGCAGGGGGTTAGTATACAGAAAAACCAGGAAGCAGACAAAAAAATGAATGCCCCTTTGCTGAAAATCCAAACGTCTTACTAAACAGATTTGTATGCAATCTTGGTAGAATCGTAGTCTAGTGTCCTGGGAAATTACTATGTTAGCCACAATAATCGCCATAGGGGGATGTGTAGGTGGGATTCTGCCATATCCGGCTTCTTACTCTTCCATAGCTGTTAACCTTGTTACCCAGAGCTACAGTACTTCTTTGGGTACGTCACATTGTCAAAGCATTTGACATCCAAATCTATGTATTAATACACATCTTGGTATGCATTACAGTAGAACGTATCATAAAAAAACATCATAAGTGTATCTCAAACAATTCAATCATAAAATACATTTCTGGATTTATTATGATTTACAGACCGACATCAGTTAATTTATAATTCAGTGTAAATTATACCTAATGGATTTCCAAAGCACAATGTTTTAGGAAAGGTAGGAAAATGACTAAATGTGTATATATATAATTATTTTTTGCATATCGATGCCCAAGTACCCTCTGAAGAATGGGATATTTCAATTTTTATGGATGATCCTGAATCACAATCTAAATGTAGATCACAGCTTGATTCCAAGTAGATCAGGATACCACTAGAACTAGTGCCTGACTACTCAGTACTTACAGTTGTAAAGTTCTCAGGACCACAATCCTTGCCTCGGTACTTGCAGTCCAGTAACATCTCGTCAATGTTGTGACTGGTTCTTTGCACAAACTCCAGCATGTTGAAGGTCTTGCTGGGGAAGAACTTGCTGTTGTCAGTGGGCTGACCTAGGGCAGCCATAAAGTCATCAAAGTCCCCCTGCTCCACACCTAGCATCCCCGCCATCCAGAAGATGTCATTCCTACGTATCTGAGACTTGCGAAAGCTGTTGTAGTTGCAGATAGTAATGGCTGGGAAGTACATGACTGGACTGTCCATTTCATCCAGGATGGTAACATGAGGGTACTGGTAATACAAGATGATCATTCCAGCCACTTGGTAGAGGAAGCATGAGAGAGAGCTGGAGAAGGCTAAGGCCCAGAGCAACCGTCGTATGGTCACTCCACCGGGTAGGAAGATGTGGCTGAGGCCATGCAGGGTGCAGTTGGCCCCAAACACAGTGATATCAGAGGCTGGGCGTGGTTCTTCCTCGTCTGGGGAACCCATTGTTTAAAATCAGACAATGTGTGTCCTGCTGTTGGACTTAGTGAAGACTGGCTAGTAGCAAGGACAATCTACAAATCAAAATGGATCCGCGAGGTCGAAACAACCTGGGTTGAGTTTCTCTAATGCTCATTGGAGAAAGGGGGTGGGTCATCAGTGATGAGGCAGGTATGAAAGACTGCTCCCCCAGCCAACCCGTATTGAGATCTTAGAGGGCACATTGAAGCCAAGAGATTGAGTTTCACTGGGCTTCGAGACATGGTTCAACAGTGGGGAGGGTGTATAGTATGTTACAAGAAAAACACCACTGCAATGAAGCAGCCAGACTGAAATAAATAAAGCTGAATAGTACAAGAATATTATAGTACCCAGATAAACATAAGTTGGCAGAGAGTAAGAAACATGAAACAGTATTATTCTTCAGTTGCCTTGAAATTGCTGAGGACATTAGGATGTGAACATGCAGAGGATTTGAGTCGGCTATGGACATTTCTGCATGTATGTGTTCCCAGTGTCACCGCCTCCTGCAAGTGTGTGTGGCACTACTAAAGGATAAATACATCTTTAATCCTTATGTACTTGGACTTTGTGATTTAGGGAATCAAATATTTCTAGTTGGTGCAGATACTTCCCCACAGCATAAACAGCCAAGTGGATTGAGCTGAACCTTTACATTTGTATCTTCATCTGGTGTCCCTGCATTCTGCCTCATGTAATGCAACATAATCCATATTTAATGTGTCCTCTTGAATATATTTCTGCTCCCAATAAAGAGGGCGACTCAACCTCCACAGGCCCAAACGTCATGCCAGTCCTTATTTTATTGTTTCATTCTGGTTGAACATTTCTTTATGTTTGAAAGAATTATATGAAAGTACCAATCAGACCTATACAATTGATTGTGAATAGCCAAAACAGCATTTGATTTCATCCAATGGTTCAAAACACTGCTCACTGCATATATTCATTGTTATGGGTCACTAAAGCAAACTATTTCTCATATGATATTATTCCTAATGTATAATTATATGTGTATCCATTTACTAATCAAATTATTGAAATCGAACACACAATCATAAGAATATTTTTATTTTATACAGGTAGTCCAACAAAAACAAAGGAGGGGGGCCTACACCACTCTCAGTCCTCTCAGCAAATATGCCTAGTAGATCAAAGAGAGACGAGTTTGAAGGATTTGATTTAAACAGTCAGCGAGCCACCAGTTCTGCACAGGCAGAGAGCTGGTCTATATACCTCCGGGAGTAATTTTCAAGCTCCAGTGATCCCTCAAAACTGTCTATGAGTATCTCCTCTATCCATGAAAGCTAACATGTTTGTGTTGCATATTCTTTTAATCAAACAATGTGAAGCACAGGTACAGTTGAGAGATTCAATCAATAGGGAAGTGGAGTATTTCCACATGCTGGAAGTTAGATGCCGTGGTTGATAACCTGCCTCCAAACATCAGTAATTCAGGCGTTGTGGCCAGAGCAAAACTTGTAGTTTAAAGAAGCCAGGCACTGCATTCACACGTTAAGATTACTGTTCTCTTCTGAGTACCAAGTGCTCGTTCTCTTCAGCCACTTCGTATCCTGCCCATGCAAGGGAAATGTCAGGGCCAGTCTACTGGATTCAGATTCAGATTACTTTATTGATCCCCAGGGAAACTCCTTTGTATCAACGGCACACAGTCTCGCAAAGCACACAAGGGTAAGGGTGTGGGGTAAAAGATTATAAAGTGTACACAGGGATAGGGGGTGGGGATGGGGATATGACTGAGTATAATAAGATGATAAGATATGAAATCCTTTATTTGTCTCACAGAGGGGAAATTGCAGTACTTGCTATGATTAGCTAAAGGGATGTTTTCATCCTGCTGAAAGGTCATTTCAATACATAGTGTTGTCAATTCCATAGAGCCACATTGTATACGCATAAAATGTACCTTTTTATGATGTTTGAATAAAAACAATTAAAAGCAAATAATTGTTAGTCAAATGTCTGTAGGCACTTATAACTTACCAACTAAATTTGTTATTTTTATAAACGTGATTGGTGATTGAAAAGTTTAAACAATTGATGAAACTGATAATAATCCAACCAATTATCATTCCCAACCCATCAAATGCCAATGCTTTGTCATATCCCCTAAACACACAGTCATCCCCTAGACATACTCTGGTGCCAGTATGAGACGTATCAAGGTTTCAATGAACTCCAATGTATGTGGCAATATTGAATAACCCCATCAGCCGTAATATTGGACGGCTGAGTGCTTGCAGCACCGTCCATTGACACAGGAGCTGTCCATTGACACAAGAATAAACTCACTGCAGCGAGCATATTCCCACTGGACAAAGAAAAGATGGGATGTCACAATATACGAAAGAACTTTCTCACATCCTCAACTCTTTTCAACCACAAAACACTAAAATGTCCTTCCTAATTCACGAATGAGATTAGTTAATGTTTTGTCCATCCGGTTTGGGAATGAGAATTATGAAACGCTTGAGTGATCAGATGGTGGTCCTCAAATAAAGTCATGAAACACAAGCCTGGGGGTGAACACCACAATGATTTTTCTAGCAGAAGACCTTTGGTTCCAAACCAATACAATTTTAATTTTAAAATGTCTGAAATTGGATTACATCATGCAGTCCAAAATCTTGGTTTTTATTTCAAACAAACCTTCTGTATGTATTGGTCATAACCTTTTAGTTTGACTGGAATACATTTTTACATTTATTATTTTTTTTGTGAATGAGGGATGCCTTTAATATAAGGAGTTGTAAGGGAGTCAGGTGGCTGAGCGGTGAGGGTGTCAGGTGATCAGAAGGTCCCTGGCTGTGCCAACAGGATGTTTTGTTTTGTCAAATTGTGTAACTCGTTGAAAATAGTCACTTCGTATTAGTGAAGAATTTATATCTGTTTATTTGTAGGTGAGGTAATGGCTCTGACTTTTTGGATATTTTTTTTTAAATGTTTTTATGTGTCTTAAAATCAAATTTGGTTTCTATCTGGATCAGGGTAATCTAATTCAATGTTGCTTTGAAAAAACATCATGAAATTAAAGTGGATTACCTGCAAAACGTGGATAGCAGAAATGCTTTGCTTAACTACAGTAGGTGCATGATCCTTGGCCCCTGGTAGCAACAAGAGAATTTCCTCCCCAGTCTAATGTAATGTTTCCATCCAGGTTGAAAGTCATGTATCCAGCCCTTGTGGGGAAACTTCATAAAGCTACCACAGTATTCACAGTAAATCCAAGGCATGCAGCTTCACTTGGGGTACTTCAAAAGGTTGCTCTCCAAAAGGAATTTCCATTGTCTGAGAAACCAATTAGCAAGAGCATCACAGATGACAATGTGAAGACAAGTGACTTTTAATCTTAAAGACTACATTTGGATACATATACAATGGCACTGTCAGAAATGTTATTCTTTTTATGTCATATTTTCAACAAAGACACTTCAACCAGTGTTTTTTCAGGATAAATTGTTCTAAATTGTTCATACATGATTTAATACCCAGCAACTAGTATCGCAACCATGACAGTTTCCCGCTAGCACGCATAAGCAAAAGACACGTCCTTGCATCTGAAAGGCATTGTGACGTTAGGTAGAACATCAGGAAGTAGCCCTAGGACACTTTTTGGCATGAGATAACCATTATCCAGGTGAGGATAGCCTTGAGTTCACAGATAAGGCAGTTTAGCCTGAACATGTAATGGCCATGTAACAGGCATGAGCAATGTCATTAATATGACTCACATTCTCACATTCTCCACATTCCTCATGGAAATGGTTTTACATGACTCACGTTGGTAATGTACACACATAAAGTAGCTGGGTATCTGGGAAAACTGATATACTGCATGCATTTTGGGCTTCATCCATACAAAAACACAATTTTAGGTAACTGAAAACAATAATTTGTAAAAACGTTGGGCAAAGTGGAGACTTTTGTCTTTCTCTTTTCGTGTACAGTGGAAAACTGAGTTTTAGGTTCCCGAAAGTCACAGCCTGCCACAAATATAGCATTGACATCACACATGCGACTTGTGATAAACTATGATAGTGCACAACAACATATTTATGAAGTTGTGTGAAAAAATGCATTTAAACAATCTGGTGTGTATGATATTATCACTGTAAATGGAGCGAGCAGAATATATGTTTTTATAAATAAACATGTGTACATAGCCTTTAACTATTGGAGTCAGGTGACTGAGCGATTAGAGAATCGGGCTGGTAATGACAAGGTGCCAGATGACATTGTGTCCTTGGGCAAGGCTCTTCACCCTACTTGCCTCACTCGCTGTACTCGCTGTAGTTGCGCTGGATGAGGGCGTCTGCTAAATGACTAAATGTAATGTAATCTAAATGTAAACTACTCATCTTACTACTAGCTAAAAAATACTGAATCAATATAGTGGTATTATATAAAACTAGTTGAGATTTAAATGAGGGAATGTCCCTGTATGTGCTGTAAGTCGCTCTGAAAAATAGTGTCTGCTAAATTATTAAATGTGTTTAAATTAAATATGCTTCTATAATCCCCTTGAATGCCATGGTAATAAGACGGTCCACTTGTACTCATTAGCTCATTCAGAAACAATCAGGAAGGGTGGAACCCTCACTAGGGGTGATGGTATGATGACCCAGAGCAACCTAGCACGTTAGAGGCACTCACTGTTTAAAAACTGTTTTGACTACATCATGTGAGCTGAATGTGTTTGGCAGGACTCCTCAGCAGACAGCAAAGTGAGAGTCTTCTACTCCTCTTTCTGACCAGGCTCCTTAACAAGCTCTCCAGTGTCTCAGAGCCATCTGCTACTATGTAGCACGTATGTGTCACTTCGAAGCGGTAGGGAGCGCTCCCCTTTTAGACATTCCACTCCGCCAAAGTCAAACATATTTCCATGTCATGGTTATCAATAAATCATAGATTTATTATCAAATCAATCACGTGAGTGTCTTGACTGAACTACAGATATGCCATCCTACCCCCCACCCACATACTCCTTTTTCTGAGCAGGCTCCTTAACAAGCTTTCTAGTGTGTCTCAGAGCCATCCACTACTTCACTGTACATTTGCCAAGCCCACTGACAGTATCTGAACAAACTTGTCTACCTCCCCAGTAAATACCCTATCATCCTCAGCAGCCCACTCTAGGCTACTTACCTACAGAGATAAATGCATTACCATTCACATATTTTACTTCAGTGCATCATGTCTCTGCCCATAGGTCCTGAGGCAATTTAACTAAATGCTCGCTGTTATGGGGTGCACGGTGGCAATGCGGTTAGTGCTCTCGCCTCCCAATAAGGAGATCATGAGTTTGAATCTCGGGCCCGACCATGATCTCTCTGGGTGGAGTCTACATGTCCTCCCCGTGTTACCGTGGGTTCTCTCTGGGCACTCCGGCTTCCTCCCACCGTCCAAAGACATGCATGTGGTAGGTTAATTGGACATTGTGGAAAAAAATTGTCCCTAGTGTATGACTGTGTGAGTGAATGGTTGTCTGTCAATGTCTGTGTGATAGCCCTGCGACTAGCTGGCCCCCGTCCAGGGTGTACCCTGCCTACGGCCCGGAAGTAACTGGGCTAGGCTCCAGTCACCCGTGACCCCTAACGGGAATAAGCGGAAGGAAAATGAATGAATGAATGAATGCTCGCTGTTTTTTCTGAAAACGTACAGTAATAGCAGCAATTGACACTTTACATTTCATACGGCGGTGCTTGGTTAAAAGTCTGTGTGCTTAAATCAAAAAGAGATGCCTCATAATATGTGCTATGGTTGAATAAAAACAATTATTTAGCAACCACAGACTTGAAATAATAGGGCCTGGCAGCAGGTGGCAATGTTTATTTATACAAGGAGTTTAGACGTTCCTTTTCTCTTTATTCTTGTTGAAGTGAGGGACGGTAAACATGTATACTATACTGAGGAACAATAGGCCTGAAGTAAGCCAAGGCTTTCTTCATAGATTGCTTTAATAAATACCCAAGTATTCAATCACGATACAAATCACTCCTGTAAAGGATTTTCACATATCATGGTAGCACTGGAAGTCTTCCATTTAGAGGCGCTCTCAGTACAGTATGCAGGCATATTGAGACCTACTTTACACAAAATGTCCCCAGGCGCACATGGTTTAATGTCCAACCACTGAATTAGAGAAGCGAAGATGAAGTAGTGGAATTCATACATAAAAAAAGCCAAGCAGATGCCCCCTCACACCAGTATCAAACATGACAACCCTTGCCATAAATGCAGACAAAAGTCTGTTGTTAATGTGGTAATCTTTGAAACAAGATCATTTTAATTCAGTAATTTGAATCTTAGTTTATTGATACCCATTTGTCAAGAGGATTTATTTTACAGCAATATAGATTTCAGTAAGAGTACAGGACAGCAGGACCAGAGCCAGCCAGCCATGGTGCTAATCAAGCCTGAGCAGCCTGATGAATGCTCTTGGAGCATGGGCGTTGTTAGCCCTGTTTTAGGGGGGCTGAAGCCCCCCTAAAATGTTCTTCAGCCCCCCTAAATAATTATCGGGATTATTATTATTGGGCCGCCGAAGAAATACGATAATTAATAACAATATTTTATTTTGAAAAATCACCAGATGCTCTCGGTTAAATGTCGGTAACTTGAGCGTCAAACATGTATGTAACCCACAAGTTCGAAAAACGAGTAAAAAACGGACGTCTTTGGGAATCGCTGGGTAGCTCACTCGCACCCCCCCGTACTGTGACTACTCCTGAGATGAATGAGTCAGATCAGATTACTCAACAAACCAAAACTAAAACAAATCTCATTAAAATGTCTGGCTCAGGCTCAGCCTATCCGAAGTCTATGCAGACTAAAGTCAACATAGATTCCAAACAGCCTGCTTATGTTGAGTGATAGATGGGTCTTGTGATTTCCATTTTCCATTTATTAATTTAGCAGACGCTTTTATCCAAAGCGACTTTGATGAGAGAGCTTTACAGAAGAGCATCGGTCGCTGATCATAACAACGTGATAGTCCCCAAACTTTGAGGGTTTTCAGACTATGAAACGATGAAAGATACGTTGTGGGGAACCAAACAAGTGCCAAAGAAGATGAGCCACAAGAGCATTCATTTAACCAAGTTACAATTACATGGCATTCATGTCAAATATACCTCACTGATAGGAACAACAATTCCAAATCGGGTTAGAACTGGACGAAATAGAAACAAGATCCTCAATAAGAGTCATTATGATCCTGAGGGAAACTAACATTAGGTTCAGCAGCCATTCCCAATTCCCGTTGTACTCCTAGAAAAAGTGTCTTGAGCCTTATTTTGAAGGTGGGGAGACACTCAGTGTCTCTGTTGGAGTTGATTCCGCCATTCAGGGGCCAGACATTGAATTGCAGTAGTCCAGCTTTGAGAGGACAAAACACAGTCTGCTTATAATTTACTGCTTCCTTCCTTCCTATCTTTAAGCTCCGCTCCTGAGACAACATTGTGGCTAACACATTTGAGATTGTGAAATTTGTGTGATGCTCGTGATTTTGTTATTTCAGTAGATCCTGTGTTTCAGAGGTGGGATTTGTTAATCAGGCATCCAGATTGACCAAAGGAAGCCCACTCTGCTGGAATCTAATGAATGGGGAAATGAGCGCCTTTGCTTTTTGCAGCATTAGATTTGATTAGATTAAACTTTAATGTCATTACACAGGTACAAGTACAGGGTAACGAATTACAGTTAGCATCCAACCAGAAGTGCAAAACAGGTATTACAACAGAATATAATAGTATACTCAGAATATACACAGTATGCACAGTATAATTCGAATATACAGGTGTTAAAGATATTAAAGTGATTTGGTGGCAACAAATGTACAGCTGTATTGTACATGATGTTACAGTATTTTTACAGAATTTACAGTTGTATAGATGTACAGTTAGTGCAAATGATGCTATGTGCAGATGTGCAAAATGAACAGATCCCGTTGATGTGAATGGGGTTGTGCGTGCCTCCCCTCTTCTTCCTGAAGTCCACGATAAGCTCCTTGGTCTTTGTGGCATTAAGGAGCAGGTGGTCACCACACCACATGGCCAGGTGCTGTACTTCTCATCGTTGTGGGCGATGAGGCCAATCACTGTGGTGTCATCAGCAAACTTGATGATGGAGTTGGATCCATACATTGGCTTGCAGTCATGGGTGAGGGAGTAGAGGAATGGGCTGAGCGCACATCCCTGAGGTACAACTGTGTTGAGTGTGATGGTGGAGGAGCAGGCGTGAGCTGACCTAACATGCTGTGGTCTGTTGGTCAGAAAGTTAATAATCTAGTGGCAAGGGAGGTGTTGATACCCAACTCTCCAAGTTTGGTGATCAGCTTGGAAAGGATGACAGTGATGAAAGCTGAGCTGAAGTCTACAAACAACATACGCGCGTATGTGTTGTTGTTGTCCAGGTGTGTGAGCACAGTGTGCAGCGCTGAGGAAACTGCATCATCTGTACTCCTATTGCTGCTGTAGGCAAACTGGTGAGGGTCAAGTGTGGGTGGAAGGTGTGCCAGGACCAGTCGCTCGAAGCACTTCATGACAATGGGTGTGAGTGCTACAGGGTGATAGTCGTTCAGGCACAATGGGCTGGAGTTCTTCGGCACCGGTATGATGGAGGTGGATTTGAAGCATGCCGGCACAGCTGCTTGAGCAAGGGACAGGTTGAACATTTCCGTAAAAACTCCTGCAAGCTGCTCAGTGCATGCTCTGAGCATCCGGCCAGGGATGCCTTCTAGGTCAGCAGACTTGCGCGCGTTGATCCAGCTCAGTGGGGTGATGACGTCTGTTGGGTTGAGTGTTAGGGGTTGGTGATCTGCAGATGGTGTGATTGAAGAGGCAGTCTCTCTGTTGTTCCTGTCAAAACGTGCGTAGAAGTTGTTCAGCTCATTCAGGAAGGAGACGTCTGTGGATGGCAGGGTGATGGTGTTTGACTTGAAGTCACTGATGGTCCGGATACCCTGCCACATGCGCCGGGGGTCGGAGTTGTTGAAGTGCTCGATTCTCAGCTTGTAGCAGTGCTTGGCCTTTTGACGCCCCTCTTCAAGTCAGCCCTGGATACATTGTAGGCCTGTTCGTCACCTGATCTGAAAGCAGCGTTGCGAGCCTTCAGCAGGAGCCATACCTCCCTGTTCATCCACGGCTTTTGATTAGGGTACGTGGTCATCGATTTCTGGGTGGTGACACTGTCAATGGTGTTGTTGATATAGTCCAGAACAGAGGAGGTGAAGGAATCAATGTCCATATGAGAGCCATAGGTAGCCTGAGAAGCAAACACGCTCCAGTCTGTATGTTGGAATCTGACTTGGAGTGCAGAGTCAACTCCTGCAGGGCACACCTTGATGGTCCTTGTAGATGGCTTCTCACGTTGGATGAGTGCTGTGTACTTTGGCATCAATATATTACTCTTCGAAGCAAAACACATGGCCTCAATGTAATTGCCCTCAATCTTCTCGAAGAGAAGCTTGGGTTTGAGGGAACCCCGCTGTCCTGATGGGACGTTCGCAGCTGGCTACTCGTGGCTGGTGGGAGAAATGGCGTGTCGTATGCCTGGCGGTGCTTTCCTTTCCTGTATGTTGAAGATATCAGATATGATTACAGGCTTTCTGCTGATTGGATTGGGCACTGCCCTGTATCGGAAAATTTATGAAACGGCTACAGCTGTCAAAAGCCCCTAGGGCCGTCCGACATGATTGAAGGGATGGGCAGATCTACTGGAGCTCAGACTGTGACTACCCAACGCAATATGGATAACATCATCGAGAAATTGGTGACTCTTCCTCTGCAGAGGAAGAGGACCAGTTGGAAGACAATTAGACGTGGAAATTGAATCGTCAAAACAACAACCCCAAATCTTATCTGCTTTCTGCCCTGTAATCCAACACAGGCCTTGGCTAAGGCCGTTGCTGAAAGATTAACTCCCCTAGAGAGTGCTGTAGTTCCAGACTCTTGTCTCTTTCCTTCACCCCTCCCACAGACATCTGTTGTCCGCTGCCTGACTAAGGATCATGACCATGGATTTGTCCATGGCAATACAATCTGCGAACTGAGAATATGACTGATTGGGAAGACAGCCTTTAAAGGCCGCGCGAATATTCAAACACTCACACCGACTGTCTAATGATCAGTGTTGCTGCCGCCCACCACCATCCCCTTTCTCCCCCTGTTGTCTGTCTGTCTATATGTATGTATGTCTGTCTGTCTATCAGGGGGATTTTATCTCTATTGTTCCATGCATCTTGTCATATATGCTTCTATAATCCCCTTGAATGCCATGGTAATAAGACGGTCCAGCTGTACTCATCAGCTCATTCAGAAACAATATGGAAGGGTGGAACCATACTCACTAGGGGTGATGGTATGATGACCCAGAGCAACCTAGCACGTTAGAGGCACTCACTGTTTAGAAACTGTTTTGACTACATCATGTGAGCTGAGAGTGTTTGGCAGGACTCCTCAGCAGACAGCAAAGTGAGAGTCTTCTACTCCTCTTTCTGACCAGGCTCCTTAACAAGCTCTCCAGTGTCTCAGAGCCATCTGCTACTATGTAGCACGTATGTGTCACTTCGAAGCGGTAGGGAGCGCTCCCCTTTTAGACATTCCACTCCGCCAAAGTCAAACATATTTCCATGTTATGGTTATCAATAAATCATAGATTTATTATCAAATCAATCACGTGAGTGTCTTGACTGAACTACAGATATGCCATCATACCCCCCACCCACATCCAACGCCTTTGCCTACTACAGGGAATAACCCTGGTGTGGCTGGTAGGTCTGGGACCAGCGCCTACCAGGGCTGCAGGCTCAGATGCTGCTTGTCGACCACATCCCATTCCTTGTTGCAAGTCATGTGTTGGGTTGTATTGGTTTGCATACAATTATGTGCTTATGTGCGGAGGTGTTTTAGAGATAAGATAAACCTTTATTTGTCTCCCAGGGGAGGAAATTGCAGTTCACAACAGCAGCAGGGTAAAGTACAGCACACAGAGTTGCAGGGTAAAAATGATAACAATAAGGGGGGCACAATATAGTACAGTATAAAAAAAGTATTGAATAAAATTCTGGTTCTTTAACTGTAGTCTCTGAGGGTTGCTTTTCTTCTCTCCTCATGTTATGCTGAAACTTTCTAGATAGCGCTGAAAATGGTGACCTCGGCAGGCTCCTGTTAAAGTTCTCTCTTGTAAGTCGCTCTCTCTCTCTTGTAAGTCGCTCTACCGCTTGTAAGTCACTTTGGATAAAAGCATCTGCTAAATGAATAAATGTAAAGTAAATTCCTCATCTGTGCAAACGTACATGGCAAATAAAAACCCATTCTGATTCAGATTCTTCAGATTATTTTATTTGTAAATTGTACATTTTATAAATTCTGTGTTTGTTGTAATGGTGAAAGAAAACTAATTCTGATTCTGATCATTAGTTCACTGTAGCTTGAGACTGGACTGGAGTGGACGAGACGGGGGACGGGGGTCCTGTACAGGAACCTCATTATCGGTCTTGCTACTGTCGTAAACATGGCTGGTGTGTATGAGCACTGGAGGGCATTACCTGTCTGTAGAAAACAACGTTCTAAAGGGAAATCGCCTTCTTGAATCCATCTGAAAATGTTTATAATATGCAGAGGAAGTTTTGCAAGGTTTGTCCAACAAGTTCTCCTGGATTTGTCATCCGTTTCTCCTCCCACGCTCACAGCAAGGTGTGTGGGCTTCCAGTGTCGAGCTGGCGCCTAATTTATTGCCGCAGTCACTATGTAAAGCACTATCTACGCAGACTGTACACATCTGAGCATGATGTGTCAATGGGATAAAAATATAGCTCTGGTTTTGTACTGTTGGGCTGGCTTCCGGTGGTGTTACTCTTTCACAGGCATCATTGCTTTCATTATTCATCTCTGAAGAAGACAATAACGTAAAATAAAGTTTACTTTGTGAACTTGGAAGTAAAGCAAACAGTCATAGTATTCTGTGGTCACTGCTATATTCATGCCAATATGCAGCATGGGTTAGGGCAATGGTCCCCAACCCTGGTCTTCAGGGCCCACTGTCCTGCATGTTTTTTTCCCTGCTCCAACACACCTGATTCAAACAAATAGGTTGTTATCTAGCTTTGAAGAATCCTGGTGACGAACATGCACTAGAATCAGGTGTGTGATTTTTTTCTAAGGCTCCAGCTGAGCAATTGAAGGATTGATTACATTCAATCAATAGAATGGACACAACAACAGAAGAGTCAGGTGGCTCAGCGGGTTAAGGCGTTGGGCTCTTGATCGAAAGGATGTATGATTCCCAGCTGTGGCTACATGATGTTTTGTCTTGGGCAAGGCACTTCACCCTACTTGCGTCAGGGTGAATGTCCCTGTACTTGCTGTAAGTCGCTTTGGATAAAAGCGTCTGCTAAATGAATAAATGTAAAATGTAAACACCAACAAGAGACAGAGGCAAAGCTATCATGGTATTGAACTTGTATCCACTGTAATAGCTCTTGGAGACAAAACGCATCATAAGGTTGAAGGCTTCCATGCCAGAAATATCACAACTGAACTGCATTAGCTCTATATATGAATATATTCAATATTGTAATATATTACCTAACACCACATTTAACAGTAAAGCTTAAGTTTATGTCAAAGAGTAGTATGAGACCAAATTCGTTTCACTCACCGTTGGTCTTAAAGAGGTAATTGAATGCCAAACCAAGATAATCTTTTCTTATTTGCATAACAACATTTCAATGTGTAAAATGGACAGGCGGTGAACCTTCAAGTCCATTGACACCTCTTTCCTATGTACATAAGGGCCAGCCCACTGATGTTCTGGCCCAGTAAGTGCTGTTATCATTGTTGTGTCTTTGCTTCAACGTTGCTTGAACCAATCAGTGCACAGCTCATCTAGATGTCCATGAGCCTACCATAAAAGGGAGAAAACAGAGACCTCAAGAAACAGCGTGAAATACCCTATAAAATCAGTCAACTTTAAAAGTGCAATATTTTAAATCACCCCCTGACGAATGCTCCTCTCCTAAACCCTTAATGTCCGGAAATACAGTTAGTTTTTTTCTCCCTGCGAGGTATGGGAATTTTTAAATACAAATTCTGGGCACATTCGTGCATCGGTGCACTCGCTGGCTCCATTTGAGGAGTTCCCTAAGATCAGTTAAGCTGAAAATGCTGATAAAGCGGTAATTTATGTAATGTGTAATACCAAGGAAGTTAATGGTTGCTTTAATGAAATAAATGCATGCACCATCTACTCTAGTCATAGGGGCCTGCATTCACAGTCAACACATGGTTATCAGACCTGTGCTATTTATAGTAACACAGCTATGGGCAGTATAGTGATTTTTAACAGCACAGAACTGACTCCGTTGGAAAAGATTTACTACCACTGATTCCAGTTTTGGCTCCGTCCGGTTTTGCTGAATCAGTTCATTTAGATGTAAAACAGCGTTAGGATGGTGGGGAAAATGTATAGAGCGGAGTCATATAATTGCCATGGATTATTACAGTTGATATAAAACAGAAACTTTACAGTACATGCATGGTAACACTTCATCTCCAACTTTTGAAACTCACAAAATAACATATGGTAAGGCAAGGGTGCACACACTTGCGAGCTACTTACAAAATGACCAAGTCAAAGTGATCTACCTATTATAAAATTGTGCAACATATAATTATTCAGAAATATATTGAGAATTCTTTATAAGAACCATACATGTTAGTATACCTTGCATAATTGCATGAACCCATATTGCTTGTTACAACCCCAACGCAAAATGAGGAAATCATCTTACAAATCAACACAGGGATCAAGGAGGACTGCCAGTGGCACCAAATGAAAGAAATAAATAATACCCCCCCCCCCCCCCCCCCCTTGACATACATACAATACCCATAAGCAAAAGGAAGAGACAGAACTGAACACAAAGGGGAGTGTATATAAAGGTGTGGGATTTCTTGATTGGTGATTGGGAACAGATGATGGATGATGACAGGAACCAGGGATGCATCTGAGAAAATTATATTTAGAAACAGAAGAGGGAGCCAAAACCAACACAACGCAAAACAAACAAGACATAAAGCCCATACATAAACCCCACCTGTTACATTGCTCAAAATTGTTTTTGTCATTACCTCAGTCTGATGACTTGCACTGAATCAAATCAGCCAGGGTTGCATAATCTGGACAGTAGCTACTGATAGCCAGCCTCAAGGATACTTCAAAATGATCATCAGTCATGGTGGAACAGTACTTGGACTTGATGACGTGGGAAAAGGCTGACTCGCATAAATAAGTGGAGCCAAATAATGCAGTCAAGGATGTTGCACATTTCCTTATGTTGGGGTACTTTTCCTCTGTTAGTAAGCTCCAGAATTGTCCATGAGCTCTGGCCTTCAGCTCAATGTCAGCTTGTAGTGTCAAAATCTCATCCTCCACTCCAGAAGAGTTTAGCTGAAATAGTGTTGCAATTTTGGATGCGAGTGAAACAACATCAGCATCTTCCCGAAAAGGGTAGCACATGAATGTAGCGATTGGTTCGAGTAAAGCAAAGTCTTGAAATTGTTTGTCAAAATCTGACAGACAGTTGTCAATGTGCTCCGTGTAGCGTGCACTGTCAAGCTGCACACATGACTTCCCTTGCATCTCCAGCTCTGACGCGAGGTTATGGAAGTTCGCCAAATCACTGCGCTGGAGCTTTGATAAGAGATGTTGCATTTTTTGTTTGAAAGCATTAACTGAGCTTATCATGTTTATCACAGTTTTGTCTTTTCCTTGCAGCTCTAGATTAAGGTCATTCACAGTGTTGGACAGTAACGTCACTACAAATAGCGGCGTTACTGATTTAACTACATTGCTCAGTAGCGTCGCTGTTTTCTGAATCAAATAGCTTTTAAGTAGCTTAGCTCTTTTATTAACCAAGTAGTGCGGTAGCGTCCACATAAGCTACATTTTTATAAAATCTCTGAAGCTCAGCGCAGCGGAGCTTTCTGCTGCGGTCTGAAATAAAAGGAGGACGCCCGCCATACAAGGCCATGTAGGTGGAGCTGACAGAAGCACTTCCGTATGACGGTGACATCACGGACCAATCCTTGGGCTGGCTACGTCTCTGATGCAGCGGAATACAGACAAGCTAGCTTGCTTGAGTGAGTTACGTTACTTGGTGGAAAGATGGCAGAGGGTGAGGATGACGTTGAGTTAGTTGCACATTGTCTTTAATGGCATAGTTCAAAATAAATATAATAGAGCAGTTTAAAGCAGATTTTTGTGTTCTGGTTTTGGAGCAGTGAGAGCAGTTTAATAATTGTTTAATAAACAATTGAATGTAACGTTTTTGCCTGCTTATTTGTCTGATTGACAGTTTTATTGATCACTGAGATAGCTTTGTCTTGGGATGAAGTTGTTCCAATAAAAAGTTGTTCTATTAAAAAAAAAGCTTCAATGTAGTTAAACTACTTTTGCCATGTTGCTGTAGCTAAGCTTGCTACATTTCTCTGGGGGGTAGCTTCGGTGTAGTGAAGCTACATTTCATGCAGAGTAACTGGTAGCTTAGCTCACTACACTTTCCAAGTAGCTTGCCCAACACTGGTCATTCAACTGGTTGGTCAGATCAGTTAAAAATGCCAAGTCTAGTAGCCACTGGTCGTCATTTAGTTGGTTATATTCTTCAGCTTTATGGAAATAAATCTTAATCTCCGGACAGAGGTCTCTAAATCTTTGCAGGAATTTGCCTCGACTAAGCCATCTGACATCAGTCTGCAACAACAACTCAGAGTGGTCACTGTCAATACTATCCAGATGTGCGCAGAATAGACGTCTTTGAAGAGATCTGGCGCGAATAGAACAAGTGATCTTCGTTGCTACATCCATTATTTCTTTCATGTTGAGCATTTTTGCGCATAACGCTTGTTGGTGTATTATGCAGTGGTAATTAAGGAAGTCCAGGAAAGCATTGTCTATCCTGCACCTAGCAATAAACCCATTTGAGCGGCCAACCATCGCAGGTGCTCCATCCGTGGTGATGGACATCAATTTCCACACTGGGAGCTGAGTTTTTTCGCTAAAGTTTTTAAAAGACTTAAATATGTCCTCTCCTCGTGTGTGTTCTTTCATGAGCTGGACTGTTAACAGCTTCTCTTTAGCAGTCATATCAGTAAACACCATCTGAATAGAAATGCACAACTGGGCTGTGTCACTCACGTCTGTAGACTCGTCCAGCTGCAGTGAGAAGCACTCGCAGTCTGCGATGTCCTTCCAAAGTTGCTTGGTCAAGTCCTCGGCAATGGCTTCACCGCGCCGTGCAACTGTAGTTCTTGATAGCTGGAGAGCTCTGATCGAAGATAATATTTCTGCTTTGTCAAGTCTTGGAACAACAGGTCAGCTGCTTCAATGAATGCCTCTTTTACCATCTCTCCGTCTTGGAAGGATTTCTTGTTTTTAATGACTAAGTGACACGGAACGAAGCTTCTGTGGCTGCCTTTGCTTTTGAAGGTAGCTGTGAGAAAAATGACTTCTGTCCTGACAGCTTTGTTTTTAGTTCCTTAACCTTTCTCCTTTTCAACTCTTCCAACTTTTCGGAGGGAAGTTAGTATCGTAGTTTTTATGTACAGTCCGAAAATGCCGCTCCACATTTCCCTTTTTCGGTATTGAAAATGACATATTGAAAAAAAATTCCAACTCCCATTTGGTATGGAAATGGGAAGTTTTACTATTTTTATTTGGTCCAGCTTCTCCACTCATATTTATACTCTTAAGTTTAGAAGTCGTAAATATGTGCACATGCGCAGTGACTGTGTCCTTTTCGCACATGCGCAATGACAGTGTCCTTTTCGCACATGCGCAATGTCAGAAAAGGGCAGATCGGTCAAACCGACTGTCAGTCAAGTGACAAATGTCATAGTGACTATAATTGGCAGACATAAAAAAGTAGACGTTTAATGCCATGCAATCTACCAGTAGTACCTTCGTGATTGACTGGTAGATCGCGATCGATGCATTGAGCACCCCTGTTCTAGACAAACAAGTTATCGACTGACAGAAAAGCCTTTGCCAAAAAAAAAACACCTCTACTCTTAATGGTCATGTGTGGATGTTAAAGAAACAAAAGAAAACATTAGCCTTGTGTAGCTGAGTCAATTTGTTGCCTATTTTATTTTATTTTTGTGAACATTCTCAAAACCTGTATGTGTTGTTTTGTTGTCATAAAACCATTTACATGTCTGTTGATATCGCTGTTTTTATGATGAGAGGTGTTTTAAATAGTTCCGAGTTACTCTGCAGTAAGGGGGGTCTTAATTAACGTTGCACACAGCAAGACACATCGGTGATGTCATTGCTTTTTCCCGGCAAAAGATTGGAGAACTTTTGTCAGGGTAAGATGTGTTTGTTGCTCTCTCCCGTTTCTTGCTAACTTTGCATTTTTAAGTAATTTAATCTTGGCGAAATTGTATGTAATGTTTTGCTAGGTGTCTACTTAAAAGTTGTTGCTAGAAAACGTTTCTAATGTCCGTTAAATGGTCCGCTATTTTAGTTAATTCTTTTGCATATCGTTTGGTCTGTTTAAGGGGACTAACAGAGAGGGAGAACCTACCTGCCTGTGTGTATGCTAATTGTGCCCTCCACTGCTCTTTTATAGGTATGTTGCATTGTTGAAACATTTTCTTGTAATGATTGTTTATGCTTATAAGGACTGCATTGAATGTGAAATTAATTTATTTTGGTTATTTATTTTAAGAGAATTTATTTTATTCACAATAGTGTTTATGTTTACTTTATAAAAAAAAAAAAAGATTGGAGAACTTTTGTCAGGGGGACTAACAGAGAGGGAGAACCTACCTGCCTGTGTGTATGCTAATTGTGCCCTCCACTGCTCTTTTATAGAAAATAAATGTGCAGATCCTGAAGCCTGGCATTGTGATAGTCTTCATTAAGAGAGCAACCATTCTACAACTGCTACATAAAACTGGTGCCGTGACCCGGATCCACTGGTCAGCCGCCGCCGATCGCCGAGGGTCAGCTGTGTGCTCGTGACTTCTTAGGTGCCAAGTTGGTAGACTTGTGGATTTTGTTAGTTGCTGAATGGATTGCTAATAAGCTATTTTGTTTAAACACAGTGTTAAGAATAACCAATTCCTTACGCAAAAATATTCATATTTGCATGTTAAATTTTTTTTTATTTTTTTTTGCTACACTCTTGTTTATATATTGTGAGATATGGCAGGCAGGGGCCAAGATACCTTTAATGTTTTCACACCAAATGTGGGGAGAGGAAGAGGGTGGTTTAATGCAGATGGGGCGATTCAAAGTAGATCTGTAAGGTTTACCAGTGAGGACACATTAGATGATGTCACTGATATTCCCCCACTTGAGCCTCAGTTTTCCACCCCTAATGCTGACAATGAGAACACTACCCAACAGTTACGTGACCTCATTGGTGAATTGGGAAGTCAGATAGGTGAATCAATAGCCAGCCGCTTGCTGTCCAGTCAGATTCCACTTACCCCAAAGCAGCCTCTCCCAGCTAAACCAGTTAGAGTAGAGGCATCAGACACAACCATTGACCTTTCTAAAGTAAACCTGGTAGTCAAATCTGATATCAAGGAGCCTCCCATGTATCGTGGTGATAAAGATGACAAATATTCGATCCACGAATGGATTGACATAATGGAGCGGTACTTGCTTAAGAAAGGGTTTTCCCCCGATGAACATAAAGACGAGATCCTGAGCCGTCTGCTTGGCAAAGCAAAAAGTATTGTCAAAGTGGGGTTAAAAAGCAGCTCATCGTCTGGCCCTGAGACTATCTATAGTATATTGAGACGCTATTTTAGCGAAGCCCCTGGTTCCTGTTTACCACTGGCAGATTTCTATGGCACTCAACCAAAAGCAAAGGAAACAGTGGTTGATTATTGGGTCAGGCTGAATACAGCTGCTGAAGCGGCAGATAGGCACTTGAAGCGCCAGGGAGGCAAAATGGACAATATTGACTCAGAGATAGCTATGATGTTCATCCGCACCTGTCCTGATTCTAGTCTGGCATGTGTCTTCAAATGTAAGCCAACAAGTAGATGGACACTCATAGAGGTGCAGGAGGCGATAGATGAACATCAAAGGGAACATCAAGTAGAAATTTCAAACATGAACACGGCTAAAGCAAATGTTTTCCAAGTAGCTACCGCTGTAACAGCGATTGGTGCCCCAGAACCCGAAGCTGCTCAAGTAAACACAGCCAAGTGCGTCACCAATAACCCAACCAAGTCAAGTGAAGCAACTGCATCCGAACAAGGTGCTCTGGAACGGGTCTTAAGCATGTTAGAGAAAGTGTTAGAGCGTACCAGTCAGCCTGCTGGGGCTGCAGGACCTCAATTTTCCCCTTCAGACCGTTTCACCCCATGCAGAGTCTGTGGTAACAGTTCTCACGCGACACGAACACATTGCATGAGAGAGAGGAGATGTCTGGGATGCCTGGAAGTAGGACATCAGCGAAAGGACTGTCCTAAAGCCACTGTTGGGCAGAGAGATGGCAGCGCACCTGCCCAGGGAAACTAGGTCACTCACACCTGAGAGGGGACAGTGTGAGTGACAGCGACAAAACCCTCAACTCCAGAGATGAAAATGACATGCAATCTTTGTATGCAAAGAGCATAAAAGTTGCTCCTCCTGGTACTGTTTTATTGTTCCAAAATATAACCAAGCTTGATACAGCTGACAGTCTGTTTTACGTCAGTGCAAAAGTGGATGATAAGGTTTCACTGCAAGCTCTGCTAGATACTGGCTCGATGGCCTGCACCATTAGCGAAGAGGCTGAACAGTTGCTTAAGGATGCTGGAGCAGCATCAGAGCCCCAATGTGTTCATACTGATATGTTTCTTGTTGGCTGTGGTGGGATTCAAGTCAAGCCAAAGTGCATCCACAACCTGAAAATGGAAGTGTATGGCTGCGTGTTCAGTGTGCCTACTTTGGTGGTCCCTGGGCAGAGAGACCAGTTGATCCTGGGTACAAATGTCATCAAACACCTTATGACACAGTTCAAACAGTCCCCCCACTTCTGGCAAGTTCTGAGTAGACCTGAGTCCACAAACGCACCTGAGATAATGCAGTTTCTTAACATGTTGTCTGGCATCAACAGATGGAGGGGTGCTACATTACCAGACTTTGTTGGGACTGCCAAATTAACACAGGCGGTGACTCTTCTCCCAAAGCAAGAACACCTGGTCTGGAGCAAGTTACCTGCAGTGTCACCTCTTTCTGAAGGCAGTGCCATTCTGGTTGAGCCAACAAAAGTACAAACTCACAACAAAAACATAATGGTTTGTAGGTCGGTTGCCTCCATGAACGGTGACAGATGGGTCCCTGTTAGGATTCTAAATACCTCTGACAAGATTGTCACGTTAAAGCGGAACACCAAAGTGGCGGATGTGTCCACCTGCATAGCCATCGAGGATCTGAATATGACCCCTGAGCAAAGTCCAGCCGATAAAATCACAGTGCAGAACCAGACAGTGGATGGTAAAACATCTGACATTCCCAGCCCACCCTCATGTCCCAGTTTTCAAGACAGTCTGCACGACATCGGATTGGATGATCTGGATATTGATTCCTGCGAGGTGTCAGATCACTGGAAATCACAGTTGCTGCAACTGATCAAGAAGTACGAAGACGTCTTCTCAAGGGGTAAACTTGATTGTGGGCTGGCTAAGGATTTCGTCCATCGCATCCATTTGTCTGATGAGCGTCCTTTCAGACTCCCATACCGGCGGGTGCCACCAGGGCAATATCATAAGCTCCGACAGGTTCTCTCAGAGATGGAGGAACGTGAGCTCATTCGCAAGTCCAACAGCGAGTGGGCGTCTCCACTTGTGCTTGTTTGGAAGAAGAATGGGGACCTCAGGATATGCGTGGACTATCGCTGGTTAAATGCCCGTACGACCAAGGATGCGCATCCTTTGCCCCATCAATCTGACTGTCTGGCAGCTCTGGGAGGCAATGCCATATTCAGTGCTATGGACCTCACCTCTGGCTATTACAACGTCACCATGGCAGAGGAAGACAAGAAGCTCACAGCCTTCACCACACCCATGGGGCTCTATGAGTTCAACAGGCTCCCACAGGGTCTATGTAACAGTCCTGCAAGCTTCATGCGTCTCATGATGAGTATATTTGGTGACCAGAACTTTCTGACTCTTCTCTGCTACTTGGATGATGTGCTAGTGTATGCCCCAAACGAAGCCGAAGCTCTCAAGAGACTTGACACTGTCTTCAGCCGGCTTCGTGAACATGGACTAAAGTTGGCTCCCAAGAAATGTCAACTTCTTCGGAGGAGTGTGAAATTCTTGGGTCATATTGTGGACGAACGTGGCGTGTCAACTGACCCTGAGAAGGTCAATGCCATTGCTTCTGTGACGGAGGCTGATCTCATGATGGAGGATGGCGTCACACCTTCGCAGAAGAAAATCAGGTCATTCCTTGGTATGATCATGTACTATCAGCAGTTCATACCTGATTGTTCTTGCATTGCAAAGCCTTTGTTTGCATTGACTGCAGCACCGAAAGGAAAGAAAGGAAATGCTCGGGGTGCTGCTGCATTCAGGAAGTTACATCCCAGTGATTGGGAATCAGAGCACAGTCTGTCATTTGAACAGTTGAAGACTGCACTTATGGAATCTGTCACACTTGCACACCCTGACTTCAGCCGACCCTTCCTTCTGTCTACAGATGCCTCTCTAGATGGCCTAGGTGCTGTATTATCACAGGTTCAAGAGGGCGAAAGTAAGGCACGTCCCATCGCTTTTGCCAGCAAAGCACTCAACCGGGCTCAAAGAAATTACCCTGCTCACCGTCTAGAGTTCCTGGCCCTGAAGTGGTCCGTTTGTGACAAGTTTAGCCATTGGCTTAAAGGACACACCTTCACTGTTTGGACGGACAATAATCCACTCACGTACATTCTTACAAAGCCTAAACTCGATGCAGTTGAGCAAAGGTGGATATCCAAGCTGGCACCGTATAACTTTAACATCAAGTACATACCTGGCAGCAAGAACATTGTAGCTGATGCTTTGAGCAGGCAGCCCTTTGCCCAATACCGTGTCTGTCAGAGGCTCATGAAGGAGCCATATGAAGTGCTGGTGGATGAGTCTCAACAAGTTCAAGAGAATGTGGTCCAAGAGGCGTACAGGGTCTGTGCCAATCTTCAGAGTGTCAAACTCCCAATTTCATCAGAGAGCTTGGATCGTCTTTCTCTTACTGATGATGATGTGTCTGCAGTTTTGGAAGGCCACGTTGAATGGGACCTGGGTTCTAGACAACGGGTGGTTTCTTGGCTCACTCAAGACTTGGAGAAGCTAGTCCCACCAGGACAGGACAGTCTGCCTGTGTTCTCACTACGAGAGCTCCAAAATGAACAAAGGAATGACATAACACTATCACAAGTCATTGCTTTCGTCACTCGTGGGAGACGGCCATCACGAAGAGAAAGATTTGGACTGTCATTGCAGGTGCTCAAGACCCTGAAGCAGTGGCAGAAATTGACAATACTTGATGGTGTGCTGTACAGAGTGCGTAAGGATTCATTGACGGGAAGAAAATGTCACCAGTATGTTGTTCCCTCTTCCTTTGTCGGACATATCTTGCGTGGCGTTCACGATGATGCAGGCCATCAGGGGCAGAGTCGGACTTTACACCTTGCAAGGCAGAGGTTCTTTTGGGCCGAGATGGAACGTGATGTCAGGGAACATGTGAAATGCTGCAAGCGCTGTGTTGTCAGTAAGACATTGGAGCCTGAGGGGAGAGCCCAGCTTCACAGTATCAAGACCACACGACCATTAGAACTGGTGTGTCTGGACTTTTGGTCCGCAGAAGATTCCAAGGGGAAGAGTGTGGATGTACTAGTGGTGACCGACCATTTTACTAAAATGGCCCACGCCTTCAAATGCCCTGATCAGTCTGCAAAGCAAGTTGCTCGCCAGTTGTGGGACAAGTACTTTTGTGTCTATGGGTTCCCACAAAGAATCCATTCAGATCAGGGTGCAAACTTCGAAAGTCAGCTGATTCAGGACTTGTTACAGATTGCTGGTGTAAAGAAATCAAGAACAACTCCGTATCATCCCATGGGGAATGGCCACACTGAGAGATTCAATAGAACCTTGGGGAATATGATCAGGGCCTTACCCCCCAGGGATAAGCAGAAGTGGCCACAGATGTTGCAAACGCTAACCTTTGCATATAACTGTACAGCCCATGAGTCAACTGGCTACGCTCCCTTTTATCTGATGTATGGACGGATTCCTAGACTGCCAGTAGATGTTATGTTTCACAACGTCGAGCGAGACAATGATATCACGGACTACAGCAGCTATGTTAAGAGAATGAAAGACGATCTCAAGGAGGCTCTCATGTTGGCCCAAGTCAATGCCACTTCCAGTCAGTTGCGTCAGGCAGATCTGTACAACAGAAAGACAAAAGGCACAGACATTGAGGAGGGAGATCGGGTTCTTGTGGCAAACAGGTGTGCACGCGGTCGCAGAAAACTGGCTGATAGGTGGGAGTCTGTCCTCTACACAGTAGTTTCCATAGACTCTCAGTGTCACACTTACCGTATCAAGCACCCCGACACTGGGCAGGAGAAAATTGTCCACAGGAACCGGATTTTGCAAGCCAACTTCTTGCCAGTGGAGGTGGATCATGAGACAACCTCGTCCTTTGACAGTAGTTCCAACCCAAGTCAAGAACACAGTGAAGCAGAGGAAAGCCTCTTGGTGACTGGATCTGAGTTTGACCGGTCAGAACGCACGGCCAACTGGGTAGCAGAGACAAATCCTAGTTATTCAGAGATAAAGCAGCCAACGCTTCAATCCCCTCTAATGCGCCATGAGGACCCTGAGTCTAACTCTCAGGAGGGATCATCAGAGAGTGACAGTGTTGTGGTAGCTCTAAGTGAGACTACAGGGCTAGATGTGAATGTTGGAGGAAGTCAGAGTGTTGGAGACAATACAGATCTTTGTATTGAGACAGATGGGGCCAGCAGTATCACAGCAGCGACTAGTGTAGAGCGGCCTAAATCACGCGATAGCCAGCAAGAAAGTCATGTGGCCAAAGAAGAAATAACTGTCTTACAGCCTTCACAGAGTGACTCAATGGGTCGTGTTAAGACAAGGGTGGGCAGGTTGGTTAAGCCAGTTAACAGATGGATCCAAAACATGACGCAGAGAAACACACAGACAAGCAATTTGGTCAGTGACTTTGCCAAAGCTTTATTCATGTAACTCATAGATGGTTGTCATTATGATAGCCATGTGACTGTTCACTGTGAATGTACAGTCCTTTATTTTTTTGTTAAGCTCGAAAGTTGGAAGAGTTATTCTATCATCAGTACAAGATTGTGTTTTGGGCACTTTCTTCAGCGAGTTGACAGTATAGAAATCTGGCCAATTTCTTTATGTCACTTTCCCTTTAGGTTGGGAAGCTTACATGTTGCACGTAGGGCTGTGTGTTAGAGAATAACTGTTACCTAAGGTTTAGCTATTACCTCATGCTGGAACTGTTTTGTGAAGTTCAGGGGGGTGTATGTAGCTGAGTCAATTTGTTGCCTATTTTATTTTATTTTTGTGAACATTCTCAAAACCTGTATGTGTTGTTTTGTTGTCATAAAACCATTTACATGTCTGTTGATATCGCTGTTTTTATGATGAGAGGTGTTTTAAATAGTTCCGAGTTACTCTGCAGTAAGGGGGGTCTTAATTAACGTTGCACACAGCAAGACACATCGGTGATGTCATTGCTTTTTCCCGGCAAAAGATTGGAGAACTTTTGTCAGGGTAAGATGTGTTTGTTGCTCTCTCCCGTTTCTTGCTAACTTTGCATTTTTAAGTAATTTAATCTTGGCGAAATTGTATGTAATGTTTTGCTAGGTGTCTACTTAAAAGTTGTTGCTAGAAAACGTTTCTAATGTCCGTTAAATGGTCCGCTATTTTAGTTAATTCTTTTGCATATCGTTTGGTCTGTTTAAGGGGACTAACAGAGAGGGAGAACCTACCTGCCTGTGTGTATGCTAATTGTGCCCTCCACTGCTCTTTTATAGGTATGTTGCATTGTTGAAACATTTTCTTGTAATGATTGTTTATGCTTATAAGGACTGCATTGAATGTGAAATTAATTTATTTTGGTTATTTATTTTAAGAGAATTTATTTTATTCACAATAGTGTTTATGTTTACTTTATAAAAAAAAAAAAAGATTGGAGAACTTTTGTCAGGGGGACTAACAGAGAGGGAGAACCTACCTGCCTGTGTGTATGCTAATTGTGCCCTCCACTGCTCTTTTATAGAAAATAAATGTGCAGATCCTGAAGCCTGGCATTGTGATAGTCTTCATTAAGAGAGCAACCATTCTACAACTGCTACACTTGCAGCAACATTTATGCGGGCCTTGCATGAAAAGTTGTACTGCTTACCATGTAATTAAAATGGTCTGGACTCATAAAGCTTAGGCAATACTACAAGTAATTTTGCCAAATGAAACAGCTTTGCATAGTTGCTAAAGTTGCTTTCCTATAAGTAGAAATTAAGAAAATATACAGTTTAGTTAACATCACAGCAAAACATGTTTCTTGTTTTAATTGGATAAACTGCACAAATGAATACAAATTAATATTATTCTAAATGTTAAAGTAAAAAAATATAACCTATCGCAAGTACATCCTAGGTTTATGTGTGAATAAATTAGGTTTGATAGCTGATTACGGCCTTGAACCAGAACCAGAACTAGAATCAAATAAAAGGATATAATCTGTCATGCTAGCCTCAGAGACAGAGACAAACGATTATGTTGATGTTGACAAACCTGGTGCATCTGCAGAGGAGATGCTAGGTCCACGCATGTTCTGTTGCTAATGACCCAATAACACGTATATTTGGCTGCAAAGACCCTTCTACAATACAGTATGTGTCAATCAAAGTTTGCATTTACATTTAATCATTTAGCAGATGCTCCTATCCAGAGTGACTTACAGCAAGTGCAGGGACATTCTTCCTGAGGCAAGTAGGGTGCCTTGCCCAAAAAGACAATGTCATGTTGACACAGCCGGGGTTCTAAACAGGTACCTTTGAACACCCTAACCAACTTTGCCAAATGAATCCCAATTTATTGATTTACTTTGCTACATGCTAGGTTTAGACACAGAGATAAACCACGTTGTAGGGTAGATGGAAAACCAATGAGAGCAGGTAAATTGGTATTCATTGTGTTGTTTATGCTTGAGTGCTAAGTGCCATTTTGTGGAACCACTCCAAATCTCATAATTCCCCCCTTTCTTAAACACTGCCAGTTCCATCTTTTGTTTGGTCACTGTGCTGTTCAATCAAGTGGAAGGTAAGCTCAAATGTATTTTTCTCCTCAGATTCACTTTCTGAGGTTTTAGAGAGAGCCTCAGCAAGGGACAGAACAGGCGGTGATGGAACTCACACTGTAGAAAACTTAAGATGGAAAGATTTCAGACTGCATTTCACATTGTGTTTAACTAAAAGTTAGTATCAGGAGCTGAGCTTCAGGAGATAGCAGCTTGATTTGCTGACAAGCACCTAGTTCCAGAGTTGTGGTGCAGTGCAAGACCCGCCTTTGCTTTTGTTGTTATAATTGGGTTGAATGATTGGCGGCAGCAGTTAGTTAGATAGCAGCTGGCTTCTGGAGTGAACTCACCCCCTGTTTACACGTACACAGGTATTTTTTTTTTACTGAGACATTTCCCTTCGTTTGTACCTATCTTTTACAAGCAAACGGTGAATTCACCTCTGAAAACTAATTTTTCTAAAAACTCTGGCCAAAGTGGAGATTCTGGAAAACTACGGTTTTGCGTTTGCATGTAAATTGAGACAAACTGAGGTTTAGGCAACTGATGAATTGAATTTAGATTTTTTTTTTATTTTGATTGGCTTGCAGAGCGTTCTCCTTTTTTCTACACTGCCACCTATAAGCTTGGCGTAGTTATGATGGTGCTCGATGGCGTATTTATGCGGGTTGATGTGCACAATGTTATTTTGGAAAACGGAGGGAGGGAAATATTCATTTCTCAACATACCCAGCTATGTGTAAACGTAGGGTCACATCAACTTCTGCTGGAGTATACAACGCGCTTGTCAACTCAACTGGGGTCTCATATATAAAACAGTGCGTAGGATTCTTACTAAAATTGTACATGCCCCAAAAGCGTAAAATCAAGCAAAGTTCCCTTTATAAATCACAGATTACGCACATTTGTGAATACGGGAATTATCATTCTACCCTGCCCTGAACACGCTTATTTTTTACCATAAATGGTCAATGCAAAGGACCTCATAAATGCTAATCTAGTAACTTTCTCATGCACCTGGCATGTGATTCTTCTTCAGGGTGAATCAAGGCGAACAAAAAACAACCAAAAAGTGCGACAGCATGCAGAGTGGCAGAACTGATAACAAACGGGCGAAGCCAGATCTGGCAGGACACTCGGGCTGCACGCGTCATCACTCATTCACACGCCTCAGTATATATTATCACTCATTCACACACCTCAGTACACGTCATCACTCTTTTGCTTAATTTGTTCTTGGTGCTGCTATGTTTTATCACTGTATTGTAATTGGCTTTTTAAATGTATGAATATTTTAATCGATATTTTTATGACATTTTAATCTGTTGTTTGCTTCCCATTGTAAAGCGCTTTGTGACCCTGGTCTGCGAGGGGCGCTATATAAATAAAGTTTACGTACTTACTTACTTACACTCATTCCCTCACATGGACTAGCAGCAGCACAGGCACTCAGGTAGTGCACATAATCGCTCATGAACACACCTGACTCAGCTAGCGCAAGGTGGACCCTGGCTTCCACGTTGCCGGCTGCAAGTTTCTGCCTGCTTGCAGCTATTGTGGGGACACTCATCCCCGTTCTGTCTGCCCCCGTCGGGCCCGCCCAGCCCGAAGGGGATGTGATTAAACACCCGTTGACCCCAGTTGATGAGTCGAGACTCTGCTGCCCTGGGGTGCCATCCTGACCGCAGTTTTGTGTCTTATCTGCTCGATGGTCTGATGCATGGGTTTTATGCCGGTCTGTGTAATTTTACTGTTGTAAGTCATGAGTGTGGCAATTTGCAGAGTGCACTCAAGGAGCCAGCAGTCATCAATGGACTGTTGCAATAGGAGTTGACTAAGGGTTATTTGATTCGCCCCTTCAACCTTTCCCCCTTCCCCGGGTAAAGGGTGTAGCAGAGTCTCCACACGACCATTTCCTTGTCAGTGAGACATGGACGAAACCAGGGGTAATGGATTTCCAAACCAGTGCTGAAAGGCCAGGCAGGCCTTGGAATAACTGATTCACAAATCTGAACAGAGGATTTATTCCAAAAACAGACATTTAATGGATTACAAACATCTCACAAAGACAATACTGCTCATTGGACAATAAAACTATTGGAACTGTGTGACAATTTAGAATTTCTCTTTAAATGCTGTGTTTGATGTATGTGATGTTTAATGTAACTCCTTGCCCCTTTGTTACAAATAACTAATTATTGGTATCTAGATGATCGTGCAAAACTAACAATGACATTTCTGAATGTTACATTGTTAGTTATTGAAGTCAAGAGCTTCCACTGACATTTGAAATATACCCACTCAAGAGACCCTTTCACACCTACATGCCAATCCCAGCATGGGACCATCTTCAGATAAGGGATGACCAAACCCCCCCTTACTTTACCTAGTATAAAACCACCAAAACTAGAATTCTACCCCCTCTTTCGTTCGGATTATTCTAAGAAATTTATCTGGTATATTGAGCTAACAACCTTCCAACTGAGCCAAGAACTATCACGGAACTTAAGGAACACTTCCTTAGATTTCTTGGACAACAACCACAAGTAAGATCAACCCTACCTTTCTTCAACAGACAAAGTAACTGTGACTAGCTAATTTCTTATTCGTAGACATTGGCATAGTGTGGTGAAATGTATCTTGATTTAACCCTGTAAGACCTGAACTATGAAAGAATGGTCAGAAAATTCAAATTTTTGGGATATGAACTATTTATTTGGCCCTATGACAAAATGTAAAAAGAAATTTGACAAAAATAAATGCTAAAAACCAAAAAATTTTGTATCACATTTGATACTACAGGTATTAAAAAATACAACTATGACTGGTGATCAGCCAATATGGATAGTCTAAGTGAAATTCTTGAACCCATTTCAATCTATAAATTGTGTATTTGGCTCATCCAAACACTGCATGATGGCCTATGGAAGACATAATCCATGTAAAACACTGGACAGATATACCCATAACGATTGTTGATTTTTGGCTAAATACCGAAAGTATCAAATTTGATACACCGACTTTCTGCTCGATATAACTACAAACTGTAATTATAAAACTGAGTAATACAACGTTTTAAAGACAAACTAACTGTCCATTTAAAATTATTGTAAGTATAAGTATTTCAGAGAAATTCTGACCATAAAACCATGAAATGGCAAAGTTTCTTGATCGTGAGAATCACAGATGTGCGCTCGCATGATGTGACCCACTTTGAATGACAGAAAAAGCACACATCCGAACATTGGGAAAGTGAAGTGTGTCCACCAGGGGGCAGAATACAAGTATAAGAGTTCATACAAAAGGGTTTCATGCAAAGTTTACATTTGATGGTGATGCAATGAGCTCCAGAAATGTATGAATCAAATATGATACGTACGGGCTCACAGTTAAGTTTAGTCTTCCTGTCGTTAGCATAGTTTAGTATAACTGTCCTTTGTCTCCTAGGCCAATACTCTGGTATATTAAATTCTGGTATTTGTTATCATCAATTCAGTTGCTTTAAATAAACCTTTGTGTATGAAATTCTCCGTCATCGGATCTGTGCTAATTCTAAGGAACTAAACGACTCCAGATAGGACTGATTATAATAGGCGTTACACGTTTATTCACCCACAAGGTTTTCCTCAATTCCCTTTCCAAATATTGAGGTGGTGCCCTGTTTATTAGATATTCTACAAGATATGAGATATATCCTTCCTTTAGTAGCAAGTTTCTGAGACACCCTCATAAACCCCGCTACATGTGTGCCAAGGTTACTAAAGAGTTCCCCTTGGGGATCTATAAAGTAATTCTGATCCTGTTGTATGGTTCTGTGATACAACTTGGCCACAGATTGTCAGTGGTGGAGAAACATTTTATGTTATGGATTTACAAACGTCTCACAAAGGCCATGTTACGTATTTTATTGGAAACTCTTTCCCACATTCAGTGTAAAGCTGTGGCAGGCATGTCTGGCTAAAATATTTACGGCCAGAGATCTCGTATATCTTGATTCCAGAGATTTAATTGGTAGTAAAATGCTGCACATGCTTTTTGCCTGCATATGCCTGCATATGCTTGTTTGTTGATGTTGTGTGTGTAGTGGGCAAAAAGAAAACCCTCCACCATCAAACTCAACACAGGTGTACCACAGGGCCGTGTGCTCAGTCCATTCCTCTACTCCCTCTTCACCCATGTATGGGTCCAACGCCATCATTAAGTTTGCTGATGACACCACAATGATTGGCCTCATCACCAACAAAAACCTGCTCCTTAATGCCACAAAGACCAAGGAGGTTATCGTGGACATCAGGAGGAAGAGGGGAGGCATGCACAACCCCATACATATCAACGGGATGGTTGTTGAACGTGTCTCCAGCAACAAGTTCCTGAGGATCCACATCTCAGATGACCTGTCCTTGACCACCAACACCTCAGCTGTATGATGTGAACTTCAACCACTGTGCGATCAAGTGCATTCTAACCAACTGTGGTATGGAAAATGCAGTTGCAGAGCGCAAGACACAGCAGCGGATGGTGAAAACCGCCCAACGCATCACAGGTACTCCTTTTCCAACCATCGAGGACATCCAGAGGAAGCGCTGTCTGCGAAGAGCTCACAGCATCGAGAAGGACTCCTCCCACGCCGTCCACAAACTGTTTACCCTTTTGCCCTCCGGCAAGCGCCTCAGAAGCCTACGGTCTAAGACCAGTAGACTGAGGAACAGCTTCTTCCCCAGAAGTGTGTCAGTATTAAACTCCACCCCACGCTAACCCCCACCCCCCTATATTTGCTCTATTTGTCTGCATTTTGCACTACCTGTTTTGCACTATCCATTTTGCACCATCTATACCATTTTGCACCATCTGTACATACCAACACTGTAAAAATGTGTACAATAACTCTGTACATTTGTAATACCAAAATACTGTGTAAAAACCAAAATACACTATACCGTGTACATATTCAATGTATATTCGGCTTCTGTTGAATGTTTTGCACTTCTGGTTGGATGCTAACTGCATTTCATTACCCTGAACTTGTATGTGTGTAATGACAATAAAGTAGAATCTAATCGAATACGAATGCGCATTAAGCAATACGTATTCGATTATAGTATAGACTAGAAAAAACATTCCTAAAGAAATTTTAACAGTGCGTGGCTCTAGCCCGGGACTCTCCCCCATACATCATTGACACTGTTGACTAATTTTCAGAATATGACTTCTACCATTGCTTAGGTATGTGACAGATCAAGCTTTCAACAGGTGTTCATATGCTGATGCAGTAGCGTAAGCACTAATTTCAGCAGGATTTAAGACAGCTCCACTTGAGCACACTGCCACAGTTTAAGTTTAAGTAGTAAGCAAGCAGTAAACAATTGGCCACTCTGTGTCAGGTAGCACTTTACATTACAGTTCAGGAGCATAGTAATATTTTGGTTATAATTTGATAATAGTGATAAATGCTTTCAAAAACTTAAAGTGTAAAATTACCCAAATACATCCAATGCCAGAAATAGGCCATTAATGGCTATGACTTTGGTATTAAAAATACACCTATTATCAAAATGATACCGCAGTATAAATATCAGATAACATTATAAACGTATACAGCTGTTTCAGTGTTAAATGTCAAATAAATCCACATGCAATCAAACATGTAACAGGGAATGGAATCTACAAAAAAGTATAACTCTGAGCATATGTACAGATTAGGATATTTCAATTAATTATGTCATAAATAAATTAATAGTTAAATATAGTGCAAATTCTTCTTCATATTTAATAGATATCTGAAAAAAATGATTTTAAAAGGTTTTAAATAACCTAAATATATAATTAAGTTGAACCACAAAACCACAGGTTTGCTGGGTCAAACACTGGGATTGCTTTGAAGAGCTCCATGCTGGGGTGTGACGCCATCACATTTTGCAACTTTGCAGAGCAGTCAGCCATGGTCTTCTGGAAGAACTCAGTGCAGGCAGCACGATCATCCTCATCCAGCTCCCTTAGCTTTTCTGTGGTCCCGGGATGCCAATCCTCAGCTCCTACAGCGCCTGCGGCCATAGTCAAACAGCATGAGGAGGTTCTCCAGTTGACCATGAATAGTGGCAGCAGAGGGGTTGGAAGTCTCCTGCAGTTTGGTGATGGTGGTCTTGATCTCAGTGCTGTGCTCAACAATGAAGATTGCATGGGCCTTTAAAGTAGCTTCTTTCTCTTCTAGCAGCACTCTCAGGTCCCGAACAACCCTAGAGGACAGTGGCAAGGAGGGAATGAATTGACACAATATGGCCAGGTTTTCTGCAAGGTACTGGACAGCCTCAATCCAGGAACCCCATCTGGTCATCACAGCAAACACCGGCATAACAGGAGCCAAGTCCAATGCCTGCATATAGGCCCGCAGCTCTTGTCGACGCTGAGGTGCCTTACAGAACACTCTCTTCACAAGTGTACACGCTCTGTTGAGGTCTTCAAAGGTGTCTGGGAAGACCTGCAGCTCCAAATTTAGCAGATCAGACATGTTACATGTACAGAGTTGGGGAACAGGCCATGAAGCATGGTGTTAAAGGCTTTCTTCATGTAACTTGCCGAGTCTGTGACAAAAGCCCACACATCACTAAAATTGACGCTGTAGTTGTTGAGGCAAGAGATGACTGCCTGGGACACAGTGTTGAAGTTGACTGTCGATGAAAACTATATCTGCTGCCAGAGAAGGCCTGCCAACAGGTTGCAAAAGAATTGCAAGGACACAGCGGCCACAGGCGTCTGTCGTCTCATCTACCGTATTTTCCGGACTATAAGCCGCTACTTTTTCCCCACGTTTTGAACCATGCGGCTAATACAGAGATGCGGCTTTTCTATTCATTTTTCTTCAGTCCTCAGGAAGATAAGTGACTTGTGGCAGTTGCGCAGTTGCGCATTACATTTATTCATTCAGCAGACGCTTGTATCCAAAGCGCCTTACAAGAGAGAACATTACAAAAGAGCATCAGTCACTGATCATAGCAGGGTTACAGTCCCCAAGCATAGTGGGTTTACAGATTATGAAACATATCGTGAGAAACCAATAAGAGAAAGAAAAAGTGACAGTGGTTTTGTGTTCAGTGGTTTCAGTACGCAGAAGGAAGGAAAATAAAGCAACTTGGCTTTAGTGCACAGGAGGAAGACGAATAAAACCATCGAAAAACTTTTCTGTTTTGTTCGATCAGCACTTTTACTGCCGCGTTAAAGGCACTATTCAGAAACAATCATTTCAAGTATACGAATAAACACTTATAGTACAAAATATTTCTATGTAAAAACCATTGGACCATTTGAATGAAGGAATGAATGGATATCAGCGGCTTATAGTCCGGTGCGGCTTATATAAGACAAAATAGTTCAATTATAGGTGGTGCGGCTTATATTTAGGTGCGCTCTATAGTCCGGAAATTACGGTACTAAAACGTAGATGGGCTTTCCTTCCACCGCACACTTAATGTCCTCCACATACAGAGGGAACAGCTCTGGTAGGTAGTCAGAGCGGAGGTAGGATGGAGCTGGAAGGGATCCACCCTGCTTGCAGTATTTCTGCAGAAAAGCAGCCAGCTTGGGGGCCTTCTCAAGTGGAATATCGGCCTTGGTAAAATCTAGCACAAACTCCTTCCTCTCAGCTGTTGATGGGGTCTCGGAGAGGCAGGCAGCCAGGGTTTGAGTCCTAGATCGTACTAGAAGACAAAGAAAAGAAATCATTTAGATTTAGATGTAAGATAAAGTAAATATAAGCTTGTACATTTCTTTATTTATTTAGATGGGACCATGCATATTAAGGAGCAGTATATCTGATGGATTATATACTAAATTTAGTAAAGATGCCAATTTTTGTCCATAGAAAAAAAATACTAAAAAACAACAACAAATAAAAGCAGCTTGTTTTGATTGAGAAAGTATCAGCCATACAAAAAAGAAGATGTCACAGCTTGAAGCAACACTGTTGCTGCAAATAAGAGAGAAGGCCGCTTTCAATTTCTGACAGCTCTACATTGCATTACTTTTAAATGAAGCTTGATCCATTTAAACTAAATAAAACAGAGCAACCGCAACTGACATCTTTAAATCACGTTTTATATTGTCAATATATTTTATTGAAGCAATTGTGCGTTGAGTGTGTTTTCCTAGAAAACAAGGATGTGCGTATAAAAAATATGCTACAGTGGGGTTTATTAGTACAAATCTCATAGGGTATTCTCTCTGTACTATGACAACAAAGACATTTTTATCTGTGACATTTAATAGACATTTAATAATTTGCATTTGGGCAGTACAATAACAGGCGAAACGCTGATAATAGTTTATTCATGGGCACATCAAAGTGAAATTATTAACTCTATCGATTACCCGTCTGATGATCTGTCCTGCTGCTAGCGCACGACTGTCTCTATAGACTATTTAAAAGTAAAATATAAATATGCTCAACAGGTGAGGAGCGACGGTGATCTAGCCGGGTTAAAAGAGAGCTACCTTGTTATTATAGTAAACCCGGCTTTAGGCTCAACATAGCTCGCTAACGCAAAAAACACAGTGGCAACACATTTAAATGAATGTAAAATGTTTATCAGCTAGTAAGTAGGCTACTTACCCAATCCACTCCTTTTCCTGTTGTTGTGCCTTTGGGACTTAAGATGCTCCAGGATTGTCTGTTTCCTCAGGGGGGTATTGCACAAAAGTAGAATAAAGAAATCCAGGATAACTGAGCAAGCGCGGCTTGACCTAGTCTGGCCGTCGTATCCTGTCTTAATTGGTTGCACGTTTGCCAAGCCAGGATGAAATGCGCGGCTATGTCAAGCCAGATGTAGGTAGTCAGGATAAATGCGTGTTCACGGCATTCTTAAATAGACCTCACAATCGCTCACAGAATCACGATCAGAACATGGACGAGAGTCGCGCAACATATTTCACGGCCACAGAACAACAGCTCCTGATGGAGTTTTATGAGGAGGAGAAGGATATTATTAAAAAGGGGCAATACTCAAGCCATAATCAAAGAAAGAGAATAAGCCTGGCAGACAATAGAGGACCGGATTAATGCGTTAGTATTCAAAAAGTGTACAATCCTCTGGAGCTGTCATAATTGGGCTACAATTAAGCATGTCCATAAGTTTAACTTTTTCTGCGAATGTTACGTAGGTGTACAGCCACAGTAAATATTACAGTAAACCGCAACTTTATTGATGCACAGGTAAAGAAGACGCGGAGAGACTGTTTATCCAATCAGAATGCAGAACACAATGCACGAGGCAAATCCGTGAAGTAGCGAAAAAAATTAAACAATATAGGATTCACTGTACTGAACCATGATATAGCGAGGGTTCACTGTATTGAAAAGGTGATATAGCGATGGTTCATTGTACTGCAATAAAACGCATCTTTATGAAACCTTGACGGCAGTTTGACATGCAGTCTTCATCAGCATATCAATATAACACTTGGCCAGAGTAATAATAATACCACTTAAATCAATATTAAAAAACTGTTGTAGATTTAAATGAAATGAGAAATGACAATATGCTATATATATGTCAATTTGTTATGGATTATAAATAAAATGATGCAACATATTTAAAAAGATCATGGACATGCTGTAAAACACGTGAATTCCTCACAGGATTGACGGTGGAAATACAGGTGAATCACTAGGATTAATCTTAGCCTGGCTGTTAGCCTGGTCCGGAGCAGGCTAGCTGCAGAGAATAAATCACCATGGTAACTTGGCCAAGCTAAATGTTATCTGCTTTCATGCAACCGACCTGAGGCTAAATTCAGCCAGGATTACCAACATATCCCGGCTTAATCCCTTATCTTGGTTTTGTGCAATACCCCCCAGCTGCCTCTCAAATGATCAGATAAAGGGGGAGGGCCGAGAGGCGTTCAATAAACTGCTGCACTGCTGGGTTCAAAATTCTGCGGAAATACCGCAGTTTTCGTGCTTGCAGTATTTCTGCAGAAAAGCAGCCAGCTTGGGGGCCTTCTCAAGTGGAATATCGGCCTTGGTAAAATCTAGCACAAACTCCTTCCTCTCAGCTGTTGATGGGGTCTCGGAGAGGCAGGCAGCCAGGGTTTGAGTCCTAGATCGTACTAGAAGACAAAGAAAAGAAATCATTTAGATTTAGATGTAAGATAAAGTAAATATAAGCTTGTACATTTCTTTATTTATTTAGATGGGACCATGCATATTAAGGAGCAGTATATCTGATGGATTATATACTAAATTTAGTAAAGATGCCAATTTTTGTCCATAGAAAAAAAATACTAAAAAACAACAACAAATAAAAGCAGCTTGTTTTGATTGAGAAAGTATCAGCCATACAAAAAAGAAGATGTCACAGCTTGAAGCAACACTGTTGCTGCAAATAAGAGAGAAGGCCGCTTTCAATTTCTGACAGCTCTACATTGCATTACTTTTAAATGAAGCTTGATCCATTTAAACTAAATAAAACAGAGCAACCGCAACTGACATCTTTAAATCACGTTTTATATTGTCAATATATTTTATTGAAGCAATTGTGCGTTGAGTGTGTTTTCCTAGAAAACAAGGATGTGCGTATAAAAAATATGCTACAGTGGGGTTTATTAGTACAAATCTCATAGGGTATTCTCTCTGTACTATGACAACAAAGACATTTTTATCTGTGACATTTAATAGACATTTAATAATTTGCATTTGGGCAGTACAATAACAGGCGAAACGCTGATAATAGTTTATTCATGGGCACATCAAAGTGAAATTATTAACTCTATCGATTACCCGTCTGATGATCTGTCCTGCTGCTAGCGCACGACTGTCTCTATAGACTATTTAAAAGTAAAATATAAATATGCTCAACAGGTGAGGAGCGACGGTGATCTAGCCGGGTTAAAAGAGAGCTACCTTGTTATTATAGTAAACCCGGCTTTAGGCTCAACATAGCTCGCTAACGCAAAAAACACAGTGGCAACACATTTAAATGAATGTAAAATGTTTATCAGCTAGTAAGTAGGCTACTTACCCAATCCACTCCTTTTCCTGTTGTTGTGCCTTTGGGACTTAAGATGCTCCAGGATTGTCTGTTTCCTCAGGGGGGTATTGCACAAAAGTAGAATAAAGAAATCCAGGATAACTGAGCAAGCGCGGCTTGACCTAGTCTGGCCGTCGTATCCTGTCTTAATTGGTTGCACGTTTGCCAAGCCAGGATGAAATGCGCGGCTATGTCAAGCCAGATGTAGGTAGTCAGGATAAATGCGTGTTCACGGCATTCTTAAATAGACCTCACAATCGCTCACAGAATCACGATCAGAACATGGACGAGAGTCGCGCAACATATTTCACGGCCACAGAACAACAGCTCCTGATGGAGTTTTATGAGGAGGAGAAGGATATTATTAAAAAGGGGCAATACTCAAGCCATAATCAAAGAAAGAGAATAAGCCTGGCAGACAATAGAGGACCGGATTAATGCGTTAGTATTCAAAAAGTGTACAATCCTCTGGAGCTGTCATAATTGGGCTACAATTAAGCATGTCCATAAGTTTAACTTTTTCTGCGAATGTTACGTAGGTGTACAGCCACAGTAAATATTACAGTAAACCGCAACTTTATTGATGCACAGGTAAAGAAGACGCGGAGAGACTGTTTATCCAATCAGAATGCAGAACACAATGCACGAGGCAAATCCGTGAAGTAGCGAAAAAAATTAAACAATATAGGATTCACTGTACTGAACCATGATATAGCGAGGGTTCACTGTATTGAAAAGGTGATATAGCGATGGTTCATTGTACTGCAATAAAACGCATCTTTATGAAACCTTGACGGCAGTTTGACATGCAGTCTTCATCAGCATATCAATATAACACTTGGCCAGAGTAATAATAATACCACTTAAATCAATATTAAAAAACTGTTGTAGATTTAAATGAAATGAGAAATGACAATATGCTATATATATGTCAATTTGTTATGGATTATAAATAAAATGATGCAACATATTTAAAAAGATCATGGACATGCTGTAAAACACGTGAATTCCTCACAGGATTGACGGTGGAAATACAGGTGAATCACTAGGATTAATCTTAGCCTGGCTGTTAGCCTGGTCCGGAGCAGGCTAGCTGCAGAGAATAAATCACCATGGTAACTTGGCCAAGCTAAATGTTATCTGCTTTCATGCAACCGACCTGAGGCTAAATTCAGCCAGGATTACCAACATATCCCGGCTTAATCCCTTATCTTGGTTTTGTGCAATACCCCCCAGCTGCCTCTCAAATGATCAGATAAAGGGGGAGGGCCGAGAGGCGTTCAATAAACTGCTGCACTGCTGGGTTCAAAATTCTGCGGAAATACCGCAGTTTTCGTGCTTGCAGTATTTCTGCAGAAAAGCAGCCAGCTTGGGGGCCTTCTCAAGTGGAATATCGGCCTTGGTAAAATCTAGCACAAACTCCTTCCTCTCAGCTGTTGATGGGGTCTCGGAGAGGCAGGCAGCCAGGGTTTGAGTCCTAGATCGTACTAGAAGACAAAGAAAAGAAATCATTTAGATTTAGATGTAAGATAAAGTAAATATAAGCTTGTACATTTCTTTATTTATTTAGATGGGACCATGCATATTAAGGAGCAGTATATCTGATGGATTATATACTAAATTTAGTAAAGATGCCAATTTTTGTCCATAGAAAAAAAATACTAAAAAACAACAACAAATAAAAGCAGCTTGTTTTGATTGAGAAAGTATCAGCCATACAAAAAAGAAGATGTCACAGCTTGAAGCAACACTGTTGCTGCAAATAAGAGAGAAGGCCGCTTTCAATTTCTGACAGCTCTACATTGCATTACTTTTAAATGAAGCTTGATCCATTTAAACTAAATAAAACAGAGCAACCGCAACTGACATCTTTAAATCACGTTTTATATTGTCAATATATTTTATTGAAGCAATTGTGCGTTGAGTGTGTTTTCCTAGAAAACAAGGATGTGCGTATAAAAAATATGCTACAGTGGGGTTTATTAGTACAAATCTCATAGGGTATTCTCTCTGTACTATGACAACAAAGACATTTTTATCTGTGACATTTAATAGACATTTAATAATTTGCATTTGGGCAGTACAATAACAGGCGAAACGCTGATAATAGTTTATTCATGGGCACATCAAAGTGAAATTATTAACTCTATCGATTACCCGTCTGATGATCTGTCCTGCTGCTAGCGCACGACTGTCTCTATAGACTATTTAAAAGTAAAATATAAATATGCTCAACAGGTGAGGAGCGACGGTGATCTAGCCGGGTTAAAAGAGAGCTACCTTGTTATTATAGTAAACCCGGCTTTAGGCTCAACATAGCTCGCTAACGCAAAAAACACAGTGGCAACACATTTAAATGAATGTAAAATGTTTATCAGCTAGTAAGTAGGCTACTTACCCAATCCACTCCTTTTCCTGTTGTTGTGCCTTTGGGACTTAAGATGCTCCAGGATTGTCTGTTTCCTCAGGGGGGTATTGCACAAAAGTAGAATAAAGAAATCCAGGATAACTGAGCAAGCGCGGCTTGACCTAGTCTGGCCGTCGTATCCTGTCTTAATTGGTTGCACGTTTGCCAAGCCAGGATGAAATGCGCGGCTATGTCAAGCCAGATGTAGGTAGTCAGGATAAATGCGTGTTCACGGCATTCTTAAATAGACCTCACAATCGCTCACAGAATCACGATCAGAACATGGACGAGAGTCGCGCAACATATTTCACGGCCACAGAACAACAGCTCCTGATGGAGTTTTATGAGGAGGAGAAGGATATTATTAAAAAGGGGCAATACTCAAGCCATAATCAAAGAAAGAGAATAAGCCTGGCAGACAATAGAGGACCGGATTAATGCGTTAGTATTCAAAAAGTGTACAATCCTCTGGAGCTGTCATAATTGGGCTACAATTAAGCATGTCCATAAGTTTAACTTTTTCTGCGAATGTTACGTAGGTGTACAGCCACAGTAAATATTACAGTAAACCGCAACTTTATTGATGCACAGGTAAAGAAGACGCGGAGAGACTGTTTATCCAATCAGAATGCAGAACACAATGCACGAGGCAAATCCGTGAAGTAGCGAAAAAAATTAAACAATATAGGATTCACTGTACTGAACCATGATATAGCGAGGGTTCACTGTATTGAAAAGGTGATATAGCGATGGTTCATTGTACTGCAATAAAACGCATCTTTATGAAACCTTGACGGCAGTTTGACATGCAGTCTTCATCAGCATATCAATATAACACTTGGCCAGAGTAATAATAATACCACTTAAATCAATATTAAAAAACTGTTGTAGATTTAAATGAAATGAGAAATGACAATATGCTATATATATGTCAATTTGTTATGGATTATAAATAAAATGATGCAACATATTTAAAAAGATCATGGACATGCTGTAAAACACGTGAATTCCTCACAGGATTGACGGTGGAAATACAGGTGAATCACTAGGATTAATCTTAGCCTGGCTGTTAGCCTGGTCCGGAGCAGGCTAGCTGCAGAGAATAAATCACCATGGTAACTTGGCCAAGCTAAATGTTATCTGCTTTCATGCAACCGACCTGAGGCTAAATTCAGCCAGGATTACCAACATATCCCGGCTTAATCCCTTATCTTGGTTTTGTGCAATACCCCCCAGCTGCCTCTCAAATGATCAGATAAAGGGGGAGGGCCGAGAGGCGTTCAATAAACTGCTGCACTGCTGGGTTCAAAATTCTGCGGAAATACCGCAGTTTTCGTCGGAGCACTGCGGCCGCAGATTCCGTGCGTCACTGGTAATAACATAGTGTGCGCCTTGCAGCACGCACACAATAAACTCTAGTAATAACATAGTGTGCGCCTTGCAGCATGCACACAATAAATGCTAGTAATAACATAGTGTGCGCCTTGCAGCACGCACACAAATATACGTACAAACGAGCAGCAGCACATTTGATAAAGAATAAAACAGCTACAAAATGATAACATGCTTAAATTAAGTTGCCGTGATCTACGCATTAACATTTACCGGTATCATACCGGTATAACGCCCACCCCTAGTGTGTGTCTGTCTGTGTGTATGGGGGTAGTTTGGGGTCTCTGATTGAGGCTGCCTAGTAAGACCTCTGTGGGCAGCAATGATAGTGAAAGTAGATGATTTTTTGTCCAGTGGTATAAGCCCTCATGTCTCAGCTCCATCAATCACAACCACATGCCAAAGACAAAAGTGGCTTGTGACAGCTGTGCGTTCACCAAGTAAATAAATCACTTTAATTAGAGTAGATTAGATTAGATTCAACTTTAATGTCATTACACAGGTACAAGTACAGGGTAACGAAATACAGTTAGCATCCAACCAGAAGTGCAAAACAGTTATTAAACAGAATATAATAAATGAGTATACTCAGAATATACACAGTATGAACAGTATAATCAGAATATACAGGGTATGTACAGATTAAAGTGATTTTAGACAAATGTACAGCTGTATAGTACAAGATGCTACAGTATTAAACAGAAATTACAGGGTTGCATGTAATCTTTAATGTAATCTGTACATACCCTGTATATTCTGATTATACTGTTCATACCGTGTATATTCTGACTATACAAATATATTTGTAATATCTGTGTAATGACATTAAAGTTGAATCTAATCTAATAATCTAAATACACAAACTTGGTTGTGTCTGAGTGCATCTCCTCCTCCCCCCACCCTGCTGTCTTTTTTAACCCTGCTAATAATTTGTCATACAGGAGGTCAGGTAATTTTTTACTGTTTCAGAGCCTTTGGACTACACTGCTGTTTTAGAGCCTGTGGAGCACACTGCTGTTTCAGAGCCTCTAGACCAGTGTTTTTCAACCAGTTTGGAATACAGGGGCCTGTTCTTCGTATGTTCTTCGTACATCTGAGATCAAATGACATATCCAAGATGATTTCATCCTGCTAACCATGATCCGGCTAATTGGGTTCTTCGAACACACCTGTTGTGTATGATTAGTATCGCTGGATTTAGTTATCTGAGATAATAGCGCGTTCATGTGTTGGCTTATAAGGGGATATGTATCGATAGTAGAAACATTGACTGCTATTGGCTGTTCAGCATGGCCAAAGAACGTCCCCACTTTTTCTCCCAATAAGAACAAGAGCTTTTAATGGAAGGTTATGCCGAAATTGAGTCGTTAATTAAAACGACAGGGAACACCTCAAAGTCTGCAAAAGCCAGGACAGTGTGCTGGCAAAAAGTAGCAGACAAATTAAAGTGAAAATGAAAGTGAAATACAAGAATATTCTACAAAATGGTAGCCTTTAATTCATATTGTCTCTATTTTAAAAAGCCACTTATTTTTCCTCCTTTTTAAAAACCACTGATAAATGATGTGTTTGTCTATGTATGACAGCCACAAAGAAAAAGGCTGAAAAAACGGTATCTCTCAACAATTACACTTTATCCCGCAATACCCGATTAATTTAAAAAGCTCTGCAAATTCTTCTCCCACCTTCCGCAAGAGGTTGCTTGCGTATGGCTGCGACAGACTTCTCTATCTCCTCCGTTTATGAAGCCTCAATCTAATCTTGTTTACATGAAGTAAGCCTGCTCCCGAGCAGGTTTAAGTTTACGGACCTGTTGCTATGACAACAAGTCTAGGATGAGCTTCGAAGAACCAATTGATCCAAGATAATGTCAAATCGTCAACAACCAAATCCGGCTAACTGAGTTAGCGACGTACGAAGAACGGGCCCCATTTCTGAGTTGCGACCAGGGGCGACAACAGACCTGTAAGTGATCTTTTCTGATGGTCTGTTCCTTTTATCTATTTTATTTAGCTACTATTTTAAATAGATAGAGTTCCTTTTATCTATTTATTTAGCTACTATTTTTGGTGTCTTAGCTACAGAAGCTAGAGTGTGTCTTTTTTCTCTTTATTTACAGGGGTTGGACAAAATAATGGAAACACCTATTATTTTGGAATCATAATCTTTGAACATAATTTAAACAATCAAAACCTGGCATATGTTAATATTTTTTGGTATAATAATTTTGTTATTTGATATGTTGCACACACAACCCCATTCACATAAACGGGATGGTCGTTGAGCGTGTCTCCAGCTATAAATTCCTGTGGATCGACATCTCGGATAACCTGTCTTGGATTACAAACACCTCCAGCCTGATCAAGAAGGCTCACCACCGTCTCTTTTTCCTGAGAACACTGAAGAAACACGGTCTGTCCAACGCTGTCATGGTGACCTTCTACCACTGCGCGATTGAGTGCATCCTGACCAACTGTGTTACAGTGTGGTATGGAAACAGCAGTCGCAGAGCGCAAGGCACTGCAGCAGGTGGTGAAAACTGCCCAACGCATCACTGGGACTATTCTTCCATCCATTGAGGACATCCAGAGGAAGCACTGTCTGCGTAGAGCTCACAGCATCCAGGAGGATTCCTCACACCCTGCCCACAAACCGTTTGCCCTTTTGCCTTCCGGCAGGCGCCTCAGGAGCCTCCGGTCTAAGACCAGCAGACTGAAGAACAGCTTCTTCCCAAGAACTGTGTCACTCCTGAACTCCACCTCACGCTAACCCCCGCCCCCTATATAATCCCCACCACCCTATATTTGCACTATCTGCATAATTTCTGTTGTATCTTACTATTACTAAATTACTGTTCATTTTGCACATCTGCACATAGCATCATTTGCACTACCTGGACATACATCCAACTCTGTAAATTCGGTAAAAATACTGTAACATTTTTGTACAATACAGCTGTACATTTGTTCTACCAAATCACTTTAACACCTGTACATACTCTGAATATTCTGATTATACTGTACATACTGTGTATATTCTGATATTGTTATTCTGTTGTAATAACTGTTTTGCACTTCTGGTTGGATGCTAACTGTATTTTGTTACCCTGTGCTTGTAACTGTGTAATGACAATAAAGTTGAATCTAATCTAAAAAGAGCATCAGAGCCCAACACAAACTCTTCTCCTGTCTGGCTCCCCAATGGTGGAATCTACTCCCCAACTCCCCCCACCTCCAGAATATCTCCTCACCTTCAAGAAAAGGCTCAAAACTCACTTATTCCGAGAATTTTATGGCACTTATTATTAATATAATTGGTGGTTGTTGTTCAGAATTACTTGTTAATCCCTGTGCCTAAACTCACTACATTTACATTTTACATTTAGCAGACGCTTTTACCTAAAGCAACTTACAGTAAGTACAGGGACATTCTCCCGGAGGCAAGTAGGGTGAAGTGCCTTGCCCAAGGACACAACATCATATAGCCACAACCAGGCCTCGATCTCACAACCTTCCGATCATGAGGCCAACGCCTTAACCCGTTGAGCCATCTGACCCCCCCCCCCGATTTAAAATAAAATTTATTTCAGCTGTCAGCTTTCAGCATTTCAACGCATTTTCTGCAGGAAATGCACTTTTTAGTTTCAGAATCAGAATTGAAATTACGACCATTGAGATAGACTTGTGTGCATTGGCGTTGTCATTTTGATAGGCGATCGAGAGTAGCAGCTTGGACTGATCACTTAGACTGTCAATTAAATAGGTAAATAGGATAATAGGACCATTGAGATAGACTTGTGTTGGATTGGGTGGCTCCTGTGGTTTTGCATTGCATTGCATAATTTGCACTAAATGTATATACATGCTACCCGGTAATTTCTGCTTGTCTAATTTGAATCTGTACATACCCTGATTGAATCTGTACATACCCTGCATATTCTGACTATACTGTTCATAATATGTATATTCTGAGTATATCCATATTTATTATATTCTGTTGTTAATAACTGTTTTGCACTTCTGGTTGGATGCTAACTGTATTTCATTGCCCTGGACTTGTACCTGTGTAATGACAATAAAGTTGAATCTAATCTAATCTAATCCTGATTCTGCTTCCTTAAAAACAGCAAAACTAGAACAGGGTCAGAATTAGTAAAAGTTGCTGCAAGTGTGTCGTGAAGAAATGTTGAAGATGCAACACACGACTCCGTTGTGCTTGGTGTGTGGTGAAAAGCTATCCAACAGTGCTATGGTTCCAAGCAAGCTTAAATGCCATCTCCAAACAAATCACCCTTTATTTGAAAACAAGAATGCAAGACTATTTTCTCTACACTCAGAGAAACAGGCAACTTTTATGAGAAAACATAGATAAATGAGAGAGCCCTTAAAGCTAGCTACCACATAGTTGAACTTAGCTACAAGTCCCACACTTAAGAAGGTACCACACCATAGCAGTGTCTCAGTGTGACACTAATATTACCCGCCTGCAAAGCCATTGTCAAAGAGATGCTCTGACCTGAAGCGGTTAAAGAAATAGCCAAAGTATTGATGACATGTCTGCAGACATCGAAAGTATGGTTTTGGAAACTATCTGTATCAGTGAGAAATTTGCCTTGCAACTTAACGAGCGTACTGATATTAGTGGACATGCTCAACTCTTGGCCAATGTGAGTTTTGTGAATGGAGATGCAATGAAAGAAAACTTCCTGTTTTGTAAACCATTGCCAGAAAAAACAACAAGAGAGGAAGTTTTTCGGGTCACATCATAATATCTTGACCAGGGAGAACATAAGTGGGACACTTAACCGCCTTTACTGGGTTAGGGATCCTTATAGTTCAGCAGTTGTTGGAAAGGACATGACTTTACAAGAGCAGGAGGAACTAACTGAACTGAGACAATCATGGTTTAAAGCTAAGCTTTGCTGATCTACCTTTGGATAGTGTTTGTATTAGTTCCCCATCCAAAGTGAGTGTCTCAAGCCTGACTGCTGTAAAAACTAAAAACAGAGATTGAGAGCTTTGTGTGAATCTTTCTTCAATTCCTGCCATATCAGCTCTGTGTTCATCCAAACAGGCACAGGTTTCACACTGTAAGAGAGTCAGGTGGTTTAGCAGTTAAGGCGTTGGGCTCATGATGGGAATGTTGTGAGTTCGATTCCTGGCTGTGACTGTGTCCTTGGGCAAGGCAATTCACCCCACTTGCCACAGGGGGAATGTCCCTGTACTTGCTGTAAGTCGCTCTGGACAAAAGTGCCTGCTAAATGAAATAAATATTTAAAATACACTGATTGTGCATTTTGTGCATGCAACTTCATATTTCTCAGTGTGAAACAGTGAGATATTTCCCAAATATTGTTGCTTCTGTCAGAATAAGCATTATTTTCAGTATTCCTGTACTACGTTTTTAGTTTTAGGACCACAATGTTGTGGCATTTCATTTTCCAGGTGTTTTTCTGAAGTGGACATGTTATGGTTAGCATGAGGCCTTTCTACTTGCCTAGTTTACACAGGTTATTGTGATAGTTGTGTATGTGCCCCCCTCTGCTAAAGCTGACACTGCCTGTGACACACTGCTCACAGTTATCAGCAGACTGCAGACACAGCACCCACAGGCCCTCTTCCTCATCTCTGGGGACTTTAACCATGCACCACCCTCGTCTGTGTTACCTACATTCACACAGTACGTCACCTGCACTTCCAGGAGCAATAAGGCTCTGGACTTGTTTTATTCCAACACTAAGGATGCATTTTCTGCATCCCCCCTGCCTTCCCTTGGCAGAGCTGACCACAACATCATCCACCTACAGCCTGTATACCGACCCTTGGTGCACAGACAGCCTGTGGAGCGACGCGTGGTGAAGAGGTGGACTACTGAGAGCGAGGTGGCTCTGAGGGACTGCTTTGACACAACAGCGTGGTCTGAACTCTGCTACAGGAGGAAGATGGAGGACCAGCTGAGGCACAACAACACCAGGGATGTCTGGAGAGGTTTGAAGACCATTTCTGGCTTCAATGCACCCCTCCCCCAGGCTGAGAAGGACCTGCAGTGGGCGAACGACTTGAACTTGTACTACAATAGGTTCAACAACTCACCCATTGCCCCCCCCCCATCAGCCCTGCTTGCACCTGGCCTAGCTGACCCCACCCTACATTCCATGCATTCCACTAACCCATCACAACCCCATGGACTCACCCTCACCCATCCCCCGAGCACACCCCTTGCTTTCACACCTAGCCAGGTGAAGAGAGAGCTGAGGAGGATCAATGCACGAAAAGCAGCTGGTCCGGGTTGGACAAGGCATTGATCTTCCTGCTTCATCGTTCTCTCACCCACCTGGAGAGGCCTGGCAGCGCTGTGAGGATTACATTCTTTGACTTCTCCAGCGCGTTCAACACCATTCAGCCAGTGCTTCTGAGGGACAAGCTGGTGCGGGCTGGTGTGGATGTACCCCTGGCCGACTGGACCCTGGACTACCTCACAAATAGACCCCAGTTTGTGAGAACCAGGGACGAAGTGTCTGATCTCCTGTCCTGCAGTGTGGGGGCCCCACAGGGGACGGTGCTAGCGCCCTTCCTCTTCACCCTCTACACTGCTGACTTCAGACACAACTCGGAGGGCTGCGTCCTGCTCAAGTTTTCCGATGACTCCGCCATCATCGGCCTGATCAGCGACGACGATGACACGGACTACAGGCAACTGACGCAGGACTTCGTAGACTGGTGTCAGCCGAACCACCTCCTCATCAATGCGGGCAAGACCAAGGAGATGGTGGTGGATTTTTGAAGACGCCGACCTTCCCCCCCACCGGTGAACATCCAGGGAATGGCCATTGAGAGAGTGGAGTCCTATAAGTACCTGGGTGTTCACCTGAACCACAAACTGGACTGGACTCACCACACTGACGCGCTGTACAGGAAAGGTCAGAACCGGCTCTACCTCCTGAGGAGACTGAGGTATTTCGGAGTGAAAGGGGCACCCCTAAAGTCCTTCTATGTACGGTGTGGTCTGCTGGAGCAGCGGCATCACTGAGAGGGAAAGGAAGAAGCTAGACAAGGTAATCAAGAAGTCCAGCTCAGTCCTGGGCTGCCCTCTGGACTCAGTGCAGGTGGTGGGTGACAGACGAGTCCTGGCAAAGCTGACAACTATGCTGGACCACGAGTCACACCCCCTGCAGGACTCATTGTCCGCTCTGGAGAGCAGCTTCAGCAATAGGCTGATTCACCCTCGGTGTGTGAAGGAGAGATTCCGCAGGTCCTTCCTTCCTGCTGCTGTCAGACTGTTTAATGATCACTAAACACTGCTGTCCATAGCCACTATCATGTGCTACACCATTATTATTATTATAACTATTGTCAATTTATCTTTTTTAATGACAGTAATGTGGGAGCCCTGCAGGCACAACAACACAACGTAAGTAACTGCTGTTTACATAAGCAAACACAAAATACATACAACCAACTCAACATGAACATAAAGATAAACATACTTACATACATTAAGCAATTACATGCTAAACAAGAGCACAGAAAAGTGCATGTCCAAAGTGTAAGCAGACATCAACACAAAATGGCCGACACTCACTTGTGCCTAACATAGAAACAAAACTAATACTGCACTGCCCCTAGTGGACCGAAGGTAGGCCAAACCCTTCATCTCCCCCAGACCGGAAAGCTATGGCCCACAATAGGTTAACAGGCTCAGTCCGATGTCCACCGGCCAGACTTAGGCTCATAACGCTTAGGTGGCACCCTGGCACGGGCCGGGAGGATGGGTCGAGGTGGCGATGGCGCCAGAAGGGTCGCACCCGGGGCGCCACCAATGGGAACGGGATCGCTCCGGGGCACAAGTTCAGGCGCTGCCTCACCGGAGGGTGCTGACAAGGAGGGGCCCAAATCGGCATCACGGGGTCCGTCTGTCACCTGTGGGGAAACGTCCTGGGGCAACTCCGGACCCGGGAAAACAGCTGAGGGCTGGTGGCCCAGTGACAAAAGGGAACGGCGATGAAGCAGACTGTGCTGCTGGGCACAGGGGGTGAACGGCGTGAATGCCACGGAGGAACTGCCGGTTACGTAAAGTCAGGCGTCCTGACCCATCAACCCTCACCCGATACTGATCATGGCCAAGTGACTCCACCACCACCCCAGACCTATCCCACTTGTTGGAGCTCGGGCCCTGCTGATTCTGGAGGAACACCCTCTCACCAAGCGCCAGGGGGCGGAGCGGCCTCGAATGAGCCTTCAGAGACTCCGTGGTCCGGGACATCCGCGTCCGAAGGGCATCCTCCTTCGCCGCCCATGCCTGACGCCAGAGCGGACGGATATCCGCTTCGGATATAAGGTTCGAGAACCTTTCAAGCCTGTTGACGAAGGAGAGCGAACCTCGAAGGGGTCGTCCAAAGATGATCTGCGCTGGTGAGAAGGCGCTTCCCCTTCCTTAACAGCGACCTCAGTCCTCCCATTCGACTGTTGGAAACTGACGGAGGACACACGATGCCCGACCTGCCACAAGTGGAGGAAGTCCTGAGTGTGGCCAGCCATGAACTCTGGACCACCATCACTGGAGAGCTCTTCCGGTACGCCAAAGGTGCGGAAGAATGAGCGGAGGTGGCGAACCAGGCCAGCCGCGCCCCCTGAGTCAGTCCCAGCCGCAGCACTCAGGACCTCCACCCAGCCCGAGAGCCGATCCCCGATGACCAAGTAGTGATGGCCCCCGTAGTCAAAGAAGTCACCAAACACTGTCTCAAATGGGGTGGATGGTGGCAGTGACTGCAGAGGAGGCGTGGCCGCCTACAACAGAGCATTACGGTTACAGTCTGCGCCTGATGGCTCGGATGTCTTCTGACATCCCAGGCCAGTAGACTATGGCCCAGGCGTGCCGCTCCATCGTTGACACTCCCTGATGGGCAGCATGAAGGTGCCGAAGGACTCTGCGTCGGTCGCAATACAACAAAGCGGCATAGTTGCTGTTGCCAGGCAGGTGCACAAGGTCAAAGCGCCATAGGCGGGTGCGCTGTTTGAGTCTGAACAGGCGTGAATTTGTTATCTCGTCCAGTGTACGGTCACTGAAGATCTTTACCAGAGGCATGTGGTCGGTGACTCCGCATCCCTGTGCATAGTATTGTGTCTGCTCCAGACCCCAGGCCACAACCAGGGCCTCTCCTTCGATGGCCGCATAGCGTTGCTCTGCCAAGGACAGGAAGCGTGAGCCAGCTAGGGTGATCCTCCAACCACCCGGGCAACAGTCTGGTATCCCCGAGGTGCAGCTGCAATGCTGTTGGAGCAGGAAGTACCCAATGCCACGCCTGGACCAGTCAGGGCGGAGGCAGGTCCACTTCTGCATGTCGTAGATCTCAACGCCCTCACGTATGGCCTCAATAATGGCACGTTTAGACACCTGGAAGGCCTCCTCCAGTTCTGGTGACCACGAGAACATGCACTGTGGACTAAGAAAGGGCTTGAACGGTGTACCGCAACTGGGTATAGCTAGTCACCTGGTTGACAAGGCCGAACCAGCTCCTGATTTTGGTCGTGGACACTAGGCTAGGGAAGTCTCGGATAGCGTCCAGGTATTTAGGGGGCCAGCAAAGTCGACGCTCCTCTCTGAAAACTGGAACTTGTCTTGGTTGCTCCAGGTCAGTATCGTAGTGGATAGTGTCGTCCACACAACGTTCTTTGTGCTCAAAGTCCGAGAGGACAGCATCAAAACGGCGGTTGTAGCCATCACCCGATGACAGGAAACCCTGCGGGGTCCTGGTGTAACGCCAGCAGCCAAAGGGCATGATGAAGGTCGTCAGATGACGATCGGAGTCAAGTAGGGGCACACTGTGATAGCCGTTCCAAGCGTCAATGACTGTCTTCCAGGTGTCCTTTGGGATACGACGTGCAAGGTGGAAGGGGGACTCAGTGCAAAAGTATCACGCTGGCAGAACTTATTGAGGGAGGAAAGGTCCACAGCAGGTCACCATGCGAAAATCCGCAAGCAAGGAACTCCTCCAAAGACCGACTGCGCTCCGGTGTCTGCGATGGCGTCTGACTGGCGCTGCCACGTGGCGTCGGCTTCGGCAGTGCCGACCAGGCTGCGTGTCAGACTGAGTGGATGAAAGCTGGGAGATTGGCTCTGACTCCATAGGGCCTGCTGACCATCAGACGGTGGCTGCGGCCGCCTCTTGCGTCGGCGAGCCCTGAAGCAGTCGATACAGAACCGGTGAGGCTTAGTATTCCATCCCTGAGATCCCTCTGTGAAGACATGAAAGGTGCTCTTACACCCCAGGCATGAGGCTGATCTTGCCGCATCAGCTGGGCTTGGGGCCAAGGGGCGGCTCAGCTGCGGGCTTGGCTGCAGGCTCTTCTTCGAACACTGGAATGAGGAGACAGCCGACAGGGTGTGCGACGGGAGAGTGTTACGTGCCATTTTTTTGTGCAATCACGAGTGCAATCACGTTGTTCACAGGCATCTTGAGAACGTCTCGAGGCGTATGTCCGAGTCGTAAATCCCATTGACAAGAACATCACGGATGATGTGATCAGTGTAGTCCACATTCTGACCGCACCTGCACACAGCAACATAGGCGCATGTCTCCACCTTCCCACGCACTCTGGCGGTAAAGGCGCGGAATGTCTCATCACGTTCCTGGTGCAACTGAAGGAGCTCGGTGCGCAGGACACATGTGGCAACTGGGATGACCGCCAGTGAGCGCATAGCGGCGAGTAGGTCAAAGTCCCAGAAGCGGTGTTCGGGTCTGCTTTCAACAGGCTGTCGCTAAGTTCAGGCCCAGCGTACTGAAACAGCTGGAAAGGGGCCTGGGCTGCTCCTATGCCCGAGCCAGCACGGAAGACAAGGGCACAGAAAAGTGTGTGTCCAAAGTGTAAGCAGACATCAACACAAAATGACCGACACTCACTTGTGCCTAACATAGAAACAAAACTAATACTGCACTGCCCCTAGTGGACCGGAGGTAGGCCAAACCCTTCAATCACTACCTCACCACCATGCAGTATTACTTTTATTACTTTACTTACGTGCAATATTCAAGTATTATATTCAATATTCTGTATTAAGTGCAATATTTCAAGTGTCCTGTTGTTCAATATTCCCCCATGGTGGTCTTGTTGTTCTTATGCACAACGTGCAATATTCTCTGTGCTGGTCTTGTTGTTCATACGTACATTACGTGCAATACCCTGTAATTCTCCTCAAGTGCAATAACTGTCTATATGTCTACTTAACTTTTTTTATACTGTACTTATCGTGCCACCCTATTGTTATTATTATATTACCCTGCAACTTTGTGTGCTGTACTTTACCCTGCTGCTGTTGTGAACTGCAATTTCCCCGCCTGGAGGACAAATAAAGGTTTATCTAATGTAATCTCTCTAAATGCACTTATTGCATAATAAGTTATTTGTATAGTCTGTAACCTGCACTATATCCTGTATGTCCTGTATATTCTGCAAAAAACTGTAAATCCTGTGCATCCTGATATAATACTGTATATTCTACAAGACCAACACTTGTATAATTGTAATTGTATAGTCTGTACATAATCATTTATTCAAGCCTCTGCCACCCCCCCCCCCCTTGTGGATTTACCGTTTTACTTATTGTTATTGCCCCCACCCCTCTGTCCCTGTGTACACCTTTCTAATCTTTAACCTCACACCCTTACTCTTGTGTGCTTTTGCGAGACTGTGTGCTGTTGCTGCGAAGGAGTTTCCCCCGGAATGAATAAAGTAATCTGAATACAAATTTAATGAATGATATTATCATTCATTATATATTAGGCAGCTACAGAGTATCGTTTTTTTAAATAATGCTTCATTTAGCAGACACTTTATCCAAATTTTGGTGGGTGGGGTGCCTCATGATTTTTTTATGAAAAAAGTGTACCTTGGCTCAAAAAAGGTTGAAAAACACTGCTCTAGACCACACTGCAAACTGCTATTTCAGAGCATGTGGACCACACTGCATTTTCAAAACCTGTTGACCATTTACATTTATTCATTTAGCAGACGCTTTTATCCAAAGCAACTTACAAGAGAGAGCTTTACAAAAGACCTTCAGTTACTGAGCATAACAACTTGATAGACCGCAACATAGCGGGCATCTAGGTTACAAAACATACATCATGATTCATGAGAACCAATAAGTGCCAAGGGAAGAACTATAAGAGCATTCAGCTGAACATTATACTAGTTTTAAGGTGAGCCTCCGCCAGGCAGTACCTGTGGTGTGAGTTATAAAGCAACAACACAACAATAGGGAGTTTCTGAACTACAGCAACAACAAGTGCCATACTAATTCTAGTGTCATTAAATTCTCGGAATGAGTGTTTTTGACCCTTGACCCTTTTTTAAGCCTTTTATTGAAGGCATTTACTGCTCGGAAGGTCAGCACCAGGGTCTTGAATCTGATATGGGCCATGATGGGAAGCCAGTGGAGGGCGATGAGGAGTGGGGTGACATGGCAGCGTCTGGGTAGATTGAAAACCAGGCGAGCTGCTGCATTTTAGATTCTCTGAATGGGGCGGATTGCACTTGCTGGAAGGCCGGCTAGTAGTGAGTTGCAGTAGCCCAGTTTTGAGAGGACAAGAGCTTGGACTAGCAGCTGGGTGGAATGTTCAGACAGGTATCTTCTGATTTTCCAGATGTTGTAGAGGCTGAATCTACATGACCGAGAGACTGCGGCGATGTGAGCCGTGAGGGAGAGCTTGTCATCCAAGGTAACACCTAGGTTTCTGGCAAAAGATGAAGGGGTCACTGCTGCAGATCCCAGAGTGATAGAAAGGTCATGGGTGATTGAGGGTTTGGCCAGAATGATAAGAAGTTCTGTTTTGGCGAGGTTCAACTGGAGGAGGTGTCTGGCCATCCAGGCCGAGATGTTGGAGAGGCAGGTCTCGATTCTAGTTGAGATCCCTGGATCAGTCGGGGGGAAAGATAGATATAGCTGTGTGTCGTCAGCGTAGCAGTAACAAGAGAAGCCATGGGAGGAGATGATTGGTCCAAGTGAGGTGGTGTACAGGGAGAATAGGAGGGGACCTAGGACGGACCCCTGTAGTACTCCGGTTGGAGAGCTGGCGAGGATCTGATGTTTTTCCTCCCCAGGAGACCCGGTAGGACCTTCCTTTTAGGTAGGATGAGAGCCATCCAAGTGCAGTCCACACTGCTGTTTCAGAGCCTGTGGACCACACTGCACACTGCTGTTTCAAAGCCTGTGAACCACACTGCACACTGCTGTTTCAAAGCCTGTGGACAACAGTGCACACTGCTGTTTCAGAGCCATTGGACCACACAGCACACTGCTGTTTCAGAGCATGTGGACCACGCTGCACACTGCTGTTTCAGACTCTGTGGACCACTGTATTGACAAATAATACTTTTGTGACTTCGCAATGAATGGATTTCATGTGAGGAAGACTTTGGGTGAATGCCAACATTGAATGGTAAATTTCAGAGTAAAGGTCACTTTTGAGACACTATTCTTCCCCCAGCAAGAACAATGAACTTTTGTGACCTCCTAATTCTATCAATGCAAACGTTACCATTGACAGGTAGATTTTCTCGATTCACCCTTTGTGACCACTCACAGACATGATGTCTAGAAGACAACATGCCTTTAAGATGTTAACCACCCCAGATGAATTACAAAGAAACTCATTTCCCGCAAAAGGTAATGGGGAGTGCAGAAAGCCAAGACTTCCTGCTTTGGCCCCTCCCCTTCAAGACAGGACAATAGTGTAGGGGGTGGTTAAGAGCTGGACCAAAATGTTTGACGTTCACGACATATAAACAGGGATCTTGGAAGGGCACGGGCACCTTGCTCTCAGGAGATTTCCCGTTTTCCAAGAGACTAGGTCACAGAGCTCTGTTATGTTTGTCATGTCTGTTTGTCTGTTTAATGTTCTATGTATCCTTATTGCGTTCAATCTTCTGTTTATTCTTGTGATCATTGAATACATTTGTAACTATACATTCAATTTACGCACTACTAACACACTACTAATGAAATGTGTGTGTGAGACAGAGAGAGAGAGAGACAGAAAGAGTGAGTTTGAGCTCCCCAAAATAGCATTGATGACACAGACCCGACAGACGTAATCTGAATCATACCTCCTTCCTCTGAAGCCAGTCTGAACCACTGAGCAAGGTCTGGGCTATGGCAGGACAGGCGTGCCCTGTGACTTAAGCTAGGTTTATGCTCCCGCGTCAAACCTTACGCGAGGGGCGTGGCGTCGAGGGTCCGCGTTACTCTGCAATTCACCACCATGCCACCAGGGGGGTGTGGCTGTGTGGTTTCAAGGGTTATAGCCAAATCCTTGCTCATTATTGAAGAACAAATGCTTATATTGCAAATGATGTGGAAGCGCAGGCAACAGAGAAGACGTTTGCGGAGGTTCTGTACGATCACTAAACCGGTCGAGGCTGGAAACGGGTGAATTTGCAACACTGGTTTACCCACCGAGGGACCTGGATGAACAAATGTACTTTCGATACTTTCGAATGTCAGCGGGCCGATTTGACAAGCTTATTCGCCGTATACAGTCTGGCGAGTGGAGAAAAGTGGTGGCCGATGATTCGAACTTCACAATGGTGTCCCGAGGCACACTCAATGAGTGATAATAAACTGTGAACTATGCATGGTGTGTAAACGGTGTTGTGCTGTGTGTGTTGAAAATAAATATCAAAACAACTGTTTGAAAACAAACTTGTGTGTTTTATTCTTATGTATTATGTAATACAAAAAGTAATGGCTCCTAATGGCAAAAAGAAATGGCTCCTCCCCTCTGTACAACTCCCAAACAAATCAAATGTAAAGTAAAATGATATGTTAGAAACTGATGGGGAGACATAGGCGACTCAATTAGACTGAAGAGACTACAATTTGACTTAAGCTGTCTTAAAACATGAGTTGGTACTGGAGCCCCTGACAGCAAGCCTCCAAGCATACAGCTAATGGGCTTTAGGCTCATCACATGGTGCTCCTGGTGCGCAGGAGGCAGAAGTACCATGCTCAAGCGCAACAGGGACGCTTATTTGATTTAGGCAAATGTTATGGCCGTTTAAATATCACACATCATTTGTATTCTTTGTTTAGCAGCCCAAAGTGAGGCTACAAAATGGCTGGGGGAATGCAGTGGGGAATTTGCTTGTGAGGCCACTCCACTCAGTGTGTCTCGAATCAGTGAGACAAACATAAGGTCAGAATGTCACATCTACAAGACAATGAGGACTATGAATTGGTTACTGATGGTAGCTCTTAGGTAGGATTCTATGTAAAAAGGTCAGCCACAACGCTACTCAAGTCACAACGCTACTCGAGTGGAATTAACCAGGATTGCCCTCCCACTGCTGCACTGAACTGTTGTGTAAAAACCTTCCTAATCAAGTGCAAGTTAAAATTAATCAAGTTAATTTTATTTAAAAAAAATTATAATAAGATGACAGATTTAAGGTTATCGGAAATGATCAAATCATTAAATAATATCTATATTAATGTAGGCAAACATTTGAGGTCCTGATCTGAACAGCCATAACCTTGACCAGTGCCCTGCACACGTCCCTCCGTCCACCACCACCACCACCACCCCTGAACCCTGAACTGCTCATATAGCTATCTCACATGCATGCTCATTTTACTTAAGCCATTTGAATGCCAGAAGAAGACAAAAAAAGCACTTAACCAAACTTAGCGTGTAGTAAGGTTTTCTTCACCTTGGCAGCCTTATGGAAGGGAGGAGGGACGGACAGAGACCTCCACATAGGGTCAGGTGGTGGTGCAGCAGGAGGGTTTTTGTGGGGGGGCAGGTAGCAAGACTGGAGTGGAGGACTGTTATGTAGCTTGTTTCTCACCCCCCTGGTGAAGGCAGAGAGGCTCCTTACTGTCAAAAAGCATATGGCCCCTCCTACAATACCGGAAGTGACTGGAGGGGAAAACTGTAACCTGGTCCGGGCCTCATCCAGGCCTCTCTGCCTTTGAGAGCAAGCTACATAACAGTAATCCCAACAACCTAAATGTTAAAAATGGCTAATTATCCTACTTCATCATGCTCATCCTTGTGTTCACTGTGGCATCATGATGTTTGTTACAGGGTGGTTGAATGTCACGGATGTCGAAGCAGGAGAATTAGCAACTTTTAACATTTAGGTTGTATTTACTACCATGTAGCGCAATACCTAAAGCAACAACAAATGTATTTCTAAGTGCCATACTATTTCTAATATTACTAAGTGCCATTACATTTTCTGAATAAGTGAGTTTTGAGCCTTTTCTTGAAGTTGAGGAGACAGTCTGTGTTTCTGATGGGGGTGGGGAGTTGATTCCACCATTGGAGAGCCAGACAGGGGAAGAGTTTGTGTTGGGCTCTGGCACTCTTGAGGGGGGGACCATAGACGGTTGTCAGAGGAGGGCGTAGGTGGCGGGCAGGGGTGTAAGGCCAGAGCAGTCCCATTCACTGCTCAGAAGGTCAGCAGCAGGGTCTTGAATCTGATATGGGCCATGATGGGAAGCCAGTGGAGGGCGATGAGCAGTGGGGCGACATGGCAGCGTCTGGGTAGATTGAAAACCAGGTAAGCTGCTGCATTTTGGATTCTCTGAAGGGGGCTGGTTGCCGGCTAGTAGTGAATGATTTAACCCTCCAACAAAGACAATACACTATTTTGAGACCTCCTGGAGCTTCTCTATATCATTGACTTGGAGACGTGAAGTCTGGAGACTGTGGAAATCTCACCAGGTGAATAACAATCAACATGAACATTTCACCAAGAGGCACAGAGGCTGCATTCTGTCTAGACCTCCTGATTGTCCTCTCATTGAGACAGGAGACAATAAATCAAAGAACCCTTGCCAACCACACTATCATGTGCTACACCATTATCATTATTATAATTATTACCATCACTACCTCACCACCATGCAGTATTAATTTTTTTACTTTTATTACTTACTTCACTTACATGCAATACTCGTGTTATATTCATATTATGTATTAAGTGCAATATTTCTACTTAACTTACTTATTTTTTGCAATACTGTAATTCTGTAAATCTGTAAGTGCAATAACTGTCTATATGTCTACTTAACTTACTTATTTTTTAATACTGGACTACTTAACTGGACTACTTAACTTACTTATTTTCTTATTTTTTTATATTGGACTTTATCGTGCCTGCCTATTGTTATTGTTATTGTCATTATTGTTATATTACCCTGCAACTCTGTGTGCTGTACTTTACCCTGCTGCTGTTGTGAACTGCAATTTCCACCCCCTGGAGAACAAATAAAGGTTCATCTACAATCGTATGAAAAAGTTTGGGAACCCCTCTCAGCCGGCATTATAATCGACTCTGCTTTCACGCAAAAAAAAGATAAAAGTGGTATGTCTTTCATTAACCAGGAAGATCTAAGTACTGGGGTGTTTTCCAAACAAAGATTTTTAGCGAAGCAGTTTTTAGTTGTATGAAATTAAATAAATTGTGAAAAACTGGCTGTGCAAAAATATGGGTACCCTTATGATTTTGCTGATTTGAATGCATGTAACAGCATGTAAAACTGATGACTTGAAAAATCGAATTGGTTGGATTATCTCGTTAAGCCTTGAACCTCATAGAAAGGTGTGTTCAATCATGGGAAAAGGTATTTAAGGTGCCCAAATACAAGTTGCACTTCTCTTTGACTCTCTGCTGAAGTGAGACAGAATGGGATCATCAAAACAGCTCTCCACAGATCTGAAAACAAAGATTGTTCGTTTTCATGGTTTAGGGGAAGGCTACAAGAAGCTTTCCAAAAGGTTTCAACTGTCAATTTCGACTGTAAGAAATGTTGTCAGGAAATGGAAGGACACAGGCACAGTTGCAGTTAAACCCAGGTCTGGAAGACCAAGAAAAGTACAGGAGCGGCATATGCGGCGGATTGTGAGAATGGTTGCAGACAACCCACAGATCACCTCCAAAGACCTGCAACAAAATCTGGCTGCAGATGGTGTATCTGTACATCGTTCAACAATTCAGCGCAATTTGCACAAAGCACATCTTTATGGCCGGGTGATGAGAAGGAAGCCCTTTCTGCGCCCACGCCACAGGTACAGTCGCATGGAGTATGCTAAAGCTCATTTAGACAAGCCAGATTCATATTGAAAGAAAGTGCTTTGGACTGATGAGACAAAAATTGAGTTGTTTGGTCATAACAAAAAGCGCTTTGCATGGCGACAGAAGAACACTGCATTCCAAGAAAAACACCTGCTACCTACTGTCAAATTTGGGGGAGGTTCCATCATGCTGTGGGGCTGTGTGGCTACTTCAGGGACTGGGGCCCTTGTTAAAGTCGAAGGTCGCATGAATTCAACCCAGTATCAACAGATTCTTCAGGATAATGTTCAAGCATCAGTCACAAAGTTGAAGTTACGCAGGGGTTGGATATTCCAACAAGACAATGACCCTAAACACTGTTCAAATTCTACAAAAGCATTCATGCAGAGGGAAATGTACAATGTTCTCAAATGGCTGTCACAGTCCCCTGACTTGAACATCATCGAAAATCTATGGGATGATTTGAAGCGGGCTGTCCATGCTCGACGGCCATCAAACTTAACTGAACTGGAGCGCTTTTGTATCGAAGAATGGTCAAAAATACCTCCATCCAGAATCCAGACACTCATCACAGGCTACAGGAGGCGTTTAGAGGCTATTATTTTTGCAAAAGGAGGCTCAACTAAGTACTGATGTCATTTTTTTTGTTGGGGTGCCCAAATTTATGCACCGTCAAATTTTGTTATGATGCCTATTGCATATTTTCTGTTATTCTAATAAACAAAACGACACTGCTGAAATACTCCTGTTTCCCTAAAGTTTGTCATTTATGAAAAGGAATTTGCTTCTTTGAAATCTCAGTTAATTGTGAACAAAAATCCCAAAAATTAAGAGGGGTTCCCAAACTTTTTCATATGACTGTAAATGTTTCCTCACTGTCACGGACATGGAACTAACCAATCACAGAGATCGAAGCAAGGATTGATTGATGGATTGGGAGAGTCTTTGATGTGAACACTATATAATCTTTCTGCAAAGAGGATATCGAGGCCCGCTCTCTGAAAGATTCGATCGCTCATGTGAGACAGGCCACAGAGCACTCTGTTCTATGTTTGTATGTACATGTCTATTCTATGTATCATTGTGTACATTCAATACATTTGTAACTAATCGCCAATTGAACTCTGTGGTCGCACAGCTTCTTCAGAGAGCAAACTTCCTCGACAGCACAAAAATAAAATAAAGAAGATATAATAGAATAGAATCTAAAATGTTTTAGTACGAGGTATGGATCTAAGATGGATATTGCACATAAGTGGGAGAGAGCTAAGTGTGAGATGGCTCCTGTCTTGAATGAGAAGTGAGTGACATACAGACAAGTTATTGCACGTAAAGAATATTAAAGAATATTGCACATTGTACGTAAGAACAACAAGAACACATGAGGATTGCATTATTATTAACACTGCTGTCCATAGATGTGCTACACCATTATTATTGTAACTATTATCATCACTACCTCACCACCATGCAGTATTACTTTTATTACTTTACTTACGTGCAATATTCAAGTGTTATATTCAATATTCTATATTAAGTGCAATATTTCAAGTGTCCTGTTGTTCAATATTCCCCCATGGTGGTCTTGTTGTTCTTATGCACAACGTGCAATATTCTCTGTGCTGGTCTTGTTGTTCATAGGTACATTACGTGCAATACCCTGTAATTCTCCTCAAGTGCAATGACTGTCTATATGTCTATATGTCTGTCTATATCTGGTTCACATTCGAGACAGGAACCACTCACTTAACCATTAGTACTTATTAGTACTTAACTTACTTATTAGGATTCCTCCGTCAGGAGGAAACCTATTGTTATTGCAGGTATTATTATTATTATTCCCATTGTAACATGGGTTTGGATGGCAGCCCTTGGATCACAGCGGTAAAAAGTTGAGATTTTTGGCATGGTGAAACAATACAACATTATAAGATACCACACCCATTTTGGTTCCCTTGAAACCAAAGGGGGCGCTACAGGCCACGCCCCAATTTGACCAACCATTTGTGTCCTTTTTCAAAGTGATGTCCTTTGTAGTCCTTTTGTCCTAAAATTCTGAAATTCATTACAGATGCCTTATTTGTCACAATGAACAAAAAAATCTCAACAACTTATAATGGCAAGTCCTTAGATTTTTCTGCACATCATAAATTCAGAAGACGTGCTTTTTTGCCACTCCTCCTGCAATTTTTGTCCAATCTTCTTCATAAATGCCAGTTATCATCGTCAGAAGAACCCTCACAAAAGGTATCAATAAGATTTTTGATTTTCATAATTGTTTGTCAGCTAGCGTCAAGAGGGCGCTAAGGGCCACACCCCAATTCGTTCTGTTTCTAAGTGATGCCACTTGTATGTCTTTTGTCCTATAATCTTGAAATTCATTCCATGTACCTCATTCCTCACGACAAACAAAAAAGCCTCAACAACTTATAATGGCAAATCTTTACATTTTTCTGTACAATATACATTCCAGAAATATATCTTTTTGATACTATTCCTACAATGTTTGTCTGATCTTCCCCATGTTTCTATGGCAACATCTTCAGACCAAGCCTCACAAACATTATCAAAAGATTTTATATATTTCAAACCGTTTGTTCGCTACAGCCATTTAAAATCGGCAACATTGAAACTACACAGGACGTTCGTCTTATAATATTGTGAAAGTCCACAAATCTTTGAAATATCAATACCAAACTATATATGCACGAAGAACACACTACAAAATACAACCCAGTTTAACAGATAAATTCATAACTTCAAAAATGATGTTAATATTGGTAATCTAATTTATTTTCTTAGGCTATTGTTGCAGACTGTTTAGTTTTGTCCGGCCTGAGTTGCCGTACAACTAGGTTTAGCGTTCTGGTTGGACGGGAGAGAGAGTGGAATAAAAGAAGCATGGCTGCCGAACGAACTTTCAATTCTCCTTTCCTCTTTAATGGCGATTGTTAACACGTGCACTATTAACAGTTTAATGTACAATGCAAAGTACATGAATAGTTAATATTTGAAATGTGCATGCATTTGCGCTTCATATTTGAAATGTAGACAATGTAGACAAAACAGTATTTTATAATCTGTATTGTTCAGTGTAGGTGTACCAAACTGTACTGTTTTATATTCTGTATTGTTCAGTTATTGAGCTCTGAAAAGCACTCTTTAATAACTTGCCAGTTGATTAGCTTGGCCAGTGTCAATTGTAATAGCAATAATGTACACTTGAGAAAAACATTAATGTAGTTTCATGACCAGTACTGCTGATGTGTATATTTTTAATTCATAAATAACTATTCTGTGTTTTTCAGATGCCAAAGAAGAACTCAAACCCAACCACAAGCTTGAACTACTAGGATTTTCCTCCTCTTCCCACCTCTGGATCTTTCCATCAAGGACATGTGATGTGTAAATATAATGCTTGTGCACAATGTGTGACAAATAGTTTGACAGCAATATTGATGAACAAACTTAAAGATGTATGCACATGGGAAAGTAGTGGCCTTGATAATATTCTACTAAACAGAAATAAGCTTTACACATCCGTGCAGAATTGCAGTCATGTAAACTATACTCTCATCATCTTTTAGTAAGTGATTTGCCAGCATCACGTGCTGCATCATGTTGATTTTTCAATTGAAGTTGGACAAGCATTTTGTACCCTCCAGACTTTTGTAATCATGTGTCTTATTGAAATTGTTAGCACTATCTGTTGACAGCACTACAAATACTTTTCAAATGAATATTACTGTTCTTTAAATTTGTGCCATTAAAATGTTCATACTTCTTCACTCTTTGAAAATATTGCCTTGTTTTCCTCTCTTCTTTCTTGTGTTCATTTTGCCATTGTTCTTTGCACCTTCTTTCAAACCACCTTACTTTGGGTATTTATTCAACTGTGATACAGGTTGTGTTTTCATTAAGTGAACAACCGATTACCAGTTTACCTTGGCAACTTGTTACACTGCCATTTGACTTTGCACCATATTACTTCAAAAGTCATCCTTATTTTTGTATTTCTTCTATTGTAATAAATGTTGTATTTCCACAGAGTGACAAACAGATTACTAGTTTTTACTAGACCATGCAAATATTTCTCATTCACATATTAAATCCTTTGTCCCTTGCAGCACAGGGGTCACTACAGTGTTGGATGTATTCACACCATTGCCTTGTTTTCCTTTCTTCATTCTTTTGTTCATTTGAATTACATATCAATTCCATAAACTGTTCCAGAAGGAATCCACCATTGCTGCTCGCAGCTATATTTTTGTATTTTTTATACTGTACTTTATCGTGCCCCCCTATTGTTATTGTTATATGACCCTGCAACTCTGTGTGCTGTACTTTACCCTGCTGCTGTTGTGAACTGCATTTTCCCCCCTGGAGGACAAATAAAGGTTTATCTAATCTAATATAATCTAAAGATCCAGCAAAGCTATCTGAATTATAGTCACCTTGCCAGGTCCATATGGGGAGTTGCTGCTGGCTAGCTTTCACCCTGCTCAGTAGCTCTTGGTAGGGTGGACAGACCAAAAAATTCTTAAATGTTTTGCTATTTATTTTTTGCTATTCGTATGCAACATAAACCAATTTAAACTTGGATTTTGTGGCACTGAGAAGCTGTCAGGCTAAGCATTGTTCTACATCACATCTCTGCTGCTAGCCAGGGCGCGAGCTGCTGAGGCACTCAAAGCCTGATGTTACAGGCTGGTAAAAAGTCTCATTCAAGGGGCCAAAACATAAAATGTATATCTTTCGTTCTTGAATTCTGAAAATTTGATAGATTGAGTATTATTGCAGGACCCAGTTATACAGGAAGCAAAAAAGTTGTGCTGATGAGGTCAAATAGGTTACAAGGGGAAAAAACAACTTTTGTCACCATAGAACGTTCTGATTTCAATGCATTCCTATGGGATTTTCATCAACATGACTGCAAATTGATTTTACTCAAAATGTATATATTTTTTAATTGATTAAACATATCTTTCATTTAAGATACAATACTATCTACCGGTTGCATTCAAAATCTCAACACATCTACCAAGGAGGGGGTCAGATGGCTCAATGGTTAAGGCGTTGGCCTCATGATCGGAAGGTTGTGAGATCGAGCCCCGACTGTGGCTTTATGATGTTATGTACTTGGGCAAGGCACTTCCCCCTACTTGCCCCAGGGAAAATGTCCCTGTACTTACTGTAAGTCACTTTGGATAAAAGCATCTAATAAATGTAACAAATTGGTATTCTTAATAAATTAATTCAGAAAATTGGAGGCATTGGATTGAAGTGAATGCTGCTTTGATGATCTGTCCAGATAGGTATCTAAAACCAGATTGAAATCCCCACCAATAATGAGATTTGTGCTTGAGATATCTGGGATCATACTAAGAGTCTTCCTAAAAAATTCTGTGTCATCGCAGTTTGGTCCATACACATGTAATTGATATGGACTGTATCTCCCCTACGACCATGATGCATCTCCAATCTTTGTCAGCTATGGTAGATTTGTGCAAAAAGGGAACATACTATGGCTGTTCCCCTTGCTTTGGCATTAAATTTGGAGTGTTATACTTGGTTTATCCAACTGGCTCTATTTTTATTGTGTGCTTCATTTTTCAGATGTGTCTCCTGTTGGAAAATCACATCCGCTTGGGTCTGTCTCAAATGAGCCAGCACCTTCCCTCGTTTTACCGGTTCATTAATTCCGTTTACATTCCACGAGCAAAATGTTAGATTTCCTCCTGTTCTCGTGTGTCCCCCTGTCATGTCAGTATGTGCAGTCATAGTGACACATCTGCTCCATCTGTGATCTCTGACCTGGCTTCTTTATTCCTGTGTATTTTGTTCTAAGTAGCACTTTTGCCCACCCTACCCTTATCCTGCTGCTCCGCTTAAAGAAAAATCCTGCAAAAAGAAAAAGCCCGTCTCCCAACGGGTCATCCTACAGTCAAAAACCTGGGAGTGAAACCCGGCCTTCTTCCCAGGTCCGGTCTCCCCAACTCTTATAAAAAAAACTAGGGAGAGGGAGTAGGGAGAGGGAGTAGGGAGAGGTTCTAACCCTGTTGTTCTTTCGACAAGAGAGCTATGTCTTAGTTTATCAAACCAAAATGTGAAGAGAATGTCTTACACCACACCAAGACTAATAATACTGATTGTGGCTTTAACTGTAAACAAAACGCAGGCAAATGCCATGATTTCTGGTCACCTGTTGGAGTCCTCAGATTCAGTTCATCTCAGGGAATGAGATTTACACATATCTTGACCATTCTCTGATGACCCGAAATGGCGAGTTGCGTACTGGTGCGCTTCTTCCTCTCTGACCCGTTGTGTGTCACCCGTAGCTTAGCAGGATACAGGAGTCCAAATCTGACCCCAGGTTTGTTGCGTAGTATCTTCCTGACTGGGGTGAAGGCAGCTCGGCGTCTTGCGACTTCATGTGGCAGGTCTCTGAAGATCTGTATCCGCTGGCCCCGAAACGTTAGATCTCTGGTGGACATCGCCTTCTGCATTATATCTTCAAAGCATGGCAGTAACGCAGCCTTGCAATAAAGTTCATCATTATCAGATTGTTTCCTCAGGGCTCTGTGTACTCGGTCTATAACTGGTGCATCTGCAAGATTTAACACTTCTTTTAACAGCCACAAACTCTCTCGGCTAGCTAGGCTAGCTCCTTCAGAGCTTGGTGTTGTGCGCCCACTTGGGTATTAAGCGTCGATATTGCTGCGTAAATTTCTGTTCTCAGCGTAACTATTTCCCCTCTCAAGGTGGTCTTTACCTCGGAGCTCTCCACCTCGATCTTGTTGCAAATGTCCGCCTTCACGTGTGCCAGCTCTGTGTGGAGTGATGCTATGGCCTTTAGCACATTGTTGCTATCTGCAAGCTCGGCGCTCTCACCGGCTCTCGTCTCGGTGGCTGGGCTCGAGGCTTCATGCAGGGCCGTCTCCTCGTTCAAATCCTGTTTCACATAATTTTTTCTCTGCATTTTCGGCGCGTCCGCTCTCGTATAAAACTTCTCAAACTGTTCCTGTTCCCAATGTTTCGGTCGTGTGGTTTTGTTGAAATGGAGTTTTAAACTTAAAATCTGCAGGAGCTACGGGAGAGTGCGTCCTACTCGTCCATTGCTCAACCAGATCCCCCACCTGCACCCTACCTGCCGTTGAGCGTGTCTCCAGCTATAAGTTCCTGGGGATCCACATCTCGGAGGACCTGTCCTGGATTACTAACACCTCCGGCCTGATCAAGAAGGCTCACCAGCGTCTCTTTTTCTTGAGAACACTGAGGAAACACCACCTGTCCTCAGCTGTCATGGTGAACTTCTACCGCTGTGCGATCGAGTGCATCCTAACAAACTGTGTTACAGCGTGGTACAGGAACTGCACAGTCGCTGAGCGCAAGGCACTGCAGCGGGTGGTGAAAACCGCCCATAAACTGTTTGCCCCCCTGCCCTCCGGCAGGCGCCTCAGGAGTCTCCGGTCTAGAACCAGCAGACTGAGGAACAGCTTCTTCCCCAGAACTGTGTCACTCCTGAACTCCACTACACCCCCGCCCCCCTATATAACCCCCGCCCCCCCATAGAACCCCCCCTCCCTATATTTGCACATTCTGTTTGTACATTTGCACCACTTGCATATGTGAATTGTTATTTGCACTATCTGTCCATTTTGCACATCTGCACACCTGTTACTGCACCACCTGCACATTTTGTTCACTTTGCACATCTGTTCATTTTGTTTAATCGCATCATTTGCACTAACTGTATATACATGCTACCCGGTAATTTCTGCTTGTCTAATTTGGATCTGTACATACCCTGATTATTCTGTCTATACTGTTCATAATATGTATATTCTGAGTATACCCATATAATTATATTATGTTGTTAATAACTGTTTTGCACTTCTGGTTGGATGCTAACTGTATTTCGTTGCCCTGGACTTGTACCTGTGTAATGACAATAAAGTTGAATCTAATCTAATCTAATCTAAAATCACTTGACAGTTGGTTAGCTTGGCCAGGAAAAACACGTTATATTGTCCACCCTACTCTTGGCACGCTTTCTTTCTGCTGTCTCCCGCAGGGTATTATGATGCAAATCGAAAAATCGATGGATAGATTAAAACAAGTGCAAATATTTTGTTTTATCTGCGAGCCAGATGCAATCATCAAAACAGCCACACCTGGCTCGCGAACCATAAGTTCCCGACCCCTGCCCTAGATGTTCACCGGTGGGGGGCCAGATCGGTGTCCGCGGAAATCCACCACCATCTTCTTAGTCGTGCCCTTGTTTGGCTGGGTGTGGAGACACTTTGTACTTCAACATTCCAAGATAGGGGGAGGGTACTGTGATAGAATATTTTGATGTTCCATAGTTGTACTGTCAGATTATTGAATTATATAACTTGGTTTGATGTTTTTGAGAACAAATGGCAAAGTGACATTCTAGTCAGAACACCTTCCCCAGACAGGACAATGAAGCCAGGTGACTTGCTAATTCTATCAGCGCAAATGATGCACTTCCCCAGACAGGACAATGAAGCCAGGTGACTTGCTAATTCTATCAGTGCAAATGATGCACCCCCCAGACAGGACAATGAAGCCAAACAGGACTTGCTAATTTGATCAATGCAAATGGAGGTGCTGACCAAACTGGCACCTCACACCCACGGTGACGTCTGGGAGAGGCCATTTGGTTTTTGGCTTTCCCACTCCCCCCAGACCAGGACAATGGGCTGGGGAGGGGGGAGAGTTTGAATGTGGACATTATAAATACAGGCTCTGAAGAAAGGCTCAGGGCCTGTTCCCTCCAGAACTAACAGTGTCTGCGAGGCCAGGTCACAGAATTCTGTTTTGTGTACGTCTTGTCTGTTTCATGTTTCATGTGTGTTCTTATTGCAATACTCTGTTCTTGTGAAAGGTTCAATAAATTTGTATCTAACAAACTTATCAAACTTTGTATCCTTACGTCCGAAATCAGAAAGTTTCCTTCACAGTACCCTGCACGGAACCTGGCACGGCCGTACAGGAATTTGGGGCCGAAAAAGCATATACGCATGCAAATTGCTCGTGGAGTTGATTTACCCCCTACAAACAAAGTCTCACTCAATGTCTCTAACATGTCTCTCAAAGTCTCTCACTCTTCCATTTTGTTGGTCAATACGTTCCACCGTCCTCTGCAGAGCCGTCAGCCTCTCCTCAAGGCGCTGTAAAGTCACACTTTGGCCACCAACATCCGTCAGTCTCTCCTCCATGCGCTGTAAAGTCACACTTTGGCCGCCAACAGCCCTGCCCATCGCATCAATCAAGTGGGGCAGCTTAAAGGTGCCTTTCACAGCTGCCTCCGGTTTCATAATTTGTCGATATCCCAAGGCAACGCCTAATCCAATCAGCAGAAACCCGGCCATCATAAATCCCAAAATGTAGAGATCCTCCACGTCCTCGACTGAGAGCTCCGACAGGCACACAACACGCCATTTATCCCACGCGTCCATCGTGTATCCAGCTGGAGACGATCCCTCCGGACATGCGGGGTCCCCCAAGCCTCTAGATCTCTTTGAAAATATTGTGTCAATAGCACTTAGTGACCAGCTAATCAATTCCATGTTTTTGCTTAGAAGGGTGATGCAGTTCGTCTCCCCAGCAGACATGCAGACGATAGAGCAGGAAAAAAAGTCAGGGAGCTAAAAAGTTTGCGACCGCCTCCACGAGAGCAAGGACAAGCAGGTACATACATCGTACATCATCGTCGCTGATCAGGCCGACAATGGCAGAGTCATCAGAGAACTTGAGCAGGACGCAGCCCTTTGAGTTGTGTCTGAAGTCAGTAGTGTAGAGGGTGAATAGGAAGGGCGCTAGCACCGTCCCTTTAGGGGCACCCACACTGCAGGTCAGTAGGTCAGACCCACTGTGAGAACCGTCCCTGGTTCTCAAAAAACTGGGGTCTGTTTGTGAGGTAGTCTAGGGTTCAATCAGCCAGAGGTACATCCACCCTAGCCCGCACCAGCCCGCACCAGCTAGAAGCACCGGCTGGATGGTGTTGAATGTGCTGGAGAAATCAAAGAATGTGATCCTCACAGCGCTGCCAGGCATTTCCAGGTGTGTGAAAGCACGATGTAACAGGAAGTTCAAGGCGTCGTCCACCCCAATTCCGGGTCAATAGGCGAACTGCTGTGGGCCAATTTCTGAGGTTCAGATTCAGATTCAGATTACTTTATTGATCCCGAGGGAAACTCCTTTGTATCAACGGCAGGGGAGTTTCCCTCGGGATCAATAAAGTAACATCAGAGTGATGGTGGCCCAGGATCAGTCTCTCCAGTGTCTTCATCATGTGTGATGTGAGAGCCACCGGCCTGAAGCTGCTCTTAGTGCACAGTGTCTTGGGGACTGGTACCAATCAGGAGGTTGAAGACGTGCTTCATAATCCTGCCCAGTTCGTCAGCGCAGAATTTCAGGAGCCTGTGGCTGATACCCTCTGATCCAGCTGCTTTCATTCTATTAATCTTCCTCAGGTCTTTCCTCACCTGGAAAGATGTGAAAGCGAGGGGTATGCTCGGGGGATGGGTGAGGGTGAGTCCATGGGTTTGTGATGGGGTGGCGGAATGCTTGGAATGTGTGCCAAGGCAAGGGCATGCAGGGCTGATAAGGGTGGGCATTGTCCAGGTGACGAGGTGAGAGACAGTAGCTTGGTTGAGTCATTAAACCTATTGTAGTGCAGGTTAAAGTCGCTCGCCCACTGCAGGTCCCTCTCAGCCTGGGGGAGGGGTGCCTTGACGCCAGAGAGTCTTCAGCCACTTCCGAACGTCTCTTGTGTTGTAACACTTCATCTTGTCCTCCATCTCACCATCCATTATCCTCCATCACTCGCACGGTCTCTCAATAACAACCACAGCTTAGTAGTCCTCCTCCTCTCCTCTTGCCACTGTTATCCGTTCATTCTGCCTCCAGCAGGTGAAAGTAATCCAGTGCAACCTCAGAGTCTGGGATCTGAGGGGTTAACAAGATGTCCGAAAAAAACGATGATTCTGCACTACTCCCGCTGGTCTTTGGTCAGCGCTGCCAGCTCGTCGCTCCTGTTGGAAAGAGACCTCACGTTTACCATGAAGATTGAGGGAAGAGCAGTACTATTGGAGCGCGCCTTTTTCTCACAGAGTTTTATCCGCCGGGATAGCATGATCATCTCTAGGCAACACAGACACGCCCTTTAGCTCCAGCAGCTGGTGCCGGCTGTAGGCGACTCGAACAAGAGGCTTTGTGGTGTCGCGCATCTTAAAGTAACAAAACCGGAGATAAACCTAGAAGAAAAGTAGCGGGTTGTGTTGCACAAGCCTTAAATAAATAGTTTATATTGCTATTTACTTACATGATAGTAAATATGACCTTGATATGTGATGGAAGTGTTTCTAAGAATAACTTTCGAACTTTTAATAGAAAATGCTGTGAACTAAATGACAAGGTAGACCAACCAAACTGCTGATTAGTAGGTTTGCCATCCTCCACCTGTGGTTTTCAGAGAGGAAATAGTTTTTCTGAACTACAATAGGGTGTGGTGTGGGAGGCTTTGTGAGAAATTCTCTTAAAAAACTTGACATTCTCACAGACAAACCTGAAAGAGGTTTGTCCCCCCCCCCCCACCCCCCTGGTATTTACATCTGGGTAGACAGCAGATAATTATCACCCTGTAATGATTGACTGGCCAAGACAGATCCTCTATGAATCCCCATCTCATACTGATGATATTGGATCGAACAGATAACATGTCAACGCATTAGTGTTACCCTAGATAGGAGCAGCAGACAATACTGATCCCAGTAGCTGGTATGTAACATTTGGGCACTGTGACATTTTCTACTTCTCTGGGGTTGTTTAGTCTTTTATTCTTGGATACAAACAGATCTGGCTTATGAAAACAGAGCACATCCTGAAGCCTAATGATCTATGAAGGTGCAAAGAGCATTCATCTATAACCCTACATCAACAGATTAATAATGTTGACTAGCATCAGTTGGTTCTCCCAACAACTCTTTATCAAAGAAAATCTTTTCAAATCCTTAAGGGCAGGCATGGGTTGGTACTATTCACATAGAATATTTAACTAGCACCCTGCACAATGCTACGCCTGTATACAAAACAACCTCCCCAAAATGTAACCTCTCATATCAGAGGGAATCATTAATGAATGACTAATCGTCTTGCAGCTTGTCACATCACGGGTGCTGGCCATTACTCATCCTGTTTGTGACACATCTGAATGGGCTCAGAGCTCGGGTCATTAGCCCCCGTCAGGAGCCAGCCATGGCACGTCACTGGGAGAAGCGTTGAAACAGCCTTACCAGGATGACACAGCATAAAGCGATACTTCCTTTCATGCATGTCCAGTCAGAGAGAGATTGGCCCCCGGCTGTGGGCTGACTCAGCACAGGTAGAGAGACTCTTGAGTTATCAGCGGAGAGCTCCTCCACAGATCTCTGAGGAGAGGTGCTGACTCCCAACTTCTTCCACTCCAGACAAGCAGGGTCTCACACTGGGGCCTGGAGCCCTTGTGGTCCCAGTAACTCTTTATTCGGGAAGACCCTGATTCAGCCTCACACTGCTAACCAGGGCTGATCCAGCCTCACATTGCTAACCAGGCCTGATCAGGCATGGAGCCTGGTTGCAGCTTGGAAAGTGTCCAACGAATCTGAAGGAACTGAGGGATTCAGTGGGGTTGTACGCTGGAAATGGAATCCTGCTTTAAGGACTAACCCAGAGATAACTGTTGGGACTCTGGAACAGTTAGTCTCTGAAAACAAGGTCTGTTCAGTGTAAAATGCCTTCAAAAATAATTGCACTCCTGTGGATTTGATATGTGGAGGGCCCTAATAGGCTAAGGTAGACGGATGGGGGAGAGAGAAATACAGAGAAAGAGACAGAGGAAAGAAAGAAAAGAAAGTAAAGAAAGATGGAGCTGCCTGGACTGAAGGGGAAGATATTCTCTCAGATATAGCTTAACTTTATGGGGTACATTAATTATCTGACTGCTGCATTAGTTAAACCTTAAATGCAAAGAGACTAAGTGCAGCACTAAATTATCTTAGTAATCACTTTTCAGGCAGCTAAATGTTCATTTGAATAACAATTTATTTTTCAGTTGCAAATTTACAAGTGTTGTACAGTAGTAATGGAATACATGTACTGGCATTACGTATTCAGAATACAGATAATATGTGACTGTATTTGGCACAGTATTGTGCACGGTGGCAGCATGGTTAGCGGTCTCACCTACTAACAAGGAGATTGTAAGTTTGAATCTCGGGCTCGACCATGATCTCTCTGCATCTCTCAGTCAGCATGTCCTCCCCATGTTACCGTGGGTTATCTCCGGGCACTCCGGCTTCCTCCCATCGTCCAAAGACATGCATGTGGCAGGTTAATTGGACGTTGTAAAAAATTGCCCCTAGTGTATGACGGTGAGAGTGAATGGTTGTCTCTATGTTGTCTGTCACTATCTGTGTGATAGTCCTGGGACTAGCTGGCACCAGTCCAGGACGTAACCCACTTAAGGCCAGAAAGTAAATGAGATCCAGTCACCCGTGACCCCTAATGGGAATAAGCGGCACCGCTAATAAGCGGTAGATAATGAATTAATGTAACTGTATTCGGTTGCCGTTACAAATAAGTTAGCTGATTCTTGAGAGTCGGAACAAAACACTTTCGGAATTGTTTTGCTGTTGAAAATGTACACTATATTGATTATAGTTATATATTCATGTAGATAAAGATCTATACTATTTAACCATGTAAAGGTGCAGGTTGAAGGTTAAAAAACCTTTTTAACAAATCCCCTTGTTTACCTTAAAGACTTGATCTGTGTCCAGCCGAACAAGAATCTGAGATTAGATTCAACTTTAATGTCATTACACACGTACAAGTACAAGGTAACAAAATGCAGTTAGCATCCAAGTAGAAGTGCAAAACAGGTAGCAGAAGCGGAGTATATACAAAATATGTACAGGGTAATAAAAGTGATTTGGTAGTACAAATATACAACTGTATTGTACAAAAAATTGTACAGTATTTTTACACAATTTGCTGTGTTGCATGTACTGTACAGGTAGTGCAAAATGGTACTATATGCCGATGTGCAAAATGGAACAGATGGTGCAGAATGCAGACAATAGAGCAAATATAGCGGGGCAGGGGTTAGCGGGGGGGGGGGGGTGGAGTTCAAAAGTGACTCCGCTCTGGGGAAGAAGCTGTTCCTCAGTCTGCTGGTCTTAGACCGGAGGCTCCTCAGGTGCCTGCCGAAGGGCAAGAGGGCAAACAGTTTGTGGGTGGGATGGGATGCTGTGAGCTCTACGCAGACAGCGCTTCCTCTGGATGTCCTCAATGGTTGGAGGCAGTTTTCACCACCCGCTGGAGAGCCTTGTGCTCTGCTACTGTCCATACCACACTGTAACACAGTTGGTCAGGATGCACTCGATCGCACAGCGGTAGTAGTTCACCATGTAAGTTGGTGTTTCCTTAGTGTTCTCAGGAAAAAGAGACGCTGGTGAGCCTTCTTGATCAGCCGGAGGTGTTGGTGATCCAGGACAGGTCCTCCGAGATGTGGGTCCCCAAGAAATTAAAGCTGGAAACACGCTCAATGGCCATCCCGTTGATATTAATGGGATTGTGCGTGCCTCCCCTTTTCCTTCTGAAGTCCATGATAAGCTCCCTGGTCTTTGTGGCATTAAGGAGCAGGTTATTGTCACCGCACCACATGGCCAGGTGCTGTACTTCCTCTCTGTAGGCTGTCTTATCGTTGTTGGTGATGAGGCCAATCACCTTAGTGTCATCGGCAAACTTAATAATGGAGTTTGATCCATACATCGGCTTGCACTCATGGGTGAAAAGGCAGTACAGGAATGGGCTGAGCACACAGCCCTGTGGTACACCTGTGTTGAGTGTTATGGTAGAGAAGCAGGAGTGGGCTGACCTAACATGCTGTGGTCTGTTGGTCTGAATGTCCATAATCGAGTGGCAGAGGGAGGTGTTGATGCCCAGCTCCCCAAGTTTGGTGATCAGCTTGGAGGGGATGACGGTGTTGAATGCTGAGTGCAGCGCTGAAGAAACTGCGTTGTCTGTGCTCCTATTGCTGCGGTAGGAAAACTTATGAGGGTCCAGTGTGGGTGGGAGGTTGATCTTCAGGTGTGCCAGGACCAGTCGCTCGAAGCACTTCATAACAATGGGTGCAAGTGCTACGGGGCGATAGTCATTCAGGCACGTCGGGCTGGAGTTCTTCGGCACCAGTATGATAGAGTGGATTTGAAGCATGCCGGCACAGCTGCTTGAGCAAGGGACAGGTTGAAAATGTCCATAAAAACTCCTGCAAGATGCTCAGTGCATGCTCTGAGCATGCGGCCAGGGATGCCGTCTGGGCCAGCAGCCTTGAGCGTGTTCATCCGGCTCAGTGCGGTAAGGACGTCTGTTGGGGTGAGTGTTAGGGGTTGGTGGTCTGCAGATAGTGTGATTATAGTGGTAGTCTCTCTGTTGTTCCTGTCAAAACGGGCATAGAAGTTGTTTAGCTTGTTCAGGAAGGAGACGTCTATGGTTGCCAGGGTGATGCTGTTGGATTTGAAGGCACTGATGGTCTGGATGCCCTGTCACATTCGCTGGAGGTTGGAGTTGTTGAAGTGCTCCTCAACTTTCAGCTTGTAGCAGTGCTTGGCCTTTTTGATGCCCCTCTTCAAGTAAACCCTGGATACACTGTAGGCCTGTTCATCACCAGATCTGATAGCGGCGTTGCGAGCCTTCAGCAGGAGCTGCATCTCTCTGTTCATCCACGGGTTTTGATTAGGGTACGTGGTGATCGATTGCTGGGTAGTGACACTGTCAATGGTGGTGTTGATATAGTCCAGTACAGTGGAGGTGTAGGTGTAGGTATCAATGTCTGTGTGAGAGCTATGGTAGCCTAAGAAGCAAACACACTCCAGTCTGTGTGTAGGAATCTGTCCGGAAGTGCAGAGTCAACACCTGCAGGCCACATTTTGATCAATCAATCAATTCAATCAATTTGCAATTTTGCAAAGTGCAAAATCACCATGGTACATGGTCTCAATACACTTCTCAATAAAATCCAGTACAATAAAAACACCACATCTCCCTAATAAGGAACCATATCATTAGCCAGCAGCTCTCTAGCACCGCGTCCAGCCAGTGCTCTGTAAGGTTGTGGAAAGACATGGAAGTGTTGGAAAGTGACTCAAGTTTATCGGGCAAAGGATCCGCTAGAAGGGACTTAATATGGTTGTTAATGAAACGAAAAGAATGAGGGTTAGATTCAGAGTTGTCTGTGCATGCGTGAGAATGTTAAAAAAGACACAAGAGTGATCCGAGACCGGGACCTGAAAAATAGAAGGGAGGCCAACGGTAATATCCTTTGATGGTCTTTGTTGATGGTGTAGCGGGGTTTATGAGGGGTTTCTCAGAAACGTGCTACTAAAGGGTGTGATCTCATATCTTGTAGAATATCTAATAAACAATATTTGGAAAGGGAATTGAGGAAACCTTGTGGATGAATAAAGATGTAACACCTACTCCTTATAATTAGAGCAGATCCGATGACGGATAATTTTATACTCAAAAGTTTATTTAAAGCAAATATAATGATGATAAACAAATACCAGAATTTACGTAGGATAGTTTAGTACGATACATTGACTCTATACCGACAAGGACAGGGGGAAGAACCAAGGAAAGGTGGGTGCTAGCTAGTGGATGCTAGCTAGTGGGACGAGTTAGCTTTGGAGAGACAAAGGGACAATTATGCTAACATAGGCTAACAAGAGGTTAAAATATTCACTACTTATAACAATGTACACATTTCACAAACAATGCCAAGGTTCACTAGTAAGAAAATTAGTTAGTCAGTTACTTTGTCATAGTTGAAGAAAGGCAGGGTCGAGTTTTCCTGTGTACACAACACGAGAGATCACGTGTTCTCAGGTAAACCGTACGTAAAAGCCTGTGCAAATGTTTGTAATCAGTCTTTATACTGTAACAAAGGGGGTAAGTCTCTTTCTGAAGGACACATCCTCATTGGTTCACGTGTTGGAGTGACGTTCTGTCCTGGGATTTCACATAAAGGTGTGAAATGTCTGATGTTTAAAAATTCCATATGTCACTCTTGATACAACATTCAGAAATGGTTTTGTAAGTTTTGCATGATCATCTGGATACTAAGAATGACTTATTTGTAACAAAGAGGAAGGGAGTTACATTAAAACATCACATTACATCAAACACAGCATTCAAAGATTCTAAATTAAAACTCACTTATTTAGAGAATTTAATGGCATTTAGGAATATTATGGTACTTAAATTCTGATATATGTTCTAATAGTGTTTAGTTACTCTGATATGCAATATATTATAAATGAATACGATTTTATTTCAAACTGTTACAAATACACAGATTAAAAATAAAAATAGCATTTTCTGACTTTATCTTTTACTTACTGATTCACTGCAACCCTTCTTTTCTAAAACAATTGAGCACGCTGTATCCAACCAACTGGCAAGCTTTCTCTCCCAGAACAACCTTCTGGACCCTAACCAATTGGGCTTCAAGAACAGGAGGCCACCAAGACTGCCCTCCTGTCAGTTACCACTGCCCTCCAGTCTGCCAGAACGGCCTCAAGGTCATCTGTTGTCATTCTGCTAGACCTCTCTGCAGCATTCGACACAGTTAATCACCAGATCCTGCTCGCCACACTCTCTGAGATGGGCATCACTGGCACTGTACTTGAATGGATCTCATCCTACCTCTTGGGAAGATCCTATCAGGGCTTCTGGGGAGGAAAAATGTCTCCGCCAGCTCTCCACTGGGGTCCCACAGGTTCCGTCCTTGGACTGTTTCTATCCTCCCTGTACACCACCTCACTTGGACAAATCATCTATTCCCATGGCTTCTCCTATCTGCTGCTACGCCGATGACATGCAGCTATACCTATCCTTCCCCCTGACGATCCAGGGATCTTAACTAGAATCGAGGCCTGCCTCACCGACATCTCGGCCTGGATGACCAGACACCACTCCAGCTAAACAGAACTTCTCATCATTCCGGCTCAATCACCCATGATCTTTGCATTACTCTGGGGTCTGCAACAGTGACCCCTTCATCTTCTGCCAGGAACCTGGGGGTCACCTTGGATGAAAAGTTTTCCCTTACAGCACACATTTCCGCAGTCTCCCGGTCATGTAGATTCACCCTCTATAACATCCGGAAAATTAGTAGATACCCGTCTTAACATTCCACCCAGCTGTTAGTCCAAGCTCTTGTCCTCTCAAAACTGGTCTACTGCAACTTACTACTAGCTGGCCTTCCAGCAAATGCAATCCACCCCCTTCAGAGGATCCAAAATGCAGCAGCTCATGGCAGAGCTACCCAGATGCTGCCTTGTCACTCCAGTCCTCATCGCCCTCCACTGGCTTCCATCATGGCCCATATCAGATTCAAGACCCTGGTACTGACATTTAGGGCAGTGAAAGGGACTGCCCCAAGTTATATCAACTCTCTCCTCCGGCCTTACACCCCTACCCCATGCTCTTTTGTAAAGCTCTCTCTTGTAAGTCGTTTTGGATAAAAGGGTCTGCTAAATGAATACATATAAATAAAAATATGCCATTACAGAAAAAAAATCATAAGTAAGTAAGACACAAGAAGAAGTATACTTGATGATGCTTTATTACTTGAAAAAATAAAACTTAAGAAAGAATTACAGGGACAGTCTCCCAAAGGCAGGTAAGAAGAAGTGCCTTACCGAAGGATACAATGTCACATAGCCACAGCTGGGAATCGAACGCACAACTTTCCGATCATGAACCCAACGCCTTAACCGCTGAGACACCTGACTACCAATTTTAAATCCTAACAAATTGCACCATTGCCAACTAATACAAAAAAAAATGCGTTGGAATGTGGAAAGCTGAAATTAATTTGATTTTAAATCTGAAAATACATAGTATTGCCATGGTGATAACAAAACCCCACTCAGGTTTCGATAAGGGGGGCTGTTCTTCCCAATCACCCTTCTCCAGGTGTCACTTTCATTTCCCACGTGGGCGTTGAAGTCCCCCAGTAGAGTCCCCAGTCGGTGCACTGTTCAGTACGCCTCCCAGAGACTCCAAGAAGGCTGGGTACTCTGCACTGCTGTTCGGCCCGTAGGCTTTTAGTCTTTAGTAGGCTTTAGCCTACTTTCGTAGGCTTTAGTCTTTTAGTTTTTTTAGTTTTTTGTCCCCGGCTTTTAGACGCAGGGACGTGACTCTCTCGTTCACCAGGGTAAACTCCAACACGTGGGGCTATAAGCAAGCCCACACCAGCCCGCCGCCTCTCCCCGCGGGGAATGCCAGATAAATGGAGAGTCCAGCCTCTCTCAAGGATAATGGATACAGAGCCCAAGCTGTGCTATATCTAGCCGGTAACGCTCGACCTCCCACACAATCTCGGGCTCCTTCCCCGCCAGCGTGGTGACATTCCTTGTCCCCAGCGCTAGAGACTGCGTGCGCGGCCCTGGTCATCCAGGCGCCTGCCCCTGACCACCGCCCAAAGCACACTGCATATAGGATGTTGCTCGGGAGGTGTTCCAGGCATGTCTCACCGGGAGGCGGCCCTGGGGAAGACCCAGGACATGCTGGAGGGACTATGTCTCTTAGCTGGCCTGGGAACGCCTCGGAACCCCCTTGGAGGAGCTGGAGGAGGTGTGTGCGGTGAGGGAAGTCTGGGCCTCCTTGCTGCAGAAAATGGATGGATGGATGGATGCCACGGTGATGGTGCAGCTATGATTGCTAATACGTTGTGGGCGGGAGAATAACATAAACAACAATAACATTTACCACACCTCAAATAACCTAGACGCAAAACTATATGTTCAATCCCAAAAAGAATGATATTTTCCCGACACCCAAGACTCTGCTGAAACCATATATCCTTCATATGTCTGTGCATTCATAAATACGACTCTATAGGCAGTTTCAAAAACATGTTCCTTTTGTTTTCCTGGTGTGTCTGTTTGGTTGCCATGGTGATGGCGCAGCTGTGATTGCTAACAAGCTGAGCAGAGAGAATAACATACTTGAAAACTAGAAAACTAGAAAAAAACATAAAAAAACATACTTGAACTAGAAAAAAATTCCTAAAGAAATTTTGAGTGTGCGTGACTCTGGCCCGGGACTCTCCCCCATACATCACTGACACTGTTGAGTCATTTTCAGAATATGACTTCTACCATTGTTTAGTTATGTGACAGATCAAGCTTTCAACAGGTCTTCATATGCTGATGCACTAGTAGTAGCGTAAACACTAATTTCAGCAGGATTAAAGACAGCTCCACTTGAGCACACTGCCACAGTTTAAGTTTAAGTAGTAAGCAAGCAGTAAACAATTGGTCACTCTGTGTCAGGTAGCACTTTACATTACAGTTCAGTAGCATAGTAATAGTTTGGTTATAATTTGATAATAGTGATAAATGCTTTCAAAAACTTAAGAGTGTAAAATGACCCAAATACATCCAATGCCAGAATTAGACCATCAATGGCTATGACTTTGGTATTAGAAATACACCTTTTATCAAAATGATACCGCATTATAAATATCAGATAACATTATAAAGTTATACAGCTGTTTCAGTGTTAAATGTCAAATCAATCCACATGCAATCAAACATGTAACAAATCAGAATTCAGCAATAAGCTAGCATCAAAATTCACAAAAAGCACTAGGTCACACAGTTCTGATATCACATTAACAAAAACAATGCTTTTTATCCAACATTAATTGAGAAAAACACACACGCACATACACATACACGCACGCACACACACACACACACACACACACACACACACACACACACACACACACACACACACACACACATAAACATATATATATCTATAGATAGATACATATATGTGCATACACACAGGCAGTCTGTACATTAATGACTTAATGATGAACTGTCAATCAAACCATTCAGTGCAATTAATCACTTAGTAGCAGACACACAGGTTCAATCATCTATAAACTACAGGACTACAGGACTCCCCACACAACACTAGCCAATAGTTTGCAAGGTCAACCAGTATCCAGACGATTATGAATGTTTTACAGCAAGCCCCCCCAACAATTTAAATAGCAATTCCTAAAAAACCTGTATTTAATCCCCACTGTTTCTCTATGGAACTGCCGATCCCAACCACCCACACACCTCCCCAATACCTGGTTCGATTCGTCTGGACCCCACCACATTAACTCTGGCCTCAAACCCCTCCGAAATGCCCCCCCCCCCCCGAGCCCCCCGCAACGTCACAATCTCTGCTTGAAAGTGCAAGTAAATCAATCGCGATTCTCAAACCTCTCCCCCAAATAGGCTCATAGCTCATCAACCCGACCTCCCACACACCTCCCCAATATCTTGTTAGATTCCTATGGACCCCACCACCTGAACCCTGCCCTCAAACCTCCCCGCACGAGCCCCCCTGCCCCCCGCCCCCCGCGAACGCCGATCGCCCCCCCCTCTCCGAAAACGACTATAAACGGTCAAAATGCACACAAATAACCCCCCCCACTACCCTCCCCACAACCCTTCACCACCGTCCTGACTGATAAGCACATGAATACCTATGAGCCCAAATGTTAAAGAAGTCAAAAACCTACATTTTTGATAGCATGCTAGCGAAAGAGTTAAAAAAGATGTTTGCTTACCTTAGAGACTTAGAGCCAGAGAGGAAGAGTTGAGTTGGAGTACAGTTTATAAATACACCCGAAACAAAAATAACCAATTTGATTCCTCCAGTAAATATCCTCCAATTAAAGTTATTAAATGTGAAATTAATTACTTTTCATAAAATGGCCACCGTCTTACCCTCTCCTCTTTCAAGCACGTTGCTAAGTAACGAACTAATAAGTTGCAGCTGGAACTGTCATGGCAGTTCAAAAGACGGAGAGAAAAGGCTTACAGCACCCCTCCAACAGGAAGGATTTCTGGCCAAACCATGTTTCCAATCATAAAACCAGGTTAACGTGAAGCCGGCTGAGCCCTTCCTGAACGTCTACATAGGCATTTTGTATTGACAAGTGAAGAAATGCGCTCTTGGGAGCAATTCTAAAAAGTGTTAGTTTTGTTTTCCTCCTGAAATTTTCCTGGCACTTTTAACATGGGAGTCTATGAGGGTGTTCATGGGTGCTGCGGCCGAATTTTCGCATGTCAAGCTAAAACAATAAATCTGACAGATAAAGTAAAGCAAGTGTGAGCTAGAGGACACATTTTCCTACGTTTCTATGCATAAATTGTGTCTGTAGTGGTGCATTTGAGGCCATGGTAGTCAAATACGTTTTATTTTTTTTACACAATTCTCTCTCTTCTCCACACTCTAGCGATGACATCACCACTCTACCTCTCAAACATTCTCTCCATTGACACCTATTCATTTTTTTGGTGTGGTTTTTGGCAATTTTTGGGCAAAATTTTTCGCCAAAAGTCTTAGATAAATCATAGCACACATGTCGGGGCCGAGCCGCACATTTTGATATAACTTTTGTGTATATGTGTCAAAAACTCTGGTAGGTGTTTTGAGCCAAAAAAACGGCGTAAGAATAAGCAGAATAATAAACGCTAGTAATAACATAGTGTGCGCCTTGCAGCACGCACACAATAATAAACGCTAGTAATAACATAGTGTGCGCCTTGCAGCACGCACACAATAAACGCTAGTAATAACATAGTGTGCGCCTTGCAGCACGCACACAATAAACGCTAGTAATAACATAGTGTGCGCCTTGCAGCACGCACACAATAATAATAATAAACGCTAGTAATAACATAGTGTGCGCCTTGCAGCACGCACACAATCAACGCTAGTAATAACATATTGTGCGCCTTGCAGCACGCACACAACTAACATCCACACCTCAAACAAGTTAACATAGATGCAAAACTATATGTCCAATCTCTGACCATAAATGTCCTTTATATGTCTGTGCGGTCAGAAACATGACTCTACAGGTAGTTTTAAAATCCTGTTCTTTTTGCTTTCTCTGACGAATTTGTCCCCAGATTTGCATTGATCTATATGGGGTGAGAGTTGGACTACTTCTCGCTTTTGTGGGCTCTGAACAAATGTGTATGTCTGTTGGATTCCACAGACAACTGTCTACGACCAGCACAAAATAAGCTATTTAAAAAATAAGCAAATAGGCAAAATATCTTTTCACCCAAAAATGAAGCATGAAGAGTGAAAATTGTGGCAATGCTGGCAAAGTACAAATACTTTTTGAAACTGATTTCATAGCTCCCCTCCACCAAGTATTTCAGCCAGTACGCTAAACTCTCACATACACACATATGTAAATCTCAGAATCCGTTTGAAAAACTCATGAAACATAATCAGTGATTTAAAAAAAAGTTGGATATAAAAAAGTTGGTTTAAAGTTTAAATGGTGGCTGCAGCTGAAAGATTGTGGAAGAAGAAGGATTTGAAAGTTGAAGAAGTTTCAGAGGATTGATAGTATTTGAAAAATATCTCCATTGGAAAACAATGAAAAAAATATTATGAATATTGATTTATATTAATTCAAGCATAAGAGCTACAAATCTGGATATATTGATACACCAGTCATAGCCTTAAACTGTAGATTTTGTTAGCTGAAGATTTGAAGGTGCTGAAAGGTATCATGAAAGAAATAGAATGATAACATTTACATTTATTCAGCCCTATACCCCCACCCGTCACCTACGGTCATCTGCTGACAACCGTCTAGTGCAGGGGTGTCAAACTCCAGTCCTCAAGGGCCGCTCTCCTGAAGGTTTTAGATGTTTCCCTGCTCCAGCACACCTGATTCTAATGAAGGGTCGTTATCAAGCTCTGTGGACGTGTGCTGGAGCAGGGAAACATCTAAAACCTTCAGGAGAGCGGCCCTCGAGGACTGGATCTTGACACCTGTGGTCTAGTGGTACCCCCCCCCCCCCCCTCAAGAGCGCCCAAGCGCAACACAAACTCTTCCACTGCCTGGCTCCCTAATGGTGAAATCAACTCCCCACCTCCATCAGAAGCACAGACTGCCTTCTCACCTTCAAAAGAAAAAACTAACTTATTTAGAGAATTTAATGGCACTTAGGAATAGTATGGCACTTCACATAATCTAATGTTGTTTAGAACTATTTGTTGGTCCCCATATGGTGACTTGCCAGTGTTGTTGTTGTATCTCTTGCTTTATGTTCACAATCGTTGTGTTATGCATTTATAGTTCTTCCCTTGGCACTTATTGGTTCTCATCGAGGCCGCCTCTTCGCAGGGGCAAGAGGGGGCAGCGCCCCCTCAAATAAATGTCTTGCCCCCTCAAATCAAAATTTTAGAAGTTGAGAAAGCACATTTTAATATTCATTTAATAGTTAATATTAACATATTGACAAAATGATCTCTAGTAGCAGAAAAAGTCAGCTGAAAAAGGGACACACACAGCTTCGATGTTGCAGTATGCAAATGAGCCCAGACGTAGCCTGATAGTGTGGTGTCAGGTTTCACCACGAAGCGGTAAAACTTTGAACAAGCAGCAGCGTTACAAGCACAGAGATGAGCATAGACATTAGAAAATAATTACATTCTAATGTCTATGGAGATGAGTGACCACGTTCATCACATGTGACAAACTTAAGACAAATGACACGTGTCTGACAGACCCCTACGTAAATCCCCGCCCCAGACTGTAGTGTGCACTGCACTGTTTTGTTTCATACAATCACAGCGTGTTTTTGTTGTAGAGTGGAGAGAAAAAAGAGGAGTGGAGAGGAAGGAGAGTTTTTCTAGCTGTTAAGTTGCCAAAAAAAATTTTATCCATATATCTAAATCTGTTGTGTTATATAAATTACTTTGAGAATACATTTTTTTTATAATTCAAAAGACTGCCTTTCAGTTTTGAAAATATTGACTATAGTGTATGAAGTCCAACTTTAGATTAAGATTTATTTGAGAAATAGGCCATCCAGTTAAGATAAATGTTATGTTGTTAGTTTATAAAATAAATCTTTTTTTTCAGTTCCCCCCCTGAGAGATTGCCTCAGTGACCTTAAGAGCTATACCAGCAGGAGCTTAGTCTTCAGGTGTGACACCCAAGTTGGACAGGTCTGAACGTAGAGGCCTGACAAACTGCAATCCACTTCTCCAGGTTGGGGTTGGACACATAGCTAACAACCCAATTCAATGAAGAAACACTACTATAAGCACAGAAAAAAGTGCTGGAGCATAATGTGTACACATGATGCCCCCTTCACATTTCTGACTGCCCCCTCATATATGCCTGCTAGAACCGGCCCTGGTTCTCATGATGTATGATTCACAATCTAAAAAACCCACTGTGTTCGGGATCTATCACGTTGCTATGCTCAATGACTGATGCTCTTTGTAAAAACTCTCTCTTGTAAGTCGCTTTAAGTGTCTGCTAAATGAATAAATGTAAATGTAGAATAATAATAAGACGTATATATATATATATATATATAGAATCTATATCTATAGAGAATCTATAGAGAATCTATATCTATATATATATATATATAGAATAATAAGAACAATATTTTGAATGCTGAACCTCTCTCATATTTTTAAGTGGGGGAACTTGCACAATTAGTGGCTGACTAAATACTTTTACATATTGGAGTATTTAACCAAGCACATTTCAGCTGTCCTTTGTTGCCAGGCAGGGTAAAGTCAAAGAGACCTTCACTATCCATTCTGAAGGCCCTCTAACGGTCCTCTTTATGCAAAATCAATGTCGATACTTCAACCAATCATGATTTTGAGTTGGTGTTGTTTTCTTCAAAATAAGGCATTTTTAGTCCATTTTAAAACATATACATTCAGAGAAAAATCCAGTTGAAGTCATGTTGATGCCATAGGAATGCATTGGAAACATTCTATGGTGAAAAAGTTTTGGGAAACGTAAAAAACCTTTTAGGTCATTGCCCCTTGAATTAGACATTCTGTGACGTCAGACTTTGAGTGCTAAAAGCAGAGATGTATGACATTCCTTTATAGTCTTTCTTCCTCTAAAGCAAATTATAATATATTGCACTTCCAGTGACAACTGGGCATAACAGTTCAGCCAGTTGGAACAGAAGAACACACCAGGACTGATTAGTGAGCAGGGATAAGGGATAAGGCATTGGCCTCCTTCCATCGGAAGGTTTTGAGATCAAACCCCAGCTGTAGCTATGTGACATTTGGGCAAGGTGCTTCACCCTACTTGCCTAAAGGAGAATGTCCCTGTACTTATTGTAAGTCGCTTTGAATAAAGCATCAGCAAAATTAATAAATGTTAATATAATGGCGTACATAACAAATTACTTCTGTGTGCAATTATTCTGTAATGGAATACATTTTGAAAGTATCCTTTCCAACACTGAGAAGAATATAGCACTTAAGAATGTGTGATGTGCTAATTTTTGGGTTGGTAGGTTGGGTCTGGCTCCCAGCTGTACAAAGGGTTCACTTAGTTTGTAGCTTTTAATTCTCTGGATGAGATGGACTAGATACCATGTGCTGAATGAAATAGCCATGGTTGCACTGAGACGGTGGTGGTTCCAATCACGGCTCCTGCTAACCAGCAGATGTCACCAAGTGGTGGGACAGCAACTTGATGAGACTGGCCAAGATTGTAGGAGGCGGATGGGCTTCTTACTTTTACTTCAAAGACTAGTGGAGAGACCAGAGTCTCCTGTGATGCCATTATTTCATATCCTCCAGTCCTAATGTCCTAATGAGTCTCCAGGGAGGGCCCAGTAATAAGAAGCATCTTCCAGCCCACACAAAGGAAGACAGGAAACGATTCTCTCATGAAATGGAACATGTTACAGCTGTCCTGCTGTGAATTGATCACATGCCAAGAGAGTATGCAATGCAATGTGCCTTCTCTCTTTTTTCCAGAATGAAATGTAGCATGCTCTTTACAAGTTATTGCACCTATGGAAAAAGGTTTGGAGATCATTTCAGCCTATCGCAGAATACCATTCCTGGGCTGACAATTTGTGAGTGAATGAGTCTGCCTTTAGCTGACAGTTTGTATTAGATTTTCCCTCATCAACCTTGAGAATAAAAAAAATTGAAAAGCTGAAACATTCCAATGCAGGGACTCTTGGGAGTACACTGAACAGAAAAAAACTATGTAATTCTAAATTTGTGCTATGTATAAAAAATATTATATATCAAAATGAAATGTCGGTTTTTGGTCTCTGATTTTACAGAATACATTTCCCCCCCAAACATGTGACATAGTCCAGTGCAACTGGTGTTTTTTTCTTCTTCATCATGCATTTTTTGGCTGGTGCGACTTAAACTCCGGAGCGACTTATAGTCCGGAAAATACGGTACTCAAGTACTTCTACATAGGTGTATCACAAATTTAAGACACCTGCTATTGTTAGTGATCCTATAGCTAACAAAACAAAAAGTATTCCTCTTGCCAGTTCAACGATCATTCTTTGTAGCAATACACGGATATCCATTGACATCAAAGCAGAAAACAGTGACCTCTTTTAAACCTGAACATTTTCTGCAAAACCGTATATCCATGAACAGCAGCATTGTGCTGCTTTGTGTCCTGAGTGGAAACTGAAGATGACTACTGGACAATTCAGTGACATTTGTTGTGAAAGGAGATGGAGGGAATAAGCATGGCCACCGAAGTAATGGGGAGGGCTTTAACATCTTCCTGGCTGCTGGGGAGAGGGTATGTGCGTAATGGGACTAAATCTCGAGAGTAATGCAGCTCTTGAATGCAGCCAGAGGAGCCATGCATCACAGGAGACACTGCCATGGCAACAAGACTATGGTGCTGGCCGTCAGGAACGAGATTTCAAATCACTACAGTAGCTCCACGCAGCTGGAAGAAGAAGAAGGGGGAAACCTGGGTTTATTAAATGACAGAGTGCCAATGCACCATGTTAAGAGGTAGAACAAACAACATTTAATGTCCTAGTTTCCATTTTAATGACACTGACAGAGCAGAGCAAACGACAGAGGCATTTGTATCTCCATGCTGGAATGGGAAATTGTCGGCAGCCAAGTTGTTTAGCATTTTCCTGTAACCGTGATACGAAAAAAGACAGGATTGCATTGATTGGTTTGCACTTTGCTGCTTTGTGATAATTTTCTCTGAACTCATTAAACAACAGAAACAACTAGCCTGCGTGTGTATTTGTGGGAGTGTTTCATTAAATTTGTTCTTATGTAAATGTCAGGTTTTAGCACCTCTAACTTCAAAGCACTTCTCTATGCAGTCTCTTAACTAAAGTGCTTTTGTTCTGCTACAGTACTTGATTCTCTCAAGGATCTGTTAGAAGGTGGTACATCAACAGCTGTCTACTGTAAGTCAAATACAAACAACTTTGAACTTTGAACACATCATTTCTTAATTCCATGACATATCAATTTCCACTCCATGAATGCATTAGTGTGTTTAAGTACATTATTATAAACAGTCCAAGCCATGCAGAACACAAGGAGATGTGCATGAAATGGACCGCAGTGGGTTTGGAGAGAAAAACTTTCCATCATCAGCCTACAATACTGCAGGAGAGAGAGGGGAAACACAGCTGACGTAGAAAGCAAGGAGGGAGTACTGGGAAACACAGCTAATGTAAGAGAGAGAGAGACAGAGAGAAACTACTGGGAAACACAGCTAATGCAGGAGAGAGAAAGTCAGAGTACTGGTAAACACAGCTAACGTAGGAGAGAGAGCCAGAGAACTGGGAAACATGTATTTCAGTCACAGTCTAGTCAGTGACTAACAGTCACTTAGCAGATGCTCGTATCCAGAGCGACTTACATCAAGAACAGGGACATTCCCCGAGGGTGAAGTGCCTTGAAGGACACAGTGTCTCGTTTCCTCAGCTGGGAAATTAACTGACGACCATCTGATCACTAGTCCGATGCCCTAAACATTCAGCCACCTGACTAGCCCAGAATGCAAGGGAGAGAGAGAGCATATTCCCAGACTACTGGGAAACACAGCTAACACAGGAGAGAGAGAAAGACAGCACTTGTGTTTATAAAGGGAAACACAGCTAATGCAAGACAGAGAGAGACAGACTACTGGGAAACACTGCTAACATAGGAGACAGAGAACAAGACTACTAAGAAACACAGCTAATGTAGGAGAGAGCAAGCCAGACTACCAGGCACTAGTATGGTGACCTCCTGCACACAAACACGGACCTTAGCTGCAAAGGTGTGACCTCATGTTCAAGTATACAGCAGAGGGGTTAGTACATAAACACACAGCCAGGGTTCAACTGACCACTCAGAAGAACTGCCAGGGGATTTAACAAAAGCAATGCTAGTTATGCAAAGCACACATTACCTGTTGCTTGGATCAGTTTACATATTGTAGCATCCTTTCAGACACTCTTGTGGTTCACCAGGTAAACATTAGTCCCAAGTAAACACAGGGACATTTGATTCAGACAGGGGTTATTTCTCACACGTTCTCCTCTGGGGTTCACAACCAAGAAAGGTCATGTTATTCCCCTTGAGGTTAAGCACAGGCTCAGGTCGTTGTTTGGTTCACAGAGATTTATTTGGACAAACGTCTTTGCCATGTCTTGTATGCTAGGTTTTGAATGCCGGCACAATTCCGTCAAAACTACAAGGAAATCCATAAACTTAAATTACCCTATAACGACAAGTGTTTTACACTTAATAAACAATATACACATATACGAAATATTCAAATATACAAAACGAATAATAACGTGTACATTCAACACGTGAGAAAATACACTTAACTGGCTAATTACACCTAACATAGTCACGCAACTTACACGTTAACATACAACACAGCAAGTAACATGACACGCATACCTCACTGGCCTCTCTGCCTCAAGAGGAATAGACTGGTTGGAAGGTTACAACTTCTTGAAATAATACAATTTATTTTTACTTTTTTTGTAACATGCATAACATATTTAACTGTCATTGGCATGCACCCAGCACAACACTCCGTGGGCCGTGAGTCTTTTAATTGTAGTGCTCTGGTAAAAACTATCCGGCAGCAACAGCAACACTTAAACAAGTCCCAAGCAGAAAAAAAAGGTTCTCCCTTTTTCCCTTGTTTGATCTGATTAATAAAAAATGAACTTAAATTAACATAATTATATTTTTTATTCACTCTAATGATTTTGAACTATTATCAGCCTTTTCAATGTAGAACACATTATAAATAAATCTGTTTTGCCTCTGACAGCAGCCACAGGTCCTGAAATCAAATGTAAGACATGTTATTTCCCCCTCTATACTTTACTACTGTTACTACATTCCTATACTTTACTACTGTACACTTTAAAACATTGATGAAATGCAGAGCTTATACTGTCCTATAATACTGTTTCATCAGGCAAAACTGTACCGTATGATCACACTGGAACAGGCCAAGAAATGCGAACAGGACAGCATACTCTTGTGAAGAAGCCATTACCCGTACTTTCATTGGTGAGAGTACAGTCTCTCAAAACCATTCAGTGATGCAACACCAGGTTATCTGCGGGCATGCCTGATATTGAATCTCAGCAATGTTCTATTGGCTTTAGAAACAAGAAGTCAGCTTGCTTCTCATTATATAAAAATGGGTCTCAATTAACCTGTCATGAGTGGGACCTGCATGTTTTGAAGCCTCTCCTCTCCACATCAGTGATCCTAGGCGATCCTGGACAGAGCTGCAGCCTAACACTGCAGCCTAGGAATATAAATTAGGTTGGCATAGCAGCAGCATTTATAACTACAAAAGATTGTAATCATGGAGGCATGAAGTAAAAGGAATTCTGTTCATTTTGGCTGTGGGTCAGTGTAAGTATGCGCACGTGGTTTACTAAGAACACAATATTCTGCAACCCTTCAAAGCTGCACAAATTAGATATTGGCCTCACACAGCGAAGTCTGGAAGAAATGAACATGTTGGATGCAGGACTGATTTCCAAACATGTTAATTTGTTTTGCAGCCATGGTTTAATACAAGAGGATGTGGTACTTATCACAGAAAAACAACATTTGTTCTGTTCATCCATTGCAGACCCAGATGTCTTGGCCTGATGTCCTGAACCCTGCAGCATGAGCAGATCTGTGAGGGGCTGCGTGTCAATTACACACACAGACATGTTTCACATCCTCAATACCTGATGTCATCCAGAAAAGAAGATGAAAGCTAATTCTCCTCTTAAAGAAGACAGAGCTCTAGAAAAATGTGCTGGTGAATACAGAATTATGAACGTGTGAGAAAAAGGCCAAGCAGCCCCCTTGAGGGACTTGTCATGACCTGTCAAGTCTTAAGACTGGGGCATTACATCCAAGCTATCAGATGATGATAATCAACCTCTTGTTCACTGGCAGCCATGTCCATCACAAGAGGGATAAATCAATTTGTATACACTGGGAAAGGCCTCTACCACCCAGCTGGTCAACAGAAATATCCAGAAAACTTGGTCTGCTATCAGGACAGCAATCATTCTCAGCCCCTGCTATTCTGCCACAGGGCTAGGTTTTTATGACATTGCCCTTGTCTGGAAAACAAAAACATGATCGATGTATTACAAGATGGTGTAATGCCATGATTTAACTAAAAAAACTTCATTTAAATCCTTCTTCTGTGTAAATTATAGACAGATTTTAATGTATTTTAATGTAACAAAATAATAATAAATAATAAGTGTGTGTTCAATTTAAATATTGACATGATTGATATATGAACTGTGGTATGATGGAGAGGGCAAATTAATTCCCTGAGCGACATTAGAAATTAAAAGTTTTCTACAATGAGGGAATTTTTGACGGCTCTCCAAGATTCATCATGCTACAGATTTATTTGAAACCTAATTCACTCAAGGTCATCACACATCATTTAACTTGTAAATCGCTCTCTCACACCTCTCTTGGGACATTTAAATAATTGAACGTTTCAAGTGGTATCCCTTCAAATATTGGTATACTGTCCCTGCTTACACTTTTATATGGAGAGCATTGAAACATCTCCAGACATATTTTGAGGCGTCCAGACAAAGTTGAAGATAGTCCTAATGTTTTACTGACAAGCAGATTATCAATCAAGTTACATTTTTGAGAGTGGGTGCTACCTAATGCCTTCAATCCACAACTGAGATGCTAGTATCCAATGTACTCATTGAAATATAGTACCCATTATACTAATTAAAATACAGATCTCTTTTCTTTGTTTTGGACTTTCTTATTCCTCCTGATTTGTCATTTCAGTAGTCTGTGATATTTTCCTGTAATACGTTTAATTTGTGCGTATAACCCAGCATGTGACAGGTAACAGATATTTTTGAATTCCATCCCTTTACAGGATTTTTTTGAGAGCAAATACAAATAAAATTCTATTCAGTAACACTGGCTAAGTGTTAAGATATTATACAAACATACCAAATTTCAGTTGAGCAGTAATTCTCACAGGAAAGCATTAAAATCCTAGTTGAATCTGTGTGTACAACAACTGTGAAAATTCAAATGTTCCACCAAATGGTAGTCTCTGTAGACCCTGTTTGAATATGATTGGCTTAAATTCAACCACATTGTGTGTTTTATTTCTAAATGTGTTAAGAAGTCACCCAAACTACAAGCTGAGTCCCCTGGAAACTCACAGAATAAATTCAGTCTGTGTGCAAAAGCATAACAAAAACTAAGTGGACAGCTTGGCCAGTAGAAGTGAAACCATGGATACTCACAGTAGAGAAGTTCACTGGGAAGCATTCCTCTCCACGGAATGTGCACTGCAGCAGCATTTCACCAATATCATGACCTGTGCGGTTGTAGAAGTCAGTCATGTTGAACAATTTGGGCTTGTAGTTGGCCGGGAAGTTGGCCTTATCCTTAAGGGCAGCCAGAACTTCTGGCTCAGCCAGATGAGGGTTGGCAATTTTGTAATCAGAGTTCAGCAAGGCCAAAAGCTCCCCCACGTGATATAAATCGTTCCTGGTGATCTTGGAGAATCGGAACTCGTTGAGATTGCAGAAGGTGACAGCGGGGAAGGTAAGGTTGGGGGCTGCCACCTCATCCAGCTTAGTGACATGGGGATACTCAAAGTAGTAGGACACCCTGTCCATGCAGACCAGCATCAGCAAGGCCAGGGAGCCCAGGAAGGACAGTGTCCACAGGAACCTTCTGAACGTCATGTGGCCATAGGCGAAGATGTGGCTCATGCCATGCAGAGTGGACATGTTGGCGAAGGCTTGCAGGTTGGAAGGCCTGATGCTCTCAATGCTTTCCTCAGAGTCGCCTTTCATGGCTGCGACGACACTCACACAGTCAACCACCCGATGAGAACTTCAGCTTTGGAGAATTTATTTAGCAACAGAACCACAGTAGCTAAGTGCTGGTGTCAGAGCAGGTACTGTCAATAACAACAGCTATATTCAAATGCTTGTCAGTCCCCCTCAGTTTTCTCTTTCATCACAATTCCCTTTAACGGGATGTGTGTACTGTTCCTGTAGTACCAGGCTCGCCTTCTTTCTGCCGTTCTTTTTATCTCTATTGCTTACTTGCAGAACTAAACACAATGGCAGCTCCCAACACCCACTTCTACCAAAAGGCAGTGCCTCCTGAGTCCTCAGCAGTGTCAAAGGGACAATGAACAGAACAAACGCATGTTTGCAGGGGGGTTGGTGATGGTGGGAGGGGGTAGGGTTAGGAAGGGGGGGGGGAAACGCACGTGAAGGGATAAGAAGAGATTGGAAATGCAATGGAAAGGCACTGGCGTTTGGAGAGAGAGGGGCTTAAGCCTCAGCAGTCAATGGGAGCCTTCTGCCTCCAATCAGGGAGCGAGAACGACTCTACATTGCTCTAAAAATAGGATGCAATGGATATGTGAATGGGGGTGGTTAGGAGGGGGTTAAAGAAAGAGATGGCTCACAGATCCCTTGCTGTCCCCTTTCCGTTCCTGTGTCTCTCCTCTTGTCTCGGCCAAAAATGAGAAAAGGGCTGGAGGGGGTTAGAGCCTACCTGCCTCTGTACTGACAGCCAGTGTTCGCAGTCTCCACAGGTTCTACCTCCTTGCTCGCGCTGAGCCACAATTAAAAAGGGAAGCCCACCTCTTGGTTTTCCGCGGCCAGCCTGCTTATTGAGGCTGCTTCAAGAAGACCACAAGCTCTTTGTCATCCCCACGATCTCAACACCACAGATTTATATTCTACTAGCTGGAGCCTTTCTTGCAGGCTTGCTCGTTCTTTCACTATCGCCACCACACACTCTCTCTCGCTCTCTCTCTCTTGCGCTCTACACATCACTCCCTCCCTCTTACGCCCTCTCTCGCTCTTCTCATCCCTCCCTCTCTCTCTGTCTCTCTCTCTTCCCCCCTTGCTTACTCACTCTTTAGTAGTCAGGATCCATCCCACTGCCGGGGAGGCGGTTCTCCCTACGTGTCTGTGCTTGCAGGGGGAGACTTACTCTTAAATGGAACCTGGCTTGTGTTATGTTATGTTAATCTGACTTATCTGTGTTATGGACCTTTTAATGCATTGTACCAGTCAAAGTGTTCTGCGACACAAATGTTACTGATCACCCAGTGCATAGGAATGACACAAGTTGTAACGATACAGAAATATGTGTGCGCTTCATCTTTAGTGCAAGAATGCAGTCTTCCTCCACCTGGACATAAATGTTTACTTGACTCTTTTCACTGAGCGCAGAGACATAGAATATTTTTTAAAGAAGCTTTTGGGTTGAAACCTAACATTGCTCTGAAGATCTTTTTCTACCTGAAAAAGGTGTGCCTTTTGCCAAAGGATAGAGAAAGATGTTCCCTATTTCATTTCTTCAGATTTGGATGGGGGCTCATCCCCCTCTCCTAGTCAAGACTGGCCTGCAGCCCTGTGTATAGGAGTATTGACCAATAGAACTCAGGATTTACCAATAATGAGCTTGGACCATTAATTAGGGTCAAAAGTTCCTCACATCTATAACCCAGACCATTTAATTTATTTTAAGCGTAAACAAGCAGATCACTCATGGGCTACATCTCAAATCCACATTATCATGATGATAAGTGCATTACCAAGGATATGACCACAAGGATTTCATCAATGTTTTCTTAGCAATCAGGCTCACATGACTAAGCAACCATTAGCCACAATCCTAGTGTAACATGCACCTGAGAAGATACAAAACATACTGTTCAACCGTCAACTTCTCAGAGAAAGAAATGTCAGATACCACCACCAAAGAGATGCAATCTAAAAACCGTTCTGCGAGGGAGACACAGCATGACATGCAGTCCACACACCTCTGCTCACACTTGTGTTTCTGTGCAATCCAAAAAATTTTGCACAAAAGGTCTTTGTATTGTATAATTACAAAGTACAGTTCTTATTTTTCCTGGCTCAAACCAATATGCCCCAAAACATAACAAATCCACCCATGACCACCAAGCCAGTTCCTCTTCTATGAAAGCCAATGTACAGAGAGCATGTTGGCGCTATTCCTAGACATACTGTACGTCACTTCTGTGGGTGCTGTACTGTATGTGGGAGGTGTAAGAGATGCACCCCCCCTTTTGAGGCTACAAGCTGTCAGAAACCGAGACACACGATTATGAATGGAATCCAATCTACCTGTGCTGCCAAATAAAGACATTGACACACTGAATTCTCTAATTTATGTATTCAGTTACAAAACTCTGAGGCATTATGTATGAATAATTGACCTGTAAAATATAGAATACATAACTAGTTGACAATGTCTATTAGAGTACAACGTAGAAAGAGAAGGGGGAGAGAAGAGTTGAGTTTGGCATCACACATCTGTACAACAGGACAAGTTCAATGTCATACTCTAAACCAGCCCAGTGAGGTGGACCCAAGTATAACTTAACCACTGTAATGTTCATTCCAAGTAAGAGAGGAGCAGGAATATTACACTGCTTTCAACTAATGGTTGCTGCAGGGCAGAGTACATTCAGTTAAATAGTAATTAATCAGACATTAAACAGATGGAGTGCAGGTTCATGGGTTAGGTAACCTAAATTGGCCTTGCCAGAACATGTGACAATTGAATACCCCCTACATATATCAGTGTCTCTGACAGAGTAGAACACAAATATCTAAATGCCTGCATTTGAGCTAAATTCCCAGACACATTTTTCAAGTGTGGACAACACAGACTTCAGGACTTCATAGCCTGTAATGAGATCTGGAACAAAACATCAATACTCTGTCAAGATCTTTACATATGACAACATCAAGCTACAAAAAACACATGTTCAGTGCTGCAAAGAACACCCAAAATCAAACCATCCATTCCAGGCTTCCTTTTGTGCCCTCATGGGCGTAGCCAGTTCTGTCATGAAACTCGGGTTGGTTGGATGCTAACTGTATTTCGTTACCCTGTACTTGTACCTGTGTAATGACATTAAAGTTGAATCTAATCTAATCTAATGATCAGTGTTGCTGCTGTGTCGGGTTTCGTTTTTTCTGCCGTGTTGGTTTAGTATTTTGCCGTGTTCCGTGGGTGAGTCATCAAGTCATTGAGTCATTGATTACAGCTTGCCATGTCCAATCCCTCCGAATCTGCAATGGAAGTGTTCGTCGGCGGTATTTTAGGGAAGCACTTCCCGTCCCTCACGCGGAGGCTGGCCTCTGAGGATATTTGAGAGATGCTAGCAGCCAGGTTCAGCGTGGCTCGCGACTAGTTCTGAAAATGCCGGTTATTAAGGATCGGCCGATCTATCAAATTATCGACTGCTTCCCTTAGGCGATACAACTATGAGGAACTACAGAGAGCGGTTCCTTCTGCTAATCCAACCGGTGGGGAAAACAAGGAAGAATGCAGCACCCGTTCTCGGCCCGCCCCGGCGGCATCCACTTCCCGTTCAGACCCGGTGCTTTCTGCAGAATTTGTTTGTATTTACCATGCTAGTTACTCAAACGCAGAATCTACTGTGGCAGGATGGAGCACACAAATACCATTGATCGAACTAAGTAGGATAGCGATAAAGATACGTTAAAATATAATGAAAATTTAAAAAATCGGGCACTGGCTGTGCAGATGGATTTAGCTTCCAGCGCTTCCGCCGCGGCTGCTAGATTTGGTGGGAGAAAGGTGATTGTCTAATCAGGTGCCGATATCCCTTTGTGGTTTAATTTAAATGAAAGTGTGTCGCTTCTCTAACTGTTGGTTCTGCATGCTCGCTGTCTCTTGTGGGGACGCTCATCCCCGTTCTGTGCCCTCGCGAAGGGAAAGTGATTAAGTTGGTGCGGCAAGCTGTACTGCTCAGTGAGTTTACCTTCGGCTGCGCAGCAGCACAGGCATCGCCGACAAGCTGTCCGATGCGCTGCGTGGATCCTCGTTGCGTTAAGAATGAGCATAAACGGAGGAGTATAGTATATGGAGGAGAATGCATAGTTCAGTTCTGAATGCATGTCCCAGGACGGTATTCGCTCAGCCAGTTAAAAAGGAAGGTTCAGCTTCCAGTACCTCCACCGCAGCTGCTCAATTGGTAGGAGGAAGCTTTTGTGGGGACGCTCATTCCAGTTCTGGCCCTCGTTGGTCCCACTCGGCCCCGAAAGAAAGTAATACAGCGGGCCAGCAAGCTGTACTTCTCTGCCAGGTTGGCTATAGGCTACAGCAGCAGCCCCCGCATCATCGACAAGCTGTCGGATGAGCGGTGTTTGATCTTCATTAATGTGCACAGGCTACCATTCATATTGCAACTGCTCAATTATATTTTGGTGATGGATTTCCGTAATCCGCGCTCAGCATCGCATTTAGGTTTGATGGACCTTTCGGGTGTTGGGTATTTAGTTGTCCTCGGAGAAAACAATCGGCAAATTAGCCCCCTCTGGGTTTCTCGGCATTAAACTGGCGGCGTTTCCATGCAGGCGTTTTTTCTTCGGATATATGTGAGATTAATGGCACTTAGACATATCAGCTGTTGTTGTTGCTTTGTTAGTAAGTGGGTCAGGTAGTCAGATGGCTCAGCAGGTTAAGGAGTTGGCCTTGTGTTCGGGAGGTTAAGGCGTTGGCCTTGTGTTCGGAAGGCTTCGAGTCGAACCCCAGTTGTGACCATGTGATGTTGTGTTCTTGTCTCAAAGGAAGTGTCCCTGTACTTAAAATATCATTCATTTCATCATGCATCATTCATCAGTCATCATTTATTATCAAATCAATCACGTGTGTGTCTTGACTGAAATTGGCGGAGCCAATTCTGTCATGAAACTTGGGCTGCCCGCGTCATCACTCATTCACACGCTTAGTATACATCATCATTCATTTACACACCTCAGTATACACATCATTCATCCACACACCTTAGTTTACATCAACACTCATTCACACACCTCAGTACACTTCATCACTCATTCCCTCACATGCACTAGCAGTACACGTCATCCCTCATGAACACCACCTGACTCAGCTAGCGCCCACCACCATCCCCCTTTCTCCCCCTGTTGTCTGTCTGTCTATATGTATGTATGTCTGTCTATCAGGGGGATTATATCTCTATTGCTCCATGCTTCTTGTCATATACGTATGCACGTATGTATCACTTTGAGGCGGTAGGGAGCGCTCCCCTTTTAGACATTCTACTCCGCCAAAGTCAAACATATTGTCATGCCATGGTTATCAATAAATAATCATTTATTATCAAATCAATCACGTGAGTGTCTTGACTGAATTGATCTTATAACACAGAAAATACAACTTTAGACTGAAATTGATGAACAGATCAAGTGTAAATCTCCGTCCATGAGGTACAGGTTTGGGACTATTCTTTCACTGTTATCTGCCTACTGAGGATATGATGGAATATCTACTGTAATTGTCAAGTTCTCCTCCAGTTCAAAAGTCCACAGGACACATGGACAACTCAAATTTCTGAATCAATCTTTTATTTTCGTTTGTGTTTGTAAGTTGATGTCTTTTCAGTTCATTAGGTTGTAAACCTTCAGACAGAAACAAGAGTTTGTATTTTAATTACACAATTAACTAAACATTTTCCATATATTGTAATGAAATAAACAATTAAATCATTCAAACATTTTGATGAACCAAATTAATTTGTTTAAATGAATCAAACATTTAACTAAACATTCCAAATGAACTTAGATATTCTATCAAGCTCTCCAAAACACCAAGAAATTAAATAAACATTTCACCAACCATTGGCATCTTTAAGGTGAACCTTTGAGGGAACTTGGTGTTTCTGTCCTTTTCTCTCTGAATGACTGAATCACAGCTGCTTTAGTGATTGATAGAGTACCCAGCAGCCAGTTTGCTGCTGCTGGTGCACTCTGGGAAGTGTAGTTTGTTGCTTCCCTAAGCTTTAGCTCAACAGTAATACATCTTGGGAATTAGTGTAGCAGGGTCCACTCCACACATGACCATCCCCCACGTCAGTGAAAGACTGACAAAATCACGATAACTGATTTACAATATAATGCTCTCCGTACACAAAAAGGACTTTTAGAATTTGCGTGAATTTCTTTTTTTTGTTGCGTTTAATGTGAAGTGATGTTTTTAATATAACTTCCTTCCATCTAATGGTAAGTCAGTCAATCTTGATATCAAAATGACCGTGCCATACTAACAAAATAGTTTTTAATGTTTTATTGTTAGTTATTGAAATTTGAGTATCCCATGGACCATCCATCCATCCATTTTCTACCGCCCCAGGTCGCGGGGGCAGCAGTCTGAGCAAGGAGGCCCAGACTTCCCTCACCGCACACACCTCCTCCAGCTCCTCCAGGGGGATCCCGAGGCGTTCCCAGGCCAGCCGAGAGACATAATCCCTCCAGCATGTCCTAGATCTTCCCCGGGGCCGCCTCCTGGTGGGACATGCCCGGAACACGCCCCAAGGGAGGCGTCCAGGAGGCATCCGAAACAGATGCCCGAGCCACCTCAGCTGGCTCCTCTCAACATGGAGGAGCAGCGGTTCTACTCCAAGCTCCTCCCGTGTGACCGAGCTCCTCAAACTCATTTCGACCGCTTGTATTCGCGATCTTGTCCTTTCGGTCATTACCCAAAGCTCATGACCATAGGTGAGAGTAGGAATGTAGATTGACCGGTAAATCGGGAGCTTTGCCTTGCAAAATCAATCTCACGTTCCGTCCTTCTGTCTCGTGAACAAGACCCTGAGTGACTTGAACTCCTCCACTTGAGGCAAAGGCTCCCCACCCACACAGAGGGGCAAACCACCTTTTTCCAGTCGAGTTAACCAGATCCATCCCTCAAGTAACAAACCATAGCGCATGCAATCAGTTGAAACCCATGAACATAAAAGGAAAAATCTAATCAACATGGATACCAAGAAGACATCTATATATCCATAGCAACAGTAGTTAGGGATGGCAATGAATGGTCTTATCTTTGCTTGATAGGAAAGACTCTTTCACTAATTTTTTCCCTGTCCTAGCGTACTTGCGCTATTCCTTGTTTTGAGTCAGTGATTAGTGACAAAGGAGATTTGCACCACACAACATTCTAATAGTGGGGCAACCCAGTTAATCTGGGTTATTAGCACCTGTATTAAAACTTGTCAAGCTTTCAACAAAACGGTTGAAAGAAAACACTGAAAGCTTTGACCAAAGATTTGTATGATGGAAAGTGACTGTAAAATTATTACAGATCTTAGTAATTGGCAGTTTGTTATTTTCTGATGTTTACCCATGACACCATGGGACACATCGTATACAACTTCCCCTTTCAGGAACCAGCAGTTGCTCGTCTAGAAAACGGCTACATGTGTGGTTACGCCAACCATGGGTGACCTTGCATGGAACCGTGTTCACCATGAATGGTGCTCTACTGCTGATAGAATGCAGAAGGCTTTCCCTTGAAAAAGCGCATGATCTAGGACCCTGGAGAAGAATACCAATCTACTGTGAGAGGGATTGAGAACAATTGAGTTTGGGGAGGGGTGCTTATAATTAAATAGCACAAGCACTCATTGGATCTATGATATTCTGCTTCATTTAGCGGATGCTTTTATCCAAAACAACTTACATTTATGTACAGGGACAATCCCCCTGAGGCAAGAAGGGTGAAGTGCCTTGCCACACAATATCACATAGCCACAGCCAGGGTTTGAACTCACAATCTTCCGATCACAAGACAAAAGCCTTATCCCGCTGAGCCATCTGACTCCCCTTTATATCTTGTTCAGGCTCTCATGCTGCTCTCATAAAGTATGTGTACTTTATTAGTTCGACCCTCCTACTGCTTTTTGACAGTTCTAGTTTGGTCACTGTATGTCATGTGGCTGAGTGATTAGGGAGTTGAGCTAGTAATCAGAAGGTACCTGGATGTGCCAACATTATGTTGTTTTCCTTGGAAGGCACTTCACCATACTTGCCTCAGGGGGAGTGTTCCTGTACATGCTGTAAATTGCTAAGCAAATATAATGTGGCACCCTGGACATATTTGTTTTATTGTAATTTTGTGCTGTTTATATGTTGGTTACTTTGTGGCACTTACGGTTACTGTGGATAATTGTTTACTTAATGTAATACTACATCACGCCAGTAGGGGTGGCGGCGCAACAAGCAGAGACTGACTGCTGTGCTTCGCGCGGAGGTAGTACAGGTCCGTTAAGAGGTTGCGTGCAGCCAGTACTACAGAACATGTTTTCACCAGAACATTGTTATATCTGTCCACAGGTGAGTCAAGTGCACAAGCATTAGGTAGTTCGGAGGTTAAATAGTAAATAAGGCCGTGTTCTGTTCGGCAGGATTACACTTGTTTATAAAAGTGAGGTAAAGTGAAGTGTTTGGTTCTGTAATGTTCGCTAGCTTAAGAGCTAACGACAGTTAGCTTCTCCCGTACGGAGGGTGTAGTTCAAAAGGTACTGAGGCAATACTGTTATTAATATATGTGTGTTCCAAGTTCAAAGCTATTTTCATGAACCTATTTTCCGTTTGTAAAATATATGTTACAGATGTGACTGTTTATAGTATGTTAAAGCAGAGACTGACTGCTGTGCTTCGCGCGGAGGTAGTACAGGTCCGTTAAGAGGTTGCGTGCAGCCAATACAGAACATGTTTTCACCAGAACATTGTTATATCTGTCCACAGAAATAAAACGGTGAATCTGTGCAAACAAGTCGTCGCCTTCCTCTTGACGTGTGTTACAATAACATCTGGCATATTGCACATTATTGTTTTCATATAGGAATCTATGCTGTCAACACTTGTGAGACAGTAAAGTTCATATGTAATATTGCAGTGCTTCTCCAAGCTAATAGAGATGATAATTAACTGTAAAAAATAACAGTATTAATGTAACACTTGATACATTATATATTTATATCTACATATCTTACCTTCAAAGAATGTTCGTAGTTGACTTAATAAACCTGGTTAACGGCCTGAATGCCACATTTTATTGTAGTCTAGTACCGAATATAAATTTTACATAGCAATGTTGAATTTGTTTATAAAGTTACTTTGACTGCAACACAATTTCAATGCGTCATATTTCATGCACTAAATCCTAATATAAGTGCGACCCCAAGTGGACTACTTGTGTACACTTCGCGGTACCATTTGGAGAACACAATTAAAGTAGTTTGAGTTTTGGATGATTTTCTAATCATCCAAAATCTGAATTTTCTCAGGAAGTATCATGTCGCACAACAGGATCCCACTGCTTTGGTTTGATTAAAACCAAACAGACGCACCCCTGTGTATCAATGCATAAATTGTTTGATTGCCAATTACCTTGTAGTTGAACACCACCTGGCCATAAACTAATTAATCAGCCGTTAAAAACTGGTGGACAGACATTTTGTGTGGAGATGCCCCGGCATAGTGTCATAAAATAGAGTGTTTGACAAGTAATTATAGTGTGCAAAATAAAGTAGCCAACAACTCAATGTTGATTCTATTAAATATTAATAATCTAATACAAACGTTCAATTATGAGTAATGATGTTACCAAAAAGAAAGGAAAAGTATCTGGCGAGAGAAAAACGACGAAAAGAAAGGCCAAAAGAAGAGAGACTTACGCGGTGTACATCTACAAAGTATTGAAACAGGTGGGCAGACAACGACAAACAGCTTCCCGTTGTTTCTTTGTGTTATTTCATGAAAACGTTTTGCGTCCTAGGTTCATCCTGATACGGGCATCTCTAGCAGAGCGATGAGCATCATGAACTCGTTCGTCAACGACGTTTTCGAGCGAATTGCCACAGAAGCGTCCCGTCTAACCCAGTACAACAAACGTTCCACCATAACCAGCCGTGAGGTTCAGACCGCTGTGCGACTGCTGCTACCTGGAGAGCTCGCAAAGCATGCTGTGTCTGAAGGAACAAAAGCTGTCACTAAATACACTAGCTCAAAATAAATACTCAAAAGTCTACGAATGTACTGTCTTTAATAAGATAAGAGTCCAGTTCTTACAGTTAATTTAAACTAATATTAAAGAAATGGCTGGTAGACAACCAAGGCTGCCAGCATTAGGCGGGGTAATGCGTGGGGGTTGGGAGGGGTTGCATTTGTTTTATATGTATATTATAATTGTTTTATTGTTGCCTGCTTTTTGCCTGTAATTATTTTAATTGATGGGTAACTTTGCCATCCTCCTTCTGGCAGGGGACTACCAATGGAAACTAGCCTTTTGGCTATAATTGGGTGCATTTACATTTTATCTGTAAAATGTCAATTAATGTATACTGTCCCTCCTATAAGAAATAAAAAGTTAAACATAATAATAATCGCACAACGTTTTGCAAAGAAGTAACACTACTGAATTGAAAAATAAGTTTCAGGTATTTGTTGATTATGGGGCAAATCACAAATTCCCAAAACTGCAAATTATCTTGATGTATATTTTGCTTCAGTCTTGAATCAAGCCGGTTTGTCACGAACAAAAACTGGATCAACAGTAATAATACGTTTTCCGCACTAGGTGGGGCAAATTAATCGATTCCGTAACTGAAGTATAGTGCACCTAAAAATTCGCACCTTCGATTTAGAACATCTGTATATTTTAACCCAGACTTCATCTGCATATTTATTTCTAATCACGTACATAACTGCAGCATTTAACTAATCTGTAAAAAAATTATGTAAATTGTCTGTACGAAACTGCTTGTCTTGCACTTCTGATTGGATGTTGAACCGTAATCCATTTCCTTGTAATTATACATGTGTAATTACAATAAAGTTTAATCTAATCTAGGTAAAGATAATTAACAATACAGAGTCTTGTTATCCAGTGTTTTCATTTCATTGAAATCTGTCTAATTGTTTGTTCATTGAATAGTTCTTGATTACATGATAATAGCACTAATGCAATGCAAATTCCACCCCCTGGAGGACAAATAAAGATTCATCTAATCTAATCTAATCAATAAATTCAATCTGTGAGTAAACGACAAAATTATCAAAGTCTCTACAATTAGGATCATGTTTAGATCACTAAAATCATCTATTACCCATATGAACGACCCAAAAATCCAGCGTTCAGTCTTAATGTGCTTGAATGTGACTTCACCTCTGTTCGCAGTCGATCCATTTCAGATGAGTCCTGACACAATGACCCTTAATGACACAACATCTCCAGACATATCGCAAGGAGAGCGATATCATCATTTACGGCACTGTTTTTGTTCCTGATTATCATGGCCATTTTCCACTGGTGGTATCACACTCTCTCCCTACATCCTTGCAGTATCCGCTGTGTGCTGGTAGTCATTGCTGTCTCCTTTAGGGAGACTATAAACACATTATGGATAGATGCATTAGTGACTGATGCAGTGTCTGGGCTCGCCTTGTTTTGGTGTAAGAGTGCATCATTAGAAAATGTTCCACTTGGCGGGGAATCACGTATTAACTGCACTCGCGATGAAATGAGGTTGTGATAGATGGTGAAAGTTATGAGGGACTATTATATTGAAATATGAACCTCTCAATTGTCATAATGAAGCAGAGAGCTATTTGTGTGGCGATCGGTGCGTTAGGAAACGATTGCAATCCCCGATGATGGGGACAATGTGTTATAGGTGGAAAGGTTAGGGCTTTCGTAGAGCAGAAGAAGGAGGAATCCCGCCATCACAGAATAGTGCTGAGCACTATTTCAATTAAAGGCTCTATAAATCCATTCAGGTTTGCACGAAAAGTGTCAGGGTTTGCCTGTTTTTGTTGTTGTTTTGGCCTCTAGAGGTCATTATGGAGCCCTCATGCCTGGCTTAAAGACGTAATGACTTAAAAGTACAGTTTTTTTGCCTATTGCTTGAACAGTGTAAACACATGCACTGCTTTGAACTTCAGTTCCAGTTCTGCAACACACTTGCTCCTGCACACTACACACTATTTCTTACACTAGACACTTAATTCATAAATGAAATCTCATGGGAAAACACATCTATTCAACATACACCACTTAGACACACCTTAAAACACTGACTTACAAAACTGATCACCAATCAGCCAATCACAAATAGTGTGTAAAATTTGTTGTGTAAAATAGTTGTGTAAAATTTGATAAAGATGTAATGGTCCCAAAAGTTCTAAAATACTATCCTTTGGTGGTGGTAAATATCCAGAGTTAAGCTTTGAGAGATAAATCACTGAGTCCAATTGGATCCTAGGTCAAGGGCTGGGAAAATTCCTGAGTTTTAGAAATATTCTAAGTCCCAACAAGCAGAGCTGAATAACAAAGTTTGATGCAAAGGGTTTTATTGGACAATTCAAAATCCAAGAAAACAAGTGAGAATGGTTCTGGGATCAGACTGCTAAAATCTGGCGGGGCATAGTTTTTATTCTAATCACACCTTTGTCATCATCTACATAATCTCTCTCCTGTATCATTGGTGAAGTTACGCCTGGTCCAATGTAGTTGAAATAGAATGTATACCTTCTCATGTCGAGGAACTCCCCTGTCTAGTAAGGCCTAGCTCTTGTTGTCCGTGAAACACAGCTGCTTGATAGAACTTCTGGCACAAGACCTCCCTCTGCCATTTTGAGTTATGCTTTTGGCCGAACTACAGATACATTTGCAAAATGGGGATCATCGGCACTCCTCCGTCTTATATTACTTAAAACTCCCACTCCATGTAAAAGTATTAACCATTTAGTGACATTAATAATTATTCATCAACTTCTGTGCCACAATAATATAAAATGTGTTGTAATTTTCAGTCAGATGAATAGATAAACATAGACCTTCCTTACTACAAAAGTAAGCGGTATTATCCAAATCAGCCTCAGCTGAGCCATAAAGGAACTTTGCAAGCATAAAGGCAATTAGAGTGAGAGTAAAAGGAGGACAAAGAGAGAGTGGAAGAATACGTGGAAGAAGACAAGGACAAAGATGAGGACCAGTGTGAAGACGTATATCAGATCAGGGCCAATCTGGTGGACCATGTGATTTTGGCCTGTCCATGAAGTGGCTACTTAACGTTGTGTTGGGCAAGACACTTCACCCTAGTTGCCTCAGGGGGAATGTCCCTGTATTTGCTCTAAGTCACTCTGGATAAGAGTGTCTGCTAAAGACTAAATGTACTAAAAGATACACACACACCCAAACACAGTTTTGTTTTTTAGTTGATGATTCGTGATTCTATTTTGTATTTCTGTAATAATGTTTGTTTTGCAACAACAACAAAAAAAGATTACTGCATAAATTATACTTTTGGGGTTTGCAGAAGACTGTCTGAGAAAATTACAATACAGTGAGGTCAATTAGTATTTGTTCACCCTACGATTTTGCAAGTTCTCTCACAACATGGAGGGGTATAACATTTCCATCGTAGATACATTTACACAGTGAGAGACAGAACCTTTCATTTAAAAAATCCAGAAATCACATTGTACGATAAAAATACCATTATAAAAATAACTCTGTCAAACAACTATTTGATCACTTCAGTCAAACATTTTTATATTTGGTACTGAAGTTAACAGTTGTTTGTTAACAATTACAGAGGTCAAACGGTTCCTTTAGTTCTTCACTAGGTTTGCACACACTGCAGCAGAGATTGTGGTCCACTCCTCCATACAGATCTTCTCTAGATCTGTCAGAGTTTGGGGCTGTCGTTGATCATCACAGAGTTTCAGCTCCCCCCAAAGATTTTCTATTGAATTTAGGTCTGGACACTGGCTAGGCCACTCCAGAACCTTGAAATGCTTCCTACGGAGCCACTCGTTTTTCCTGGCTGTGAGCTTTGGGTCGTTTTTGCACAGTTGTTACACTTTAAGCAATTTTCAGAATAAATCAAAAGGCATTCACTATTGAGTAGCTAATCTGATATATTATAAACTTGATGTATAAACAAAATTGACCTAAACACAGTCACACCACCAGTGTACAGAGACAGTTGTAACACATAACAGGGACGGTTGTAACACATGACAGGGACAACACCATACAAAAAATTTACACAACTGAACATTTTTTATTTTAATAATGAAGTCCTCCAAATAGGATTTTGTATAATTTACATTATTATCACTGTAAACTTTTGGGTGTCCTGTACCTTACTCTGGGAAGGGATTTAGGTCTTTAGGTACAGGGTAAGGTTTAAACCCTGTATCAACCCGAAATTTACATTACATTACATTTATTCATTTAGCAGACGCTTTTATCCAAAGCGACTTACAAGAGAGAGCTTTTACAAAGAGCATCAGTCATTGAGCATAGCAACGTGATAGACCCCGAACACAGTCGTTTTTTTAGATTGTGAATCATACATCACAAGAACCAATAAGTGCCAAGGGAAGAACTATAAATGCATAACACAACAATTGTGAACATAAAGCAAGAGATACAACAAACAACACTGGAAAGTCACCATATGGGGACCAACAGATTGTTCTACAGCACATTAGATTATGTGAAGTGCCATACTATTCCTAAGTGCCATTACATTTTTTAAATAGGTGAGTTTTAAGCCTTCTCTTGAAGGTGAGAAGGCAGTCTGTGCTTCTGATGGAGGTGGGGAGTTGATTCCATCATCGCTCGGGCGCTCTTGAGAGGAGGTACCACTAGAAGGTTGTCAGCAGATGACCGTAGGTGACGGGTGGGGGTGTAGGGCTGGAGGAGAGAGTTGATATAGGTCGGGGCAGTCCCGTTTACAGCCCGGAAGGTCAGCACCAGGGTCTTGAATCTGATGTGGGCCATGACGGGAAGCCAGTGGAGGGCGATGAGGAGTGGGGTGACATGACAGCGTCTGGGTAGGTTGAAAACCAGACGAGCGGCTGCATTTTGTATCCTCTGAAGGGGACGGATTGCATTTGCAGGAAGGCCGGCTAGTAGCGAGTTGCAGTAATCCAGCTTTGTGAGGACAAGGGCTTGAACTAGCAGTTGGGTGGAATGTTGAGAGAGGTATTTTATGATTTTCCTGATGTTGTAGAATGTGAATCTACATGACCGAGAGACTGCGGCAATGTGAGCTGTGAGGGAGAGCTCGTCGTCCAAGGTGACCCCCAGGTTCCTGGCCGAGGATGAAGGGGTCACTGTTGCAGATCCCATAGTGATGGAGAGATCGTGGGTGATTGAGGGTTTGGCAGGGATGATGAGGAGTTTTGTTTTGGTGAGGTTCAGCTGGAGGTGATGTCTGGTCATCCAGGCTGAGATGTCAGAGAGGCAGGCCTCGATTCTGGTCGATATCCCTTGATCAGTTGGGGGATAGATATAGCTGCGTGTTGTCAGCGTAGCAGTGATAGGAGAAGCCATGGGAGGTGATGATTGGCCCGAGTGAGGTGGTGTATAGGGAGAATAGGAGCGGACCAAGGACGGACCCCTGTGGGACCCCAGTGGAGAGCAGGCGGGTACCAGATGTTTTTCCTCCCCAGGAGACTTGATAGGATCTTCCTGTCAGGTAGGATGAGATCCATTTCAGCGCAGTGCCAGTGATGCCCATCTCTTCGAGTGTGGCGAGCAGGATCTGGTGGTTGACTGTGTCGAAAGCTGCGGAGAGGTCCAGCAGAATGACAACAGAAGACCTTGAGGCTGCTCTGGCAGACTAGAGGGCCGTGGTAACCGACAGGAGAGCAGTCTCAGTGGAGCGGCTGGTCTTGAAGCCCGACTGGTTAGGGTCCAGAAGGTTGTTCTGGGAAAGAAAGCTTGACAGTTGGTTAGCTACAGCACGCTGAATTGTTTTAGAGAAGAAGGGTAGCAGTGAGACTGGTCTGTAGTTCTGGAGGATGGCTGTCGGCTGAATGCTAAATGAATTAGAAGTTAGATTTTTACCTAAAAGGTGTTTTGCTGACAACTTTCTCTGGCAGTTAGAAATGCAGCTTCATTTTTGAAAGCAGAAAGATAATGTTATTGATAATGTGCGGAATGTGTGTCATCACTAGCTTGTCTATGATTTGAGGAAACCGTCCCTGGTCTTCCCTACACTCTTAAATGTTCATTCTTGCACGTTTAAGGTTTATGTTGTGATCAGGGACCAATGCTCTCTCTTGGTAGTCGCTTTGGATTGAAGCATCTGCTAAATGAATCAATGTTGCCAACATTGGAAACAATTGTGACAATTTCCTCCCACGCCTGTTTAACCAAAGGTAATTTGGGTGGGTTTCTCCCAACACTCATACAGATAGCATCCACTCTATGCACATCTGATTATGACTTCTCTTTCTTTCTTCGTGCCTGATAAATTCAAGTGTACCTGGCTGCAGACCTGCACCGTGGGGCAGCTGCGCCGTCAGGCAGGGGGCGGGGTGAAGTGAGTACTGAAATCCTGAGAGGCACCTGGCTGCAGTCCTCCACAGTGGGGCACCTCTACGGTGCGGCAGCTGTACACCAGGGCAGGAAGTGAATTTCACAATAAAAGCGCAAAATTTCTAAATAAAAGCGCAAATGCATATAAAAGTGCATTTCCGGTTTTCCTTCCAAATGCTTTAATTAGTAAACACATTAAATTACGTAAAATCTATTAATTCCTTGTCTATAGTTTAAATCATTATATCATATTTATATAGTAAACTTTAGACAAGAAGCCAGACTAATATACACTGCACTGCCTAATTTTACAACTTAGTCATTACGAAAAATAAAGGGTGGGTGATATGACTCAGGGCCAATAATGTATTTGTAGCCTACTACAAAACTGAGGATCGTGAAAAGATTCTAGTCCTTGCTCTCGTGGAGGCGGTCGCAAACTTTTTCGCTCCCTTATCTTTTTCCTGCTCTATCGTCTGCCTGTCTGCTGGAGAGACTAACTGCATCACCCTTTTAAGCTGAAACATGGAATTGATTAGCTGGTCAAGTACTATTGACACCATATATTTAAAGAGATTTTGGGGCTGGGGGGACCCAGCATGTCCCCGCATGGGATCGTCTCCAGCGGGATACATGATGGACGCGTGGGATAAGAGGCGTGTCGTGTGCCTGTGGGAACCTTCCGTCGAGGACTTTGAGGATCTCTACATATTGGGATTTATGATGGCCGGGCTTCTGCTGATTGGATTAAGCATGCCATGGGACATCGGCAAATTATAAAAACTGAGGCAGCCGTTAACGGCCCCTTTAAGCTGCCCCACTTGATTGATGTGATGGGCAGGGCTGTTGGTGGCCAAAGTGTGACTTTACGCACATCGCGGGATACCGATGGCTCTGCAGGGGACAGAGGAACGTATTGACCAACAAAATGGAAGAGTGAGAGACATTGAGGGACATTGAGAGACATTTGAGAGACATTTGAGAGACATTGAGAGGCATTTGAGAGACATTTGAGAGACATTGAGTGAGACTTGTTTGTAGGGTGTAAACTAACTCTACGAGCAACGACATGAGTATATGTTTTCGGCTCCAAATTCCTGTACGGCTGTGCCTGGTACCGTGCAGGGCTACCCCTCCCCCTACCTGTTTCTGTCTTGCAAGATTGAGGTACGGCGTCTCTCTACACCCCCTCCCCCACCCCAACCCCACACCCCCCACCCCATTCTGTGAGAGTTGTCTGGCTGGAACAAGATGTCCTGACCTCAAGGCCATGAGGCAGATTGTTCTGTGTTTTGGCTACGAACACAGACTCATCCAACGCCTCCACCTGCTTGTTGTTGTTGCTTATCTGTCTGCTGAGGTGTTTTTTTTTGGTTACAGGCTCTGGCATGTCTCCTTTTTTTTCTCCTCGAAAATCTATTTGTGTTTTTCCCAATTTCAGAAGGCTTATGCGCCGATAATGTACTTTGTCGTGTTGCCACGGTGGGCACTGTCCTGCCAAAGAGTTTCCCCAAGGGGATTAATAAAGTATTCTGAATCTGAATTTGAATTCTGAAAACACACCAAGTCACAACATGATTAGACTTTATTCTCGCAAACAATAAACTCATTCATCTGTTTGACATTCAGAATAGGCCAAATATTTTCTTTGGTTAATATTTCTGCACAGAATTTCCACATCTTCTTGTTGTGAAATGTGAACTTGAAGGGCTCCAGGATCGTTTCCTTTTCTAGGTCATTCCACACCCTCCCATACTACCTTAGCCTTGTTCTCTTCCCCCATGCCCAGGATGCCAGGCAGGTCCACTTTGACAGAGAACAGTTCTTAAAATCAACCCACTCATAATCAGAATCAGAATCTGTTTTAATGGCTATGCAAGTTAAACAAACACAGAATTTACATTAGCAGGGAAGAGCAACATAGAACATGTATGTAAGTACTATTAACAGTATGTAATAACTGCTTTGCACTTCTGGTTGGATGCTAACTGTATTTCGTTACCCTGTACTTGTACCTGTGTAATGACATTAAAGTTGAATCTAATCTAATCTAATTTTGTGACGATACCTAGCTAATGCAAGGAGAGTTTACAAAAATGTTTTGTAACAATACATACAAACAAATGCGAACATTTAATAATCCCTGATAATTTGTTGATGAAAGTAAACTTTGACGTTATCGAATTTAGCTTCATAACAACTACCCAAGTAGACTTGTAACATTCGGTAAATCATTAATGATTTCATCATTAATGACGTGAAATCCAGGTTTAAATGTCCTCACTTCCCCCCCCCCCCGACAAAAAAAATAAATAATGCGTCACTTCCTGCCCATTTGCAGAGCTGCCCCACTGTAGAGCCTGCAACGGCAGGTGCCCCACTGTGGAGGACTGCAGTCAGGTACTCTTGGAAATCCTGGGCATGGGGGAAGAGAACCAGGCTAAGGTAGTATAGGAGGGTGTGGAATGATCTTGAAAAGGAAACGATCCTGGAGCCCTTCAAGTTCACATTTCACAACACAGAAGATGTGGAAATTCTGTGTAGGTTCAGGTTCGCTTTCATTGTATCCCTGTGTTCCATGGTAATCAGAGGAAACTAATTGACTAATTGCAGAAATGTACCACAGACTCATTAGCTGTTTTCTGTTTTTCTTTATGTCCGAACGTTAAACTACTGTAGCAGAGGAGGTTGACCATAATGCAGCACATTTAAAAACAACTGGATCACAGGAGAAACCCAGAGATAGAATGTCTCCACGGGGGGCTATGAGAGCAGGAATCACAGGAGGAACCCAGAGGTGGAGCGCTACCACGGGGGGCTATGAGAACAGGGAATGCTACAGCACCAATGGAAGAAAAAAAATCGTTGTTCAAAATAGTCCCTGTTTCAAGGAGACAAAAAAAGAATGCCCATTCTTTGAGAAATGAATTTATCGAAGTCACTGTCTTTTTCCCCATTAGTAAGTGTTTAGTTCAGCGTTTTAAATAATTGCGTTACCAGGAATGATATTTAAAATACATTTGGGAGTAAATGAGGCGGGAAAGTGCCTACATGTTTTCTTGATGACACCCGGGCCATTTGGAAGACATCAAAGTAGAGAGGAGGTAGCCCAGATGCATATTATAAACTCATTATGTATATCATTTAAAAGGATGTACTCCAGCAGCAAAACAATATTCCCAGTTTCTCTCTAGTAATGTGTGTTTGCAAAGTTGAAACTCCTACACGCCTTCAGTTTAATGTGCCATCTATTTCCAACACTGTAACAGGAAAGCAACACCTCTGATTTTCCTACCAGCAGTAAAGTAATTGTACACGAGGACACACTGAGATGTTTTTAAATGACAAAGGATATCTTTGTTTGTTGAAAAAAAGTCTCCTCTGACCTAAGAGCATCAAACATAATAATAATAATACCTCATTTAGCAGATGCTTTTATCCAAAGCGACTTACATTTAAGTACAGGGACAATCCCCCTAAGGCAAGTATGGTGAAGTGCCTTGCCCAAGGACACAACATCACATAGCCACAGCCGGGATTTTGAACTCACAACCTTCCGATCACAAGGCCTTAACCTGCTGAGCTATCTGACTCCCAGATGACTCCCACATAGATGCATAGATGAAATGAATGATAAATGTGAAAACAAAACATGCAGGCAAATAATCACGATCGCTGACAACATTAAACCCAAGTCCGTCCTAGGATTTGGGTTCCTACAGCCAGAAGAGGATTCCATACTGAAAATCCTCCCTACATCTCCATCATCAGAGAAAATGCATGGGATGAGACTGTACTGATGGGCACAAATTATGGCCAGATGAGATCATGGAATTATGGAATCAATTATGGAAAATGGAGGCCCGCCCTTCAAAATGTGTGTGTTAGATGTCCAGCATGTAGTTTTAAGAGGCTTAATTGTGTGCTTTCCCTCCACCATCATATGGAGTAGAGGAGAAAAAGTGATGGCCTCTCGTTCAGCCTAATGTCTTTAATATACCTAGGAACCATGTTGAGGCAGAAAAACCATATCCACGAAGGCCCAAGCAAAACAGGCACATTTGACAAACCATACAGCCTCAATGAGCAGCAGAGATTTCATGTTTTCATTTTACTCTGCCAAGAAGGATTTCAAAAGCACAACCTAGAAATGTCTGAAAGTATGCACATTTCTTTATACAGTATTTTCTCTGAAATTATATCAGTCGTTGCAATTAAGTAATTTATTGTGATACAGTTTTTGAAATAAAACTTATATGACCCTCATGCAATTGAATGGTACGAAAAGATTCATTAGGATTCAATCACTTTAATATCATGCTGCACTGTGACCCAATCTGGAGTCTGTACGTATTTAATGAACTATCTTAAACATTAGTAGAGGGTTTGGTAAGGTCTGTTGTAATGTGACACTGGGCTACAAGTCAACAGAAGAGGCCACGTGAGAGGTGTAAAAATAACCACTATCGCTCTGCAGGGATGTCATATTGAATATCAAAACATGCCTTAGAGCCTGAAAGTGAAGACTTGGGTACACTGACAGACAGAGAACTAAAGCCCTAATTCAGCCTTTTACATACAGCCTCCTTCAGATTCAGATTCAGATTCAGACACATTCCGTCATTCTCTCACACACGGAACAGGCTGGGAGTCGAGAATGTCGAGAGGCAGTTTTGTCTTTACCCCCATGGCCCTGCGCTCCCTCCAGCTGGACGAGGACATGTTGGAAAGGCACCGCTACAAGAAGCAGTTGGCCACACATCAGCTGAACAGATACCTGCTGAAGAAGGAGGCCCGAGAGCGGGTCACTCCCACCCTGCTTACTGCCACAGTTCCAGCTGTGTGCCACGATCTAGTAATTCATAATGCTCTCTATACAGGAGACCATGAAGCTGTGCAGCGCATATTCCCTAAAGGAACCAGGACCAACCTCATCATCGAACCACGAGGAGGGGACATGCGCTGGGTGGCCCGGGGGGGAGGTAAGACAATTTCAGATCAGATGTGGAGTGTATGGCTCAGGGACTGGTTGGGTTGTGTGTTGTAAACGTACATACATAGTGTTGTTGAAAAACCTTTCCCTATAATAATAATAATAACTATTCTCGTTTACTGAACTTGGTCCATGATACTAAAATAGTATAATATTTATTTAGTATACTATTATTATAGTATAATAGTATAATATTTTATAATAAAAATAGTATAATAATTAGTATATATAATTTAATAGTCAGAATGCAACCATGGCAATATCAATCATAATTTATAGGATTCATTACAGGTCAAGTCCAGTACATGTCATCTACAAACATTCTAGCCAGTGGGAGGTTAGAGTATAGTCATGTTCTTGATTTGTCTCTTGATGGCTGTCTATTCAAATGTCATTGCAGCCAACACACAGTAACATGTGTGTTGCTATCTGAGAGAAGGAAAAATCAAAATCAAAACTCTTTTGTGTTTTTGCATTTAGGTTTAAAAAATATACTGTATTCTCAGATATTTAAATTAAAAGAAGTTCACATTTAGATGGAATGTGATTTCATTGTCTAGTGATACCACTAGTGATTGAGGTAGAGTAATGTCTGAAAGACTGTGTTACATGTGTTGTCAGGTGGGGGTAGAGTAAGTCTGAGAGACTGTATTACATGTTTGGTAATTTATCTGCGCCACCGGCACAGGCTTCTGGGCCATCGAAAAATATCATATAACACTGTGCCTTCTTGAAATAGCACCCTCAGGACAAATAGGCTTCACAAGAGCCTAGCGTTTAAACCCACAGGATATCACCACCATTACTGCAACATCAAAACAAAAACAACCAACGATTGGCAGTGGTTTGAAGTCGTTGCTCCACTTGACAGAGGGGTCTGCTTTGCATATGCATGGCTTTCTTGCGGCACCAAGCGAAGAACTACCGCAACGATGTCATAGCTACAGCACAGGCCACGGGCCCTGTTCTGCACTTCTGGAACTCTCTCCTCGTGGGAGATGAACTCAACCTCATCAGTATCATGGATGAGCCTGAATTTAGCTACCTTATCAACGCTATCTATGACACCAGCAACATCGATGAATGGAAAAACTTCAGATTCAACTACAGAGGGCTTAGTAGGTCCTAGACTCTTAAGTTTTGCAATGTGTAATGGATCCATTTTATGACATTTTATTCAGACAACGATTTTGACATAATTAGCTAAATTTGATGATCACACATCAGTCATGGTGGATATTTATTTACAAGCATGCCAAACATGTCTTTACTAGCAACCTGTGTACACACTAGTCAGGACAGCCTGCAAGACAGACACTCTCCTGGGCCAGAGGGGAGTGACCAGACGTGCCTGTGATCTCTCTGCAGGGCTATGGTCATTGACCTACGAGCAGGAGCTGACCACCCCGCTCCACATCACAGCCGGGCGGGGCTTCACTGAATGCCTGAAGCACCTGCTGCTGAGGGGGGCCAGTGTGGACCTATCCCCCGGGGGAAGCACTGCCCTCCATGAGGCCTGTCAGAGCTGCCAGCCTGAGTGTGTCAAGATGCTGCTGTCTTATGGAGCCAATGTCAACGCGGTTAGCGAGGACGGGGTCATGCCATTGCACATTTGCAGCAGCCCTGAGTCCCTTGAGTAAGTGTTAAACTGTACATAATGATGCTTGGTATGTTAGGAATAACTAAGTTATAGGAATAACCAGTAATAGGACTGTCGTACTGAACATTCCCTGTTGAATTAATTTAAATTGATTATTCAGGTGTGCCAAATGCCTCCTCCAGTTTGGTGCTGCTATCAATGGGCAGAGCCTAGATGAGGATGACACGCCCTTACATGTAGCAGCCAGGAACGGCCTGCTTGGACACACGGAGCTGTACCTGCGCCACGGCGCGGCGTTGGATAAGAAGAACAACGTGGGCAAAACGCCGCTGAACTCAGCCTGCTCTCAGCCCCAGGAGCCGCAAGACCTGGAGCGGTACTTCCAGGTGTGCCAGCTGCTGCTAGAGGCGGGGTCTGACCTCCATGCCGTGGACCAGGATAAGCAGTCTCCACTCCATATGGCCTGTAAGAATGTCAACCCAGAGGTGGTGGACCTACTACTGGCCCACGGTGCCTGTGTCAATGAGATGGACTACGGAGGGCAAGCTCCCATGCACAACATCCTCAAGGTGGTGTACTACAAGATCTCCCACAAGCCAGAGAGGGTGGTGCGCTCGCTGCTCAATCACGGATCCATACGAGTGTGGCCAGGATCCTTACCCAAGGTGAGAAGCTCCAGGCTTGTGGAATATGATGTGCACAGTTTAAACCTGAACTAATGAACTCAACTATTTCACACTAACTTTGCATGCTGTTCATCTGCCCTCTATGAAGTATTTAAGGTCTCCTGATAGGTATGCGTTTAACTAGTGATTAATCAACCTGGCAACAAACAGCCAATGATGCAAGCACAGCACACTGCACAAACGTGAACGTGCTGAATAAATTAACTCAGAATCAATATAATGCTTATTTTCACATACTGCAATGCATTCTCTGTGGGAAATAAACTCTTCGACTATTCTCTGAACCCGCATGCTCTTGAAAAATGCCTGACTCCTAATTAGGCAAGTGTTAATAGGAGATGAATTAGCACTAATTGCATAATTTTCAGTTAAACCCCTGGAGGTTAGACCAAGCTGTTCATTTCATTTGTAACTTAATTCAAGTGTTTAATTACTTTGTGTACTATAGCCTTGCATCCCTCCAACTTCAATATGATGTGAACTGACAGACTGTAAATCGACTACATCTTTCAGGTTTTAAAATACTGTTGTGGCTCCCCACGTACCATAGAGGCACTCATAAACGCATACACCCGCATCAAAGTCACAGATGACTGGGTAGAAGCGGTTCCCCCTGAGGTTTTTAAGGTGAGTAACTGTTGAACCATAAAATACAGACATTTTAGATTTCATTAAAACTGTGGTCCTCATAATGGCTCATTCAAATACTATCAGTCACTGCAGATGGAAATATGGTTATTCACATGGTATCTTGATGATTCCTTTAGCCCAGTACATTTTTGCACTTCAATCAATAATGTGTGTCACTGCTGTTGTCTTGTTTCCCCCTAGGAGCACCAGGAGTTCTACGAGTCTCTGTTTTCCTTGTCCCAGAGCCCCCGCTCTCTTCAGCACCTGGCACGCTGGAAGCTGAGGAACTTCCTTGATGGTCGTTTGCTTCAAGTGGTCCCTAAACTAACCCTTCCTACCTTCCTCAAGAATTACCTGCTCTTGGAATTCAGAGACTATGTCCACTAAGAAAGACACCCCATGATAAACTACATTGGATTAACTCACTGCTTGTTTTGTATGAAACTGATTACTTTCACCACTGTTTATCTGGATGCTGCTAATCGTTAGATTGAGATCCAAGCTATTTTAAAGATAGCAGTTAATTTCAACAAAAAGGTATATTTCTACCACAGGGGGGTGCTGTGGTCATAAAATGACAAATTGCATGTTAAACGATGACTGAACATTGGGATGCTTGTAATTTCTCAACAAGAAAAACACACGTTTAATGCCATCGTAACTGTTGGTTTGGTTCAATGGTAACTGAAGGCCATGTCTTACAGCCTGAGCTAAAGCCATGTTTACTGTTTGTTTTGAGAGCACTATCTAAGAGACTTGGAAAGACTAAAATATTAAGCAAACTTTAAGACTAAACGTCTTAAAGATTTAATTGTATCATTATAAGTTGATATCCATTTTCAAAACATGTATAGTATTTTAATTTGGATGAAAAGACAACAATCGTCCTGGAAATTAATCTTTTAATTTTACACAAACTTTTCCCTGCGTCTATTGTTTTGATTGAACGCACTTTTTTGGAGCTTTTAATTTGAGAAATAAATACTAGATCTATCAATAAAATTGCAAAAAGTACCATTTATATGGAATATTAATTGTCAGTGCGTAAAATTAGCAAATGAGAATGATCGCAAAAAAACAACTGCTCATCACCACAAATATATAATATGACAAGGCTATGTATTTACATGCAATGTTTTATGAGGCTACTCTTTATAGTCACAGTTCATTTTTCTCAAATTTTTAAAAGCTTATACTAGTTTTGTGCTGGGCCATGTGTACGACATATGTGACTCTAGTCAGCATTAGGCTTTGAATACCAACTCCCTATTCGGAGAAGAATAGGGAAACGTGACAAAAGCTTGTGACATGGAGACTCTCAGACAATCCGCTGACTTGGGTAATGAACCTGTCAGTTTGGTGGACGATATGGTCAGCTTCTACAACAACAAACCTTATTAACTGAATGTATTAGAACAAACTTCTGAAAATACAAGTATTTATAAACGTGTATGATATTCAAAATGCAGTGCCTGTAATTATTTTTAGTCTTTAACAACAACAAAAAAGTTATAGCCTACTACTAATAGCAATAATAAGTTATTGTGAAAATGATGATGATGAAAGAATGAAAGTAGATGAAAGATGAAAGAAAGTAGCATACGCTATAATATGTAGGCTATCAAATATATATAACATATATGTATGATGTTAAATGACTTTAAATACATAATTTTGTATTAAACAAAGGTTATGTGGGGGATTCATATTGTAGATTAGCTTCCATTTAGATATAAAGTCCACTCGAAAAGATTGGGGAGAAGACAGCCGGAGAGGAAAGCTATCTGGTTTCAATAGATCAAAGAGGGCTGCTGCTGAATGGAGTCATTTGCAATTATACGAATAATTAGCATCGGCCGGTCCTCCATGTCTAATCAGAGTCGGTGGTGATACGTTCATGTCTTCGTGTCTTCATGCAATCAGACAGTTGGAGTGTCCGCGCCCCCAGGACTCAATAGGCTAATCATCATCAGCAAGGATTGGCATTTAAACAGTAAAATGATCTCCAATTAAATCAACACCTAAGAATGGAGAAAAATGCTTTATATTTGTTGTTTTGATGTAGACTCATAAAAAAGAGAAACTAATCGGAGTAACGTGGTAGTCTAAATCTATTTTATTTTGAAGGGGACTTTCTAAGTCAGAGTCCGGGATTTGTAAATGGTTTAGATTTAACGTTGAATCCAATAAAGTTGAAAGTCACTACTATTACTCACTCTTCTCACTATTTGAATAACTCACTATTCAAAACTGCTCAGCTTCGGCTAGCCGGTGACCTCACATAAATACCCATTATCCTAATCTAATTTTGCCAGAATATCTCTCTCCAGGGAATAATTGTTGCCGCACATTTCGAAGGCCAAATTCATTGTTTTAACCCTGGGGAATTGAAAAGCTTCATCTGCCATCCGTCCCAACATTTCCACAAAAGCATCGTTGTTTTATGTCGTCCCCTGAATCCAAAGTAATTACTTATCATCAATCAAAATTAATAATAGCTGATTGGGTTGGTGTGGTCAACGATTATAGAAAAGGAAGGGCTGAGGCAGTCTCTCACACCGCTTCTAGTTACGTGAACTGGCCAAAAGGGGTGGAGGGCTGGGGGTGCGAACCATCTATTTGGTATCCACTGGGAAACTACCGCCTCTCAAGGCGGCCCAAAAGTCAGAAGCTGAATAAGGAAATGAAGCGTAATTTGAGGAAGATGGATGAGTCCCCAGGGAAACACCCCCTTTCATTCCATTTGTATTGCAGACAAGCGATTCTCTCTCTCTCACACACACACAAACACACACACACACACAGAAGTGTGTGTGTGTGTGTGTGGGGGGGGAGCGCTAGAGTAAGAGAAAAGTAGCGAGAGGTATAGGGAGAGCGTGTGTGTTTATGTCTCAGTGTGTGACAAATAGGGAGAGGGAGTGGGCACCAAACAAGACAGCGTCAACCCTCAGTAAACTGAGGAGCTTACGGACTAGCTACAAACTGCATAGGATAATACCACAGAGGACGTACAAGTTGACTATAATTGTCGAAGTAATTTATTGAGGGCAAGGACGCCTGACTATTTTCGACGTAAAATACTTTTATTGCATTAAAATGCAGCGACCAGGCGGCCAGGGGACGGCGTTTTCTATCGATTCATTAATAGGAACTCCTCAACCTCGGCCAGGACACCTGCTTTATACGGGGTATCCCATGTTCATGCCATACAGACCCTTAGTGATTCCGCAAGCATTATCTCATGCACCTTTACCATCTGGTATACCTCCTTTAGCTCCGTTGGCATCTTTCGCTGGACGTCTTACTAACACTTTCTGTGCGAGCTTGGGACAGGGGATGCCATCTATGGTTGCACTCACGACAACACTGCCAAGTTTTTCGGATCCACCAGACAGTTTTTATCCACCCCAAGAGCTGCCCGGACCTCGATTGAGTGCTGATCCAGGAACAAGAAGGCAAGAAAGCCCCCACTCAGAAGAGCTACATGTGAGAGAGAAGGGCTCGGACCTACTCAATTTCTCTGAAACTTTTCAAACAATTTCAGGTAAGCTTTATTCTCTTTACGACATCGTTATATGCAAGTTGAGGAGACTTGTGGCCCCTTGGTACAACAATATGAATCTGGTATTGTACCAGACCTGTATTTGCCTTCTTGGATACCTGTCGGAAGGGTGTTAAATATTTTTGAATAATGACAAGTTTACTGTAATGTTATTTTTGGATTATAGCATGAATCATTTAGCTCTTATATTTACTTATGAGTTAAATGATTCATGCTATAATCCAAAAATAACAACACAACATACAGTAAATATACATATATATGTATAGATATATGTGATCTAAACACTGATTAGGCAACTAGTTCACGTCTGTGTCCATAACAGAGTCTTTTTCATTTTACAGGCGAAACTAAGTTGTACAGTTCAGACGATGAGAAACTGGACATGAAATCAGCAGATACAGTGTTGAGTGATAGAGAGGACAGCTCCGCCGACAGCGAAAATGAGAGTTTCTCTGACGGGAACAACTGCGGATCTTTATCCCAAAAGAACAAACTCAAACTTGGGTCACAGGAGCCCCTACCACCTGGAAACTCGGCGGGAAAAAGTCGAAGGAGACGAACAGCTTTTACAAGCGAACAGTTACTTGAACTTGAGAAGGAATTTCATTGTAAAAAATACCTTTCACTCACTGAACGTTCTCAAATTGCCCATGCACTTAAACTGAGCGAGGTTCAGGTCAAGATTTGGTTTCAGAACCGTAGGGCGAAGTGGAAAAGGATCAAAGCCGGGAACGTGAACAACAGGTCGGGAGAACCTGTGAGAAATCCCAAAATTGTTGTACCCATTCCAGTGCACGTCAACAGGTTTGCCGTGAGGAGTCAACATCAACAAATAGAGCAAGGGGGCAGGCCATGAACTACTCTGATTCTGACTATTCTGAAAATTACATTTGGTTTAGTCAGGTTCCCAGCCGGTTTGTTGATTGCATGAAGCACAAAACGGGATTGATTTGGTCTGTATCAAGTTACACTTTTGCATCACCAAATGTTCTATAAACTCGTATCGTATTGAGGACCAGCTTTACTTGCAGAGGAATCAGTCTGTCACATAACCCAATATTGGGTTTTTATTTATTTATTGTTTTGTAAATCTGTACATTTGGTCATGTGTCAAGTTACACTAATGGGCACTATGAAATAATATAGTAAAAAAAAAAAGTTTTTTAAGTATTTATATGTAGGGCCTAAATGTTTACTTATTGCATGTGCTTTACTCACTCAGTGAAGCTATTCACAGTTGTATTTGGTACGTTTTGTTGGTCAAATTTTGCATGTACCTTACACAGTTTATTTGAATAGAAACTCGCCAGTTGTTCGTGGAAAAAAATATTAAGGACATAAGTAACCGAACAAGATAACACTGTAAAGTATACTGACGTAATAAATTCATTTTATATCGAAAATCTATCTGTAAGCACACTTATTGCTAGTTCATATTTCCTAATATTTATGTTTGCTCACCCCCCCCCCCCCCCCACACACACACACACACTTGGACAGGAGCTAAACAAATCAAAACAAAATCCAGTTTAAGGGTTTATACAATACGTATATAATACGTATTATTATATATAACAATGATAAACACAAATCAAAATAGAAGCAATAAAGACAGCAATTAGCCTACAATATGAATAATCATTTAGCAGACGCTTTTATCCAAAGCGATATGAAACAATATAATAATAATAATAAATAAATCCAAATCTGCAATCCATAAAATAGGTCTAATACACAATCAGTTGATTGACAATTTGGAGCACTGATTGGTTTGAGATTAGACTAGACATCCATTTTCGAGCTATGTCTTAACATTAAATTAATATTTTTGGAATACGCTTTTGGAGTTTATTTATAGAAAGTAAAGTAAATCAATGGTTATCATCATGGGCCAATAAACTCGCTTACTAAGATCGCTTGGCCTACCTGTCTCCTCATTATGGATAGACATCCACATCCTCTCATTCTGAATTGGCATAAAAACCATTGCACTTACACCTGTCTAGCAGCTCTTTGTTCTTTATAATAAAAATAAAGATTTTCACAAAGCAGTCTAGAAAGAAAAGGAGAATGGAACACTTTTTTGGTTAATCGTAGTAGCAGTAATTCATTTCTCTTTAGGAGGCCATGTTGTCTCAAGGTGGAGTGATGGATCCCCATTAGAATGGTCATATCCAACACATTGTAATGAACTTCACAATCAATCACTGTTAAGAAAAGAGACGAGAGACTATGTGAGTGTGTGTGTGTGTGTGAGCAAGTGGCTGTGGAGGCGTGGGGCGATCACGCGATCACGCAAAAAATAGTATTTGTAAAAACGTTGAACTATATGATGGCGGGGTCTGGGTAGATTTCTGTTCATATGCTATAACACCTGGCATCATTAGACTGTTATGTATGAGATTAGATTCAACTTTAATGTCATTACACAGGTACAAGTACAGGGTAACGAAATACAGTTGGCATCCAACCAGAAGTGCAAAACAGTTATTACAACAGAATAGTATACCCATGCTCCCACTGCGCAATGAGTCGTTGAAAAGACGTCTATTCCACGTAATTTCGCGACGTCCAGATCAGGTCGAAGGATGGTGCTAAATGAAAGTTTTTTTTACGTCTTTTTCGGACGACATTTCGACCTCCGTTTCTGACGTCTTTCTGACCTCCAGTTTGGACGTTCACACGACGTGCAAATACAGTCAAACTTCGATGTCGAAATCAGGTCTTCTGGAGGTGCAGAATGAAAGTTTTTTTTACGTCTTTTTCGGACCTTATTTTGACGTCCGTTTATTTAGTCTTTCTGACCTCCAGTTATGACGTTCAGACAACGTACAAATTCAGTCAAAATGTCAAGTCGACTTCAACTTTATTGTCATTACACAGGTACAAGTACAGGGTAATGAAATACAGTCAGCATCCAATCTGAAGTGCAAAACAGTTATTACAACAGAATATAATTGTAATTGTATACTCAGAATATACACACTATGAACAGTATAATTAGAATATACAGGGTATGTACGGATTAAAGTGATTTAAGACAAATGTAAATCAAATCAACATTTAGTTGTATAGCCCTTTTTACAAGCAATGTCAGAGGGCTTCACATATGCCCCTCAACCAACCTAAACCCTCAAGGAAGACAAGGAAAAACTCCCAGAAAACTCACTAGGGAGAAAAAAATGGAAGAAACCTTGGAAGGAGCAATTCAGTGAGGGATCCCCTCCTCCAGGGACGGTTGGGCAAAGAGAGGAGCAGAACACAGGCTAAACTGTCATATCTCTAGAGAGAGTTAATAAGTTGTTGAAACATCAATACTCAATGCTCAACTGTAAATGTACAGCTGTATTGTACAAGATGCTACAGTATTTAACAGAATTTACAGAGTTGCATGTATGTACAGTTAGTGCAAATGATGCAATGTGCAGATGTGCAAAATGAACATGAACATGACATACAAATTTAGTCAAAATTGCACGTCGAAATCAGGTCGCCTGAAGGTGCAGAATGAAAGTTCGATACAAATTCACTCAAAATGACCAAATGATCTACATTTTAAAAACATTCATAGGATATCGATACAAGATGTCCTAAATACATCATTATCACTTACTCCATCCATTTTGTTGTTTCAAGAGTCTTTGCCTCTGATCAATTTGGGTTACACTTAGACTGCATGCATAGAGGACTATCATTTTCTATGTTAATAAAAAAATTAAAAACATTTTATTCAGTCAAATTATACAAACACGTACTGGGCCAGATTGTGCAAACATAGAACAAATATGGAACTATGGACTTTTGATAATACTAACAAAACTATAAAACTAAACAACTTTTGGAATTTAGGTCTCCCAGTCTCCCCTCTTGATGGTGCGTGTTCAAGATGTTCATCTATATCTTGTTTGATGGTCACCTCAGTGGCTTGAGCCTGAGCCCATGACAGCATCTACAAAGAGAAACATGCATAGTCATCATTTCTCTGTAACACATATTTTATAAAAACAGAACATATTTTGCCATATTTAAAGAATAAGGATACTTAAATGCCAGATTATCTTTATTTCCCCTTTCCTTTTAAATTGAACTGGGCCATCAGGCCATTGTTTTTTCTGTGCTGTGCTGATCAGAGTGGTGTCCCTAGCAAAGGTCTATACTTGACAACAGGCATTATACAGAAACAACAGACAGAAGAAATGGACCAATCAGAGAGCAGCATTCAATAGAGCCGTGTAAAAAAATTATATTGGGTATTTCATTTGACATGAATCATATAATTGAATCAGGGTTTGTGGAGGAAATTAGATTTCCTGTGTACTTATATTAATCACTACTGAACACACCTTCTATGAAGACTGTTGTAACATCATTACTGCATGACTGTCACCATCTATGTTTACATTCTTGTGCCCTATAAAAGAATGTTGTCTCCTCTTCGTCCAGGAGAGAGCCATGATGGAGACCTAAGCCTTGTACTGTCTTCATTTTGTTGCCAGAGGTCTGGTCATTTCTCTCCCAATCTGCAGGTTGTTAAATATGTATTAAACCCAGAACTCAACTTAACTGTCACTCCGTTTATGAAGAGACGGACAAACCACTTTCTTCAACAGGTTCAGTCAATAAAAAGCTACAGGTAGTTTTGCCTTTTAAATTAAAAAAATACAATAACAAAATATTTAATATCACACAAGTAGATTAAACATTATTATTTGTGTTGAAAAATACCTGTCAAGAACTCTGTGGACACAGTCCTTTGTGTCTCTGCCCCCAATCCTTGATAGTTGCAGGACCTGGAATAGATTAGATTAAACTTTATTGTCATTACGCAGGTACAGTGTACAGGGTAACGAAATACAGTTAGCATCCAACTAGAAGTGCAAAACAGTTACAATAAGCAGAATATACAGAGTATGTACAGGGTATTAAAGTGCTTTGGTAGCAACAAATATACAGCTGTATGGTGCAAAATGTTACAGTATTTTTACAGTTTACATTGTTGTATCAGATAATGCAAATGTACTATGTGTAGATGTGCAAAATGAAACAGATGCAAAGTGCAAATAAGTGAGAAGTCTACATTGAAATATTCCCTGAGATATCAAAGACAATATTAGAACGGGTAGAGTGGTGTTCTTATAACGGGCATGAAAATGGGTCAGGGGTGGAAAAAGGTGAGATGGATACGAACCCTCCAGGGGGTCTAGGGACAAGCTGCAATGAAATATTCATTTTTATTTTGAAAGCACCGTTCTGATGCATTTTGAGAGGAAATTCAAGTAGTACGAGTTAGGGCGGAAGAAACTACTTCCATAAAACACCACAAAAACTGTAAACACAGAAGAAATTGCACATCATTACCTTCTCTTAGTATGAAGGTTCTCTGCTCAGCCCTGCTACTGCTAAACTGGCCGTGTTAACGTTGAATCAAACAAAAGCCCGAAACTTTTGGTCTCGCCCAAAAGTTTGGACAACTGTTCTAACTCGCTCAAACAAGTAGGCGATAGATGAAGTGAGACATGTAAATAACATTTTATGGTCTTACCTTTAAGTAATTGAAAGGTTTTTGTCCAAAACCAAGACTCTGTGATGAAAAGCAGAGAACCGCGAAATTGATGTGTAGAACGGAAAAACCTTGCAACCGGAAGCACCGTTGCATTGTGGGTTGTGTAGTTTTGTTGGCTAATATTACGAACGAACATTGGCCAACAAAACTACGCGACCCACAAGGCAATGGCGCTTCATCTCTTTTTTGAAATCCACATACAAACTTTTACTAACTCAAATATGGTTATCATTAAACATAGTTTAGTTATTACTAGGCCATAGCCATGTTGATTTGATACACATGTGTGCATTTGGCAGGTGAAGAATCATTCATAACTGTACATACATGCAACTCTAATATACAGGATAAAAGTGTCTAACTCTGTAAATCTGTTAAATACTGTAGTCAACTTGTACATTACAGCTGTACATTTGTCTTAAATCACTTTAATCTGTTCATACCCTGTATACTCTGATTATACTGTACATACTGTGTATATTCTGAGTACACAATTACAAATCTGTTGTAATAACTGTTTTGCACTTCTGGTTGGATGCTAACTGTATTTCGTTACCCTGTACTTGTTCCTGTGTAATGAAAATAAAGTTGAATCTAATCTAATCTAAGAAGCATCAATAATGAATGTTGACCTGGTAACTTTAATGAAATTATGGCTGAGGTGTTGAAGCAATATTTTTATTGCATCAATGTCCAAGATTGACCTGTTTCAGGTGTCAAAACGACCTTATATTAGCAGATGTCCAGATGAAGTATTCGGATGGCATCTAGATGTGGTCCTTAACCCTTAGATCAGGGGTGCCCAATCCTGGTCCTTGAGAGCCCCTGTCCTGACAATTGTATATGTTTCCCTGCTCCAGCACACCTGACTCTATTGAATGATTATGAGTCTTCCATAGAGCTTGTTAATGACCAATTCATTAGAATCAGGTGTGTTGGAACAAGGAAACATCTAAAACTGTCAGGATAGGGGCTCTTGAAGACCAGGATTGGGCACCCCTGCCTTAGATGCATAAGTGGGGTCAAAATGACCTCATGGGTTGTTATTCTTCAAAATCTAGGTAAATATTGTCATATTCCAGGTATTTCTCATAAAACATGATTGAGACATGAGGCCATTCACATTTTTATTAATTCTTTCATTAATTTTAAGAAATTGCAGTTTGGTATCATTACCCCACTCTTCCATAAGCAGGGTCAAATATGTTTTGATACCTACATTGATGGTTATGTGGTAAAATGTGCAAAGTGGTCCTTATCTGATTTCCAGATAAGGTCTCATTTGAACGTCATTCTACTGTCTAAAAGAGGTCCGAAAATGACCTGTACATTAAGGTTTCATTTTGCACGTTTAAATAAAGTGTGCATGTGCTCCTTAACAAACCTCCATATAAGGTAGAATTAGAAACTCATATTAACATTTAAAAGAAGTCAAATTATGACTTATAGGATTTCGACGTCGAAATACGGTCTAAATGTGGTCATTATCTAACGTCCAGATAAGGTCTCATTTGAACGTCATTCTACTGTCTAAAAGAGGTCCGAAAATGACCTGTACATTAAGGTTTTATTTTGCACGTTTAAATAAAGTGTGCATGTGCTCCTTAACAAACCTCCATATAAGGTAGAATTAGAAACTCATATTAACATTTAAAAGAAGTCAAATTATGACTTATACATTTTACATCAATTTTCGACGTCGAAATACGGTCTAAATGTGGTCATTATCTAACGTCCAGATAAGGTCTCATTTGAACGTATTCTAACATTAAAAGAAACAATAATGATGTCTATAGCTGTCGAAATAACGTCTAGATGTGGTCCAAAATAGGAGTTTCCCTCGGGATGAATAAAGTATTCTGAATCTGAAAATAGACGCCCAGATTATCATAATTTTAACATCTTAAAAGAGGTCAATAATAATGACAATAATGGCGTGTAAATTTGGTATCTTTGAAATCCTTAACGTCAAGATGAGGTAATATTTGAACGTCACTGTAACGTCTAAAAGAGCTCCAAAAATGACTGTAAATTCTGGACCTAATTTGCACGTCGAATTAACGTCTAGATGTGGTCCAATATAGACGTTAAATATCAACCATTTTTGGTCGTCGTGCCAACGTCTAGATATGGTCTCTGACGGACCGACCCAATATCGACCTGATCTGCACGTCTTTCCGACGACCGATGTTTGCTGGGCTACCAGTAAGTTGGCAGTTAATTGAAAACCTCTGCACAGTGACAATTTATTGGTCGACCTAAATTTCATCCTAGTTTGTATTTGTAAAATTATTAGTGCCACGCTTGAGTCAATCAAGAAGCTAATTAGCAAAACCTGTTAAATTTGGTAGGATGAAGAAGACCAAGCAAGCCTTCACTTCAGTTCACCCTAATTGAATTGTTACAATTTAAACAAATAATAATCTTGAGCATACTGATCAAAGAGATAGTTGAGATAGTTAGTGTATGCACTATGCAATATGTTTGATTGGGAAATCGATTTAGGGGGTCGAGTAAGCGCCGGTGTAGGAACACCAATGACACTGCTGAAACACTTCCTCATCCAATAATTGAACTCTGGATGGTAATATTCAAATTAATGTATTCATTTTTCGTCCTATATTTATTTTTGAATAATCGTTTCAGTGGTTTCATGTGGTTTATTTTGTAGCTTTTGGACAGTTTATAACACTTCAGTGACCACTGCCAAAAGTATCCAGAGCAGAGGACTTCAAGTGTTCTGAAAACGGACCCTACAGCCGGGTGTAGGTTAAACGGATATCTTGGATACTTCGTCAAAGCATTCATCCCCCAACTTTGAATACATTAAACTAACCTCATCATTAGTTTACTCTCATCAGTTAAGGAGTAAAGCGTCTAGGACCACGAGTTTTCACTTAAAAATACTCGGGGCACCTGTTGATGATAGACAATTTGGCCATAGGCAGGGGAGGAGAGACATGTGACATAACCTTTCAGAATACATTTTTGACTCCCTTAAACTCTTTATCGGGTTTATATATCTAAGATGATTGAGGACACAATTGATCGCTACGCAACTTCAGTTGTTACCTTTTCAGCAAACCGCCGTGCCGCAGGCGTCATTGATGTTCGTCAGTGGTTACTGCTCATCATTGATCTGCGCTTGCCTTGCCCAAGGAAAGCAACGTCATGTTGGCAAGGCCGGTTCGAAACAGGAACCTCATGATTACTAGCTGGACTTCCTAACATCTCATCCACCTGACGCCCTTTGTGACGCCCAACGTCACCATGATGTGAACAAGATAACGCCTTGAATGTCAAGTTCATGACATACTGCCTCAGTATAACAGCTATTTCAGTCTATGAGATTACACACAACTAAGAGTAACAGAACTAGTAAAGTAATGGGCTTTTTTGTTCTTTTTGTTGTTGTCAATTTGTCCGACACATATTACAAACAATCTTGTGTTGTGCTCTCATATTATTAATGTTAGATCGAGCCCCCGCTTTGGCTATATGACTGTGTCCTTGGGCAAGGCACAACACCCTACTTGCTTCAGGGAGAATGTCCCTGTACTTACCGTAAGTCGCTTTGGATAAAAGCATCTGCTAAATGAATAAATGTAAATGTAAAAATTTTATTTCTCTACAAAATCTTACAGCAGCGTAGGCAATCCATTGAATCAATGTAGTACTTAAGCCATATATTGACACGTAAGGCGCATGTTCTGAATCAACCCTCCTCTCATTCTACACAGCTACCAGTTTTTCCTCCACGGTAGACCATAGCTTGTGTGTGATATGGCTGGAGGCCTGACTTCGTGGGAGGGTCTGCTGGACTTTCAGGCTACAGTGATGTATGGGCAGATGCATCAAATCGCACAAGATAAACAAGCGATGAGTTTCATCAGGGCCATCATAGCTTTAATTTGGCTGCCTAATGAGTCAGATCTAGTGGCGGAGATAAGAGTTGTCAGAGGCCTGGCTCTAATGAATTTCTTGCCACTTGTAATCAAGGTTGCCTGTCTGAGGAGGGATGATTAATGGAACCCTGGAGGATTCCCTCGGCCCTCAGCCTTCATTACAGCTAATGCATTCTCAGGCAAATTAACAGAGAAAAGCGCACAAGCTGAGGGGGGGAGACAGAAAAAGCGGGAGACCAAGAGAGTGCGAGAGAAAGAGTGAGAGAATGAATGAGACAAAGAGACAGAGACCGCTATGATTTTGCACTACTGTGTATATACTCCCCCCCCCTCCTCCTGTACTGTATATATCCATTCTCCCCTATACTCATACTTGCTATAGTTATATGCCCCCCATCTGTACAGCTAGTGCCCTCTTTTTAGTATTTTATCTTTATTTTTATTCTATTTATCTTACTCTAATATATGTTCTATGCTCTTTCTGCCACAGTAAATTCTGTGTTTGTGTATCTTGCATGGCAATTAAAACCGATTCTGATTCTGAGAGTGTGTGAGAGAGGAAGAGGAAGAAAGCAGGAGCGCAAGAAAACCAGAAACAAGAGCTTCAATGGAAGCAGAGAAGGTAAGACAAGACCAAGTAGATGGAGGGAGGGAGCAGATGTGGCTGATAGAGAGGTGGAGCGAGATTGGAAAGTTGAGAGAGGGGAGCAAGAGAGTGCAGGATGTGAGAGACACAGAGAGGGAGGGAGAGGTGAGGAGAGAGGAGAAAGATGCACTGAGAGATACACTGATTGGTGAGAGGCTCAAGGATATGGAAATGAGTGTGGAAAGGCTCCAGCACTAGGTCAGTAGGGGTCGGGTGGAATACGAATGCCTGCTAGGCCACTGCTCACACATTATGGAGGGTAATTGATGAATGCATATTTAAGGCTTTTCAGGAGGAAGCTTTGAAAAATATATACTTGCCAGTTAAAATAAAAAGCTGGCAAAAAAACTACATCACTTTTGGCACTGGGAGGGAAAAAGGACAAGAGAAGGCTTGAATACATTAAGGATGTTAAAAGAACGAATGGCAATCATGGACACTTTGGTTTTCAACAAACCGTTGTGTGAGCATACCTTTGAGGTAGTTGTGTCAGAGTGACCGTACATGAGTGTGACAGCGTACTTCCTTGCTGGAAGAGAAGGCTTCTGTAAACATGGTTGTACTGGCTTGTAGATGTATACACATCAAGTGCTTGTGCGCCCATGCATCATGCACCATGTCCACCTCTGCAATCAGGGAGGTCATTTATCTCAACTGAGCAACTGCAAGTCTTCCTGTCTTTTCAGTCGTCTACTATGGAAAACCCAGTCTGTGAATCTGTTGGAACATCATGAGGTCCATCAATAGTGTTGAACTTACAAGTTGACTAGAGCTGCATGGCTTAACCCACTGGTGTCACAGAGTAACATATCAATCGCATTGTTTCATTCTCTGAAGAGGAACATCTGATACAATATTCTCAATAGGAAGTTCATGCCACTATGTTATTCATTTTATCTGATAATTTACAGTATGTATTGGAGGACTGAGTTATAGATTTACGCCCAGGTTCACAGACATGGATGGAATTTTTTTTGTTAAATTGAATTTTAGTCCTTTAGACTAAAAACCTTTTCAATGCAGATCTTTAATAGTTTTCTCTTGCTTCAGGACTAGGCCCAATCCCTGTCTTGGAAAGAAACGGGGTATTTACTGGGTGATTTAGATTATAAAACACCCCAAAATGTAACAAGTAAATGTTGGTGTGTCTTAAGGAAGAAGGACTACAAGACACTAGAAAGAGGTGGGTGATGAGAGAGAAAACAGGGGGAGGAAGAGGGTGTGTGCCAAGACAAGTTGATATGGAAGAGTGGATTAGAGTGGAACTGACTTCTACACCCCCAGATCTTTCACTTCCCCCCGTTGTCTCCTGGTGCCTGACACCAAGGCTGCAGCTTTATCTTAATCTTCTTTCAGAGCCTGTTTGGGGGCCCTGCCAGCAGGAAACCAAGGGCTAGCCCCCCTTACCCCAAACACTGGCAGAGGAAGTGTCTGAGCCATGCCCTCTTGCATGCTTCAGTGGCCTGTCCTCCCCCTACCCTAATTGCACAAACCAACAGGTCAGTGACACACTCCACAGGGACACACCTGCTGTTGCATGTTAGAGTGACCAACTTCTTGCCCTCTATGTCAGTCTCGATGACAGAGGCAGACAAATGTGTCAGTCCTGTGCTTAGGCTTATGACCTACCTTGACAGGTCATAGCACTCACAAAACTCAGATGCAGTCATGTAGAACGGAAGAGGAATCAGACTGGTGTGTGGACATAAAAATATGTACCGGTATATTGGAAAGCAGCTTCAAAGTAAGAATACTAACATATTAACTACTATTGTTAGCTATTTGGTACACTATCTCAGCTAGTGTACCAAATAGAAAACCAAGGAGTAAATACAAAGACAGTTACTACCCAAAACCAGGAAAGGCTATATTGTTTTATTGGAGTGTTTATTAATAGGTCAACAGTCAGCCAAGCGTCCAAGCACACAACAGGTAACTCTTTAGCGTTGCTTTGTTTCACGTTCTGAATGTAAAAGAAATAAAACAAATTCAATAGGAAAATTAAACTAACAAAAAAACTATATTTACATACTGCATTATAAATATGTCAAATGTACATCATTATACACAAAGTACCTTAAACGTTCACAAAACGTAGATACACAAAAGTACCTAAAATATGAAAACAAGGAAGAAACCTATTTAAACATTTCAAAAAACGGTTTACAAGTCAAATGTGGTGACTGTAGACCTAAAAGCATTTCAATGTATTTATCTGGGTGCATGTCTGGTGGAACCATCTTGCTCGCTTGCTGTGACCAGCTGCTCTGTAACATGCTTTGTTGGTGGGTCCAAAACCATGTCCCCAGTGGGATGTTGATACAGCTACTGCAAATTAGCTTCTTAAACTAATATTTACACACACACAGTATATCCTGTCTTTGGAAAATAAATCACTGGCTTTGAATGTGAGTTCTAGTCAAGTGAGTTTCTTACATTTCTATAGATTGAACATAGATTGTTGTATTCCTACTGCATCCTACATTACGAACTTCTCATCAGACATGCATTGAAATTATTTAGCAAACTAATTGAAATATGTTGGTAAAACAGCCACCTGTACTCATTCTCACTGGAGATTAGGGCAACTATATTGTACCATAGTACATGAAAGCCATCTACAAGCTCTGTCGACTTTTCAGTTTGAATTTGATTTGGTTGAATTGTGGCCAATTGAAGAGAATAAGGAAATACATTCCCTTAGTCTTATTACATACTGTTACTAAGTGACCACAACCTGATTTTGTAGAGATTCAAAAAAATTCAATACTGAAACATCCAACAAAAACATGTAGACGATTAATGTATCAAATTCATACCAGGCTGTAAACATAAACAGTACCATTGTAAACTTGACATTTTATCTCAAAATGGCAGAAGAAAACAAAGAAAATGGTTGTGCTAATATTCCTTTGCCTTGGTTTATAATGGATATTGATACACACGCACGCGCACACACACACACACACACACACACACACACACACACACACACACACACACACACACACACACACACACACACACACACACACACACACACACACACACACACACACACACACACACAGCATGAATCAGTGTGAAAAGGCATCAAGACTTCATCCAGCAACCCCTCTTGGCCCTTGAATTCTTAGAACAGAGGTCAGTTTCAATAGATAGAGTCTTGGTCAGATACCCTGAATTGGGTTTAGGGGCTTGAGGGTTAGAAGGGGAGAAAGGGTTGAGTTAAGCCACCCTTGGTTCCTAGACAATGATAAACTATTTCTCAAAAAAGACCATACATTTTTAAGACTCTTCCTTTCACCTACACTGTGAACAAGAGAAGCTTATGTGTAAAATGGAAAGCACATTTAGGTTAGAAAAAGAGAATCATGCAGTTCTCAGTAATCTTTGCATGTTCCAGGAGTCATAATATTTGTTTGAACTAAAGACGTTTGAAAGAAAATCACCCATGTTTCATTATTTAGTTAATTACAATATGAGGCTATACTGTTTGCATAACTTGAGTTCTAATCTGCAAATGTTGTAGTTGCTTTGTAGCATTATTACATTTGATGACTAAAAGGATGAGACGTTGAATTTTAAAAGAAAAAACATCACACCTTGTTCATATAAAGTTAATATTCCCTTGCAGTGTACGGAAGTGGAGTGTTGAGCAGGCTTAACAGAGAAGGGAAGTGAAGGGAATAGAGGAAAGGGAGGGGGGATGGAGTAGGTATGTACATTTACATTTAGTCATTTAGCAGACACTCTTATCCAGAGCGACTTCCAGGGACAGGGACATTCTCCCTGAGGCAAGTAGGGTGAAGTGCCTTGCCCAAAAACTCAACGTCATGTTGGCACAGCCGGAGTTCAAGTATGTAGGTATGGTATGGAAGGAGAAGGGGAGGGAGGGGGTATGGAAGGAGAAGGGGGGTTAGGGAGGGGGCCAATCAAATTTTCATCTCTAGTCTCTAGCACTTCATGCCCAGTTTTTATTTAAATACTTATCAAAGAACCACTTTGAAGTCCATTTTTTTGTCAGAGCATTTCAGTGCATTGTTGTGGAAAATTGTACTCTAAAGTTGTTCTCAACACAACATTGTTTGAAGAAGATATTTTGTATTGATTGTGTCTTGCTTTGGTAAAGCATTAGACTATATGAGGTAAATATTTTCAGTTTAACTTTTTTTTATAACCATACTTGCATGTGGCTCAACTTACCCCGAGTGAGTGTGACCCTTTCTCCTCTATAAGTCACATTTGAAGAAATAAGAGGCAGAGTTTCCAAAAATCCCCAAAATCTGCAGGAAAAACTACTTTTTACAGGTCTGCACAGCATTTTGCCCTGTGATTTTCTCCCATCAGTGTACACAAACAGGTTTCTGAACACACACACTTCCATGCACACATTTTTCACAGCAACAGCAGGAGAAGCTGTTGTGTATATACATCTCAAACCTTTGGCCACAGGAAGCGATCAGGTATTCCATAAAATGTCTGGTTGGAAACTGGGGAAAGGGTTTCTGTGTCAAACAATTATCAAAACACTTTAACCAGTCAGAAAATTACTTCAACAAAGATGTCATAATGATACAATTTCCCTCTTTCAATCAACCGTTTGAATGATTTTTGATTGAAGAGGCATCTTTACAAAACCATTCGGCTCGATGGTCATAAAACAGTATTCCTCTTTATTCCCTTATAATCATGGATGATTTGCAAGAGGATCATGAAATGAATAGTAGTTGTAAGGGTGGAAGAAGAAATGACTTTTTTTTCTGCTCCCAAAACGCATTGTGCAATCAGCTCTTTTATGTCAAATGATTTCAACTGTTTTCCTCTGAATCAAAATATTTCAATCATTTTGAATATTCTTCTGGACCTTCTTGGCTCTTGGTAAAAATGGCATGTCAAGAGTTTGAGTCCTAATTGGTTGATCAAACTAATTTCTTTAAACTACAATTGTTTCATGGTGCTTGCATGTGTGGTACCCTTCAGCCATAAGTTCCCAAACAATGAAAGTCCGTCCACATCAGCTGCTCATGCCTCCTTCGCATGGCAGTGTGAAAGATTGGAGGTGCTAATTTAAATAAAGACAAAGAATGGTTTGCTTCAAAAGGGGAACACATAAAATAAACATTCAAACATTCAAAACTGGGGATGCTGCTTGTCTATTGGTTGATGCTTAATCACAAAATGCCTAAAACCTTATCACGATCGTTTGTGAGTTGCATCTCTGTGATGATAACTCCACAAAACAACAAATAAAAACTAAATAAAACAAACGCTCAACATTTGCCATCTAATGAAAGCATTCTGTCCATGGCTTCTGACTGACACAGTCTAGTTTACACAGTATGAGATAGCAGAGGGGGAGGGGGACACACAGTATATGGAACCCAATTTGAGTGCGAGTGTGTGCGTGTGTGTGTGCATGTGTGTACGTATGTGTGCATATGTGTGTGTTCATGTATGCGTGTTTGTGTATGTGTGTGTGTGTGTAAGAGTGTGACACTTATCCGCTCCTCCTTCGATCTCTACATGATGCTGAAACTGCGGTTGAGCTCACAATGGGCATTGTTGTTGACGTTGGGGTTTCGGCTGCTCATGTTGGGTGTGACGACATTGGCCTGGCCGCCGGTGTCATTGGGGCAGCCATGTTGGAGCAGGATGTCCGAGCACTCTTGGCTTCCTGCCCGCCGGGCATAGGACAGCGGCGTCTGGCCGCGAGCGTCCCGGCTCTTGACCTCCACGCCATACTGTGGAGAAATCCCCATGTGGTAAGGGTGAGGGTGGGGTGAGGGTTTGGGTAGGGTTAGTCCATGTAGATGGTTGGAGAATACTTCAAGTGAAACTTTCAAGTGAAAGTACCATGTTTCTCAAACCCAAGTTGTGGACTGGGGTCATACGTGCCTACATACAGTTTCTAGTGACTTTAGTGGAGAAAAACGCTTCCCTGTCAGTGTCTAGACACCAAGGAATTTCCATTCAAGATCATCTAACCCTTCTAAACCCATCTTACAGTTCCCTCCCCATCCCAAATCAGCTGTCGACCCATTTCTTCAAGGGGCAAATGCATGACTTTTGAACCCTCATCTCCCCTCACCCCCTCCAGCAGACTCACCCAGATGAGCAGCTGAGTGATGACCACATTGGCCATGGAGCAGGAGAGGTGCAGGGCGGTGCGGCCATCACCATCTCCATACGTCTCGTTCACCTCCTCCTTGGTGCCGTGGGCCAGGAGCAGCACCACCAACCTCAGGTCGTCCTCCACCACAGCTCGGAGCAGCTGCTGGCCAAGGGGCACATCAGACTGGGGAAGCCCCACCAGAAACAACTTCTGCTCGTACTTTGCCCGGATCCAGCGCTCTTTCTCCTCCCTGCACGTGTGAAAACAGAAACAGGTTAGAGAGAGAGGCTCTGGGAGGATGGAGACATGGATGGAGCCCCCAACAGACAGTGGATATGCAGTTTGCTCCACCGGACAGAAACTGGAGCCGTTTTAACATAATAGGTCATATTTAACCGGAATACTGTGGAGGGATTTCTCCCATTAGTTATAATAGTTATTCTTCTGATCCAAAAGCACTGGAGATGGAGCACCATTTACCTCTGGTGGGAAAGTGAGAGCGACCCTAGGTCCCTGATTGTCAGCCCATTGTTGAGATGAGGGAGCACTGAAGAGCCAGATGCTTCTCCTAGCGATTACCCCACCTCCCGCTGATTACAGTCTGTGGCAGCAGGGTTCAAGTCTGGCCAGCTATCTAAAGGTTACACATTGTGAACAGAGCATGTCTGCTGTGGACAATACAGGAAGGAAGGGGACATGCTGTTATCAGTGCTGTCATTCGTCAGTCTGAACCAGTGGATTCCCACAAAAGAGGCTTCATGTTTCGCGGGCCCAGGCCTCCCCAGGGGTGGCCCGGCCCGGAACCCGATCGATGGGGCTGAATGGCAGCCAGAGAGAGATGCAAGGATGTGGGGCTCCTTCAACTGCAGCCAGAGAATAGAAGGCCTACGCACAGTCCAAATTCTATCTATCACTCTATATCTTGACCTCTTGCTTTTTTTACTCTTCCCACACACAAACTGTCAAAAAAGGGGGTCGAAAATATTCTAAATTAATCTGTGAATGGTTGAGCATGCCCAGTGTGGTGCTGACCCAGTGACCCTGTGTGACTTGATAAGAGGAGTAGAAAGAGCCTGTTGTTTGGCTTTCTGGATGAGTGACAGACAGAAGAGGGCTGCCGCTGATAGGGGCCCAGCGGCTTCACTGGGCAGAGTGACAAGGTTCCCCTGAGATCCTACCAATGGGCTTGGGCACCAATGTCACTCACTCAACCACTCCACCAACAAGCACAGACAACATGTTACTTCGCCTTATTCAATCACTCAATTATGCTGGGTGAACTTGAAAATAAACAGGACTCAGGGTGGTAAAAATATACAGTACCACCATTAGCCAACTTCTTCTTTTTTCGGTTGGTGTTATCGACGTAGATCTGTGGTATTTTATCTGCGTGTTCCTCTTTTATAGAACTTCTATAACAGGATAGGCTCCAGGCTATGATGACAGCGTTCCAGTTCCAGTTCCCTCTCCGCTGACCCTTCTCATGATGACTTAATGATAGCAGCTGGCTGAGGATAGTAGCACGCCCTCTTCAGACACTCATATGTCACCTGCCAGGCTCATGCCTGCTCCATCTTCCACACGCACGCTCACAGACACAGGTCACACACACTCAGCTATAACACCGGCCTGAGTCACAGGGGTCATTATCTGTCCAACAAGAGGCCATACCTTGTCAGCACTGGCCCAAAGTTTGATGAACTGCAGAGAGCCATTAGAAGCTCATCAAGCCACTTAGCCTTGCTGAGAAAACAGTTACCTCCAGCTTTTACTGTCCATCACTAATTAAAAGACCAGAACATTTTCGGGGAGAGGTTAAATGGTTACGGACTGGCTTTTACACAGGCGTCCTTCTAAAAGTTTGCAGATTAGCTCTAAGTTTTATGACCATCAGTGAGGACCAGTTGAATAGAAATGTGTATATTTACATCTGAGAAGGGTTACCTTTCCCTTTTGTACACCAGTCTTTTCAGACTATAAGGGCTATAAGAGCAACAATGTAGTCTTAATGAAAGGCAATTGCAGTGTCCAGCAGTTTTATGGTGAGCCCTCCGTCAAACTCTAGTCTGTCATTATGTGTAGACAAGCCTGTTAGGAGATCACAGGAGCCCCGACTCCTTGTGGATAGCTCAGGGTAGAAGGACAACAGTCTCTCCCCCTTCAGAAAACAACAAATTGTGCTTCTTTGAATCTCAGATTTATGCACATCTGTGCTTGAACAAGAAATAAGAATGATTTCATATTTAAAATTGATCCTTAAATTCACTGAAGGTAGCTGTCCAAAGTTGGCTTCAGGAAGGTAACTACTGAATGAGGTTTTATAACCAAAGAACACAGTCAAGTGTCATGAGGTCAATGAGACGGAAACTGAACACCAAGATAGCAAGCAAAAAGGCTGAGAAGAACCATTCAGAAGATGTCAGCATCTAAGAAATTAGTCTGGAAAACACTGTGTTAACCCCACCAAGATACCGGGGCCAAATACTTCAGAAGAAGCTCAGAGTATCCTGGTACTTCAGTTCCAAAATCAACCACACAACTAGAAAAAGTATTTGCAAGGAAAAAAGAGCAGTGGTTAGGCAGTGGTGTCTCAAATTCCTCAACTGCTGCCACTTTAAAGGTAGAGTGTGAAAGGAAGTGAAATGGTAATCCCACCTCCGTCTTTTGTTTGGAATAGAAAAAACTTATCCAAACAGAGGTAAGGTTTTAAGCAGGCAGAGGAAAACTGAAACCCTTGAAAAGGACACTTCCTCTCCACAGGAGGAAGAAAATAAAATCAGCTGATTTAGCATGTCAAAGCACAGGGATAAAGAAGGGGGGGCTGAGAGGAGACAGAGAGGTAACTTTCTCAGAGGGGGGAGATTTAGGAAATCAAGCCTCATGCTTACCCCCTCTCTCTCTCACACACGCACACACAATAAGACCCTCACGCTTGCAGAAAATACACACACATACCGCCTACCCCAGCCTTATGCACATGCTAGGAGTACTTTCAGTAGGGAGATAAAGGAGTACTTTCAGCGGGAGACTCATCCTCCCGAAATGCACCACGGAGCGCCACAGGAAGTCATTCCTTCCTGTGGCCATCAAACTTTACAATTCTCACACCAGTAGTTTGTAAGCCAACTGTATATCCTGTGAAATAGCATAACATCCAGGGATATAACAATGAACATTAAGCAATAGTCTGACACAACTTCTGTAACATAACTACATATTTGGCAATATTCTGGTACAACTGTAATATAACTATGTATATTCTGCTAATAACCTGTAAATCCTGTATATCCTGTATATGCTGCAAATAACTGTAAATCCTGTACATCCCAATTACTTGCATAATTGTAATTGAATTGTATAGATTATAAGGGTATAGACTGTAACCTGCACTTTATCCTGGACATCCTGTATATTCTGCTGTACATTCTGCACATTCTGTACAAAAACTGAAAATCACGTACATTTTAATATAATACTGTATATTATACAAGACCAATACTGTATAATTGTAAATGTATAGCTTCTGTACATAATCATTATGCTCCCTGGGAGGATTCACCTCACCCACCATTTTCTACTTATTGTTATTGACCCCACCCCCTATTCCTGTGTACACTTTCTAATCTTTTACCTCACACCCCTACCCTTGTGTGCTTTGCGAGACTGTGTGCCGTTGATACAAAGGAGTTTCCCTCGGGATCAATAAAGTAATCTGAATCTGAATCTGAATCTGAATGCTTGCAAAAATTCCTGTGTTGCTCAGGGGACAGAGAGGGCTCAATGAAAACCTGTGCCTTTGTCTTCGTGAACTTTGTATACTGTTGTTGGTCGTAGCATGAACTTCCCAAGTCAGTGGGAGACAATAAGAGAGAGAGAGAGAGAGAGAGAGAGAGAGAGAGAGAGAGAGAGAGAGAGAGAGAGAGAGAGAGGTTTCAAATAAGTGAAAACACAGAAACAGAATTTTTTTTAAAAAGCCTCCTTATAATTCCATGGCCTCTCCAAGCCTGGAGTTGAGCAATGGATTCTGACCCTGACTTAATTAAGTGGCAAATGGCGGAATGATTCTCCTAAACCCAGCCCACAGAGTCAAGAACACATGACTGCATTCACATGAAGAGGAACAAACAAGGATAATTAGTCAAGCCTGAAAGACAAAAGGCAAATGGGGATTTATTGAAGCAAAGAGAGAGTGTGACAGGGGGGGGCGTGGCATTAGAGGAAAGGGGAGGCCGGGAATGTGCAGGCCTCTAGTCTCCGATGTAAAGGTGCCCTCAGTGGTCTGAGTGAAGAGGAGGATATCCATCCCACAATCTCTTGCCGCCCCATCTTTCAGAACGGGGACAACGCCCGACACTCCTAAACAATCAGGGCCACCAACCCCCCCTCCTCTCCTTCCCTGCTCTTCAACATTCACAGTGGAGACACCAAATAGATCCACTGAGAAGGGAGGGGGCGGGGCACTCTGTGGGAGTGGCTGGCTTGGAAGGGATTGCTTCCCATGCAGCTAGCTTCTCTTCTCCATGTTGAAAAGCTGGGAGCAAAGAAGTGGACAGAATATGGAAGAGTGAAGGAGGAAAAAAGAAAACACAAACACACACAGGGAGAGAGAAAATGGGCCCCAGAGCTTCAAAGGTTGCTAGGGGCAAGCAATGTGCGAGCCACACATTAAAAGACAACTGTTAAAGTGCTAAATAAGGCTCCCTATGGTCAACATAGTACAGTTTCAAACCCGTATCCTGCGCTAGGGGTTACAACAACATAGCAAGTCAACCAGGAAACAACATTTCAGGGATAGGCTGGAATGGGTTTTTTCAGCCATGCCCATTGCAGGGTCTAGACAGACCTAATCGTTCCTACTGGAATCAAAAGGTTGTTTTTTGGAGTGGCCTCTCTTAAGAGGGGCCAGGAGAGGAGCATCTGGGAGCCCCAGGCAGCGAGATGACTAGAATATATTGTGACATTAATGAGGTTGTCAGAGCCCCCATGATGGAGTGCCTGTGTTTTTGTGCCAGCAAGACTAACACCCTTAAACGCTCTCACTTTTAACCCTTGCTGCCCCTCTCTTTTGCCACAAAGCTCTCAGACAATATTACAAAAACACACACGCAGAGTATCGCATATGCTCCAAAGGAATCCTTTAACGTAAAGTTGACATCGGAATGCATCTCCTTTTTGGTGACATGGCGGTATGTTTTAATTTGAGCCAGGGAATTCATTAAAGGTTTAATATGGCAGAACTGAACAGTTCCTAAATCTATCTGTGGCCTTGACTACCTGGCCCTGAAACCCAGTGACATGTGGGTAATTAGTGACCATGGTGTGTCCCTTTCCCAGGCGAGGCTAATTACTGACCTGTGAGTTTCATATAGAGAAGAGAGAACGTGTGTGAGAGAAGGAGTGGGAGAGAAATAGAAAGTCCTGGACAGGGGGCCCCAGCCATTCATCTGTCTAAATTAATTACCCCCCATCTCCACCAGGGCTCCTGGCAAGGCCAGCTATTCTCAAGCCTCTTCAGAGAGTTGGTGCTCTGTGAGTAGCCAGCAAGTCTCCTAGCAAGTCTCCAAACTCAGAGGTTTGGAAGTGAGCAAGCGAATGTGGGTGGGGAGGCTGGGGCTGGACATGCCAGAGTCAATTCACTCTGAGAACCCTTCGCTCTCTGCCAGTAACACGCACCACCATCGTCGTCCTGCTGGGGAGCTCGGCCACACCCGGAGCCCTCCTGGGATGAAGGCGTTAAGAGCAGGCCCAAGTCTGGAGAGGTTAGCGGTGTGATTCATTTTTATTACCGCACGGGCCCTGCAGGCGGCGAGAGTGGCAAATTATTTCTGAAACAAAGTGGAGGGCTCTCATCAGACCTATTACCTGGTCCTGGCCCAGGGCACCGAGCCCACAGAGGGTGACAGTGAGAGGGGCGAGTTGGTGAGGGATAGCCGTCCACATCCGTCCATGCTCCAGGACATTGCCCCAAATGAGAAGGAGTGTGTGTGAGGAACAGCGCATGTGCATGTTGGGAAGTGTGTGTTTTCTTCCTGTGTCTGCCTGTATGTCTTTGTCTCTCTGCGCTGTCTCTAAGTGTGTGTGTGGTTTGGATAGTGTCTTCTAAGTGTGTGTGTGTGTGTGGTTTGGTCTGTGTCTTTTAAGTGTGGGTTTGTGTGTGTGTGTGTGTGTGTGTGAGAGAGAGTAAGACTCAGTGAGGTCTGAGGTTAACATGACCATGTGCCAGTGACATGCAGTTTTTGTATAAGAGAAACTTGTCTCCTTCTGAGGTCAAGAGGTCACCTAGTGAGGCCTCTACATCGGTCCAGACTGTAGACGCAAGACGAAAAAATGCTTCCATGAGTTATGACGTCATCACATGTCACCTTGTCTACAAAGATTGCTGACCACATGCTGTGTCGTATAAGGAAACAAATTCTGTGCATACTATATTCATTCTGTCTATTCATTGTACATAAGGATGTCTTTGATCCATACTCTTCACTCAGGCCGTCTGTCATGGAAGGTCAAATTATCCAAGCTTACCGTATTTTTTGCACTACAGGGCGCACTGGATTATAAGGCGTACTGTCAATGAATGGTCTATTTTCAATCTTTTTTTCATATATAAAGCGCACCGGACTATAAGGCGGATTAAGCGGAAAAAAACAGTCAGATAAATCAGTCGAATAATATTATGGTGAAGCACAGTATGTATTACTCCGCAACACTCCTGGTTACGGTAGCCGTAATGCTGAAAGCGGTGCGGCTTTGTGGTTTACCAAAGTCGTACTAAAAATTTTTATTTAGTGCCTTGTAACCACACAAAAATCGCTTAGAGGTCAGTAAACAAAATAATTAATCCATATATAAGGCACTTCGGATTATAAGGCGCAGTGTCGTTTTTTGAGAAAAATAAAGGCTTTTAAGTGCGCCCTATAGTCCGAAAAATACGGTAACTCTCTGAAGTCATCTCGTTTTAATTGTCATGCATCTTTCCGGCCACTGACTGACATCATTCAAACAACCCATCAAAACAGTCTGCGCTATTTTCTTTCACAAGCGTGCCAGCCAATTAGAGAAGACATGCAAAACCCTATGACAGCCAGGTGCTAATGAAAGGAACAACTCAACACCAAGCTGGTGATGGCACACACCGCTGGGACGCATCGCTCATGCACATCTATGTGAGTTGAGTCTTTTTTGTCACATGGATCAATTGATGGACCCACTTCCTAACTGGTATTGAAACACATGAACATAAATAGCAATTCAAGATATCAATTGCCCTGGATTTGTACCTGTGTAATGAAAATTAAGTTGAATCTAATCAATCTAATCTAAACTCTTCTGGCTTGATATTATTAAGATGCAGAATATAAATTGACATTCATTCAGCAAATGGTTTTATCCACAGTGACGTACAAATAGTGTATACAGTATGTGCGGCAGATAATAAAATGACTACATCCACCTGAAAATAGATCTTAGAAGATCTGGGATGGCCTGGCCAAAAGGGACACATCTCTTATGGAGAGTCTGGGAGTCATCACCACAACAACCAGCATGTTGAATTTTCCCCATTCGGAATTCTAAAACCTAAACCGATCTTTTGGATGAATGCATCTTAAATACAATTTCTACCCCCCCCCCCCCCCCCCCCCCCCCCTCTAAAAGAGGGTATAAAAACTAGCGTAGCAGTAGACATTGGATCAGTCAGCTGGGCTTTATCTTCAGGTAGTTACTGAGTCGTTTAGATTAGCTGTCACTACTGCTCAGCTGGCGGAGGCCTGTCTGCCTGACTGCCAACACAAAGATGCTCTGCGTCAACATGGTGACACAGGTAAAGCATGGGGACATGGGAGGCTGGGGCAGGGGAAGGATGCGGCTGGGTCTAAGCAGGATGGGGCAGGGGAGGGGTGTGGAAGGATGGGAAGGGAGAGGGGAGAATGAAGAAATGACCCCCTCCCACCTCCCTCCCAGGATGAGATCAGATTTTTCTGACAATGAAAAACATTCGGCCCGAGGCAACTCAGGGAGGACCGACGGGGGGGGAATGAGGAGAATCAACATCAATAATCTTTCATCAAGTCAACGCCTAGATGCTTTGGCCATTCGATACATAACTGAGGGCCATTGCTCAATTCAGACGGCACCTCCGTGGGAAGGTCAGACAGACAGAGATAGGACACCATCCTGTTGACAATCTACAAAACATCTACAACCTGAGAATGACCTCACCTTACAAACGTTTCCTATGAAGGCGTTCTGTTTCTGCTGAAGTGATAGTGGTTTGAAGCAGACGAAGAACCTCAAACAGCATAATACAGCCCTCAACAGTGTATGCGCGCGCGTGTGTGTGGGTCTTTGACACTATGACCTGAACTGTGCTGTCCTCTGTCTTCTCTGACAGGCAGAGAGAGTCCCCCACCACCCCCCACCCTCCCTATCCCCTCAGTGATGTATATGTGACAGGGCAGGCAAGGAGCCCTGGGGCCCAGCCCCTGGGGTGGGGTGGGGGGGTGGGGGGGTCCACCTCTACAATGGGATAATTACCTTCTCATCCCTGGCCATTAGACAGGCGGGCTGGCTAGGCCTAACCAAGTGGCTGAGCGGTTAGAGAGCCAGGCTATTAATGAAAGGTTCTTGGTTCAAACCCTGCTTGTGCTAACATGATGTGTCTTTGAGCATGGCACTTCAGCCTACTTGCCTCTGGGGATTGCCTCTGTATTTGCTGCAAGTCACTCTGGATAAGAGTGTCTGCTAAATGACTAAATGTAAATGTAAATAACCTGTCAAAGAGTAATAAACAACCCTAAACTGAAACATTTCTGCAATGGTCTTACTGGTTCTACAGACGGGAGGTACAACTCAGACTGAAAATCAATTTTGTCCACAACCTGGTCTAAAGTGAACTGTCAGACTGGTTCAATGTCATTGTAGAGGTGCTTCCCATTTCCTGAAAATGTAATGGACATCTATTTCAGCAGTGATGTGTTGATGAAATAGAAAGTTCTGGACAACTTTTTCAGCAGGGATGTGTTGATGAAATACTCTAGAAAGTTCCTGCTCATTGATAGAACATAGGGCCAGTGGGGCTTTCATGCGAAGGGGGTTGGCTTCCTGGTCCCCAGTACTAAAGTGACAGACTGTTTAGTCTTTAACACCTGGGCTCCAAACGATGTCACACTTGACAAGCTGTGAATTATGGTCATAAGAAAATTATAGAAGCAAAGTGAGATGGATTAGACAAAGAGAGAGAAATATTAAAGAATATATCTATCAAAGGACAAGAGGCTAAACAGGGAGTCAGGTGGCTCAACGGTTAAGGTGTTGATCGGAAAGCTGCGAGTTTGATTCCTGTCTGTGGCTACAAGATCTTGTGTCCTTAGGCAACGCACTTCACCCTACTTGCCTCAGGGGGAATGTCGCTGTACTTGCTATAAGTTGCTCTGGATAAGACCGTCTACTAAATGATTAAATGTAAATGTAAACAAAAACAATTGCATATCATATTGCACTGCTGAAAGTTTACATTTGCTTGCAAAAAGTTTGGGGAAACAGATTTGCTCTTTTTAAATGTATGTCAGATGTATACTGAAGTGTCAGATCTATACTCAAACCTGATCTATAGTCTATACTACACTACAATGACCTGTAGTGTACAAAGTGTCTTTAGTGTACAAAGACCCAGACACAATCAAGGTGTGTGTGTGAACCGACCTGCTGCAGTCAGAGCCAGGCTTGTTGTAGCCCTCCAGAGCCCCCTCCCAGACACTGTTGGCCATGGCATTCCCGATGGCTGTCATCACCATGCTGAGCTCCAAAGGCCAGTCGTCCAGGTCCAGCGAGCGCACACGGGACAGGTGGGTCCCCAGGTTCCTGTGGATACCTGAGCACTCGATGCAGATCAGAGCCCCCAGGTTCAGACTGGCCCAGTCTGGGTCTGAACACAGACAGGGAGGAGATTCAGACTAATAGAACTGCTATCTTTAAGGTTTATAAAAGTATTTAAACATGTTTACGCTTTATTGGACAGTTTTCAGTGAAATATGACAAGACAGGGAGAGAGAGGGGAAGACATGTAGGAAAAAGAGCCCAGCCTGACTTCAAACCCATTCTTCTGCTGTCAGGTCTGGGCACATGTGGTATGCAGCCTTATTCAATGAGCCACCTCAAGTCCCTCCAAGGGCTGGCTGGAGAACAACCCTTGGTACGTTGCTGATCCCTGAGGTGTTTCAGACTGCGTAGAGCCTGGTTTGGAGGGCAGTACTCACTGGGCGCATCACAGTCCACACAGAAGCTGTTCCCTCTAACATTGCGTACAGACTGCATGGCCACCGCATCGCTCTGGCTGCCCAGCCGGGACTGTGGGGAGGTCACATAGACAGGAGATCAGAACCATCCCAGCAGACAGGGGAGAGAGGAGGAGGAGAAAGCAGAGTGGGAGGCTTTGGATGCTGATAGAAGGAGGGACATAAAAAAGTGACAGAACGGGAGGGAGGCAGGAAGGAAATGTACTGTGAAAATTAGGTGTTGGTCTCTTGCTTGCTGACATAGCCTATGTTTCTATCCGGGATGTCTGTCAGTCCTAATAAGAAATCCTCCAAAATGTACTGAATTTGGCTGACAAGACTGCATGTGACAGCTCATAGACAGTCCAAGAGACAGAAGACAGAGAGTTTGGTGGTGGCAAAGAGAGGCTGGAACGCTGTCTGTGTGATCTAACATCTAAGCCTCTGCTAGATGCACGCAGCACACTGAGGTTAATGTTGTAACGGCACAGCTGTTGTTCAACTGAACAAGTTAGTGCATGGAGGTCATCAAACACTGAGTTGAAACGGCTGGACGGACACTAACCTTGTTCTTCATACTTTCACAGGACTGCAGGCTGGCAAAGATCTGGCTCTCGATGGCCTGGACCCAAAGCTCTCGCTCCTCGAATGTGGATGCCTCGAAGTGCCACATCTGGCCGGTCAACGAAACAATGACAAACTCAAACGACTCCTCTTGCTCTGCAAAAGAACAACACAAATGACGCACTGATGATCAGGATCCAGTACAGGTTAAGGCATTGGCCTCATGTTCGGAAGGTTGTGAGATCGAGCCCCCGCTGTGGCTATATGACGTTGTGTCCTTGGGCAAGGCACTTCACCCTACTTGTCTCAGGGAAAATGTCCCTGTACTTACTGTAAGTCGCTTTGGATAAAAGCGTCTGCCAAATGAATACATTTTAATTTAAAATGTAAGTGTAATATTTCAAATGGATGGGCTATTTTCAGACAATGTCACAAAACCACAGGCATATGGCCAAGTACTGTTAAATCATTTTTTATTTCTTTGATATGTAATTGATAGTTGGGGCATGGATGTCCTGATAAAGCACAATGGGGGAAACTCTACTCAAAACTGATTGTGCACCCTTGAAAATAATGACCAATATAGTATAAGGCACTTAGCATAACTGGCTGTTAAAAACAACTACAGCATTTATACATCCTGTGCATTTTTCTGCCTGTTCTTCTGTTTGTGTCCCATTTCCTACATGCCTTTCCAGGAATCCTGTTTATTTAATCTAATTAGGAGCACATCTGTAGGGTATTATCTATGGGATGTCTGAAGTGTAATACACGGCTAGTGATGAAGCAGACGTTATGGAAATGTCACCTGTCATATGGGCTGGGGGCTTTGACACGACATATGCTGTAACACAGCATCATAATGCCTCCTCTGCTTAAAGGGAATTCATTAAACCGCTCCAGTACAATGTGAGTGATGTAAATCCTCTGTTCTCAGCCCATGCATGATCTATTGCCAAACGATTTGTAATTACCTAATTATGGCTATGCTAATAGTGCTCGTCATTTGCATAAACCATGTTTCGAGGACTGGAGGCGGATATTCACAGGAAAATAGCACTCTGCTACAGAGCGCTGCGTACCTCTTCAAATGGTTTGAGTGTGTGTGGGACAAGTTTGGTATTTACTCTTATCAAAGATGAAGCCATCATTGTGTAGTTCTTAAAAAAAAACTTGGGGGGAACAAGCATCTGTGAATGTGTGAGTATGGCTCACACAAAAGGATAATGCCCACTAACTAAACAGATGTAAATTGAATGACCTGGCCAGAATCAATGACCAGAAATCTCATCTTGTTATCACTCAAAATCATTACATAACCGGGTCAGCTTCATCAGAGATATGATCACAGCTGGAATTAACTAATTCCGTCTCCTTGTCTGGAGAAATGACTATGCTCTGGCCCAAGAGACATTGCCGGATGACGCCTGACAGACAGCAGAGATGGAGCGATCCTAACATGCTAGCGGAGGGCCATCCCTGCAGGGGGAAAACTATAATCCAATTAGCCGTACAGCAACTTCAATTATCTGATTTAGTTTGTGACATCGACTACAGGTCACGGAATCAATACAGGACTCGGAGGATCTTAATTTAAACGTACGGGGCAAGAGGGTTTACGGAAGGTGCTCCAGACACAGAGCACGTGACATTTGCAGTTGTTGCTCAGTAGAGTTGCTTCAACACAAGAAAAATTATACAGAGAAAAGAATAACAGTCATTTTATAGACACATTAAAAACCTCTGAGATGGCCTTCAAAATCTTTTCAAATGCTTCAATTTGTATGGCTCCTTAGAGTCCAATGATGTTCCACTTGTGGTTTCGTCTCTGAAAAACCTGAACAAAGCTAATTATTTCGTTGGCTGACCAGGCAATAAATTGGAGGCATTAAAACACTTTCATTAGAGAGAGAGATTAAAAAAGCAACGAATGGCTGCCTTCTTAAACTGATGAGGGGACTGGGGAAAACACAGCATGTGTAATATAACAGGCGTACGGTGCTAGAAACACCAGGAGAGGCAGGATATTGACATGAACAGAGATGAGGGAGAAGTTGTGAAGGTAGCAGTGTTCTCTTACTGTGTCGTAGCCCCAGCAGTAACATCATCAGGAGCAAATGCAGTATTGCTTTTTGATGCAGGAGAGGCAACTGGAAAGGCAATTCCACTCAGCGTAAAACAAAGTAACCCCCTTTCTCCTCTGATGTGATGATTAGGGTCAGCCCATCTTCCTCCAAGACTGCCGAGGTGTTCCTGCTATGGAACAGGCAGCTGTCCATGATGGCAGGCTGTTAGCACCATTAGCTCTCCTGATGCTACTCATTGGGTCAGGGTAGCCCGATGCTAACTGGGAAGCGAGCAGCTGTCACATTAACATCAGCATTGACCCCCGTCACTGTATCATCCACCAGCTACACAATCAACAAGTCCTTGTCAATTAGAACTGAATTAACAGAGCTGCAGCCAGTGGAACGAGATGGAGGAATGCTACCTAAACATGATGAGGAGGGGCAACTGGGGGGATCGAGGCAAATATTATTTGCTTTAATTAAGGTGGCATAATAAAATGGAGATAAGAGTGTAATGTTGTTGTGAGGGGAGAGAGAGACCCATGAAGTGGGGCATGTGACTGTAGGGGGTGGGGGGGGTGGGGGTGGGGGGGTGGTTAACAGAGGGACACATTTAGGAAGGTAGTGTTGAGGAGAACAGCGAGGCAAGGGCATACACTGACTGCAACAATTTGTTCTTAGCGGTTGTGACAAGGCAGTTTAGACTCTATGCTGTTTCCTGCTAGGGCAGCAGGTTGAGGGCGGCGGATGCCAACAGACTCAACAAACCGTAAGGCCGGTGACATTGTGGGGGTGGAGCTGGACTCTCTGGTAGTGGTGTCAGAGAGGAGGATGATGGCCAAACTACACGCCATCCTGGTCAGTACCTCCCAACTACACCACAATGTGCTGGCCAGACAAAGGAGTACCTTCAGCGGGAGACTCATCCTCCCAAAATGCACCACGGAGCGCCAAAGAAAGTCATTCCTGCCTGTGGACATCAAACTTTTCAATTTCTCACGCCATTATGTGTATGTGAGCCACTGGATGTATATTCTGCAAAAACCCTGCACTTGTGTGAAGTTGGCCCCCCGTCTTGTTCAAAATATTAAAATAGCACTGCTGTTCGTTTGTGCTAGGTTTGTGCTGGTTTGTGCCGTAAAAATTATCGTTTGTGCTGTTAAGGGTTTTGAGTAATTCAAAATTAAATTTTCTGGCCTGTGACGTCACTCAGCCCCCCGTCAACCTTCAAATTGAGTCAAACTGGTCTCTATCGTTTGTGCTAGGTTTGTGCTGGTTTGTGCTGGTTTGTGCTGTTAAAATAAACATTTCTGCTACTATAGTTTTTAAGTTATTCTTTCGCCCACTTGTTATGTAACCAGCCCCCCGTCAACGTCCAAATCGCTTCAGAATACTCTCTATCGTTTGTGCTAGGTTTGTGCTGTCAAAATAAATGCTTTTGTAATTATGGTTTTAATGATATTAAAGTTTTATTTTTTACATGTGACGTCACTCAGCCCCCCGTCAATGTCCAAATCGAGTCAAAATGGTCTATATCGTTTGTGCTAGGTTTGTGCTGGTTTGTGCTGTTAAAATAAATTGTTTTGCAATTATGGTTTTATAGATATTAAAGTTTTATTTTTCACACGTGACGTCACTCAGCCCCCTGTCAACGTCCACATCGAGTCAAAATGGTCTATATCGTTCGTGCTAGGTTTAAGCTGGTTTGTGCTGTTAAAATAAACTGTTTTGCTACAATGGTTTTGGCAGGATGAACATGATTTGACTGATGAACCGTGGTATACAATTGTCCAATAAACACGCAAATGATGACGCTCTCCTCCAGCTTCTGTATTGACAGAAGAATCAATAAAGTATCAATAAAGTATCAATAAAGTATCAATAAAGTATTCTTAATCTGAAGAATGTTCAGCTGCCTTGCAAGCACTTGTATAAAGTGCATACAAAAACATGCCTTGTTATTTTTCAAGTTGTAGTAGTAAGACATCCTAAAGTACACCTGTTATAACCTGGAAGGCCCTTGATCCAAAAATGTCATTATTTAAACAACTATAATCACCTGTGTTTAACAGATCTGCAAATTGTAAAGGGTCAGTCAGTCAGTCAGTCATCGGTTATTGTTAAATCGTGCTATGACATTGTCTCTGGAGCATCGTAGGGTGAAACCCAACAGGACTACTCTGGTGAATGGCAGCAGATTGGGGCCTCTAGTCTGAGTAGTGCCATCTCCAGCCTCTCCTCCATGACATCCATCCCCCTGGTGCAACCACAAACGCTTCAAGAAGTCAGCCAGTGTGTGTGTGTGTGTGTACATCAGTGTCTGAATGCACCGATGACACTACGCCACAACACTTTTGGTATGAATCACGTAGTACCTTGCCGCTGTGTGTGTTGTGGGCGCTTGCGTCAGGTGGTCACTTAAACAAGTGCTCCCCGTTCCTGTAAATGAATGAGCAGTTGGGAAGAACAGGCCAAGGCGATGCCATCTGTAAATGTCACAGCGGCTGCTTGCTCATTTTACACATCATTAAAGCCAATATTCCTAACCTGTATCAGAGCAATCAGGAGCAGGCCATTACTGAGACAGGGGCCTCGGGGGGATGGGGGAGGGGGGAAGCAACCTCCGAGAGGTGAGCACGGAGATAGAGTGCACTCTCTATCTCTTTGACACGTGCACTCGCACACAGAAACATGGAAGGAGCTGCACACACAGTCCACATACACACACAGTCCACACACACAGTGCTCAACAACTTGATGATAATAAAGAAAGAAAAACTCTAGGACAAACACAAAATCCTAATGAGAGTTACACATAGTGATACGGCAACAGCAAAACACAGTTAATTATACGTGTATCTGTGGGCAGTGTGCATGGAGCCCAAGTGAGAATCTTGTCATTCTGTTGTTTCCATGCAAAGCACCGTTTTGAGAAGCCAAGGAGAACCATTACAGGAGCACAGGCTCCAGGGACAGCTTTGGGAAATGAGAGTCTGGAAGGGACTAAACAAAGTATTGAGATAAACACCCAGCGTTAGCACAGACAGTTAAAGCTCCATTCTCTAATCATCAGCTGGACTCAATGTTAACCATGACCTGACTGAGGTGGAGAGTGCTATAGCAGGGCCTCTCTTAGGGGGTTACCTGCTATCTGCCTGTCAGGTGATTATAATTTGAGTGACAGTGGACAGGAACATATCAGTTCATGTATTGGTAGTACATGAGTAAATGGTTTTAAGATATCAACTGTGGCAACCTAATATCAGTTAAGAATGCTACCCATCCACACCTAAATCTCCCATACCAAGAACATCCTGCTAAAGGTAAAATCTTAATTTCCCAAGCCATTTCAGAGTCATCAGTCTCAACTTCACTCTAAGAGCCCTATTTACATGACCTGAACTGCAAGTGTCAAGCGTGAAGCGCAAGTAGCTTTGTGGGTGTGACTCTGTTGCTATTATACGGACTGGATGAATAACTTTTGCGCCTGGTGCAAAGCAAAAATGGGTTGGTCTGAAGTAGCTAAATTAGTCATAGATGTAGTTTAGGCACAACATGCAATAAACCAATCAGAGCGTCAGCTTACATTCTCCTTAAAACCAGGAGCGCTTCTTCCATGGCAGGTTGCTACTATCATGGCGGATTGGCCGAGCGCATGTCAAGAATGCTTCACAGCGAGGAGACCAAGGTCCTCGTTAGAGCCGCAAAAGAAAGAGAAGTCATACTGTACCAAACTTATCTTCGGTTAAACAGGCGCGGTAGGAGACTGGCAAGTTTTGAAAAATGCATAAATCTATCCTACATATTTACTCAAATTATATGTAAGGTTTATGACATGTCAAATATCGCACTGACTTCCCTCTTTTGGTAATATTTTTCCTTGTAATTATGTTTGCAAGAATGGGAACTGCTTCGTCTGTAGAGCACGAATGAGAGATGTGTAGATGAGAGAAGCAAGTGAGTGCGTTGTGTTAAGGAGTTTCCCCCTCAGGGATTAAAATAGTTTTCTGAGGTATTCTGAATTCTGAATCTGAATACAAGCTACTTTATGGCCAAGCTTGTGCCCTTAAAATACAATTTTAATAACGCGCCACTGACTTTCGTTCACCTTTTTCCTGGTCAGTAGCTGAATGGTTTTCTGAAACGGCAAAATAGCACCAGGGAACATTTGCCCCAGAACACGCATCCTAAAGCACAAGTTAGTTCCCTAATTTAACGACGTACACCCTTGGACAGAAAAATCTGCTGTGCATCATGTGCAAAATAGGAATGATACAGTGTACAAGTAAATGCGCTGGGTGCAAGATAGGGCCCTAAATCTTCCAACTAATTCTCCACTTCTACCCTTGTCTGGTCTCACACCATACACCACCCTACCAAAAAAATAATACAAACTTGATCCACCTTCCACCCCAAAAGGAAGACACATTAATGTCTTTCCCTGACAGTCTGCATTAATCAATGGGAGCTCCCCTCAAACACAACTCTTCATCGGCCATCGATTTTCCAGTGGGTTTTAAGGAGAGCGGTGCGTCGAGAGGCGGCTGCTGGGAAACACATTAAGAGGCTGTCAGTTCTCCTGCTATGCATCCTGCATCACTCTTTAAGCATATGAGAAGTTCATTACACTGCACAGCTCTGACAGCGGCCAGGTTATCAGGGCTTGGGTCTTCGTTGCAGTGAAAGCGCACAACGGCAGACAAAACGGCGAAACATCCATGCTACCTGTCAAGTCCCGTCTCTTAAAACACTGGGGAAACAGCTCCACAGTGCACAGCTGCCACTTTCTCAGGGAAGTGCTTCTCCTAAAATGTCTCCATGACATGGTTTCATTTTCAGCGTCAGTTACATGTCTGTCCATCTGGTGTTTTTGTTGTCATCAATGTTTCTCAGCCCACATTTCTGTGACATACAACATTTAGCTTGCTACAGTATATCTGGTTTCCAGACATTAGTGTAACAGATTCACCAGCATCTTGTCTAACATTTCCCATGCTGACTAAAATGATTGCTCACCTAAAAACGCACACAGCTCCTTTGATTTATGATGCTTCAGAACTACTCAAATTCAATTTTGGCCTTCATTTCAGGGCTCTGATTGCACCGTAAATGAGATAAACTGATCGCAATTTATTCAAGAATCCTGTCTCTCCTTCTCTTCTTCTTCTTTTGAGACACAGAACCTGCATTTTACAGCTGACTGACTCCAATATTTAAGCAATATGTCTGTATTCCTGAGGCATTCGGCAGAACAGACAAGCTGATGCTAATAGAAAATATCAAAGGGGGGAGGGAGGGGGGTAAGGGGAAAAGGATAAAAACAATGTGTTTCTTTGATGGGAAAGAAAACTTTTAAGGCTACATATTCCACACAAATGCAGTGACACAAGCTGGGAACCACATCTGAAGGCTAGGTATTGTAGCCAATTCCCTTAAGTCGGGGTGCTCTCAATTATCCAAGAAGCTAGGAGGGACTTATGTTCACTAACAATTGCTTCCATACGCTGTAACGGTTCACCCCATAGCCCCTAATGTTTACTACCAGTCACTCAACAGGCCCAGTGTATTACATCTAGGGAACAAGAGCCAAAATTATTTTAGGATTATCCAATTGATCAAAACTCCTCCCACTGTGTGTTTAAAGGAAGCAGCCAACAGATTCACTCAGCCTCACGCTGAAAGTGCAATGATTCTAAATACCACACCTCGTCACCAAATGCCTGAGCCACTGCTGTCAAGAGGCGGCCTATTAATCATGTTGATTGATTGATCCCTGCTCTGGTGACATTGGTTTGATGGCCTCTGTGAGGCCGCTGTGTTTTCACAATGCCATCCAATTAAAGAGCTCCATTCATCATTGGTCCTACAGAATCGCTCTTAATTGGTCAGAGAGTTGAATGGCCCTCCCCTGCTAAGGGGATCACAGCTCCAGTGGCTCACACGGCAGCACTGGCGAGGGCAAAACACAGGTAGACCACAAATACACCAAACGATACTCAAGGACAGCCAAATAATGAGGGAAATAATAGTACCCGTCAGACATGACGCTGGGAGAAGGCGCTGTCATTAGGTGGAGAGAGAGGGCCTCACCTTCATTGCTTGTGGATGGCCCGTCAGGCTTCATGACGCCTGTGCTCTTTTTCCGTCTGTGTTTCTTGCGGTTGGCGTGTGGCGAAGGAGGCGGTTCCAGCTTGGGGCTGGTGGAGCTGCACACCCCAGTACTGCCTGTGGTAGAGGCATCAGCAAACCCACTGGCTGGAGTACAGACAGACACAGACAGAGAGACAGACAGACACATACAGACAGACACATACAGACAGACACATACAGACAGACAGACAGATACATACAGACAGACAGAAACAGAAAGACACATATAGATAGAAAGACACAGAGAGACACATTCAGAAAGAGAGACACGTGCATTCTGTCAGATAAAACATCAGTGTGATGTCATGTAGATGATGTATGTTGTCCCAAATCCTCCAAAAAGGAGGGCTCAGAATAACATCTCCTTCAGTATCAATATCAATACACCACCAGTAGGTGAGGAACAGGTACATGGTGCGCTCAGATAACAAATGGTTGGTTAATCCAGCCCCCAGCCGGCCTCTCTGTAGGCTGCCGGCCAGTGACAGGGGGCTTAGAGGCCGCTTTGTTTCCCGTAAGTGATTTTATAAATGTAATATTAACCTGCGCCACTGTCGGCCCATTAAGGGAAGAAACTGAGGAGATGGAGGGAGGATGGAGGGGGGTGGAGAGAGGATGAAGTGAGGGAAAATGGAGGGGGGATGAAGGGAAGTAGGATTAAGAGAGAATGGAGGATTTCGGGAGGATGAAGTGGGGATAGAGAGAGGATGAAGGGAGGTAGTATGGAGGGAGGATAGAAAGTGAATGGAGGGAGGATGGAGGGAGGGAGAAGATGGAGGGAGGGTGGAGGGAGGGAGATGATGGAGGGAGGGAGGTGATGGAGGATGGAGGGAGGAAAAGATGGAGGGGAGGGGGGATGGAGGAAAGAGACAGGGGGGAGGGAGGGAGGATGGAGGGTTGTCAGCTTGCCATCTTTCTGCCTTCCTGACATTTGACAACACTTTCCCCCCCCTTCGTTCTTTTTTCTCTCCCTCCCCCTGCGGATACCATTACGGTTCTGGGAGAAAAGAGAGCCAGGGGGCCGGGGACCTGGAGGATGGAGGGATGGAGGGCCAGTGGGTGGGGCCCCATATTGCTCTTCACGTCCAACCCTGTGTGGTGCTGCCAGCTCCCTCCATTGTCTCCCATCAAAAGCTCATTGTAGTGTGGCAAACGCCATTCATTTCCCTGTGCAGTGTGCTGGCCCCAGGGGCATACAGCCTGGACAAGGGGGCTCACGGATTATTGCTGTTGTCGTTGCCAGTCACGCATTCTATAATGTAGTAGCTGTGCCATTAGCTAGTGTACAACATTAGGCCTAATTTGGTCATTACCTATAGGGAGATGGGCTGTCAAGGATGAGTGGGACTAACCCAGCAGGAGGTTGAGGATGTTGAAGTGGAGGGAAACTAGAGATCCTTAAAGAGCCCCGGGCTGGCTGCTTTAAGCATGGGCAAGAATGTACTGAAGAGCTAACACAATAGGCTGGAATTGTTTGCACTGACGCACTTTGATGTATGTCACTGTTAACTGAGCTGGTATACCTTTAAGAGTAATGGCATTGTGGGTGTTGAAGTTTATCCCTGTCTATATCTACAGGTTAAAGGTTAATTGGTAAGATGAGAAGAAAACATGATTTTATGATTTGAGCTTTGTTAACTTAATGACATTTGCATTCTCTCTTCCATTTCATATCACACCAAGCATAAAGGAAACACACTGAGACATTGAATCCAACCAGGATTTTTGATCACAACCACTTATGTAATGGGCCTGATCAATAAAGCTATAGCGAGTCTGGGGCTAGTCGAAATGGCTTAAAATGCTGCTCAGTTGGAGGTGTGGGGGGGTGAAGGAGAGGTGCAGGGCGCAGGCCACCGAAGCACATGTAGAACCCGGCGTGTCGACGGCGTCTGTTTCAATTTCCCTGCCTTGCCCTACAACAGCCCCCCAGAGACAAGTCATTAGCTGGCGCAGACAGATGGGGGCACAGGGGTCCGACGTAAATCCCCAGCCCCCCTCCTCTTCCCCAGCATCTGTCCCAGTCTGGCCCCTCTCCTTATGGCGGAGGCTTCTAAGAGACAACTGGCGACAGCTCCGGAATGGACGTCCGCCGTTTGTTTAATGTCGCTTGAGGTGAAAGGGGGGCTGCCCCCCCCGGCCTGGAGGGTTGGCTTCATACACACGTCTAATTATCCATTTCTGCCCTCGGTGTTGTAGAGAAATGATCCCCTGGGGTCTAATATCACTTCAACATGGTGCCTCCACCAGGTTTGTGTCTGTGGTACAAAAAGCTCTTTTTCAGTAACACCGCCTCGGCTAACGACACAAAGGGACTCGATTCAAACTGTTATAATCTTTGGTTGCAACCAGTCCTTAATGTTAATGCCACAGGGTCGACCAAAACCTCATACTCTATGACATAGACAGCAGCTTCTCAAAAGATGTGTTTCCTTTTCCACAGCCTCTGTCTCTGGGTTGGGTTACAGCAGTTACAGGGATGAGGTTTGATCTCCAGCTAATGAGTCTTCCTTTTGTAAAGCTCTCTCAGAAGTCGCTTTGGATAAAAGTGTCTACTAAATGCATACATGTAAATGTCTCACAGGTCAGGGTTCTCAGTCATAAATGTTGCATACGCACAACACGGGGCTGAAAACGTGTGTATGCCATTCCCACGCAAAGGTTGTGATTAATAAAAAACAAACTTGAAGGGAGAATGTGTGGTCCAGTGGTTCTCAACCTTTTTGAGTTGCGACCCCCAATTTAACATGCACTGCTGTCCGCGACCCTCCAGATTAGATTAGATTTACTTTCACTGGGGATGCAACCACACCAACTCTGTTGTGCTTGGTATGCAGGGGTGGACTGGCCATCTGGCCTACCGGGCATCGCCCCGGTGGGCTGTTGACCCAATGTGGGCCGGGGCCGCCGCGGATCAGTTGGTACCGGGCCGCGGGCCGCCGAAGAAATACGATGATTAATAACAATGTATTATTTTGAAAGTTTAGAAAATTATGCCCTCGGTTAAATGTCTGCACTTGAGTGTCCGAAAAACGAGTAAAAAAAATTACGTATTTGGGAATTGCCGGCTGCTAGCACGTCAACAGAATTTGTCAGCGCTGAATTTTGATCCCAGTCCACCCCTGTTGGTATGTGGTGAAAAGCTATCAAACAGTGGTATGGTACCAAGCAAGCTTAAACGCCATCTCCAAACAAAACGCCCTTCACTTCAAAACAAGAATGCAGACTTTTTGTTCGCATGCGTGAGGCAACTTTTATGAAGAAACTGAGACTGAGAGCTGTTGAGGAAGAGCTTTCGTGTGCCTTTCTTCCATTCCTGCCAGGATATCAGCTCTGTGTTCATCCAACAGGTATAGGTGTCACACTAAGTGAGTATATGGTGTATGTGGTGTACATGGTGCACTGACAATAACCTGCTCCTTAACGCTACAAAGATCAAGGAGCTTATCGTGAACTTCAGGAGGAAGAGGGGAGGCACGCACGACCCCATTCATATAAACGGGATGGCTGTTGAGTGTGTCTCCAGCTACAAGTTCCTGTGGATCCACATCTTGGATGACCTGTCCTTGACCACCAACACCTCCAGCCTGATCAAGAAGGCTCACCAACGTCTTTTTCCTGAGAGCACTGAGGAAAGCCCTGTCCTCAGCTGTCATGGTGAACTTCTACCGCTGTGCAATCGAGTGCATCCTGACCAACTGTGTTACAGTGTGGTATGGAAACTGCAGTCGCAGAGCGCAAGGCACTGCAGCGGGTGGTGAAAACCGCCCAACACATCACAGGAACTTCTTTTCCAACCATGGAGACATTGAGACTGGGGTTCCGCAGGGTTGTGTCCTTGGTCCGCTCCTATTCTCCCTATACACCACCTCACTTGGGCCATTCATCTCCTCCAATGGCTTCTCCTATCACTGCTACGCCAACGACATGCAGGTATATCAATTTCCCCGACCGATCAAGGGATCTTGACTAGAATCGAGGGCTCTCTGACAACTCGGCATGGATGACCAGACACCACCTCCAGATGAACATCACCAAAACAGAACTCCTCATCATCCCCGCCAAACCCTCAATCACCATCACCCATGAAGGCTTAAAGTCACTTATTTAGAGAATTTTATGGCACTTAGGAATAGTATGGTACTTAACATAATCTAATGTTGTTCAGAACTACTTGTCGGTCCCCATATGGTGACTCGCCAGGGTTGTTGTTTTCTTGCTTCATTGTTCGCAATCGTTGTGTTATGCTGTTATAGCTCTTCTCTTGGCATTTATTGGTTCTCACGATGTATGTTTCACAATCTAAAATACCACTGTTTTCGGGGTCTATCCGATGCTCTTTGTAAAAGCTATCTCTTGTAAGTCTCTTTGGATAAAAGCGTTTGCTAAATGAATAAATGTAAATGAGACATCCAGAGGAAGCGCTGTCTGCGAAGAGCCCACAGCATCCAGAAGGACTCCTCCCGCCCCTAAACTGTTTGCCCTCTTGCCCTCCGGCAGGTGCCTCAGGAGCCTCCGATCTAAGACCAGTAGACCGAGGAACAGCTTCTTCCCCAGAACTGTGTCACTACTTAACTCCACCCTACGCTCTGTGCCATCTATTTTGCACTATCCATTTTGCACCATCTGTACCATTTTGCACCATCTGTACATACCAACACTGTAAATACTGTAAAAATGTGTACAATACATCTGTGTATTTGTAATACCAAAATACTATTATACCTCCGGCAGGCGTCTCAGGAGTCTCCGGTCTAAGACCAGCAGACTGAGGAACAGCTTCTTCCCCAGAACTGTGACACTCCTGGGGCCTCATGTACAAAGACTTGAGTGGATTTCCTACTGAAACTTGGCGTACGGCAAAACACAGAAACTGTCGTACGCACAAATAAATTCAGATGTATCAAAGTGTGCGTAAGCATGGATCCAAACACGTTTCTTTTGTAAATCACAATCAACGTGGAATTGAGCGCACATGCAGAGGTGCCAAACTCCTCCATGTCCATTGCTTCTTCTGTCATGAAGCAACAAATGTCAGACATTTTCAGCCCCGTTTTGTGAGCATGCAACGTTTATAAATGAGAGCACTGGTCTCCAGCTTGTCTTTCACAGGTCTGGTCTCCAGCTTGTCTTTCACATGTCGGGGGTCTAATTGATAAAACTGTGTGTAGGATTCTTACTAAAAGTGTACATACGCCCAAAAGCCTAAATTGGTCCACACACAAAAAATTCTGATTTATAAAACCGTGCATACGCACACCTCTAAGCAAAATTCCCTTTTTAAATCACAGACTAAGTGTGCGTACATGAATTAGCAATGCTTTCCATCCAAAACACACCCATTTTTTACCATAAATGGTCAATGCAAACCACAAATGTGAATCTAATTCTCATGACAACGGTATGCGATTGTTCACAACAAAGTGAGATGACAAAGATTGTGAACAAAAAAGTGAAGTTCTTGTAGGCAAGGTGGAAGGCCGAAACCCACATTATTTGGTGGCCACAGCAGTGGAATCACAAATAAAATAAAACCATGCAAGTGGCAGCATATTACGGCTGCCGTCAACTGTGCCAGTGGGACAGCGCATGCAGTGACAGAACTAATGAAAAAGTAGTAACGAGGACGTAGTGTAGCAATTGCACAGGAGCTTAACAACTGTATTTCAAGTTTTTGACACATCATGATATATGCACAGTATTAAAGAAATGTATTTACTTATACACTGCGTTCTGTAGTTATCTAAAAGTATATGCAATGTTAATCTGTATTTCATGCAGTCAGGCATATCCCCTCCAAAACTCCCGTAGTGGACAATCTGATGGTGAGACAGAAAGCGCTGAATTTTGATTTAAAATTTGAGTTGGATTGTACAAGATGTTTATGGAAGAATTATCACTCAATACAAGGGCAAATAACATTGCTGGATTAAATATTTATGATAATGATGACATTGAGTGAATTTTTTTTTTGAGGAAAATATATATATATTACAAGTAATCACTCTTTCCACAGAAAAAATCTAAATTCAGCGCTGTCTTACAATCAGATTGTACACTACGGGAGTGTTGGAAGGGGAGATGCTCGACTGCATGGAATACAGGATAACATTGCATATACCTGCCCTGAACATACTAATGTTTTACCATAAATGGTCAATGCAAAGCACCTCATGAATGCTAATCTAGTATCTCATGACCCCGGTATGCGATTGTTCTTCATGGTGAACAAAAAACTGAAAGTTCTCGGACACAGAAATTGAAGTTCTTGTAAGCAGTGTGGAGGCCCGAAAACCCACGTTATTTGGTGGCCACAGCAGTGGAATCACAAGTTTAAAAAAACTTGGCGAGTGCCAGCATATTGCGGTTGCCATCAACTGTCAATTTATAAATGAGAGCCCTGGTCTCCATCTAGTCTCTCACAGGTCTGGTCTGTAGGCTCTCATTGATCTAGTCTCTAGTATCTTACAGTTCTGGTCTCTACCCTCTCAAAGTTCTGGTCTCCAGCTAGTCTCTCAAAGGTCTGATCTCCAGTTAGTCTCTCAAAGGTCTGATCATAAATCAGCTAGTTTCTCAGATGGAGGTGTGTGAGAGAGCAGAGTCTTCAAAATGTCATTATTAAGCTGTGCTTACCACCGTCTGAGGCCCTCTGGGAGTGGGTGGAATGAAGGGGATCTCTTTTTCTCTCTCTCTCCCTAACTCAGTTGAGTATAGGCTCTCCCGGGCACCAGGCTAGGTATCGGGCTAACCTGTGATTACAGAGCATTACGCTCCCGTTGTGCAAATGACAGTTTAAACATGCCTCATGATGAAGACTGTGGGGGAGACAAAGAGGGGGCTGCCCCTGGTAACAGCTTCTTGGCCCTGCCGTTGGCTCCATGAGAATGAATGAAAAGCAGAGAGGGAGATGAGAGAGAAAGGGGGAGAGATTTTTTCCCAACTATAATTCAAGGAGCTCCGGGTGCGGAGCTCTCTGATTTGGCCAGGCTCCTTGACACGGCAGCACTGCCTGTCCTCAATCAAAAGCAATGGCTGCAATTAATGGCAAAAATTAGAAACAATCACCGCCTCCCCCTTATTATCCTCAATTAGACTGCACTAATCAAGACCTGATCGCGCTCTGCTGCTTTCACCAAACTAAATGTCAAACTTCATTATGGTCGCCGCGGAAATCAAACTCCTTACACTCTCTCGACTCACGGCAGGAGGGCCCAGAAGGCTCCAGAATTGCAACTGGGAGCCAAAGAGGGAAGGCTATCTGTATGCTCGACTCTCTTACCTTATTACTACCTTAAAACCAACACCCGTCAGGCCACGCAGAAACAAGGTTAACACATAAGGCCAGCAAAGAACCAGGAAGATAACAGCTAGGATGTAAGGCACGGACACAGCTAGTGATGTACACTGCAACAAAACTTTCTCTGGGAGGTCATTCTCTGACTCTCGTGTACCTATAGTCATTTGTGGGCATGTCACATTGCTTGGTCGAGTTCTCATTTCCTTGTTTTTAATTCAGGAGTAAAGATTGAAATTTGCCAGGAAGAGCTAGGCACCTTAAGAAGCAGGAGAGACCCTAGATTAGGAAGCAATAGACAAAATGGGGCTGCGATTTAATCAAAAAAGCTGTGTTCAATATTCAAGAGATGTAGCACTCTGCTTCTGTCTTATTTCAGTAGGTTTACAAATGAGAACATCCTTTAAATAATATGGAGATGGTTACCTGCCTAAGACACATTCGTTCTTGTGGATATCATCAATCTGTTTTTGTTTTTTTTTGTGCGTCTCTGACACGCATTTCATGTTAGCATGCAACCTTCACCAAGGATAATGGAGTGATTGGGCTTGGTTGAAGTCTATTCAAATGCTTAAACATGAGCTTCTGTCATTGTGGCCCATCCTCTATTTATGACAGGAGGCCCCATTAGGAATCAAGAGAAGAGGTCACATTTCACTTAGGTATTATGCTACCTGAGTCACTCATCACAGCACTAATTACCAGATTCTCCACAAATCTTCCGTTAGTATGGAGGAAATGCTAATAGCAGACATACTCAAATTAAACATTCAAGAGTATAATTGCATGTATACATGCTTTCTAGTGTTGTAGCATTTGGGACATGCACACATAGATGTCTATGAGATGGTCAGAACAAAGAACTTGTCCTCAACGCATTTGAGCTAATTTGTGGTTACCTTAAAGAGAAGCATGAAAATAATTGAAAAAAACTCTCTGGTCTTCCTCCAGACTCTGGGACCTTGATTTCCAAAGTAAATGCAAAATTTGCTTAAATCTAAAAACAGGACATGGGACCACTGGACAACACACTAGTACTTTTTCTCCTTAGCCCAACATAGACGCTTTTGATGTTGTTTTTGGTTTAAGAGTGGCTTGACACATGGAGTTCTACAGCTATAGCCCAAGTCAGACATCGGTATGGGGTAGTTCTTGACGCACTGACACCAGCCTCAGCCAAGTTCTTATGAAGCTCCCCCAGATTTCTGAATCGCCCTTGCTTAACAATCCAGTCAACGTTGCGGTCATCCCTGTTCCTTGTACACCTTTTCCGGACATTTTTTTCCCCTTCCTCTTAACACTCTGTTAATGTAACTGTATAGCCTGTACATAATAATGTATCCCAGCCTTTACCCCCTCGTTTGCATTCACTTACCTATTTTGCATTCACTTACCTATTTTGCCCCCACCCCTTTATCCCTGTGTGCACTATTCTAATATTTTACCTCACACCCTACCCCGAGACTGTGTGCTGTTCCTGCTAAGGAGTTTCGCCCTAGGGGATTAATAAAGTATTCTGAATCTGAATTAATATACTTCGATACTGCACTTTGAGACCATCCAGATTATTTTATATCTTTAATCTGTAATCATCAAAATTTAAACATAGTTCAAGGCTTGAAATATTTCACGTTGTGTGTAGTAAACTAATATAACATACCATTTTCAGTTTTTGAAACAAATTATTGAAATAAATAGACTTTCCCTCAATATTAAATTGTTGGGGCACATACTCGTATACGTTTATATGTTTTTGCCGGCTTGTTTTAATTTTAGTTTTAGTCTAGTCTTTGAATGAAGCTGTAATTTTAGGTTTTTATTAGTTTTAGTCACGTTCATACTCTTTTTAGTCTAGTCAAGTTTTAGCCAACTAAAAGTCGCGCAGTACGACTTCATGCAGCCCCTGATGTGAGACTCGGAAAACAGAACTACATACTGCAAAATAATAACGCAACTAAACAAGACAAAACAATGTTATAACGTTTCGTCTCGTTTTAGTCAACGAAAATGAAACACATGCACAAGCTCTCTCTCTCTCTTGCTTGCTCTCACACGCATACATTCTAAATCTCTCCCTCATACACACGCTCATTTATTTGAGGACCCCACGAATCTAAGTAATTCTGCTTTGGGCATGCTACTGATAGGAGTGAGGGGTAGGGGGTGATGGAAATGCCTGCGTCCAGGCAGAATTTATCGTTTGGCAGTTCCAAATGAGAGACGTGCTTGTCTGCCGAAGCACACGGGCCGTGCCGTTGGTCTCCAGCAGCGCTCGTAAAGAGCGCTCTTTAAACTGCCAGGGCCCCTGGGAACCCACGGGAGGGGGGAGGCGCCACCGTGCTAATGAGAACTACCAGAGTGCAAACATGCATGGAAATGACTGTTATTCTGTTGATGTGCATTTAAGTGCTTTTTTACTGCCAACCACAAAGAGAGGGAAATAACTGGTGATGAATGGTGCCCTCGAAAAGCATTCATTTTCCTATTTGGGAAGAGAGTGTGAGATGGATAGAGAAAGAAAGACAGAGATAGAGATGGAGATAGATGGAGAGAGAGGAGTTAAAAAGAGAGCAAAAGATAGAAGTTAAAGGGAAACAGATGAGTTAAACAGAGAAAAGGGAGTTAAAGAGAAAGAGACCAGACATTAACGGCCAATGTATTTTTGTATAAGTGTGTCAGTGTGAGGGGAGGGAGGAGGTGCATGAAGCTTGAGAGCATGCATGATGAAATAATCTCCAACCCCTTCTCCATCTCCCAGTGTTGTCCTCAAACCTCAGGCAGGCAACAGAATACGAAAAGGTCAGGGTCATCAGCTGATTACCTCATCATGAAAAGCCCCCCCCCCCCCCCAGCGCACCAGGGTGGCCACACATGCTTCAAATATCAAATATTTGGGAGAAAACAAAACACGAAGAAGAAAAAAAAAACACAAAAAGAGATGAGATGATGGAGGAAAAGAGGAGGACAGGGTTTTAGAGGGCAGCTCACAGGTCCCGGAGCTGGCGTTTATGGAGGCCTCGTTCCACTGGTCAGCGCTGGACACGGAGAAGGACCGCTGGTGCATGCCATCCTTACTGCCCCCGAAGCCAGCCAGGCCGCCCCCTACTGACACCCCCGACACGAGAGACGTACTGCTGTTGGAGTGAGGGGCACCTAAGGAAGAGAGGGAGAAGAGAGACGAAGACAACGAAAAAGAGGGGGGGACAGAGAGAGAGCGAGAGAGAGGGGAGAGAACGAAAGGGAGAGAGCAACAGAAAGAGCCACACAGATTAAGAGAGAAAGAAAATAATACATTTTAAGACATGCATCCTCATGTTATGCACCTTTCTAGGCTCACAGGTGGCACAGGCACAGGTTGAGAGAAACCCATGTGACACCATTGAATGGGCAGTGAGGAGTGAGTGGATTAACCATGATTCAACTATGCTAGCTGAACACTAGCAGGACACTGAATAAACCAATTTGGCTAGCTGACTAACACTCAAGGTAATATTTTAAGAAAATAACACATAGCTTGTTCAACAGAATATTCCTAAGGTCTTCTGTTGGTATCCTGCTACATGTGTGGGGTAATGGTCGTACCATGTTCCTTCCACACTTGAGTTTGCATCGATGTGATACCACACATACACATACACACACACTCATGCACATATCCTCTCTCTGTCTCTGTCTCTAATTAGCCCTTAATTAACAAGATACACTCTGAACGCTAATTATCTCGCCTCATCCCTCTGACTGCCACATCCATCTCTCCCGGCGTCAGCGGGCGCTCTCTCTGCGACTTCCAATCAGGCAAGCCACGGACGCCCGCTTCTCTTTACTAATTCATGGGCTAGGCTGCCCTGTGTGGGGTCCCTCCCTCCTGCTCCTGTCTCGCCATACAGCGTCACCAAACTACTCCACTGTTCCAGCTACATCTCTGCTCCAACGACAGGAAAACACCTTCAAACAGTCAATACTGCCTTTCCTTAAAGAGATGATCTTGATATAACATCTTAGCATTTTATTTGTATTATTATTCTATAGCATACACTATATATTACAGTGCAACATCATTGTCTAAAATCAATAATTTAAAGAATGAGCGAAGTAACAATTTTTAAGGCATGTTGAGCAGCTTTAAAAGATAACCATGTTCTCCAAGAAACGACTGATAATAGCTGACGATAGCTAATAATTAATCAGGCGTATAATACAACTGAATAGACTTGGATAAAAAAAATTACTGACAGGTTGAAAGCCAAAGATTTTGTTTTGGTATAAGAAATAAAAACCTTGATTTAGATAATTGTGAGATACAATCATGTATTTAAGATTGATTAACACCATACATCAAGGCCTTTTATTTTATAATTACAAAGAGCTGGAGAATATCCCTTTCTGATTGGGGTAACAATAACTCTGATGGTGTGCCTGTGTAAAGCAAACTAAACAGCGCAGGCCCTTGTTAGGATAAGGCGTCCTACTCATTTGCTAAAGTAATAAGTGTATCAAATTCCCATAATCATGTCTAATTAGTATCAGTAATTATCTTGTTGGGCCCGGGAATATTAATCTTAGGGTCCCACAGGGGAGAGAGCAGAATGACAGCGCGAGTTGAGAGAGAGAGAGCGCAAGGAAACCATGCTGGGTTGTGCTGGCTAAATTAGCATGCCAAAATCAGAGGATGAGATGGTGCAGGCGGTGAGAGTGAAAGAGAACAGAATAAGAATGCAAAATGACAGATAAAGGATGAGAAAAGGGAACAAGATTTTAGAACTTTAAAAAAACAAAAACAACTAATGTTTCAATACTATTTGGTGCCGACTATTTATTAGTCAGCCGTGGCCTGATCAATACTTGCAACCTGGTACAAAAAATCTCAAGTCAGCCCCTGGATTTAAAATACATGCTCATTTCTGAGCTTTACAAAATGCACTAATATATCAGTGATTTTCCAGGCAGACATAAACTTGCTATGAAGTTTGACTCTTGGCCCTCACAGATACTAGAATAATAGAATGAAAAACATAAAACCCTGCTTGGATTCGTATTTAAAATTCAACAATCATCTCTAATTGTCAACTTCGATGCTAATGATAAATGAATTAAACATGGCTCTATAAATTAGTCCTCACGGACCACTCCTGCATAAAGGGGAGGATAATGTAATTATAGCCGTGCAATAATCAGCTTGTGGCATCAGAAGAAAGAGCAGTGCTCTCTTCAGCCCAGGCTAACTACTCTGACTCCATGTCTGTGCCCTTGCTTTCTCAGAAATGTTTACAATGTGCCAGTGGCGGGCTGTGCATGTCACACCTGGGCCTTCAGTGAGGTCCTACACACACCCACCTGAATTAATCCACCTCTTAATACCGTCATTACCGCTTTGGATAAAAAAGCGTCTGCTAAATGAATAAATGTATTATGATGCCATGACTACACACTATACATGTACGACAGAAACACACTGCACGTTTGACACAGTATGACTGGCAAACCTCTCCTTACGATGTCTAGCTTTTCTCGAAAAGTTTGTCTTGAGAATGGCATTGTAACTATATCTTCGACCAGATTGGTATCTTCTCCTCCTTCCGTCATTGTGGGGTGAAAGAACAGTTTAATAGTACACAAATTAGCTTGTTTATCAAGTTTAGTTTGATTCTGAATACCTGAGGGCAGATTTTAGACCCTGGCAACACATGATGGCTGAATATGATTGGATAAAAGCTCTAATATAAAGGCCAGCCCTCAAAATTTCAACCTGAGGTAGAAGCGGGGGTGCAACCAAAATGAAAGCAATAAAATGTATAACTATGCAGAATCATTTAATTACATTTACATGTATTCATTTCGTAGACGCTTTTATCCAAAGCAACTTACAGTAAGTGCAGTGCATTCTACCTGAGGCAAGTAGGGTGAAGTGCCTTGCCCTAGGACACAAAGTCATATAGCCACAGCGGGGGCTCGTTCTCACAACCTTCCATTCATTGAGCCATCTGACACCCCCATTTAATATATATTTGTGGGGAAATATATTCAAATTAAAGATTATTTATTATTATATAATATTCTGATAATGTTTAGGCAGAAGAGAAGGCCTTGCTGGCCCTGACGGCCCACCACTGGAATGTATCGTTCACATGTGAATGTTTCTAGGTTTTCCTCACACTGAATGAAAGACGAGTCCACCTTACCGCCATTACCTGAGGCTATCTCCACACATTCAGTCTCCACTGGTAATGTCTGAGAGAACTTTTGAAGGTGGAGGTGAAAAACAGCCTCATCGGTAGGACAATCACACCCCAATTACTATAATTCCAATAATGGCTAAGTCGTTAAGGAGGAAATTTCAATGTCGAAAAGCAAATCTAAAATAAATGTATTGCTAAAAGTTCCCCCGAAATCCTTTATGCTTGTCAATTCCAATTAGAAATGTAACACCAACAACATGTCAAACAGCCCAAAATACAAACCTCAAGAAAATAACCATATGCAACATTCAGTAGCGACCATGAGCTAAATGAAGGTGTGGCATGTTTAGCAGGCATTTGTGGCCTGGGTGCTAAGTAGAGGCGATGAATTAGCGCGGCGCAGAGCAGCCTAGACCAGTCTCTCCCATCTGTGTGCCGGGTGTCAGGTGGCTGATGAGCCGTAGAGATGCCTGACCCCTCCCTGGAGTTGTTGCCATCATGTACAAGTAGGGAGATAATGAAGCATTCATGCTAATGTCGAGGATAATGCACATATCATCTGACACTGCGGCCATGTAATTTACCACCATCACTATAGACATCACCGCCTGCCCCTGCTATATGCATAAACCCCATCTCCACCTCCACCCACACGTCTTTACACACATTCACACACACCTCCTAACACACAGTCATGCACCTCCTGACACACAGTCACACACACCTCCTAACACACATTCACACACACCTGTCACACACACACCTCTTAACACACAGTCACACCTGTCACACAGACGTCCTAACACAGTCATGCACCCCCTAACACACCATCACACACACCTCCTAACACAGCCACACACACCTCCTAACACAGCCACACACACCTCCTAACACACAGCCACACACACCTAAACCTTCTGTGTGGTTTGACTTCCAAGTCTCACTTACACACTAATACAGTTTCAATGCACACACGTACGGATGAACCTACATAGGGGGTCACATGTGCCCTACACAGGAGTCACGCATGCCCTACACAGGGGGTTACACATGCCCTACACAGGGGTCACACGTGAGCTGGTGGTGTTCAGAGTTGGTGATGTTCAGAAAGTTGGTGGTGTTCAGAAATGGTGGTGTTCCGAGTTGGCAGTGTTCAGTTGGTGGTGTTCAGAGTTGGTGGCATTCAGAGAGTTGGTGGTGTTCAGAGTTGGTGGTGTTCAGAGTTGGTGTTTAGAGTTGGTGGCGTTCATTTGGCGGTGTTGGTGGTGTTCAGAGAATTGGTGGTGTTCAGTTGGTGGTGTTCAGAGTTGGTGGTGTTCAGTGGGTGGCGTTCAGTTGGTGGTGTTCAAAGTTGGTGGTTTCAGAGTTGGCAGTTTTCAGTTGGTGGTGTTCAGAGTTGGAGGTGTTCAGAGAGTTGGTGATGTTTAGAGAGTTGGTGGTATTCAGGGTTGGCGGTGTTCAGTTGGTGGTGTTCAGAGAGTTGGTGGAATATTGGTATTGCTGGTCTTCAAAGTTGGCGGTGTTCAGTTAGTGGTGTTTGGTTGGTGGTGTTCATTTGGTGGTCTTCAAAGTTGGAGGTGTTCAGTTGTTGGTGTTCGGTTGGTGGTGTTCAGTGCTCGTGGTGTTCAGAGAATTGGTGGTGTTCAGTGGTGGTGTTTAGAGTTGGTGGTGTTCGGTTGGTGGTGTTCAGAGTTGATGCTGTTCAGAGAGTTAGTGGTGTTCAGAGTTGGCAGGGTTTAGTTGGAGTTGTTCAGAGTTGGCGGTGTTCAGTTGGTGGTGTTCAGAGTTGGTGGTATTGAGATAGTTGGTCGAGTTCAGAATGTTGGTAATGTTCAGTTGGTGGCGTTCAGAGTTGGTGGTGTTCAGAGTTGGTGGTGTTCAGAGAGTTGGTGGTATTCAGAGAGTTGGTAGTGTTCAGTTGCTGGTGTTTAAAGATTTGATGGTGTTCAGAGTGTTGGTGGTGTTCAAAGTTGGTGGTGTTCAGTTGATGGCGTTCAGAGAGTTGGTGGTGTTCAGAATGTTAGTAGTGTTCAGTTGGTGGTCTTCAAAGTTGGCGGTGTTCGGTTGGTGGTGTTCAGAGAATTGGTGGGTTCAGTTGGTGATGTTTATAGTTGGTGGTGTTCAGTTGGTGGTGTTCAGAGTTGATGATGTTAAGAGTTGATGGTGTTCAGAGTTGGTGGTGTTCAGAGAGTTAGTGGTGTTCAGAGTTGGTGGTCTGCTGGTGGATTGTAGAACTGAACAGGAGGCTGATTCAGACTGGCAGAGTACCCCCCCCCCCCCCCCCCATCTCTCTCTAACCCACCGGATTGAGTAAAACTGATGGGGCCCATTAATACTTTGATACGATGTATCTGTCGCCAGTGACACAAGAGGATGCAACATTAACGGGGGAGGGGGGGAGGGATCAGATTTAAAACGGTTCCGCTCAGGAACCGACGGAAAGGCATTAAACGTGGGCGCCCCACGGCACACTCGGAGGACACATGCGTTCACTCATTTACTCTCTGTCTCTTGTTCTCCTCCCCCCACCCTCCTCTCTCTCTTTCTTTCTCCTTTGATTCACTCCATCTCTCATCCCCCCTGTGATTATAAAGGTCTTTACATCCAAAGAGTGAATGAATTACCAAAGGCAAAGACAGGGTTTGTGATTCAGGCGCCATGAATGAAAAATTACCCCTTTGTTCCCTTCATCAATTGCATGTCTAATGAAATCAAACTCCCGATAGGATAATCAGGTAAGGGGCCTCAACAGGAGAGAGGCTTGTTTGTGATTTGTAACCTTTCTCTTTCCAAAGTGAAGATAAACGCAAATCTCTCCCGTATTGTTCCCTGACACTACAATAAAACAGAGGCAGAGCCTCTCCAAGGTGTCACAAGGTGTCCATATCCGTGAGCGAGCCAAACGAATGGCACGGTTGTTTAAATGAGAGAATTCCTTTTGTTGTTTTTGTTGTTGTTATGGTTCCCTCCACCCCCTCCAAAAACCCCAAGCCTGATGTGGCTTCCTTTTCCTGCTTCTGTCCCCCTGTAGGTCTGATGGCTCTCCTCTCACCCGTTGAAGGTTAATTAATACTGGGCTGGACAGAACAACACCGTGCCCCTGTCCCCTGGTAAACTCCCGCTTCTTCTGTCCGTGTGACTAATCAAGCAGGTTGACCCAAAGACATGGGCCCAGGTCCAGCCAGGAACGCCAAAACGCTCTCCCCTGACACCTCGTTACTGTGGCGCCACATGCACAACCAATCAGCAGTAGTGTGAAAGGTTGTTCTGTAGCTGATGGAGGAAAGCCCCTCCTTCTGGATATTACCAGGCTAATTAGTATTAATTACTCTGAATCCAATCCCAAGCCTTGCCTCCCTGAGTCTGCCAATGGAAGTACGCTTGCATGGTTACTCAGACAGGCAGCTAAAAAGTCAGTCATTCAGCTGGACTGTCAGCCAAGCAGCCAAACAGCCAGTCAGCCAGCCATCATTCAGCGAGACTGTCAGCCAACCAGCCAGTCAGCCAGCCAGTCATTCAGCTGGACTGCCAGCCAACCAGCCACCCAGCCAGTCATTCAGCTGGACTGTCAGCCAACCAGCCAGTCATCCAGCTGGACTGTCAGCCAACCAGCCAGCCAGTTAGGGAGGCTGATAAGCATGTCCTTAGTGGAACTGGGGCATTTCAACCTTGGTTTTATCAAATGATTCAAGGCTTATTGAGATAGAGATACCCAGAAGTTAGAAATCAAACAATGTACTTCATATTCAGTGTTCTGGCTTGATCATGCAATTGTGATATTTAAATTAAATCATAAGCAAAATTCCCAATTTTGTAATTTGAGAACCTAATAGCTTGCACAAAACCACCGCCAAACCAAAAACAAAACAAAAACTACTGCTGTACAGTATACAGCAAGACAGCTCATTTGCATTGATAAAAAAATCATAAATGGGGACAAAAACAACACATACGCGCGCATGTTGTTTGTAGACTTCAGCTCTGCTTTCAACACTGTCATGCCCTCCAAGATGATCACCAAACTTGGAGAGCTGGGCATCAACACATCCCTCTGCCACTGGATTATGGACTTTCTGACCAACCATCCACAGCATGTTAGGTCAGCCCACTCCTGATCCTCCATCATCACACTCAACACAGGTGTACCACAGGGATGTGTGCTCAGCCCATTCCTCTACTCCCTCTCCACCCCTGACTGCAAGCCAATGTATGGATCCAACTCCATCATAAAATTTACTGATGACACCACGTTGATTGGCCTCATCACCAACAACGATGAGAGTGCCTACAGGGAGGAAGTCCAGCACCTGGCCATGTGGTCTGGTGACAATAATCTGCTCCACAAACATCACAAAGACCAAGGAGCTTATCTTCAGGAAGAAGAAGGGAGGCAACAACCCCACAACCCCATGGCACAACCCCATTCACATCAACGGGATGGCCGTTGAGTGTGTCTCTAGCTATAAATTCCTGGGGATCCACATCTCAGATGACCTGTCCTGGATTACCAACATCTCCGACCTGATCAAGAAGGCTCACCAGCGTCTCTTTTTCTTGAGAACACTGAGGAAACACCACCTGTCCTCAGCTGTCATGGTGAACTTCTACCGCTGTGTGGTCGAGCGCATCCTGACCAACTGTGTTACAGTGTGGTAAGGGAACTGCACAGTTGCAGAGCAAGGCACTGCAGCGGGTGGTGAAAACTGCCCAACGCATCACTGGGACTATTCTTCCACCCATCGAGGACATCCAGAGGAAGCGCTGTCTGCGTAGAGCTCACAGCATCCAAAAATATTCCTCACACCCCGCCCACAAACTGTTTGCCCTCTTGCCCTCCGGCAGGCGCCTCAGGAGTCTCCGGTCTATTTTATTTATTTTTATTTTTTATTTAACCTTTATTTCACCAGGAAGGTCCCATTGAGTTACAGTAACTCTTCTCACAGGGAGTCCTGGCCAAGACAGGCAGCAGAAAAGAAGTTGCAGAATTTGCACAAGGCCACACACACACACAAACAAAGTACACCACAATTTACACTATAATGCTAAAATTACACTTCATAACAGGCTATATAAAAACAAGCTAATACATACAGCTAAAAAAAAAAAAAAAAAAAAAAAAAAGGCATCAGGTTAAAAACAGTTGCAATGTTCTTTTAGAGCTGATTGCAACATGTTTTTAAAGGTACTGAGTGGTGGGAGTGATTCCAGCTTTAGAGTGACTTGAAGTTCATTCCAGAGCTTTGGTGCATATGATGAGAAAGCTGTTGTACCCAGTTGCGTTCTTGTTAGTGATGTGGTTAATAACATATATTCTAATACCAGCAGACCGAGGAACAGCTTCTTCCCCAGAACTGTGACACTCCTGAACTCCACCCGCGCTATCCCCCGCCCCCCTATATTTAACCCCTGCCCCTGCCCCCATCACCCTATACTTAGAACCCCCACCACCCTATATTTTATATAGAACCCCCACCACCCTATATTTGCACTATAATTTCTGTTGTTATCTTGCACTATCTGTTCATTTTGCACATCTATTCATTCTGCACATCTGCACATTGAATCATTTGCAAACTGCACATACATGCAACTCTGTAAATTCTGTAAAAATACTGTATCCTTTTGTATAATACAGCTGTACATTTATCCCCACCAAATCCCTTTAATCTGTACATACTCTGTATATTCTGAGTATACTGTACATACTGTGTATATTCTGAGTATACAATTACATTTATATTCTGTTGTAATAACTGTTTTGCACTTCTGGTTGGATGCTAACTGTATTTCGTTACCCTGTACTGTACCCTGTAACGTTACAGGGTACGTTACCCTGTACTGTACCCTGTGTAATGACATTAAAGTTGGATCTAATCTAATCTAATCTAATTGTGCTCTTGTGCTTGAGCTGTTCCACTTTAGGACGAACCACCCTTCCAAAATTTTCAATGCCTCTTTCTATTCGCACACACTATGGATATAAAAACATCTGCAGCATGAATCATGAGTGAATCGTATGTGAATCATAATCTCCCCCAAGCAGTCCAGAAGGCTAGCTTGTCCCCCTCCCCTCCTCCCCTCCCACAGCAGTCCAGAGGCTGGCATGTCCCTCTCTCTCCCCCCACCCTCCAACTCCAGTGTAGAGTTGAGGGTGCGGCTCTCACCAGTGACTCCTACGCCCAGCTGGAGGGTGCTGCGGTCCCTGGTGAGACCATTGGTCTTGGGGCTGGCAGTGGGGGCCACGGGGGCCACTGCCCTGGGGGGCCGCTTCCCTGGAACCTTCACCGTGGTCCTCAGCAGGTCAATTTCTTTCCCATGTATGTTCTGCATGTAGTCCTGCAACACACACACACCAGTAATGCAGCAGAACCTTACAGATGCAGTGACAGCAGCATATTGGACATACGGGACCACATGACCTGCTCAAAAATGTATGAGGGCACCAGAAACCATTACACATCACCTGTGTCCACGCCATCATACAGGCACACAGCAAGGTGCATTTGACTTGATGAATGCACAGAATAATAATAATGTTTTACTGTCATTCTCTCTAATTTGGCCATTTTATTTAGATTAGAGCGTGAGCACCCCAAATGGGCTAAACCAAGGTGAAGATCCTTGTGTTCAGCAGAAAGAGCCAGAGGCCTGCTGTACCTCCTACTGGCCCGCCCTCCACAATCTTTTCTCCAGCTTCGCTCTTTATCACCCTGCCATAAAGCACTCATTTCTTCCCAAGCCTCCATGCTAATTACCCAGTGAGCGCACTCATTTCATTTTATTGCTGGAATTAACAGCCAGATCGAAGCGTGCAAAGCTATTAAGATGTGTGATTAAGCCACATTCAATTAGTTTCAACAAACAATTTAATTGATGTAGCAGATAGAATTAACAGAAGGTGATTGTGTGGATGGCTTGGCTGACTGTGGAATTAAAACGATCCTCTCTGTACTTTTCCCTCCCCTCCTCTCTCTCTCTTCACCCCATCCCCTGTCTGACTCCCCCGCGCTCTCCCATCTCCTTTTCCCTGCTCTGGCGCACAGGCGTGAGCAAGCAGCCGCTAATGTAGCAGTCACTCTTTCCTGTCTCACCTCTGCCCCTCAGGTGTTTAGAACATTCTAGTAGCCAACCTTTCCAGGCTGCTCTGGCGACTTGAAACAGCTCTGCCCGTCCTGGAGGAACAACATATGTCTCTCTTCTGACATACATCACCACTGCACCGTTACCAGTAGCAGATGAACGAACGCGTTCAGTGTCAAGTCAGTGGACAAACCTGTTAACCCGTTTACAACTCATCCTCTGCAGCCTACCATTAGGATAACGCTGGCAGTTTGCAGCTCAAGATAAATATTCTGGCTTCCCACAAGGATGTGTGGCTCATGCCCTGCAAACATCAACAGGTGTATTAACAGTGTGGCACTGAGTCTCTCACAGTGACGTCATTAGACAAGACACCCATGGCCAGATGAGCCTGCATGTTTGAATGTGTGAGAGGATGAAAGGGGGGAGAGGTAGGGTGTGGGAGTCTGATTTTGGGGTCCTGAGCTGTCTGCTGGCAGCAGAGTGTTTAAGAGGCATTAGCGTCCCAGCGGGACTGTGACAGAGATGGATGTGGCGGCCCGGTCAGGCCCTGCCTTCACGCAGCGAGCACCATTATAAATACAAGCCTGCATGCTGCTGGCACGGCAGCAAGGGGAGCGCAGCACAACCCCCACCACATCTCCATTAACCCTGCACCGACACCAGGCGCCACAGGGTGGGCACAGATGACCATGACACCCCACCAACACCTCCCTCTCATTCTCATTTGCTGAGACGCTGGCTCTTATTTAGCTCATTAACTCACTAGCTCACTTAATTGGATGGAGTAGAAGCAGACTTGTCCAAGTTAACTTCAAGTTGCCCTTTTCTCTGATGTAATATTATTGCTTGGACGCTGTCCGAGGTATCTTTATCAAAAACTCCAATTGTGGTGAAATATAGTTCTGTCTCATGACCTGCAAAGCAGAGATGATGTTCTGCATCAGAGTCATATTCTCATCCACATATCACCAGTGTTGGGGTGACTACTTTGCTATAACCCACCATACATACACACTACAGTCATGGTCTCCATCCCAGACAGATATGTGTGTTTTAGGGTATACTCACATGTAAACTGGGATGGTATGTCAGCAGGCCATTGTCACACAGGGTGACATATTTCTTCTTCCACTCCTTGTTCAGGGACTTCCCGCTCCGCTTCAGCAGGATGCCCTGGAGGACAGATAGAGGGAGGACACCCTGAGGTGAGAACATCTCACCGGGTAGATAGAGAGGACGCCCTGAGGTGAGGTGAACACCCCTCTTCCTGGATCGAAACCTTAGGAAGCTGAGTCAGACTGTTGCAATGCTGCAATGCTGGCTTTCTGTGGTGGGTTTGAGTCCCACTTCCTAGCAGAGTCTACTCCTGACTACTGTCCAGATGACCCTGAGGCTGCAGGCTCACTACCACTGGATACGGCTTTGGAGTGAAGCATCGAATAAATAAATATGGAAATCATCTACAACAAATAAGCTTTCATTGGAAGCAACACAACAGAGTTCTCTATGCCTGGTTATTCACTGATCTAGGGTTTTTTCTTATGAAGTGGAGAGCATGCTTCTGTCATATGCACAGTAGTTTTTTCCCTTATAAACAGTCGACTATCTTCATGTCTACAGCTTCTTGCACCGGCCTATTCCAGAGTAAGAACTTGATGGAGCCATTTACCAAGTATTTCTACTGAAAGTAAGCAGAGATCTAGACCTCTGGAGCAGAGATCCAGCTAGCTAGCCCTCCCTCCCACGCTCCATCCTCACTGTGAGCTGACCTCTGGAGGACCTTCTCATCCTGGGTTAGGGCACGTGATCTGCACCAGGCTCACTGCTCTGTCCTGCCTTATCTTCTGGGGCCTCTTCAATTCTTAACTCCGTCCTTTATCTGCTCAGTCAATCCACAGAAAACAATGCTGTTTCTCGGCTGGAGGTGGCCAGGGAGGGGAGGAGAGAGGGGGCTCTGGGGCTAAAGGCTGTGGAGGAGCACGCTTAATTAGAGGATTAAGAGGGGAATGTTTGTGCTTTTCCAGCCCTGTGTATGTGTGTGTGTGTGTGTGTGTGTGTGTGTGTGATAGCGAGCGAGAGACAGAGAGAGAGAGAGAGAGAGAGAGAGAGAGAGAGAGAGAGAGAGAGAAAGAAAGAAAGTGTATGTGTGTGTGTGTGTGTGTGTGTGTGTGTGTGTGTGTGTGTGTGTGTGTGTGTGTGTGTGTGTGTGTGTGTGTGTGTGTGTGTGTGTGTGTGTGTGTGTGTGTGTGTGTGTGTGAGAGAATGTGTGAGTCCATGTAAACAATTGCTAAAATGATTGTGAAAGCCAGAGGGATGGCTGTATTTGTGCTGTAAATTACAGACACAGTATGTGTTCGTGTGTTGTTCAGGAATGGTAAGAAGGAGCCTCAAATGTTTTCCTAGCCTGGCCTGTCCTGCAGGGCTCCAATCTTAATTAACACATCAGGCAGGAGCTGACCCTTGGTGACCTGGGCACCAGGCTGTTCAATCACAATCATCTTAATACTGTAAAGAGGGGAGAGGGGCACGACACTGGCCTTTAAACTGGGGAGTCCACATAGACCTACAAATAGATACACTTTTGTTTGATCAAGTGACTGAAATAAAGACTGATTAGAAGTCCTTACAAAGACACTGATGTATGTTTTTCTTAAGATTTACAACTTGTAGAAGCTTTACTGTGCAGTATTTGTAAGTTGCAGCACAGTATTATGGAGTAATAATTACATTTTTACCATGGGGTTTTACTCAAGGTTGACTGTCTGAAACAGTTGTTGTGCAAATACTGTTCATGATTTAGTCAATAAAAAAGCTGTTAACAGATTTTTAACAGCCGTGTGATCACTTGAAGCAAATTATATTGTCCTGGGGCCTCTGGTGACTGCATAATGCTTGTTTTACAAGCAAATATGTTTCTCATCTCCTGTGCTTATCGAAGCTTTCATGAATCTATAAATTCAATCGTAGAGGACGTGCATGAATTCATCAAAGCTACGAAGAAGATCAATACCATCACTGGGGAATAAATGTTTACAGTGTCACTATTGCTGCTATCTACACTTTCACCCAAATTGCTTCAAAGAACGTTGCTAGTGAATCAAATAAGCAATTGGTCCAATTTTAAATATATTAAGGCCATATGTTAACTGCAGCAGCAATATGTCTTCTAATTAGATCAATTAGCACAGAAACAAACTGCTTTTGCGTACATTGTTTAAAGTCAAGAGGAAATATGTTATGCTGTTACGCAAACCCACCCCCCTCCTGCTGCTTTCTGCTATGCACACCATACACACGCACATACACATACAACCATGAAGACCATGTTAAGCCTGTGTGACATAAGGAAGCAGGCGGGTGTCCAGACAGACACTCTGTGTCCAGACACTCGTCATATCTCTACAGAGGAGATCAGTGTCTTTCCTTCCATTGTCTCGCTGCATCCTGCCAACATGACTGACTGATGGGCCCGGCCTTTGTGTCAGCCCAGAGCAGAGCCGAGCAGGAGGAGGACAGGGGGCTTTGTGAAGGGGAGGGGGGCAGGCAGGCAGGCAGAGGGCCAGGAAGAAAAGCCCAGTGTGGACAACACCCCCTTCTCCCCACCCCCTGGCAGTGATTGTATTATAGTTCTTTCTTTATAATTTTTAACAGTGGAGGTGGGGGGTTTGGAGGGGGGCAGGCAGTGTGTAATTTGCCCAATGGGTGGGTAATTAAGCTCACATTGCCTCTTTGATCTTCTTGAATGTGCATCGGACTGATCAGGTCATCTGCTGCTCTTTAATGCCCCCTCCACCAACCCCAACACCAACACACACACTCCCCTCCCTTTCTACCCCTAGTCTTAAAGCTGGTCTTATCTCTTGTTCAAGAACGGCCCCTCTGTTGAAAAGGGTGGCTAGAATGAGAGATTTCCCAGTGTGTTTTGTTTGTTTATTTGGGGGGGGGGTGACCTCCCTGTCACCTAGCTCTGAGCATCTAATCAAAAAACACCAAGCAGCTCATGAAGGTCTATTGTTGGGACAGGTACCCCCAACACCCAAGGGGGGTTCTATTCACTCCCACTATCCCTGATCATCATTGTCACCTCTACACCTGACAGGTATCCATTTGAAAGGTTGTGAATAGGGACAGGTTTTACAAAATAATATTTTCCCTTAAAAGTCAACAGTTACTCCAAATGGAAATTCACTGTAATTTATCAATCATGTAACACATACCAGATCACTTGATTTAAGAATGTTTCATGTTTAAGTGAGATTTAAGTAAATCTTTTCCAGAACCTTTTCTGGGAGGTAGGGTGGGTTACTTGACCTTGATTAGACCTGGGCTCTGAATTTCATCTTGTTATTTGGTGTTAGAAGGTATAATATGTTCAGTCTAGACACAGCGGGAAGATAGAGGGGCAGGATAGAGGAACAAAGAAGGCTAGAACACTTGGCCTTGGGTTCCTTGACTCAACGGGCCAAAGGACACCCTGTAGAACCACAGACCTCTCTTTCAGGCAAACATTCACCCTATATAACCACAGACCATCTCTTTCCAAAAGACATTCACCACAAAATCATCCTCAGTATTTGAAGATGGATGATGCTAGCATGTTGGACCTTGTTGAGGCCTTTAAACAATCAGAAGTGAACAGTCAGCATTGTGCCAATTATTTTTACCCAATGTTTCTACCAGGGAAAGATACCTTCTCTATGATACATCATTTGGTACTTTGTTATAAATGATCTAAATGTCATGCAAAAACATTTAACCACATTTGAAAAGTTACACAGACTTGTTGTAGTTACTGGAATGCTGAGTAGTTTCCTAAAGTTTTGTTAATTAGTTAATTTAATCAAGTTCCATTATACAAAACCCTAAAAGCCTTGCATCTGAACTGCCTTTAAAGTGCTCCTCATATGAATACTTCTTAGGATATTCTGTGTGGTGTCTTTCTGTCTCAATCCCAATTGGTTGTCAGCATTCTTGCTACATTTTATCACCATCTAGTGGCAGGAAAGGGTCTTTTATAGAGTTCAATGTCCATCGAATGCACCCAAACATACACAGAATGGCTGAATATTCCAACGTCTTTCAGATACTCAATGTATATTGTTACCTTTAAAGTAAGAATGGCGTGTGTGCAGATACACTCACTTGTTTGATTGGTATAGCTCTTCCACTGCCTATGTTGTCCGTTTTACTGTCAGTACTTTTGCCTTGATCACTGGCTTTCCGCGACTGCAAGAAAACAAGAGAGTAAATTGACAACAGGAACTTACTGGTGACTGGGGGGGGGGGGTGGGGGGGTAGATTGGATGTGAGTGTGTGTGAAGTGAGCGTGGGGTTAGGGTGAAAGGTTCAGTGTTTTTGTGTGTGTAGGAGTGTGTTCTGGTAGAGGAGTTGGTGTGGACTCAAACGATAGCAAAAGTAAAAGTCAACATAAAAAGCTCAAAAACAAACAAACAAGCAGAACAGCAGAAACGAAAACAGCAGTACACTGACGTGCAATTTGAACTTAAAGACCATAACAACACACGACTAGACACAGAGCACCATGTCAACACAGAGCAGACGACCACACATCGAGTCATGACTCAGCCCTGAAACCCATATGGAGATCCTTCCTTCTGTCCCAGGCCCAGGTCCATACTGGACCTGGACAGACTCAACTGTACCTGGACAGACCCTACTGGACCTGGACAGACCCTACTGGACCTGGACAGACCCTCAACTTCTGCATAGATGAACTGACAACTTTATCAGTCAATCATCAAAGGGAGGAGAATGAGGTTAGCAGGAGAAATTGGGAGGAAGAAAGTTACTATCCACGACACTGGATTTGATGTGGCATGTCTCCACATCTATAACCTACAACATATTGTCAGAAAATCCTGTAAACATGGCTTTAGACCATTAGGTGTTAGGGTTAGACGTTTTGACAAGGTCAGAAAAACAAGTGAACAACGGTCAACCAAACAAACATTTCAGGTTTTGGGATTAGGCTGTTGAGGAAATACTGGTTACTGGTTAAGTGTAAATGTCTTGTCACATCTGGCAACATTTCACTGTACAGAACACAGCTCACCCCCAAAACACAGAGTCATAGATGAAATACAGAGGTTCTCACTAGCAACAGACAGGACTGTTATGGTCTCACTCAGAACAGGATGAAAACAGGCAGTCGCCATGGACAGAGGTAGAGTTTGACTTCAAGTAAACCAACTCTGGTTTATATTTTTCAACATTTCATTTTTTTATTATAGTTATTATTTTTTGTTTCTATACAGACACCATACAAATTAAGTCACAGATTCACTTCCAAATATTTGACAGATTGGGCCAAACATTGCAGTTCCCACAAAATATAGGATGGACAATAAAGGCATTATTTCATATATTTCATATATATGTTTATAATATACTTTTAATAGAGTACCATTGTAAATAAAATACAATACAAGATATACAGCAGTCTATAATTTGTCAGTCCTTTCATACACATGATAGAAAAGCGATTATGGAATACTTCATAATCTTCATACCAACCCTAAATGGAAATAACTTCAATTCAAGTAAATAAATATAAATAATGAGGAGTGAATTAAAAAAAAATACTGAAATTTAAGTCCAAAGTAAATCAAATGAATTGAAACTACATTCATACAAGTCGGTGCAAACCAGTTCCACTCATTATTACGTTTGTTGAACCCCATATCACCCTGACAACCTACTCAGATTTTTATGAAGGCCTTCATAAAACTACCCAAAATTACCCCTGATATGCTCCCATACCCACAAACGTACCACATTTCTTAGTCCAAGACTTTCCGTGAAAACAAAAGAAGAAAAAAAACTCACAAAGTTATGAGATTTAAACGAAAATGCAGTGAACTTGGCACCTCTAGTCCTTGAGTCCTTATGTATGGCAGAAGGCAGTGTGATATAAGGGGCTGTCCTTGTGTGATGTAAAGGGCTGTCCTTGTGTGATGTAAGGGCCTGTTCTTGTGTATGGCAGAAGACAGTGTGCAGACGACAGTCTGATGTAAGGGGCTGTCCTTTAAGAGGTCGGAGAAAAGGTCCAGGTGTGGCTTGACTGAACAAACACTTGCTGTATGACTCGTGGGCAGGTAAGGGGCAAGGGAGGCAAGAGAGCAGGACAGGTTGGAAAAGGGGGGGGGGGGTGGGAGGGGGGGGGGGTGGGGGGTGGCAGTCCAGCAGAGAAAAGTACCTACTTTCTGTCCCAGTTAATGGGTTCACCAGACTTTTGAGATATTTGAGCCATATGCTCAGAGACACACTAGGGTAACAATCCCTCAAATATCCTCTACCACTAAGGAGGGCAATATGGGGTGTGGGCAGGGGGGTAAATTCATTTGTGGGGTGCAACGTTAACTGTTGTTATCACCCAGCTCTTCTAATTCAGAAGAAGTTGGAAAGCCCTTTTAGTTGAAGTAAGGTTGGAAAGAGTTGCACAAATCTGCAAATATTGAAAAATATCAGATGGTTATTTATATTTTTTTTATTTTTCTTGGTGGACATCCAATAAAAATTGAACTGCATGACAGGCAGACAGGCTTTATGTGGATGATGTTTAGAAGATGTGACATGGGGGCAAATGAAAAAGGATATGCCAAAAAGTTCCTCTAAATTCCTCAATACTGTGTTTTTAAGCACAAAAGGGACAAACAGCCTAAAACACCTAAATATTGTTGAGGTTAGTTATTATGGAAGCACTTGAAAAAGATTTGTGTATTTGACTGACACCTAGTGGCTATTAATAGTTATGACAGACATTGGAAATGATCATGGCTTTTGAGACTGACTCATGAAGATGATGACAAACCAAAATCTTTCAGAGTAAAGCTTTTAGGACCTTTGAAAACAAAAGTAACTTTAAAATTACTTTCAAATAGAGAAGAATTTCATCAGCAGTTTTACTAGTAGTGCAAGTAACAGTTACACACCCAAAAAATCCTATTGTGGTCCATATCATGACAAAGGTCAAAACAGTTGAAACATTTATCGGAAATAATCATATCAAAGAAACACTTCCTTCCAAAACGGTCCAATGCACCTCAGAACTAATTAGGTAAGGTTGTGCTGAAAAATAATTTTTTATATTGCCATAATTTAGTTAGTAATCCTGTATTGGTTTTGTGCTTTTCTGGGGCATTTAAAGAAGTCCTTTCAGCTTCAGACTGTTTAGAGTCAGATTGCGTAGGCAAATATTAAAACAATTCATTGTTACTCAAGAATATTGTGGAAAAAGCTAGTGAGAAACTATCAGTGGTGTTGCAATATCCTAAGGAATTCAAGATTAATGATATTAAGGCGTATTCTACATCTGACATGAAGCTTTTTGAATCAAACATTTAGAGGTGGAAATTTATACTGCATTGTATATCATGGGCTTATTAATGATCGCAAAATATATGTTTCCAGAAGTTTTGAAGAAGTATTGTATGGTGCTTGTGTGTGAATAACTGCTTTCCAAGCTAAGACTGATGACAGGCCAGACAGGGGACAGTCTGTACAGTGAATCTTTCACAAAGCAAACTTTCCAGTTCTCTCTCGGTTTCGAAAAAAAAGAGAAAAGTGTCAGAACAGAACGTTGCATCCCTTCCCCTCCTAGGCCTTCTGTGATCTTGAAGTGATCTCTCTCCACCTTCCACGCACCCCTTCCCGCCCCCCATACAACCCTCCCAGCCCCCCTGACCCCTCTTGTTGCTCCTCAGAAGGTCATGAGCTGAAACTCCCGCTCGGTCTGCCACTCTGGCACCCACACAGGATAGGTGGCATGCTTGGGTACCTCCATGACGCGGACAGGCAGAGGCTCATTTCTCTGGTGGACAGGGTTAGTCACTACCTAGCAGGGGGGACGGAGAGAACAAGGGGAGCTAGCACACAGCCTCAACTGCTCTGACGCTGCCAGCTAGCCAGCTAGCCCTGGGGAAAGTGTAGACAGAGATGGGGTAGGAAAGTAGAGCTTAGAAAGAGATAAGGACACAGACACAGGGTCAGAAGAGGGTAGGGACGGAAGGGGACATGGCTGCGGTTGCGGTCAGAGTAGGGTTAGGACATGAGGGACATGGTTGGGGTCAGAGTATCATTAGGACAAGAGGGACATGGTTGGGGTCAGAAGAAAGGGACAGAGGACAGAGTTATGAAGGGGGAACAGGTTCAGAGCAAGGTTGAGACAGGGTGATAAGGTTAAAAGGGAGACAGAAGGTAAAAAGAAATTTCTGAGAAATCAGAAAAGGAAGCTTTGGATGGGTTGGGGCCAGGATAGAAGAGAACAGTTAGAGAAGAGAAAAGGAGGTTTTGTTAGGAGATGAGAAGAGGACAGAAGAGATTAGTACAGGGGTATCAAAGGTTTAGCAAAAATTAGGGCAGGGGCAGTTGACAGGTTTAAGGGGGGAAAGGGAGACAATGGCAGGGATCTGTACATCACACAAGGCTGGAGGAACAACTAGGGCTGTGAGAGGCAGCGGGAGAGAAGGGGAGCAGAGTTGTTTTTTGAGGAGAATCTGGGATAAAATTGAGCATGCACTATTGCAAGTGGTGATTGCAAAGTCTAAATCCTGGCCCTCACTTTAGTTTATTGTGGTTGGGTGAGGATGGGGGAAGGGTCATCTCATGCTTTCTCTCCACAGTGAGGTAATGGCAAAGAAAGGATCTAGTAAAGATAAGAAAAAGGGGGGGGGGGTCGAAAGTTTTGATTAAGAGAAAGGATCTAGGGGATCGCATTACAGATGAGATGCGCTCATTGATTTAACCGACTAAAAAGTAACAGGGAAAGGAAACGAGACAAGATTGAGGAAGATTAGATATTTTCTTTTTTCCCCACAGTGCTTAGCTTTGATGTTTGCTTTAGAAAAAAGGACATGAAGCATTTTTGTCATTTTTGTCTCTCTGTGGGTCTAAAAACCCAGATGGAAGCAACCGCATTGTTGTAATTATATTCTTCTTTGTCCATCATGTTGCTTGTATAAAGTTAAGCCACACATTTGTGCCTGTGTCAGACTTTTAAGAGTGGTATAAATGGATAGACTGTGATCTGCCTGTCTCTACCTGGCGGACACTGTGTGCCTGGCAGGGGTGGTGGCGGGAGGGGGGGGGGCTCTAGTAGTGTGAATGGGTGTTGCTCTGCATCAGCTGCCGCATACTTACTGTGAAGATGTTGGAACGTCTCTTGGACTGCTTGCGGATGGGTGTGGGCGTGTTGGAGGCTGCTATGGTCTCAATACGCATCTCCCGCTGGCTGATGCTGGGTGTGGAGGGCACGGACGAGGAGTAGTCATTAAACACCCCCCCACCATTAGCCGCCTGTCCAGAGGAGAGGAGGGGATTGGAGAGGAGAGGAGAGGAGGGGAGGGACGAAAGGAGAGGAGTATAGGAGGGGAGGGTAAGGGAGGAGTGGAGGGGAGAAGGGGAAAGGAGGAGAAGGGAGGAGAGGAGGGGAGGAGGAGGGGAGGCGAGATAAGAGAAGAGAAGAGAAGAGGAGGGGAGAGAAGAGGAGGGGAGAGGAGGGGAGGAGAAGAAAGATGCACGCAAAGGTAAAAAGAGAGAAAGAATGAGAGTGAATTTGTACTTTGTAAAAATCCACAGGGTCACAGGTCAGACAAGGAAACTGTTGTTTCACATTCAGGCAAATTGAAAATATACAGTAGATACCTGCACCCATTTCTTGTGTGTGGGCTGGTCTATTGGAGGTGCACATTTATTTATCTATTTTATTTCCTTCAACAACACAGCAGTTTATATTTCATCATTGCTGACCCTAAAGCATGTCTCTACCATAGTGGGCTAGATGGAGACAGCTTAGCCCAGCCCAGCCAAGGCCTCACCCATTAGAGGAACCCAACCCAAGGCCTTACCTGGTTGATATGCACTGAGGGGATGGAAGCGGAAGGGACTGACGAGTGGCTGGGAGAGTTGGGTAGGGACTTGCATGGGCCAATAGACAGCTGTTGTTTTTTCCTCATGGCCACCACCTTCTGGGCCACTGTGTTGAGGGAATAAACACATAATCGTCATCATAAAGTGAATGAAAGCCACCTAATTAACTGGGTAAATCTCACATCAACAAGCCAGTGGAGAGCTGGTTCATTAGTGCATTATCTAAACAACCGCAGGCTGATTTGTTTTCCAACTGGGTAAACAGAGACATAGGGGAAAGAGGCCCGGTACCAGTCTCAGGAGAGACCCTGCCTCCCTGTTTTCCGGAAAGAAATAATAACATTAGACAAAGTTGCTGAAACAAGTCGTCGAAAGAGTGAGTGAGACACAGAGAGAGAGACAGACAGGGACAGAGAGGGCAAGCATCCTCCAGACAGCAAGCACTGTCTTTTCATTATTTCAAATGGTTTCAAGCTTGAGGAAGTAATTAAAGAAGGAGAGGGACAACAAGCCTGAGCAGCAAGAGAGGATGAGAGGCAATGTGAGCATGCTGATACTGGCTGGCTGACGCATTCACAAGTTTACGCATTCACAAGATGATGAAATGTTGGACCGTTTGTAAACCCAAACGTGTTAAGGAACTTTAAGTGGTGCTTCCTGCAGGGTAAGCAAAAAGTTATTCGTAAATAAAAGCTGGCGTGAGCTCTCAATTCATTTACTTGAGTTTGTCACAAACACTTCAGCTGCAGTATGTTCTGATCAGTTTACGGAAGGCTTCTATAGCTCTTCTTCTCACATATCTTTTCAAAGTCTTGGAGAGAGCTTCGACTCCCTGAGCATCAACATCCTGCAACATCATATCAAACAGCACAGCTCCAGGGGCTCCGCAGTCTGGCTATGCTCCTGTTGCTCTCACCGTCCTGGAAGACTCTCTCCACGTTCAGCCCGTAAGTGGAGCAGGTCTCATAGTAGGTGGAGCGCTTCAGGTCGTTGGACAGCTTCCTGGCCCGCGAGTCGTCAATTACTCTAGGGTTGGCAGCGCTGATGGCGTCTGGCAAAGATCAGGGGGAGTAATGGGGTTACAGCATGTAATACACAGATATTCATCCAGTTAGACTCTCTGCCTTATAACATGTCCCAGGGTTTCTACATGTAGAACAGAGTGTTCCACACCAAGGCCCATCTTAGATTCTGATTTTACAAGCTAAGGTCACCTTGTGTCCCAACCAAGACCATGGGGACCTCTGCTGTGTTCCTGTAGCTGGACAGACGCAGGAAGTAGTTGTACACTGTCTGGAAGCTGATCTCATCCTCCAGGCTGAAGACAAACACTACAGCATCCACCCAAGCTGCAAACTGGAGATACAACACCAGGTTGGAACAAGAACTAAGGGTAGACAACTCAGTTGTCTGAACCCAGTCAAATCACATCTTTCTGATGGGGTCACAGGAAAAGTAGAACCAGAATTGTCTGGCAGGGTCCCAGGATATATAAAAGCAATTTCATGTTCAGTTAAAGTAACACATGAAAAAGTTAACCTTAATGAACTATAAATTAAATAAATAACAACGCTCAAATTACCTTCACCATCTGGATATCAATATGCAAAAAGAAACAGTTTTACTATATCTGGCAGGGGAAATTACTAAAGGTTCCATATTTGGCCAGGTGGTGGCAGCATTGCTGCAGCATTACTAGTGTTTGTCAAGCACAAACCAACTTGTCTTCAGTTATACAGTGCGTAGATGCATGTGCTTTTCTAGCATGCTACGTGAAACTCAGCTCTACCGGTGGAACGATGTGGTCAGGTTCCCTTTCCTTTCTTCTCAGCAGAAGAACATGGTCGTTCCCGAACGTTGTGCATGGCTAAGAAGAGCGACCCCAGCAATAGCCTGTTCTATTTCTATTTCTCTATTCAGTGTCACCCAGCAATGAACACCCCATCCCATCTCCTCCCCCGAGTGAACAAGCAGCGACCAAGTCATAGCTTTGCTCAGTCTCCCGCGACTCGGAATGTAATGAAGGCCTTTAATTATGCCTCGCTAATTACACAGGCATCTGACAACTGAACTCAAGTCGTCTCCCTTCCTTCATCAGGGGATCATTAGTGTAATGTTAGCTTAACTCAGTACTGGCAGGGCGGCCAGGTTGCAATGACTGTTCCGTCACTAGCTGTGAGGGGACACTGTAGCCTGGGACCTTACAGAATAGCAACAACATGGTGCATCTCTAATCTCTAATCAACCCCCTGAAGCAAGTAGGGTGAAGTGTCTTGCCCAAGGACACAGCGTCAAGCAGCCTTTGAAGGGAATCGAACTCACAACCTTCCGATTGTTAACGTGACGCCCTAACCACTCAGCAACCTGACTCTCAGAAACAGACCTTCCAAACTCATCCACATACAATGAATGTGTCTAGGCTGCAACCTGAAAAGAAATGTCACTTAACTTGCGAATTTCGGCTTAATTAAGGGTAAAGCTGGGCAGTATTTTGTTAAAAAAACGCGTTATCGATACACCCCTACACACGATACGCTTTTGGATGAGAGACGGTTTTTCTGTTGTTTGTTTTATTTAAAATAATGATCAAAACATTGGATAACCGGTACTCGATGCCTTCATGCAACTATTTTTCAAATGTTGCAATACCTGCAATACCCTGCCATGTACGACGAGAAGCGGGCAGCTGTCTGAATTAAGAGAAGTAGAAACTTCTCAGCAACATCGGACCGTGGAACCTTATGAGTCTGGCGGGCCATCTGAATGACTTCACCATGAAAAGCAGATGCCTGCAATATTTATGTTTGCTGTTAACTATTTACGTATTCGAGTTGGTTTGTTTATTGGGTCAGTGGTCCCGAACATTTGTGAGAAGTTGGAAAAGTTAGAAAAGGTTCCTGTTCAATATTAAGCCCTTTGTGTTTTTTTTTTTTAAAGCTTGTTTTGCACTTAATGAACAGCTAAGTAGCTCAATAGTAGTCCAATCATGTTTGTAATGCTAACTGCAAACATGCACATTTTGGATTTCAATAATTTAACTTTTAACTTTAACTTTGTAAAAAAGAAAAATTGTGCATTAAATCGCGATATCAATTTTTATCAAGAAAACCGTGATATGCATTTTTTCCAGAATCGCCCAGCCCTAATTCAGGGTCAGTTGATTGGCAAATTCTGGCTTGGGAGGGGATCAACAGGCCGCGCAGACTGGGTTAGTATGGTGGACTCTACACACCTGGAGCTCTGGGGGTCCACCCTCATCTCTGATCAGCAGAAGATAGCTCTGTCCATCCACCACTATTTCCTTCTTGAAACGTCCGCCTGAGAAAGAAGGAAGGACAAGCCAAGGATGAGCTGGGGAACAAACATTTGGTAGACATTAATATTAATACACAGTATTAGTATGTATTGTGTGTAAGACAAACAGGGAAGTGTGAACCCATCTGCTTAGCCTTTCTGGCAAACGACCGGCACAGTAATACGTCTGCATAATGCCTGCAAATAGTCCCAGCCTTGACTCTGCGAATCAACTGTGCACAGTGTGTCATACTTCACCAATTTGTACATTGCATTACAGCTTCAGATTCCAATATGATAAAAGTTTTTATAAAATGATGTTTTCAGCAATCCGGCGCCTGGGTGAAATCTCAGATTGACTGTCTGAGCGAAAGAAACCATATGCTGGAGGAAGCAGAGGCTCTATGGCGCCAATTATGGGGGAGGAAAATTGCCATTTAGCATGTCTAATGCACAGCTGCCGGGGGAACCTGCTCTGTAACACTACTGTCAGAGTAGAACACCCCTGCTTCCAAACAGCACACGGTCAGCTTGACCATGACAAACCTTTCTTTATCAATCATTCCACAATATTACAGCATGTTAGAAGAACGCTTAGTATGCTTCTCACATTAGCTTCAGCGTGAGGCAGAATCTACCTTAAGCTACGCCATGACTTGGTAAGGGGATGTAGAATGGCTGTGGCCCTCAGACAGACATAAAAAGTATAGGAGTGGCAAAGAATACAGTAATTGTCCTAATCAATCTTGAGTTGTGGGTGAGATGAGGGTATAACTATAGCATCTGTTTTTCTCCCTTCCTGACTTTTTCCCTGCTAACTTTGCTTCATATTCATCGCCTCTAGCAAAACTGGCTGCACATAACACAACAGCCAATGGGAATACCTCTAAATTGGATTTTGCCTGTCATAGGCATGGTTTAAGATCCTGCAGAGATTAAAAACATTCAAATGAGAGAGTTGGGAGGATAAGAGTCATCCCTGGCAATGAAAACATTTTGAATAGAGAAATGCGCTTCAGGCAATCATGTTTAAAGCAATTTTCCAGCAATATTAAATAATGTAGAACTACAAACTACAGTAGATACGTATGAGTTATCATAAGGCATATCAAATGAATGTGAAGAAGTACTGAATGTGAATGAAGTACTGTAGTACAAGCACACTCATTTGCGTTGAAAATCCTGCCCAAGTAAATATAAAGCAAATACAGCCTTTTTTGTAATCACACACTTATCAAGTACTTATGATGCTACATAATACAAGAGGGCGAGGTCAGACTGGGCCGTTGTGGTGTCCAGTAAGAATGAGATCTCTTTTCACACAGGGGCCAACAGGGGGCACATATGAATGGCCCTGCAGTGTTTCTGCGGTGGGTCCTAGGACTGACTTTTACCTTGCGCTACTCATGCTCTTGGGCCACTCTCCCCCACCCTGCTACACACACTTGGCCAAGAATGATTCTCCCAGATAGTCCAACAGCTCACCAGTTGGATGGCAATCCAGCCAGGGAGAGAAAAAATCGCTGGAAAGACAGAGAGAGGGAGATCCATGGACAGGCTAGGCCATCTTTCTTCTATTGAAACTGCAGAGCTTGGAGATTAGAGAGAATTGAGATAACAACGTCGCCATATGTCTGGGCATTCCCCCCGCAGAGTTGCCCAGCAATGCATCAGGGAGTTGTGATGATGTCACCTCCAAACACTAGATTACAGGGTCTGAATGGGAGAGTAAGTATTGGCAATGTACTGTAATAACAGTTACAATTATGTACCTGTTCTTTATGTTACTGTAAGGATTACAACTAAATAGTTGAAATAGCATGTTGGTGGAAGTTTACATGTGGGTTATATAAGTCTTTTGGCTGTGAGCCTCTTCCATAGCCAAGCCCTGAACCATCTCCTGATGATCAGCCATCTGTACTGTTGGATATCCCAAAACAGAGACGTGACCTAATGAAGGCACTCATATTATTATACAGCTCAAATGAGAGATGTATTTTGCTTCACTTTGACTATACCTGAGAGAAAAGTAAAACAGTTTGTCTACATGCTGAACTTGTTATCCAGCTTGATCAATGAGGACATCTGGGGTTTGCGTCATGAGGTAGGCTTTGTTTGCGTGCTGTAAGCATGTACAGCTAGCATCAAGGCTCAGACCTTGACACAGAGCCACAATCCATCGGAGCTCCATCCGCTGTTGCCATGGAAACACACCCTGGTACGATTTCAGATATCACAGAAATGGCACACGAACAAAATCTGGCCGAACAGAACGAGACATAACAGTCACGCTGAACCCCTGAAGACAGGTACTGTATCTGTTTGCTGGTATCGTAAGTATGTCATCAAATCTAGCTTCTTGGCTAAAACCCAGACAAGAATGAGGCCTTCAGGAAAGTCTTGTCTACAGCCATTACTGGAAGAGTTATGTTGTATCATTCACAGAGACTTGCAAGCCATCTGTAGAAAATGTGGCAACAAAAGACATGTTTCCTTAATTACACAGACAACACTCTGGTTCTGCTTCCCAGCTCATTTATTTCTCAAGGACTAATTAAGCTACGAGAATTTTTATTCCCCTCGGTAGTGCAAAATGCCAGGAACTAATTATGTGCTCCATGTCTCATATTTGCACCAAAAAGAAACATTACAGTTCTTCAGAATAACCCAGGGGTCACCAACATCTTAGAGATTTGAAGAGCATATACCTCTGAGTCCAACCAGGTGTTGTTTGGGACCAGTGTATGTACAATTAATGTTTCTTAACCCTGTGAGCCCGTACGTATCATATTTGATACATACATTTCTGGAGCTCATTGCATCACCATCAAACGTAAACTTTGCATGAAACCCTTTTGCATGAACTCTTTTACATGTATGCTTCCCCGTAGTGGACATACTTCGCTTTCCCAATGTTTGGATGTGTGCTTTTTCTGTCATTCAAAGTGGGTCGCATCGTGCGAGCGCACATCTGTGATACTCACCATCAAGAAACTTAGCCATTTCATAGTTTTATGGTCAGAATTTCTCTAAATTACTTAGCAATAATTTTAAATGGACAGTTAGTTTGTCCTTAAAACGTTGTATTACTCAGTTTTATAATTACAGTTTGTAGTTATATCGAGCAGAAAGTCGGGTATATCTGTCCAGTGTTTTACATGGATTATGTCTTCCATAGGCCATCATGCAGTGTTTGGATGAGTTAAATACACAATTTATAGATTGAAATGGGTTCAAGAATTTCACTTAGACTATCCATATTGGCTGATCACTGATCACCAGTAATTTTTTTAATACCTGTTGTATCAAATGTGATACAAAAATATATATTTTTTAGCATTTCTTTTTGTCAAATTTCTTTTTACATTTTGTCAAAGGGCCAAATAAATAGTTCATATCCAAAAAATTAGAATTTTCTGACCATTCTTTCATAGTTCAGGGCTTACAGGGTTAAACAAGGTTCGAATTGTAAGCTCCTATGTTCTTTGATAAAGAGACACTTGCTCTGATGGGTGTTGCTGTTGACAGGAAGGGATGATGATTTTACTCCTCCAACAGGAAAATAAACTATTTAAGGCAGATACCTCCTGGAGCTTTACGACTGCTTGACTTGGAGAAGTCTGGAGACTATGTGGATTCAACTTACTGTATTGTGTTTAGAGAGTTAACCAATCAGAGAACAGAAATGGGACCAAATGCATGTCTGTGTGATGGACCAATTCATTTTGAGAACTGAGTTTATAAAATGGTATGTTGAAGGTATATGATGGAGGGTGGGTAGTGCTGATGTATGCTGAACCTCTCCAAGGTTTGAAAATGTGATCCAGGGTTCCATTCTAGAATGCTAGATGGAAAAATATGTAATTGCCTTTGTGTAGTTGACTTGTGTGTTTGCATCGATGATGGTGATGCGTGTAATGCTGTTTGAATATTCTTAATACGTTCTCTGTTGTGGTACATTTAATAAACACATTAACAAGATCCTTTTCCCAACTTAGCGGATTGATTCTCAAAACTACCACGACTGTAGTCAAACTCATCAGCATGCTTCCGATAAGAAAAATTGAGTAGTCTCCAGCATCTTTGGAGCTTTGACTTCCAAATGGTGGCATGCCCTCTCATATTACCTCAGAACACCCAAGGTGTCAAATGTTTTTGGGTCTGAAACAAAAATCTCTATTCTCAAAAAGTTTGTTTTTGGTAGAATTTGATCTTTAAGCCGAGGTATAAGTGTTAGCTTATGATGTCTGGAATTAGAATTCTAGCCAACCTCTGTGACTGCTGAGGCTTTACAGTGGGGAGAAAACAAACTGATAAACGGATGGAAAGACAATTATCTCTCTTCCACATCCGGAAGTTTGGAGATTATCCAACAGTCTCCTGTTATAGAACAACACAAACAGAACCTCCCAATAGCAAAGGAATGCCACTAATAAGGTGTTGCCTTCCTATCTCTCCAGGCTGCACGTCATTCTTATTGTGTGCGTGCTGCAAGGCGCACACTATGTTATTACTAGCGTTTATTATTATTATTCTTACGCCGTTTTTTGGCTCAAAACATCTACCAGAGTTTTTGACGCATATACACAAAAGTTATATCAAAACGTGCGGCTCGGCCCCGACATGTGTGCTATGATTTATCTAAGACTTTTGGCGAACAATTTTGCCCAAAAATTGCCAAAAACCACACCAAAAAAATGAATAGGTGTCAATGGAGAGAATGTTTGAGAGGTAGAGTGGTGATGTCATCGCTAGAGTGTGGAGAAGAGAGAGAATTGTGTTAAAAAAATAAAACGTATTTGACTACCATGGCCTCAAATGCACCACTACAGACACAATTTATACATAGAAACGTAGGAAAATGTGTCCTCTAGCTCACACTTGCTTTACTTTATCTGTCAGATTTATTGTTTTAGCTTGACATGCGAAGATTCGGCCGCAGCACCCATGAACAGCCTCATAGACTCCTATGTTAAGAGAGGCGGGGCTGTAACTGAAAAGATAGAAAACGAACACTTTTTAGAATTGCTCCCAAGAGCACATTTCTTCACTTGTCAACACAAAATGCCTATGTAAACGTTCAGGAAGGGCTCAGCCGGCTTCATGTTAACCTGGTTTTATGATTGGAAACACGGTTTGGCCAGAAATCCTTCCTGTTCGAGGGGTGCTGTAAGCCTTTTCTCTCTGTCCAACTGCTATGACCGTTGCAACAGTTGCAAGTTCGTTACTTAGCAACGTGCTTGAAAGAGGAGAGACGGTGGCCACGAATGACGGTGGCTATTTTACGAACAGTAATTAATTTCACATTTAATAACTTTAATTGGAGGATATTTACTGGAGGAATCAAATTGGTTCTTTTTGTTTCGGGTGTATTTATAAACTGTACTCCAACTCAACTCTTCCTCTCTGGCTCTAAGTCTCTAAGGTAAGCAAACATCTTTTTCAACTCTTTCGCTAGCATCCTATCAAAAATGTCGGTTTTTGACTTCTTTAACATTTGGGCTCATAGGTTTTCATGTACTTACCAGTCAGGATTTACAACTGACATTCCAACTAGCTGTAAAGATATGCTGTTTGCTAACATTAGCGACCAATGCTAAAATTAGCGCCTAAGCTAATTGCTAGTGCATCAGCATATGTTTTGCTAGCATGCTGTCTAAGATGTGGGTTTTTGACTTCTTTAACATTTGGGCTTATGTATTCATGTGCTTATCAGTCAGGACGGTGGTGAAGGGTTGTGGGGAGGGTTATTTGTGTGCATTTTGACCGTTTATGGTTGTTTTCGGAGGGGGGGGGGGGGGCGATCGGCGTTCGCGGGGGGCGGGGGGGCTCGTGCGGGGAGGTTTGAGGGCAGGGTTCATGTGGTGGGGTCCATAGGAATCTAACAAGATATTGGGGAGGTGTGTGGGAGGTCGGGATCGGCAGTTAATGGAGTTGCCGCTCCATAGAGAAACAGTGGGGATTAAATACAGGTCTTTTAGGAATTGCTATTTAAATTGTTGGGGGGGCTTGCTGTAAAACATTCATAATCGTCTGGATACTGGTTGACCTTGCAAACTATTGGCTAGTGTTGTATGGGGAGTCCTGTAGTTTATAGATGATTGAACCTGTGTGTCAGCTACTAAGTGATTCATTGCACTGAATGGTTTGATTGACAGTTCATCATTAAGTCATTAATGTACAGACTGCCTGTGTGTATGCACATATATGTATCTATATATATATGTGTGTGTGTGTGTATGTGCGTGTGTGTATGTGCGTGTGTGTTTTTCTCAATTAATGTTGGATAAAAAGCACTGTTTTGTTAGTGTGATATCAGAACTGTGTGACCTAGTGCTAGCTTATTGCTGAATCCTGATTTGTTACATGTTTGATTGCATGTGGATTGATTTGACATTTAACACAGCTGTATAACTTTATAATGTTATCTGATATTTATAATGCGGTATCATTTTGATAAAAGGTGTATTTTTAATACCAAAGTCATAGCCATTGATGGCCTAATTCTGGCATTGGATGTATTTGGGTCATTTTACACTCTAAGTTTTTGAAAGCATTTATCACTATTATCAAATTAGAACCAAACTGTTACTATGCTACTGAACTGTAATGTAAAGTGCTACCTGACACAGAGTGGCCAATTGTTTACTGCTTGCTTACTACTTAAACTTAAACTGTGGCAGTGTGCTCAAGTGGAGCTGTCTTTAATCCTGCTGAAATTAGTGTTTACGCTACTACTAATGCATCAGCATATGAACACCTGTTGAAAGCTTGATCTGTCACATACCTAAGCAATGGTAGAAGTCATATTCAGAAAATGACTCAACAGTGTCATTGATATATGGGGGAGAGTCCCGGGCCAGAGTCACGCACACTCAAAATTTCTTTAGGAATTTTTTTCTAGTTAACATATTCCGTTTACATTTAGTAATTTACTCCATTCAACGTATGGCTACATGACATCCCGCATGATTGATTTCTGCGTGCCTTCTTCTGCATATCTATTGCCCCGGCTAAAACCAACAGGGGAGTTCCTCGCCAATTTCACAAGTGGTTGACAGTGACTTTGTTTTCAAGGTGACAGCCGCACATATATATAGCAGCAGTTTCACATAGTTGACTTTCACAGTTGACTTGACGAGCGTGATACCTTCAGGGGACTCCTCTTGCACGTATGTTCCTGTCAGGTACCTGTGGACCAAGGCCGACTTCCCACTGGACAGGTTTCCCACGATGCCCTGGAAAAACAAAACACCACATGAACACCCAGCTACATTCAGAACACAGGGAAAAAGAGGCTGAAGCTTTACATTTCCTTTCATAAACTTAGTCACACAGAGGAGGTTTAAAGATGAAGGAAATAGTGCTGTCAGGTAAAAGTTTCAGGCCTTCTGTCCAGGTGGCTAGCCAGTGATTACTTCCCATATCCTGTGTGTGTGAGGGGGGGGGGGGGGGGGGTATGATGCTACCCATGTCTGTGAAAAACAAAATCTCAGCCACACCATTCTCCTGCCCAACCCCCATCCCATCCCATCCCCACTCCCACCCCTCGAGCCATCATCCTCTCCCCCAGTTCAGTGGTGGGTGGTAGACAGTGTTGTGCTAGTTACTGAAAAATAGTAACTAGTTACAGTTACTAGTTACTTTGTAAAAAAGTAACTCAGTTAGTAACTCAGTTACTTAAACCAAAAAGTAATGCGTTACTGAGAAAGTAACTTTTTAGTTACTGTACAACGTTTTTCCAATGTCCCCATTAAATAAAGGTTGATTGATTGAGTTCCCCTCTAGCCGTCATTTCAGTTCTGTACTGATACTGAGTAATACAGACTGTTGATTAAAACAACTGTTTCAATTCATTTGCATCCATATCACTGGATCTAATCATCCAAGCAATATGATCCGTTGTGCACCAACACAAACCTTGACACAAACACCAAAGTATTTTTTCAATGCCTATTTATTTCAGTCAGCCCATAAAGTCTTCCATAGGCTATAAACTGCAAGCCTATCTTTCTTATTTGGTATTCAAAAACAGTTTAAAATAATGTGAAAACCTCCACGAGTAGAAACTTATCTCCCCCTTCTCGCTCGCCATCATACCGTGCCCGCCCCTGACCTGTCCAGTCCTCTTCATGATGCGTGTTTGATTATGTGTGGGACAAATGCGACAAATGCTTTGTTTTTCAATTCAATTAAACTTTATTGATCACTATGTTATTGGAACTGTGTGCCGTTGTACAACCAAACCCTCTTTTTTTATCCAAAAGGAACGGAGTAACGCAGCGTATGGTAACGTTAACGGAGTTACTGAATTTTAAAAAACAACGCGTTACGTTATTAGTTACTGAAAAAAGTAACGGCGTTACGTAACGGCGTTACTAATAACGCGTTACTACCCAACACTGGTGGTAGAGTGAGGTTACAATTACAGTGGAGCGAGATCTATGGAAGATCTCCTAAGCTTGGGAAAAGCTAGATGTTGGGTTAACTATATTGTATGGAAAGTGTGTGTGTGTGTAGGAATTAAGGCAACAGAGCAAAGGATGAGGCATGTGTTCAAAAGTGTTCTGTCCTAACTAACATGGTACAATGGGACGTACAAGGGTTGCTGTTTAAGGTAGCAAGCTTCTGTTGGCTGCTGATTTGTGGCCATCATGAAGGGAACTTGCTGACTCATCACTGCTCAAGTAGATGAAAGCAGGAATTCTGCAAGTAATTTCCACTCTAGTCTTGGGCACTTTCAAGATCTGGGACTAATTATGCATGTGCAAGTTAAACATTTTCTGAAGACTTCAGAAAAGGTAGTCCTTGTAAAGTCTGCAAAAATCTGTCTTGTTTATAAGAGTAACTCCCTACAGAGAAAGCATTTGTCATATATTCAGTGTATTACAATTATTTCTATTGTTGGGAGAGGGGAAAAATCTCCATCTGAGGGTTAATTCTGTCTTTGCTGCTCAGTGCAACTAACAACCCCTCTCTGTACGAGCAGCACAGCGATGAACACCAACTGACAACATGGAGGGTAGTATAAAAATGTGAAGCTTGTTTCTCTGTCGAAGAGGAGTACAGTGTCTTCACCTGAGAATCATGTGATGCACTGCACAGCAGAATGCTGAACCTGTATAGATCACATGCCTGTATCTGTCACCAAAATGGACATGGCCATATTGAGATTTTTTGTTTAGGTGTAATGGGACTGTGAGACATTCTCTGCTGGTGTCTGCCTAGTCTGGCAGTGGTTAGGCCTTCTTCACTGGCATGGATGTGATCCTGGATGTGTCACCAGTCTAGCCCAAAACTGTCACTCATCTCACGGCCTGCTTCAAGCTATCCTGGTACTCCATGCCAACACATCTCATAAAAAATCACCCACCCCCTTGGCAGGAAAAATATCAGCCAAGTTCTACACTCTATACTATGTTCTCTTATGACAAAAATGGAAAAGACAAACCACCAGCTTTACAAGAATACAACATTCAGTCCATTGACATTTCAATCAATCCACTGCTAAAGTTATCTCTGATTTGAATACTCACCACTTTGAGCTCTGGCACTGACCGGCTCAATGTCCATTCCTGGCTGTTGACGAAGGAATCTGAAAGAACAGGGAGAGAGAACAAACAATATTATGGCCAGGTCATCCTAGGGCAAGCATTGTGTTTCTTCCTCATCCCTGTCTAATATCGCAGTGGATGTTCTGATCAAGAATGGAGCCAACATGTACCCACTCTGACTCATCTGGGACAATGGTGTGGTTTGTTTACCATGGAATACTCCCTTAGTCACACTTGTGAAGTCCTTCATAGCAGTTATTTAGGCAATACTGCATTACAGAAATTAGATTTTTTGGTCTAGCCCTGGAGTGGGGTTTGATGATGATTCTGCTGTGGTTTCTTGAATTGACAGTCCCAGATCATCAAGCCTGACCCTACACGACAGAACATCTGACAGGGTAATCATGGCTCAAAGAGAAGTTACGGGAAACCATAATACATAAAAAAGCTTCATAAGAACAATTCTAGGGGTGAAAGTCGGTCAGTTCTTCAGAGGGGGTGCAGTCTTGATGTGTCAAGAGTGGTGGTGGTGGTGGTGGTGGTGGGGGGGGGGGCTGTCTCCAAGCAACATGCTTCAGAACCAGGTGGCCCCTTTCTGTTGTCTACTCTACACCATAACAGTGATCCCTCGAGGCACCAAGCACAGAGGCATTATTAAAGTGAATATGCCTGCTGCTATAGAGCTCTGTCATCTTGACTAGAGCAACAGTGCCATGGAATCAGAGAAATCTGGACATCTTTGTCCAACCATTTCATTTCCTGTTCCATGTCACCAAACCAGATTCACTAAGTGAAGCGTAAACAAAACATTCACAGCATTCGACTACTTCCCTTACACAACATAAATATTACAATATATTGTTTAAACGTATACAATAACACTGTATATTAACATATATGGTAAATACTGCATATATTGTTCAATATACCATAAAATATGCATGGTTCTTGTATGGCCATAGTACGGCAACAGTATATTGACACATACTGTATAAAACAATAAAGAGCAAAGAAAAAAACTACATTTTTTACAGTCTACAAAACACAAAGCCAGAACATGAAACATACACTGTGGTAAACGCGATAAACGTGCCAAAGGGAAGAACTACAAGAGCATTCAGTTAAACAGGTTACGAAAGTAACATAAAATGGCGTACACACCCAAAAATTCTGATTTATAAAACCGTGCGCATGAAGCAAAGTTCTCTTTATAAATCACAGATTACCCACTAGTTTGCGTACGTGAGTTATCATTGAACCTTGCCCTGAACACTCCCATTTTTAAACAAAGCAGAGCAAGTTGAAGTCGCAGCAAGTTAGCGTGAAAGAAAGTCCTTATAGAGTTGGTAAATTAGACAGCGTTCATTCATCCTGGGACCGGAAAGTTTCAATCAAGACTGTAGAAGCTAGCACCTTGATTTGATCTACGAAGCACCCTTTTGGAATATTACGGTCTGTTCCTTTCTTTCTTTCTTTCTTTCTTTCTATCTAGTTCTATTTTAGCTAAGTATTCTACTGTTATTGTCACTTGTCATAGTTAACAAAGGTAACAAAAAGTTAGTTTTAGTGGTATTTTGTAGTTGTCATAAGATCCAAAAAAGTTAGCCGGCATCTGTCTATCTTGCTAAATTAGGTAAAAACGTTTAAAAAAAAAGTTGAGCATTTTTGAAGATTTTGGATTATACCCTAGTTTCACCATGTGTTATCTTAACATCCCTGTGCACTACACTATCCGGAGGCACAGGTTCACTCTAAAACGTAAACGGTGCACAGCTAACCTTGTCAAAATACCAGCTTCCCCCTCTCTCCCCCCTTCACTCTCCATAGGGCTCTGGAATTGCCAGTCTGCTGTCAAGAAGGTCGACTTCATCCCAACACTTGCATCCCAGGCCTCTCTCCATGCACTAGCACTAACTGAGACCTGGATCCGCCCTGAAAACTCAGCTACACCGGCGGCACTCTCAGTGAACCACTCCTTCTCCCACTCTCCGCGCCTCACCGGACGAGGAGGGGGCACAGGCCTCCTCTTGGCTCCTCACATCAAATTCACGTCCTCACCTCTATCCCCTACTACCAAAGCATTCGAACACCATCATGTGATGCTTCTGGATCCCATCAAAGTTGCACTAGTGGTCCTCTATCGCCCCCCTGGCCCACTAGCCGACTTTGTGGAAGAAGTGGACATGCTCCTCTCTGCACTCCCCGACAATGGAACTAGATGGACACCTAGAAGAATCTCAGGCTGCTGACTTCTTGTCCCTTCTGACCTCGTTCGGTCTGGTGCTACTGGACACACCAGCAACCCACAGGGCAGGAAAACAGCTTGATCTCATCCTGACACGAGACTGCATCGCAGATTTAACATCAGTAACCCCTCTACACATCTCAGATCATTTCCTCATCCAACTCTCCGTCTCACTCCCTCCAACCCCTCCCACTGCACCGCCACTTGTGACCTTCCGCCGCAACCTTCGCAGCCTATGTCCCTCTTGCTTCTCCTCTGTAGTAACATCATCCCTGGCTCCCATCGATGAGTTCACCTCTCATCCAACGGACGCAGCCACTGATGCTCTCCTATCAACTCTAACTACGTCCCTTGACACCCTCTGCCCCACGGCAACTAGACCTGCTCGGCCCTCTCCCCCCTGCCCGTGGCTATCAGAGGTCGTTCGGAAAGAGTGCTCCTCTCTCCAGGCTGCAGAGAGGTTGTGGCACAAGTCCAACGATAATCATCAAGACCTCGACAAGCACCACTCCCTTCTCAAGACCTTCTCCACTCACATAACAGAGGCAAAAACTGACTACTTCTTGAAACAGGTGAACAACGCTCCTAACCCCCACAAACTCACTCCTCAACCCTCCTCCTCCTACTACCTTGACAGCAGACGACTTCTCTCGCTTCTTTGGGGATAAAATTGCAGACATCAGCAGCCAATCAGCAGCCAAGAACCCTCCCTGCCTAACCGCTCTCACACCTTGTCTGAACCCTCTACTTGCCTCTCCTCCTTTTCCCCCTTATCTGAAACAGGCATGTCTGACCTCATTCTCTCCCACCGCCCCACCTCTTGCCCCCTTGACCTAATCCCCTCCCCTCTTTTCCAAATTAGTTCTCCTTCTATTACTCCATTCCTTCTCCATGTCCTCAACTCCACACTCACCTCTGGCACTTTTCCCTCAGCATACAAACAGGCTATAGTTAAACCCCTACTCAAAAAACCCTCTCTTAACCCAGCCGTCCTCCAGAAATACAGACCAGTCTCACTGCTACCCTTCTTCTCTAAAACAATTGAGCGTGCTGTAGCTAACCAACTGTCAAGATTTCTTTCCCAGAACAACCTTCTGGACCCTAACCAGTCGGGCTTCAAGACCGACCACTCCACTGAGACTGCCCTCCTGTCGGTTACCACGGCCCTCCAGTCTGCCAGAGCAGCCTCAAGGTCTTCTGTTGTCATTCTGCTAGACCTCTCCGCAGCATTCGACACAGTCAACCACCAGATCCTGCACGCCACACTCGAAGAGATGGGCATCACTGGCACTGCACTTAAATGGATCTCATCCTACCTGACAGGAAGATCCTATCAAGTCTCCTGGGGAGGAAAAACATCTGTACCCGCCTGCTCTCCACTGGGGTCCCACAGGGTTCCCTCCTTGGTCTGCTCCTATTCTCCCTATACACCACCTCCCTCGGGCCAATCATCGCCTCCCATGGCTTCTCCTATCACTGCTACGCTGACGACACGCAGCTATATCTATCCTTTCCTCCAACTAATGAAGGGATATCGACCAGAATCGAGGCCTGCCTCTCTGACATCTCAGCCTGGATGACCAGACATCACCTCCAGCTGAACCTCACCAAAACAGAACTCCTCATCATCCCTGCCAAACTCTCAATCACCCACAATCTCTCCATCACTATGGGATCTGCAACAGTGACCCATTCATCCTCTGCCAGGAACCTGGGGGTCACCTTGGACGACAAGCTCTCCCTCACAGCTCACATTGCCGCAGTCTCTCGGTCATGTAGATTCACCCTCTACAACATCAGGAAAATAAGAAAATACCTCTCTCAACATTCCACCCAACTGCTAGTCCAAGCCCTTGTCCTCACAAAGCTGGATTACCGCAACTCGCTACTAGCCGGCCTTCCTGCAAATGCAATCCTTCAGAGGATACAGAATGCAGCCGCTCGTCTAGTTTTCAACCTACTGGACACTGTCATGTCACCCCACTCCTCATCGCCCTCCACTGGCTTCCCGTCATGACACGCATCAGATTCAAGACCCTGGTGCTGACCTTCTGGGCTGTAAACGGGACTGCCCCGACCTATATCAACTCTCTCCTCCAGCCCTATACCCCCAACCATCACCTACGGTCATCTACTGACAACCGTCTAGTGGTACCCCCCCCCCCCCCCCCCCCCTCAAGAGTGCCCAAGCGCAACACAAACTCTTCCACTGCCTGGCTCCCCAATGGTGAAATCAACTCCCCACCTCCATCAGAAGCACAGACTGCCTTCTCACCTTCAAAAGAAGGCTTAAAACTCACTTATTTAGAGAATTGAATGGCACTTAGGAATTGTATGGCACTTCACATAATCTAATGTGTCCCCATATGGTGACTTACCAGTGTTGTTGTTGTATTTCTTGCTTTATGTTCACAATCGTTGTGTTATGCATTTATAGTTCTTCCCTTGGCACTTTTTGGTTCTCATGATGTATGATTCACAATCTAAAAAACCCACTGTGTTCAGGGTCTATCACGTTGCTATGCTCAATGACTGATGCTCTTTGTAAAAGCTCTCTCTTGTAAGTCGCTTTGGATAAAAGCGTCTGCTAAATGAATAAATGTAAAATGTAAATGTAACCATAAAGTGCAAATGACCTCATGAATGCTAATGTAATATCATTCTTAACGGTGAATCAAGGCGAACAAAAAAGTGTGACAGCACGCACAGTGGCAGAGCTGGATAAGAAGCGGTAACAACTGCTGTAGTAAATTCCGTGTTTGTGTATCTTGCATGGCGATTAAAAACAAATTCTGATTCTGAAGTGTAATGAGTGTAGCGATCGCGCAGGAGCTTAAGGATTGTATTTCCAGTTTTTGACATATGATGATATATGCACAGTATTAAAGAAATATATGTACCATATTTTTCAGATTATAAATCGCAGATTTCTTCATAGTTTAGCGGGGGGTGCGATTTGTACTATGGAGCGATTTATGTGTGAAATTATAAACACAATTATTATCACATTATTATATCATCAGTGTTGGCACTTCCATATGACGGTGACATCACGGACCAACCCTTGGGCTGGTACAACGTCTCTGATGCAGGGGAATACGGACAAGTTAGCTTGCTTGAGTGAGTTACGTTACTTGATGGAAAGATGGCAGAGGGTGAGGAGGACGGAGACTAATTGATCACGAGGGAGTGGTCCAAACATAATAGAGCAGTTTGGAGCAGGTCTTTATTCTTTTACTACTGTGGTTTGAGTTAAGATATTGAGTTTAGAGTTAACTTGCAGTTCGCGTTGCAAATGTGCCCAAGTTATTGAGCATACCCATGCAAACACATGTTTTGTGTTCTGGTTTTGGAGCAGTGAGAGCACAGCGTATTGTTTAATAATCAATTGAATGTAACTTTTTTGCCTGCTTATTTGCAGGTCTGCTTGACAGTTTTATTGATCACTAAGATAGCTTTGCCTTTGAATGAAGTTGTTCCAATAAAATAAAAATATATAGCTGCAAGCAGCGATGGTGGATTCAAAGTGCAATATGCAAGTTTGGTGTGAATACATCCAAGACTGTAGTGCCCCCTGTGCTGTAAGGGACAAAGGATTGAATACGTGAATGGGAAATATTTACATGGTCTGTGGCTCCACCTATGGCGGATGATGTGTAATTTAAGGTCTATTGGTTCAATATTGGACAATATGAATTGTTTTGCTGATAAAGTAAAACTAGTAATTTTTTTGTCACTCCGTGAAAATACAATGAATGAATTTATTACAATAGAATACATTTTTAAAAAGGATGACTTGAAGCAATATGGTGCAAAGTAAAATGGCAGTATAACAAGTTGCCAAGGTAAACTGGTAATCGGTTGCTCACTTAGTGAAAACACAACATTTATTACAGTTGAATGAATACCCAAAATAAGGTGGTTTTAAAGAAGGTGCCAAGTACAATGGCAATATGACCACAAGAATGAAGAGAGTAAAAAACGCAATATTTTCAATTAGTGAAGAACATGGCCAAAAATCTAAACTTTTTACTCATTTGGTCCAAGGGCTGCCATATACTTTCACTTTACAAGAACAATGTAATTGTGCTCAAGACAGCCTTAGCCTTTAGCCAAGCAGTCACATTTCAAATGTTAATCATTAATCTACTTTTCATCTTACATTGAACTTTTTCTCAGATTTGTATACAACACATTGTGAAGAGTCTACATATGAAATTGTGATTGATTTGGACTATCAGTTTTTGCTTGGCACTCGTATAAACATTAAATTAGCCTTAGCAATAAATTAATTTCTTTTATTTAAATCATTTTGAAAGATATGAACTTAGCAATTGAATGGGGTTGTATATATTGTAGTGTGTTGTTGGTGGCATATCAAGTTTGGCGTTGATTTCTCAAAGATTTTTCATTTTCATAGGAATCATAAGATGATCTTCCTGTTTAGCTGTGTTTTTGCCAAGTTAAAAAGGCTGTAGCTGACAAACAGTTTGGAATATCAAAAAAACCTTGACGTCTTTTGTGAGGCTTGGTCTGAAGATGTTGCCATAGAAACATGGGGAAGATCGGACAAACATTGTAGGAATAGTATCAAAAAACATTTCATAAATGTATATTGTACAGAAAAATGTAAAGATTTGCCATTATGAGTTGTTGAGGCTTTTTTGTTTGTCGTAAGGAATGAGGCACATGGAATGAATTTCAAGATTATAGGACGAAAGACATACAAGTGGCATCACTTTTAAAATGGGCAAATTGGGGTGTGGTCCTTAGCACCCCCGTGGCTCTAGCGGACAAACAGTTATGAAAATCAAAAATCCTATTGATAACTTTTGTGAGGGTTCTGGGCAAAATTTGTAGGAGTGGCAAAAAAACTTGTTTCATGAATTTATTATGTACAGAAAGATCTAAGGACTCGCCATTATGAGTTGTTGAGACTTTTTTGTTCATTGTGACAAATAAGGCATCTGTAATTAATTTCAGGATTCTAGGACAAAAGGGCTACAAATGACATCACTTTTGGTCTCACATGGACCAAATTGGGTGTGGTAGTTCATAATGTTGTCCATGTTCATAATGTTGTCCATGTTTCACCATGCCAAAAATCACAACTTTTTACTGCTGTGATCCAAGGGCTGCCATTGAATTCAATGCTATACAGTCATATGAAAAAGTTTGGGAACCCCTCTTAATTTTTTGGATTTTTGTTCATAATTAACTGGGATTTCAAAGAAGCAAATTCCTTTTCATAAATGACAAACTTTAGGGAAACAGGAGTATTTCAGCAGTGTCGTTTTGTTTATTAGAATAACAGAAGATATGCAATAGGCATCATAACAAAATTTGACGGTGCATAAATTTGGGCAGCCCAACAAAAAAAAGACATCAGTACTTAGTTGAGCCTCCTTTTGCAAAAATAACAGCCTCTAAACGCCTCCTGTAGCCTGTGATGAGTGTCTGGATGGAGGTATTTTTGACCATTCTTCGATACAAAAGCGCTCCAGTTCAGTTAACTTTGATGGCCGTCGAGCATGGACAGCCCGCTTCAAATCATCCCATAGATTTTCGATGATGTTCAAGTCAGGGGACTGTGACAGCCATTTGAGAACATTGTACATTTCCCTCTGCATGAATGCTTTTGTAGAATTTGAACAGTGTTTAGGGTCATTGTCTTGTTGGAATATCCAACCCCTGCGTAACTTCAAATTTGTGACTGATGCTTGAACATTATCCTGAAGAATCTGTTGATACTGGGTTGAATTCATGCGACCTTCGACTTTAACAAGGGCCCCAGTCCCTGAAGTAGCCACACAGCCCCACAGCATGATGGAACCTCCCCCAAATTTGACAGTAGGTAGCAGGTGTTTTTCTTGGAATGCAGTGTTCTTCTTTTGCCATGCAAAGCGCTTTTTGTTATGACCAAACAACTCAATTTTTGTCTCATCAGTCCAAAGCACCTTCTTTCAATATGAATCTGGCTTGTCTAAATGAGCTTTAGCATACTCCATGCGACTGTACCTGTGGCATGGGCGCAGAAAGGGCTTCCTTCTCATCACCCGGCCATACAGATGTGCTTTGTGCAAATTGCGCTGAATTGTTGAACGATGTACAGATACACCATCTGCAGCCAGATTTTGTTGCAGGTCTTTGGAGGTGATCTGTGGGTTGTCTGCAACCATTCTCACAATCCGCCGCATATGCCGCTCCTGTACTTTTCTTGGTCTTCCAGACCTGGGTTTAACTGCAACTGTGCCTGTGTCCTTCCATTTCCTGACAACATTTCTTACAGTCGAAATTGACAGTTGAAACCTTTTGGAAAGCTTCTTGTAGCCTTCCCCTAAACCATGAAAACGAACAATCTTTGTTTTCAGATCTGTGGAGAGCTGTTCTGATGATCCCATTCTGTCTCACTTCAGCAGAGAGTCAAAGAGAAGTGCAACTTGTATTTGGGCACCTTAAATACCTTTTCCCATGATTGAACACACCTTTCTATGAGGTTCAAGGCTTAACGAGATAATCCAACCAATTAGATATTTCAAGTCATCAGTTTTACATGCTGTTACATGCATTCAAATCAGCAAAATCATAAGGGTACCCATATTTTTTCACAGCCAGTTTTTCACAATTTATTTAATTTCATACAACTAAAAACTGCTTCGCTAAAAATCTTTGTTTGGAAAACACCCCAGTACTTAGATCTTCCTGGTTAATGAAAGACATACCACTTTTATCTTTTTTTGCGTGAAAGCAGAGTCGATTATAATGCCGGCTGAGAGGGGTTCCCAAACTTTTTCATATGATTGTAAGTCATAATAATAATAATAATACCTGCAATAACAATAGGTTTCCTCCTGACGAAGGAATCCTAATAAATAGCTTTGACATAGTTAAACTACTTTTGCCATGTTGCTGTAGCTTAGCTTGCAACATTTCTCTGGGGGTTAGCTTCGGTGTAGTGAAGCTTAATTTAATGTAGAGCAGGGGTATCAAACTCTTTCCATCGCGGGCCAAGAGGGTGCAGGTTTTCGTGTTAACCAAACCACTACACCATCTTATTTCATTAACGAATGTCTCCACTTTGTGAAATCAAAATCGTTATTGAAATCAGCTGGTGTAGTGGCTTGGTTAACACGAAAACCTACACCCGCGATGGCACGAGTTGGAGACCCCTGATGTACAGTAACTGGTAGCTTAGCTCACTACACTTTCCATGTAGCTTGCCCAACACTGATATAATTTCACATTTATTTTCACACTAAACCGCGTGAGTGAAACTGATGGTTTGGTAAACTTAGCATGTTCTTTATGCTATAGTTATCGGAATAACTCTTAATATGTTACGTTAACATACCAGGCACATTCTCAGTTCGTTGTTTATGCATCATGTAACATTAGTATACCATACACTTATTCAGCCTGTTGTTCTTTATTTTATTTTAATTTTAAACTGCCTTTCAAGATGACATGTCTGTTTTTGGTGTTGGATTTTATCAAATACATTTCCCCCAAAAATGTGACTTATACTCCAGTGACTTATACTCCAGTGCTACTTCAGTGCTACTACCAAAATGTGTGGGAGAGTCCGAGTTTTCATGAAGGACCGCACACTCTCCTGTCAAGTAGTTTTCTTATCGATACCAACTTTTGTGTGGAAATTGGCGTACGCACGGTTTCAGCCCCGTTTTGTGCGTACGCAACGTTTATAAATAAGACCCCTGGAGTTGATTCCAGGTGTGGCGTTTGCATTTGGAAGCTGTTGCAAGTGCAATCCGCCCCCTTCAGAGAATCCAAAATGCAGCAGCTCGCCTGGTTTTCAATCTACCCAGACGCTGCCATGTCAACCCGCTCCTCATTGCCCTCCACTGGCTTCCCATCATGGCCCGTATCAGATTCAAGACCCTGATGCTGACGTTCCGAGCAGTGAACGGGACTGCCTCGAGCAATACCAACTCTCTCCTCCGGCCTTACACCCCTGCCCGCCACCTACGGTCCTCCTCTGACAACCACCTAGTGGTCCCACCTCTCAAGAGCGCCAGAGCCCAGCACAAACTCTTCCACTGTCTGACTCCTCAATGGTGGAATCAACTCCCCACCCCCATCAGAAACACAGTCTCCTCACCTTCAAGAAAAGGCTCAAAACCCACTTATTCCGAGAATTTAATGGCACTTTAGAAACATTAGAATTAGTATGGCACTCAGAAATATCACTTGTTGTAGCTGTTGTTCAGAAACTTGCTATTGTTGTGTTGTTGTTGCTTTATTACTCACGCCACAGGTAGACTACTGTCTGGTGGAGGCTCACCTTAAAACTTGTATAATGTTCAGCTGAATGCTCTTATAGTTCTTCCCTTGGCACTTATTGGTTCGCATGATGCATGTTTAGTAATCTAGATCAGTGGTTCTTAACCCTGGTCCTCAGGGCCCACTGTCCTGCATGTTTTAGATGTTTCCCCCTTCCAACACACCTGATTCTAATGAATTGTCATTATCAGGCTTCTGCCAAGCTTCATAGTGACTCATTCATTTGAATCAGGTGTGTTGGAGCAGGGAAACATCGAAAACATGCAGGATTGTGGGCCCTGAGGACCAGGGTTGAGAACCACTGATCTAGATGCCCGCTATGTTGGGGTCTATCAAGTTGCTATGCTCAGTGACTGAAGCTCTTTTGTAAAGCTCTCTCTTGTAAGTCACTTTGGATAAAAGCGTCTGCTAAATGAATAAATGTAAATGTTGCTGTGAACACACAATATGTGGTCAAAGGAGCTCTCAATTGAGGTGAAACAGACCATCCTGAGGCTGAAAAAATAAGAAATCCACCAGAGATAGCAAGAATATTAGGAGTGGCCAAGTCAACTGCAAAAAGAGTGCACTGGTGATCTTGGGAACCTTTCCATGGTGAAGAAAAACCCCTTCACAACATCCACTCAAGTGAAGAAGACGCTCAATGAAGTAGGTGTATCAGTATCTAAGTCTACCATAAAGAGAAGACTTCGATGAGTGGATTCCCCACAAGGTGCAAACAGCCTAAAAAGAAAAGCCAGAATTGCCAAAAAACACCTGAAGGAGAGCCCAGTTCTGGAACAACATTTTTTTGGACAGATGAAACCTGTATCAGAATGATGGGAAGAAAAACATTTGGAGAAGAATTGGAACAGCTCATGATCCAAAGCACACCACATCTTCTGTAAAACATGGTGGAGGCAGCGCGATGGCATGGGCATGCATGGCTTCTAATGGCACTGGGTCACTCGTGTTTATTGATGTGACAAAAGACAGACGCAGCCAGATGAATTCTGAAGTGTATAGGGATATACTTTCTGCTAAGATTCAGCCAAATGCAGCAAAGTTAGTTGGACGGTGCTTCACAATACAGATGGACAATGGTTCAAAACATACTGCAAAAGCAAGTTTTTTGAAGAAAAATAAATGGAATATTCTGCAGTGGCCGAGTCAATCACCAGACCTCAACCCAATCAAGCATGCATTTCACTTTCTCAGGAAAACACTTCAGGCTGAAATACCCCCAAACAAGCAACAACAGAAGACAGCTGCAGTAAAAGCCTGGCAAAGCATCACAAAGGAGGAAACCAATCCCTTGAAATTGAACCTTAAAGTCTGCACTTCACTAAACTGAGACCAAAAAGTTGCATTTTTCATTGTTACTGACAATGATTGCGACCGGTCAACTTTTTGGGATGAGCGATTTACCCCTTAATCATTTTGAAGCGTTTTTACGTTTTATGGGGGCATATTTTGCAGATGCTAACTCACCATCCACAGACAAGGATTTCAGAAATAAGAAAATCAATCAACACATGAATTTACATAACACATGAGTTAAGGCACCAGGTGAAGCAAAAACAAGAAGAACTGTTAAATAGGATAAGACAATTTTTTTGTTCCTTGTTCAGTAAATTGTTTTACAGTAATGAGTGATCAGCTCATGTTTAAAACTGGCCACACATATATTTTTACTGCTCCAATGTGCTGAAGGCCAATAGTTGTAAGTTCGATAACATGCAGTACAGTTTACAGTTTAACATAGGATGTAAAATAAAATAAACAGAAAAACTTGTTATGTTTTTTAAATGAATTTATAGTACATATATTATGAAATGTGCATACATTTTTAAATGTATGAAAAGTGTGAATTCCTTATGTATTTTTATAAATATATTTTGATATATTCCCCCATTTTTTATACATATATATATATTTTTTTATTGCGTAAGAGTTTGTACACTCTGTCCAGACATGCTAATGGAATGTATATTTGATGCCTGCAGAAGCTGACACAAGGGAAGATGGAAATGCCTTTGGGAGAGGGGTATCCCTTAGAGCAGGTGCCCACAGCAGGTGTCCACCTCAATATTGGAGGTCCACGTGATACTGTGACAACATAATACAAAAAAATTAATAACTAGAAATTGTATATGTTGTGAACCTAACTATGCATCCCATCCTGCAAAATAGTTATTTATATATAAATAAATAAATAACAAATATATTGAGATATTATACATGTGTAGTTTAGTTAAGCGGTCAAATGGCTTTGCAGCTTCAGATATTTTCTATTTATAGATATAAATAGCAAAAATGGTGCTTTTGATTGAAAAGGTTGCCGACCCCTGTCTTAGTGGGAGTTCTCCCTCTTTCTCCAGGATGATAGTTTTTTCACAACCAAGCCTAGTGTTCAGACTCCTCCCCTGTGTTTTAACACCTATCCTTGAACAAGTCAGAACATGAACAGAGCCACGCAGAGCACTGCAGTTTGGACAGGGTGTGAGGGTGGGTGACATTCACTACACGGAGCAGAGTTTCTGCTCTTTCAATAATCCAATTATGATCCAATTTGTAATGCAAATTAAAAAGGAAAACAAATATAGGAAAATGTATAAACTGATCATGGAGGATGTAGGCAGTGGTTTTCTTTAACTCATGTTACTGGCATCATGATGTAACGGACCCCATAAATGTTTCTTAATGGCACCAATGGATAGAAGGCGCAGAAATAGGCCATCTAAGGCTCTCATTTCACAACTGCCTTTGTTGAGGGAAAACTGCATGGCAGCCTTGTTTGTCGTGTTTTTCACCTTAGTGCTCATGTCCACTCGAATGACAGTTACAACAGCATCTTGGGGTGAGGAGGCATGATTAGCCCCCTCTTAAAATTGGGAGAAAGAAAAATGCAAAAGGAGTCTGGGTCTGCGTCTGGGTGTGTGCATTGTGCATACAAGTGCGTAGATGCTTAAGTTTGGCATGCTCATGTAACCCCTGTAACTTGGTCCACTCACCCTGCACTGCACTGAGCAGATCTTGAAACCGGGGTGTTCGGCATTGTAGACGGACGCTCTAACAAAGAGGCTAAAGGCTGCAACCTCTGGCGTTAGTTGCTAAAGGATCCTTTGAGATCAGAGGAGAGAGGTTTACTCACACAGCAACTATGAGCTGGCTCCCGTTACACTCATCCCCCCTAAACCTCACTCTCATCCGGGTCACAGCACCAATGTAACCCCAGTAACTTGGTCAACTCGTTCGGCACTGCACCGAGCGGGTCTTGAACCCGGGGGGGTTCGGCATGGGAGACGGACGCTCTAACAAAGAGGCTAAAAGCTGCAACTTTTAGCATCAGACGCTAGAGCATCTAGGTCTGAGGTCTGGGATTTGTTACCATTGTGCAAACAATTACAGAGGGAGAATTAAGATCGCAATGAGTATTTTTACATCCCTAATTTGTAAACCACTTGGCATTCGCTGCTCACTGCTGTTCCCTTCCTCAAGGCCGGTCCTCTTACAGACAGGCTCCCTTTTGGACGGATCATTGCTAAATCATTGCCTTATCTTGTAGTGCTCTATGGGGTTATTCAGACAGTTCAGTTATTCACATGAGCGTCAAAAATGTAACCCACAAGTTCGAAAAACGAGCACAAAACGGACGTCTTTGGGAATCGCTGGCTAGCTCGCATAGGACTACAGTGCACTCTCCCTTCCCTCTGAAGTCATATTCAGTTATTAACAACAGTGACTCAGTTGGTCGACAAGATATCCAACACCCCCCTCTGTCACCCTCTTTCCTCATCTCTGTTTCTGTTTCTCCCACTCTCTCAGCAGGCGGGACAGCATCATAACAATGTTAGAGTATATTCCCTCCGTGTGCTAGGAAGTGACACATTTTCTTTGTCACAAAAGTGAACCTGATCAGTTGGAAAAAAATTGGCTTGCTTCGAGAGACCTTGCTGGGGGAAATAGAGCAAATATATATTTCATATGACCTAATTTTACGTTCAGTCAGGAAAAGGGAGACACCAACAAACCACCTTTAACGTTTAAAGACCAGAAACGTCTCGGCTGTGATGCTGAATTCTATCTTGGAACATGCATGCTCAGTCATTCATAGAATGAAAGACAAAACGACCAAATGAGACCAAACTGTCTGACAAACCTGAAATTTTAGAAAAACATGGAAGAACTATGTCCAGGCGAAGCCTGACATGATGCCATCTTGACTACAATGTAACACAGTCTACTATGCTATTTTATCATTACAATCCAACCCATCTTGAACTTCTGGTATTTCACTTGTCTATCAGTCTAACTGCCTATGGAGAAAACCCTGGTGGCTAAAGCGCACTGGTGACTACAACTCAAATGCATTTCTCCCAAAGGGAATTCAAGTGTTCAGGTTACTCTGTTGTAGACAAAGTCAAACTAAAACTGTCTCCCTGCACCCCACCCCGGCCCTCTTCTCCCCTCCAGAGAGCCCTCATCTGACCATATGGTTCACTGCTTGTCCATGCCCTGGCTTGACACACAGGAGCAGCTTTGTTCAGCTCCAGGTGGGGGTGGGGAAGCTGGAGGGGGTGACACCTCAGCCTCGGTGGGAGTTTACACTCCCAGAAAGAACACTGGGAAGAGATGTACTCATCACTGGTCCTAACCACAGCCCAGTCTGGCCTGCTACACCAACAGCAATGTTAGGATCCATGGTTGGTGATTTTAATTTGAAACAAAACCCTGTTTCCATGACAGATTTGTGTGTGTGTGCGCATGTGTGCACGCGTGTGTGTACTTGTCTGTGAGTCTGTGTTTTTGCAGTAAGGGCACTAGAAGCCTGAGATTGACTTTGCAGGCAGCTTGTCAAACACTTTAGGCAGGTAGTAACAGGCACCTAGGCCCACCCTGGGCACTGAACAGCAGGCTTCAGTCAGCGTGATCGGCACACCTACATTCCTCCTACCTGACTCCACAGTGGAATACAATCGACAAATATCACTAAATGTACTCTTCACACTGTACAGGGTTGGGTTGCCCAAGAATAATGTGAGTTCCAGATAACCTGGTGGACCAGAATGCTTGTATATCTGCTTCAAATTCCTTAATCATGAAATAAAGTTAATTCTTGCTTACCAACTCACAACAAACAAGACGATGCGTCTCTTGTAAGATATGCTGGAAGGCAGTTAGCTTCCAAGTTATGGCTTCCACCAGTTTGCGTTTCTTAGTAACTGAACACACCGCCCAAAACACACTGCTATGGCTACCCAGAGCACTAACTCTCAAACGTGGTGCTTAAGATGTCTCCTGCTCCCCATCATTACAGTATGTAAGCCCTCCTAATTTAGTCCTGGTAGCTGCCAAAAGCATCCCATTACTGGCGCTGGCTGCTTTAATGCCCCCGCCTCAGCGCCTAAGCCTGTTTTCTCTGAGGCCAGCAGCATTACCAGCCTGCCTGCTTCAGTCTCTGGGTTACATGCTACTGACTGAACAACATCGTTTGACTGGCTCTCATCACACACAAAAACGGAAAGAACAGTCCTTCTTGTGGACCAATTCACTCGCTCACTTTTGATGTGCAGCTTTGTCGTTTATTTCCCCTTGATTAAAGCAAGCAAGCACTGCTACAGTAAGCAACCTAACCAACAAAAAAAGCAATTGCTTATTTCTATCCAGAGATGAAGATTTTGAACATTTTCCAAACCTACAAGTCTCCATGTGTTTTTCATTTGGCCTTTTCCGTAAGTGCAAAAACCATGTCAATTGAACTATAAAAATGTAACTTTTTGGTTCAGTGGTCGAGGGGCTGCGCTGGGTCTGTAAGTCCTCACAAATAAATTCAGCAATCTAACAAGACTTCTTACCTTGACCTTTTTTGAAGTCAATGCCTGCCACTGTCTCTATAGCAACCGACTGGGGCTTTCTATTCCTTGCCGGTGGATGTTTGCCAGTTTCTTTGCTCTGGGGCTGGTCAGGCTCGCATGTGCCACTGGGTGGTTGCTCCTTTCTCCTGAAACGCTTTGCTATGAGCTGCCATACGCTGGGCTCCTCTTGGCTTGGTTTGGCAGACAGTTTGACTGGATAGAGGGGCACCTCCATCACCTTGACTTTCCCTTTACTCTGGTACTCAATGTACTGCGTCCCTGCGCCACCCTGTTCCTCACATTCCCCCAAGGTCCTGCCAGTTAGGTAGGAGAAGGGTCGCAGAGCCGTGTGCTCCCCAGTACTGTGAGTCCTTGAGCGTCCCTCTGTTACCCTATCTGGACTCTCTGGCCTGGCGGCTGGACGGCTCCTCCTGATACGCAGGCTGAGGCTCCGCCGTAGCAAGCTCAGGGTTCTCTTGGGGGCCCCTGGGTTGCTGGCGGGCTTGGCAGCTTCCCTTTCCCTCCCATTGCCCCTGTCCTTCTCCCTTTCTTTGTCCTGGGGAGCTCTGCCAAACAGCCGCCAGCGGAAGGCACCTTTGAACAAGCCTGCTCCTTCAGTCCCTGGCCGGCTGTCCAGCTCATCATGAAGTCCCCTCTTTCCCAGCTCCAGCACCGTCATGCTGACGGGCCTGGGTCTACTGCTCCTCTGGCGGAGCCCTGCTGGCCCCTGCTTGGGGACAGGGGGCCGCTGGGACACGACAGATCTGAGTCCATCAACTGCTCGGAGCTCAGCCCTCCTGGTTCTGTTCTGCTGTGTGGGATCCAAACCCCTAGTCCACCTAGAGGTCTGATGGGGGCCAGACTCTGTCAAGTCTGGGTTGGGGCCTGTAAGCATGCACACACTCCCGGGCCTTCTCAGCAATTTTTCCTGATCACTTATTGATTCTGGAGCTCCATACATGCTCACCGTTCTCCGGCTACGTGGGCCTGCCTCCAGTGGTGGCCTGCGCAGTACGACCCGTGGCAAAGAACCATGGCCCAATGCCCAGCCATACTCCCTAGTGAGAGGACTTGCATTGGACTGGGGCGAAGAAGTCTCTGTAGGCACCTGGGTCTGGTTCTCCGGAGCTGCTGTGGCTGCCTCTGTTCCAACCTGTACCGTGTACTCAACAGGCTGAGCTAAGGTAGCTGAAGGCTGTTGGAGAAACCGGTCTGTCTTGATTCTTTCCCCTTCCTCCTCCTCTTCCATTACGATATCCTCGCTCCTCCTCATGGCTCTCCCTGTGCGGCTCAGGGGGGGCCACCTGCCGAACTCCTGCCTTGCCCTGCTCAGCCCCAGGCTGCTCTCTGCACCCTGGACCTGGGCACCAGCCTGGCTGTTCTCTCCTGGCTGACAGCGATCAACCTGACCCAGCCCCTGCTCTGTTTCTGGCCCATGCTCAACCCCAGAGCCCCCATTCAGGATGACGGAGACGTGGAACACCATCCCCTGCTGCTGGCCCAGAGCCACTCTCCGTGGGATAGCATCCTCTGCGTGGCTGCTCAGCAGTAGCATGACGACCTACGCTCATCCAGCACACACAAGAGCAAGCGAACACACACACACTCTTTGCCCAGTGCTGTTTATTCCTGGTCTCTGAGTTCTTGACCAGGCAGAATTCCAACCTCAGGCATAATCCTTCACCTTTGACACATAGAAAAAAACTTCAAACAAGCCTGAGCCTTGGTGCCACCTCCATGAACTCCGTCTCAGTCTTCTACTCAGCAGCCCAACAAAAGCATCTGGACAGCATTTGCAGGCTTCTCTTTCTCCCTTCAGTCCCCTTTACCTGTCCTGTGATGACATTTAAAACAACAGCCTTGCCAGTCTTTGCTCTGGAGCAAACAAACCCATGTTTGTCATACCTGTGAAACTTGCACCAAATGAAAAACTGATACATTCTCCCTTCTCGCAACTTAGCAAGTTATAAGCTATCCTTTTTTTGCCGGCGGTGCAGACAAACCCCCTAATCTCTTAGCATTCCCTGTGCCGAATGTGAGGGAGTGTGTCTGTTTGAACTTTTAGCAGCTTCCCAATCCCCAGGACACATGGAAACTAAGGAGTGGAGTCGAGGGGATGGCTGGTGTTCCACACGCTCTCCTCAGAGGCTCTCCTGAGCTCCCCTTCTCTCCAGAGATTCACATGTGCGACCTGAGCTCTGGGGGCAAAGGAAGAATGAGTTGCTCTCATCAACAAATACTGGGATCCCAAACAAACTCTTATGAAAGCAGACTTTGTGTCCCTGTGGCCTCATTCTTGCTCTCTCTTTTTATCTCACTCCATCTCTCTGTCTTTCTATCACTCGTATCTTTTTGTCTTTCCATCACTCTTTCACTATCAGGTTCAGTACTGCAACTCAACAAGCAAGAGGGAACACAAAATGAAAGCGGATCCTTTTCCCCCCGTGTTCACCAAGAAGATATACAGGATAGAGAGAGATACACTAGAGAGAGATACACAGAGAGAGAGAGAGAGAGAGAGAGAGAGAGAGAGAGAGAGAGTGATACAGAAAAATATAGATCTAGGTGTATGTTTGTGTGTGAAAGGGAGTTAAGTACCAGCTACTGGCATCATCCTTCATTTAGCCGGGGTTTAGCTTCCTCTTAAAAACAGCACTAATCCAAGGCTCTGCTAAAAGCAGACCACATGGGCTGCATACAGATGGACTGGATAGATTTGAAAGGGTAAGACTGGAGAGAAAATATTCTACCTGAAGCAAGGTTTTCAGAAAGTGATTGTCTAGCAGCGTAACATGCTCGCAGTAATGTCACTGGATACGAAGGAGTTTCCCTCGGGAACAATAAAGTAATCTGAATCTGAGGGATCTGACAGTCCTTCATCATTATATTAAAGTGTTCAAGCGACTCCCAACTGCAGATAGCTAAAGAATTCCAGGAATGGCTGAATGCCATTAACAATTAGTAATTGTAATTGTAATTAGTATCAATTACTTCACTTGAGGTAGTGATGATGAAAACTTAAACTCTCCATAATTACAAATCATGTTTCAGGACCATTCTTATGGGGGTACATTGACAATTTGCAAAAGACAGTTGCTGAAATACACAGTAGTGAGTAATCTTGTTTCAGTTTTATGCACTGACAGATAATGGTCCTATCCATTTGAGGCCATTCTGAAGAAATGTAACCAATTAGGTCAAGATAAATCCCAATTCTACACACAGGACACCTAGTCAGTGTGGCACAGAAAAGAGCACCACCAGGTGGCAATAAAGAAAATAATTATCTGACAATCAACACAACATAGCTACATGAGACACCCATACAACTATCAAATGAACCAAAATGACAACTTCTCAATGGCAAAGGCCTACAAATTGGATGTAAAAGATCCTTCATTTATTATCTATCACTGATTGGCGGTGCCGCTTATTCGCTTTAGTAGTCACAAGCCTACCCCAGTTACTTTCAGGCATTAAGCGGTGTACACCCTAGACTGGGGCCAGCTAGTCGCAGATGTAAAAGATCCAATAAAAGCTATAAGAACAGCCATGAATGTCAAAAGATGATCAAGGATTACGTCATTAACATGGTAGGTGGCACCTAAATCAGAAGGCCAGAGACGTATGATGTTATAAATATGGTATGTAGCACCTAGAGAAGGTACCAGAAAGACAGAGGAGGAGGTGGCCATGTTTTAACTAGATCCCCATAAGAGCGATGCTTGAGCTAGTTCTCAGTATAGACCTGAAAGAGAGAAAACCTTCATACTTCTAGCCAGCCATAGCCAGTCTCACATAAAACCACCTCTATGGTCTAACACCATCCGTTAGCCTAGTATACTGAAAATAAATACAAGACATGAAGAGGTGGAACTATCTGTAATTTTTATAAGAATGTAGAAATATACTTAATTGACATTGGTTATAAGCACAAGGTCATAAGGACCTTTGCTTAAGGTTATAAGCAAAGGTTAACGAAATGTGGGCTAAGTGAGTGCCATGCTAGTGTTTCAAGCTAAATTTCTTTAAACAAGAATTCTGCTTCAGATCCTACAAAACCCTTGACAAAACCAGGAAACAATAGTATAGTATTAGTACAGTACAGTAAAATATAGTAGAGCATAGTATAGTAAAGTTATTTTAATTTTAGTGTAGTGACTTTGCTCAAAGTTATTGACTGATGTTTATCTGCGCTGTTGATAGTCAAATTTTCCTGTGTGCATGTGTTGTGTATGTGTGAGTGTGTGTGAGTCAGCTCTTGTTGTACCTGAGTCTAGGTAGCAACGGTTGGTTATGACTTGAGGCTCGTCATCCAGTAAACAGTCATCCTCACTCCACTGAATGTGATGGTGTCTGGTCCTCCTGCGGCCCCCGAAGCACAGCATCATGGTGCTGCTATGCTCTCAAAAAGACCCCCTCAATATAGTCACATCCACTTCTATTCAAAGTTTCAAAATTACGAACAGACCGCCTTTCCATTTTTCTGAGCAATTTTCCTCGTAAACAGAATATTTGTTCTTCAACTTTCAGACCGGGAAAAATATATATTTTGTCTTCTGAGTGTCGATGCCAGTTCCATAGACGTCCACATAAATATGTCATAGATGGCTCACTAAACTTGGGAGGAAGTGTGTCTTAGACAGTTCAGTGGTCAGGTGCGCTGAGGAGACGTTTCCTCCTTATAATCCCCTAAAGAGGAGTGGTCCATCTAAGTGACACTGATAGGATTAGAACTAATCCACTGTCCCATGGCTGGAAGGAAGGCTCCATGGAGGGCACAAGTCAGTGATAAGACCTCTCTCCTGTTGCCTGGTTCTACAGAGAGCCTCTGTGTGTGTGTGTCCCTCTCTTCCTCACTGCCTGTGCTGACTGGTACATACGTTGCTTTGAACCCTCGTACCTGTATCTCAACAGCAGTTGTTTTTTCCCCACCCAAAATAAATTAAAAAATAATTGGGTTGAGAATTTTGTTGAAAAACAGGCTTGGCTTGTTTGTGCTTCCAGAAGGAGGTTGGCGTCTGTCTGTGTTCTCTGTGGTGACTTGTCTTGGGGAGATGTATGTGGGCCAACGTTTAAAGTGCAGAGATGGACAACTGTGTTCAGTCTTCTTTGATACGTACTGCAAACCTTTAGCAGAGAAAAATGGCCTCCTTGTAAACATGGCCTTTCACCATCACCTTTACCTGTCATTGCACTGGTAGTGTGTTAGACAAAGGTAAAAACGTAAAAGCAGACAAGTACAGAGAGTGCTCGAAACTAAATACAGTAATAAAAGACAAAGTGGCATAATTCACACGATTTTATAAAATTTCTGAGAATCCGGACATATTTCTCTTGTTTTTTGTTACTCACATTTCACATTTTAGGTACTGGTAATTACTCTTGATAAACAACCCACACTCCCAGACCATTAATAATTCAAGATAGTCTTCCTAACACAATTAAGGTTCAATTATGACACCTGTCAGACATACATTAACTGGATTGGGGATAGAGAAAGACATTTGTAGCATATATTTGTTGGGAAATGATGGCTGCATTTAATTCTGATCAGGTCTAATTAAATGTTTTTTTTTTATAGAAAAACTCATTACGGTTACATAATGAGTTTTTCCTCTCTCTTTTGCCATGTTCACTCCACTGAATTAAATTAAGGGTCGGTGTTATCCAAAGCTGAATTTTCACATGCAAGACAGATGCAGTACATATCTCTTCCAGAGGGGGGAAGTCACTACACTCTTGCTCTAGCTACAACTTTAACGAGATCCACTTCTGAATAACTGAGGAGAGGCTTCTGTTTGAAGGACTGTGTTACGCAAGCACTAGCATACTTAGCAGTCTAAGTAGCTTCATCGTGAATGTGTCTAGATTGTAAAGCATTGCTTTTCTGAGATAGCAATACTAAGTAGTCCCCCCTAAGCAGTCAGTCTGAACACAAATGGCTTGAGATATCTGTCTCAGAAGAAAGGCTGGGAAAACACACTTGTTTGTTGGGAAATCACCTTTTTCACGGTACAGGTCCTGCAAATCACATCTCTGGTGGTTTTAGGGACAGGACTATCAATTACTATTCCCCTTGACCTTGCCACAGACCCTTGACCTTGCCACAGGACCCTGACCATGCCAACACATGTTTTGACAAAGGGTAAATCACAGGACTGTATCTGCAAATACATTCTTAAAAAATCAGACAATATTATTTTCTGAATTTTCTTTTCTCGCTCTGTCTCTCATAGTTGAAATGTAACTATGATGAAAATTACAGGCCTCTCTCATCTTTTTAAGTAGGAGTTGGGGAACTTGCGCAATTGGTGGCTGACTAAATACTTTCTTGCCCTAACTGTATGTAGCAGAGTTTCCACAGACGACCATCCCCGTCAGTAAGAGACTGACGGAGGCGAGGACTGATTTACAACACAATGCTGAGCAGGCCTCTGCATACTGGTCTCCCCATTCTGAACATATGACTTATCTCAAAACAGATATTTAATAGATTTACAAACATCTCACAAAGACTATTCTACTTGTGTACACTAAAAAGGACTATTAGAAATTGTGACAATTTATAATCTGTCTTTAATGCTGTGTCTTTAATAATGCTGTGTTTAATGCAATGGGATGTTTAATGTAACTTCCTTTCCTTTTATGAGAAGTCAATCTTGATTTTAGAGCAATTTAACAAAACTGAGTGTTGTATGGACATATGTTGAAATCTGAGCAGCCCATGAACATCAGACCTTTCACACCTTTATGTGAAATCCCAGGACAGAACGTTACGACGAGAGCGCATCGTTAGGGTGAATCCCAATTCTGTCTTAACCCTTATACTTACCCTTACTTTTGCGCATTCACGTGAGAGTAAGTGCTGACCCAATAATAATCTTAAAAAGAGATATCCAAAAAAGTAAGGGTAAGTATAAGTGCTAAGACAGAATTGGGATTCACCCTTACGATGCGAGATATCTTAAAAAGTAAGGGGTACCCAGAATACACCGCGAAACCGGCAACAATGGTGGACTGATCATCAATCCCAAAGATGTGTATTTTCGTCTTGAATAATTGATTGAAAAATTCAAAGTCTTGTTTTATCCTGTGATATTTGCAACCCTGTTCTTAATCTAAACTTTTATAAAAATTGCTAGTTTGCAGTGATTACATTACATTGCTGATTTGACAGTCCTGCATTTCTCCGACTAGTTTTTAACGGGCCCATGCATCAATAACCACGTAATCGACATCAACACACTTGCAAACGGCATCTTGGAAGTTTGTTATGATTGATATTTGTCGCCTCTGTCGACAAAGCAGCCAGCGAGCGATGATGTATGGTCACATAACAGTAACCAAGTGGCATCCCATCTCTTTGTCTCAAGTTTTCAACACTTAGCCATTACACTTGATTTTTAAGGGTAAGGGCTAAGACTAAGGGGTAAAATTAAGGAGAAGAGGTAAAACAGAGAATTGGGATTGGCCCTAAATCTGAAAAGACAGTTGACTTTCTCACAGGCCTTTGTCGTGCCTTTCTCTTTGATTTGGTGGTCTAGATGGATGTGGAATAGTTCCAAGCAAGATGACTGACAGTGTCAATTCCTTGTTAAGGGCCAATCCCTTTCAGGTTTCAGATGTTTATCTTAACTCAAATAACCTATTAACTCAGAACAATGCTGATTTGCTGATTTTCTGGACATTCAATTCCATCCAAATGTTTTGATGTTTTCTCTATTTCCATGTCAGGCACATTTTACTTACAGTTTTTGGATCTATAGTTGGGTCTTTTGACAACAATGAAAAACTGTTGACACCCTGAATGAGTATCACTTACCTCACCTCGAGGTAAGCATCAACTGAGATGAAAGTCAACAAATTAATTTAGAAGAAGTGTCATTTTGTAGGTTACCCTTACACAAAACATACACAAGCACACACAAATTAAACACTGAGGCCACATATAACCCATGTTATAACCCATTTATAACCCACATAAAACCCACCTGCACCCACTGTCCACACCAACACACTAATCACCAGCAACAAGAAATGTTCAGCCCCTGAACAAAACTCTATCAATCAACAGATAACACCAAAGGTGTGGACCACTGATTGCAGTGCTCAGCTACATTTAAACAGTAATACTGGACAGTCCTTTTGAATTCCTGTCCAGTCTGCATTTGACACAGAATTAATATGGGCACATGAATAATTGAAAGGGAAATATAAACAGAGATAGAGAGAAGAGTCTACAGAGCGAAGGAAGTTTATGATAATTAGAATTGCAGTAGTGGTATCGAGCGTGGGAGTGGAGCTTTTTAAAATTCAGCTGCACCAGCGACAAACGTATGTCAGAATTCCTCCACTGCAGAGAAAATGATAGGTTCCAGGACGTCTGTGGGAGGCTGCTGGAGAGAGAAAATTCCAGACCGTGCTCTATTGCAGAAATGTGCTTCATGTGACCTGATATGTATTTGTGAGTGTGTGCACTGCCTAGAAGGGGTCTTGTCTCTGTGGTTACTGTAATTTAACCCCAACGCAAATCAGCTACAATAAGAGCTTGGTTTTCAAATTGAACAAAGAACATTTACATTTCAATCTACTGGGAGAGGTGAACAATAGTGTTTCTCCCTTCAAAGAGAGCACAACAGTTTCCAGAGGCCAAAAACTCCTTCACCTTTGGTGATGACAATAGGTGATTGAGTGTATGTTTACGTTAACATTTATCAGATGCTTTTATCCAAAGCGACTTACAGCAAGTACAGGGACGTTCTCCCTGAGACAAGTAGGGTAAAGCTTTTCTCAAGGGCACAATGTCATGTCACAACAGCCTGGAATTGAACTTGCAATCACAAGCCCAACACCTTATCCACAGAGCCACCTGACTTCCAGACACTAGATGTGTGTGTGCATGTCTGAGTGTGGGAAAGTGTGCATGTGAGAATGTGCGTTATATGTGTGGTGTTCATGTGTGAATGTGTGTATGCGTGGTATGCATGTGTATCATGTGCAGGCATGAATGTGTGTGCATGTCTGTATGTGTTCATGTGAGTATGAGTGTGTTTGTGCGTTTGCACGCATGCAGAGGATGACTTTGAGCCCAGCCACAGGAAGGAGGGGGCTGTTCGGAGGCAGTTTCAGGCAGCTTTGCATGGGCTGGAGGATCCCTGTCCACCTAGGTCCACTCCATTCCCCGTTTCAAAGCCTCCAAAAGGAGCTGGAGACTGAGAGAGAGAGAAGCCTCCAAAAGCAATCAGAGCTAGGTATGGGAATGAGAAGTCATCTTCTGAGTTCAAACCTTCACACAAACAGTTCAGGTTTCAACCCCAAAAAGACAAGCAATACTGCAGCTTGTTGTCTGTACAAGGTTCCTGTTGATACCTAGGAACAGCAGCTTAAGTCTGATAAACTACAGGACTAGTAGGGCGTTTGGACAGAGACATGGTTTTGACTACTACACAACCGATTAAAACATGAATACAAAGACCAATTAAGTATTTGATATCTCGTAACACAGGGCATAGGGCTCTGGAACTGCCAGTTTGCTGTGAACAAGGCAGACTTTATCCCGGCATTTGCATTTCAGGCTTCTCTTCATGCCCTTGCGCTGACAGAGACATGGATCTGTCCACACAAAACTGCAAATCCAGCTGCTCTCTCCATCAAACACTTATTCTCTCACTCACCCCGCTCAACTAGGTGAGGTGGTGGGACAGGTTTGCTTCTTTACTCACATATTAAATACATAATTACGCTTCTGCCAAATAATGTGAACACCATTATGTGATGCTAACTGATCCTATCAAAGCATTCTTGGTTTTCCTTTATCGCCCACCAGGGCCGCTTGCCGACTTTTAGGAGGAGCTCGACATGCTCCTCAGCGTCCTCCCAGATGATGAAACACCGCTGATAATCCTTGCGTACTTCAACATCCACCCCAAGAAACGCAGGCCATCAACTTCCTATCTCTTCTGACTTACGTTGACCTGATGCTGTTGAACACATCAGCGACACACAAAACCGGAAAACAGCTTGGCCTCATCCTGACGTCCTCCTTCCTATTACTCCTCCTTTGTAACATCATCCCTCCCTCCCATTGACGAGTACACGTCCCACCCCAAGACACAGCCACCAATACCTTGTTATCCACATTATCTGCATCAATTGACACTCTCATCTCCCCTGCTCTGCCTGCTCTCCCCCAGTCCATCTCTGAGACTCCTCTTTTTATTAGATAAGGTGTGGAAAAACACTGCCACAGTTCAATTAAAACAATTGTCTCAGGAATGTTCTCGTGGAAGCCTGTTTTATGGCTTGATTGAGTTGGGCCTGGATTTCGAGACACAACCCCCATCCTGCAGATGGTCAACCAAATGGTTATCTCCACTTCAAAGCGCGTCCTCTCTGCAAGACAATCTCAAAAGCACATACACAAGCTAACAATTTTATTAATTCTATTAAAGTTGTAACAGTAAATATGAGATTACTAACACTAACCAACCTCTTCCACATTCCACCCTGACAGCAAACGACTTCTCCTCCTTCTTTGAGGAACAAAGTTGTCAACATTAGCAGTCGATTCCCTGAACACACCTTTCCTACACTCACCCACTATAACTGAACCAACTACATGTCTAAACTCTTTCTCTCCCCTGTCCCAGGCAGAGATTTCTGATCTCATTCACATAACCTCGGGGTTACCATGGATGACAAGCTTTCCCTCACAGCCCACAATGCTGCTGTCTCCCGGTCATGTAGATTCACCCTATAGAACATCCAGAAGATCAGAAGATACCTGTCTCTGCATTCCTCCCAGCTGCTCTTTCATGCACTCTAAGTCTAATTCAAAGTTAGAGTACTGCAACTAGCTGTTCGCCGGTCTCCCTGCATGCACAACCCACCCTCTCCAGAGGATTCAGAATGCAGCAGCCCGCCTGGTCTTCAATCTACCCATATCAGATTCAAGACCTTACTACTGACCTTCCAAGCGGTGAATGGAACTGCACCTGACTACATCAAGTTTCTCCTCAAGTCTTAAATCCCCACCCCCACCTACAGTCTTCCTCTGACCAGCGTCTGCTGGTCACAACGCTTGAGAGCACACAGTTCCAATACAAGCTCTTACCCTGTCTGGCCCCCCAATGGTGGAATAAACAATTCACCTCCGTCAGAGACACTGACTGTATCCCCACCTTCAAAAATGCTCAAGACGCACTTATTCTAGGAGTACAATGGTACTTAGGAATGATTTGCTGGACCTGATGTTAGTTTCCTCCAAGATCACAATGACTCTATCTCGTTGTTATGTATTGTTAACTTTGTCTTGGAAGTCGCTTTAGATAAAAGCGTCTGCTAAATTAATAAATGTAAATGTAAACAGGTGCTATTCATACAAAGAGTGTGACAGTATGTGAAACAAAACCAGACGTTACACATCTGTTCACTGCTCCACGGCTGTCCTGACAACAGCAACCACTGTTCACTGTTCCAAGGCTGTCCTGGCGATGGGAGCCATTAACAGGATGGATCCTGATCTCCCTTTCTCTCAGCCAGCAATGCTTCCAAGCTTTAGAAAATCACTAATGCCTGTCTCTCTCCATTCTCTAATCACGTCTGTCTCTATTCTCTGACCACTATTTTCAAGGCTTCCACACAAACGAAAGAGAGGCCCCAGAATAGAAGAGCATGAAGGAAGCCCCCCCCATGTAATTTCAATCTTTTGTCTCTGTTCCTGCACTGCCCACGCATGCTCAGACAACGAGCTCGTAGCTTCATTAGAGGGCTGACAACAGCCCTCAGACCCCATACTAGAAGTCAGGAGGGATCCAGTCATTCCTGCATGAGCATCAGCCCCCTTAACACTGAAATGGGCTGTAGTTTAACACAGCCACAGACTGCAGCTTAACACCGATATAGGGTTCATGTTAACACTGACTGGCTACAACAATGCTGCCTTGTTGAAACGGAGAACATTTGTGCAGGCAAATTTTGCAATGTATTCTTCTCCGGCCTCTCAGAATACCTGCGTAAAAAACTTACAGCGGGTGCAAAATGCTGCTGCTAGGTTACTGAGCAGAACTAGAAAGTATGATCACATAACAGCTACCCTTATCTCTCTAAACCGGCTACCTATCCAACCCAGAGCTGATTTCAAGATTCTACTAATGGGCGGAGCCAGTTCTGTCATGAAACTCTGGCTACCCGCGTCATCACTCATTCACATGCTTAGTATACATCATCATTCATTTACACATCTCAGTATACACATCATTCATCCACACACCTCAGTATACACATCATTCATCCACACACCTCAGTATACACATCATTCATTCACTCACCTTAGTATACATCAACACTCATTCACACACCTCAGTACACGTCATCACTCATTCCCTCACATGCACTAGCAGGACACGTCATCCCTCATGAACACCACCTGACTCAGCTAGTACAAGCCCATTTGGCCCTCGTCAAGGAAGACGGCCTTTAAATACCGCGCGGATATTCAAACACTCACCCTGACTGTCTAATGATCAGTGTTGCTACCGCCCACCACCATCCCCTTTCTCCCCGTCTGTCTGTCTATATGTATGTATGTCTGTCTGTCTATCAGGGGGATTATATCTCTATTGCTCCATGCCTCTTGTCATATACGTATGCACGTATGTATCACTTCGAGGCAGTAGGGAGCGCTCCCCTACTTTTAGACATTCCACTCCGCCAAAGTCAAACATATTGCCATGCCATGGTTATCAATAAATCATCATTTATTATCCAATCAATCAGGTGAGTGTCTTGACTAAACTAACATACAAATCTCTACATGGATTAGCACCACTGTACCTCTCTGGTCTTCTTGCGCCATATCACCCCGTAAGGACAATAAGATCCAAAGATGCCAGCTATTTGGTTGTTCCCAAAATGAATAAAAAAACTGCTGGAGGCAGGGCATCCTCATATAGAACGCCTCTTCTCTGAAACAAATTACATAGTGGTTTCAGTTAAGGAGGCTGATACCGGCTCTGCATTTAAAATGAGGTTAATTTTTTGGGGGGTCAGTTCTACGACTGTTTAAGTGTCTGGGTGTGCTTCATTCTTACGTTTTTGGGTATTTTGTAATGTAACCCTGGATTGTGTTAAACTTTTTGCTATGCAAATAAAGCTTTAGTATGTCCCTGGAAACCTGACCTAAATTTACAAATAATGTAAAGCTATACTGTATGCTATTGTACTGTACTGTATATAGTCGCTTTGGATAAAAGCGTATACTAAATAAATATGAAAATGTTATGTAAATGTAAATGTCACTGTCCTCCCCTCCATACCTCCCCTTGGTATGGGGGGACTGAGCTCTCAGCACATGCGTGGTTGTCAGCCAATGTCAGACCTGGTGCCAGTGGACATTGATCTGAGACAGTTTATTAATCCTGGAACCGGTCGCCAGTTGGACGTCTCCCTGATGGACAAGGAGCGAGTTCCTGGTCCCTTTCCTCATCCCCCTACATGTGATGCTGCGCCAATCATGGGCCCATGGGAGTTTTTCCATGTCTTCCTTGAAGGTTTAGGTTGGTTGAGCGGCAGTTCAATGGGCATACGTGAAGCCCTTTGTGACATTGCTTGTAAAAAAGGGCTATACAAATTTGATTTAAATTTAGAACATGCCGTGAGAAATAATAAACAAGAACAAGAAAACAGATGGTTGATATTAATCCAACTCATGCACTAACCAACATGTGTAAGATGTAGGTGGTTTGATTAGCAAATGCATCATAGCTACAAAGCACCAATGCACCAATTTAAGAGCAGCAACAGATTAGGTACAACTGAATGAATTCTACAGGTGACAGTTTAGAAACCCCTCACTTGAGAGCCTGCTAATAGCACTGGCATGGACAGTTAGAAAGCATTATACGGTCCAGAATGAGTGATGGCCACATCGCAGAAGATGACAGCTCAGTAAATATATAAATAACTTTGTCTACAGAGGGTTCTTTGATGATATTTGAATATCAAAGACACCAAATCAACAGATGTTTACTCCTTCTATCGCCACCACAGATGGAACATCTCAAATCTTTTTCGTGCAGCTAAGCAAGGTGCTACCGTGAAATTGAATAACCCCCACATAATTTCCAATAAAAAAATAAGCATCCCCCTCGATGATATAGCAGTACTGTTCTGAGTGAGAACAGTCTAAACTCCACTGTTCTGAAGGGAAACAAGTCTACTGTTCTGAGCGAGCACATGTCCACTGTTCTGAACGAGAACATGTCCCAGTCCATACAGACACACAGGCTAACCTCCAACTCAGAGCACAGCTGAGTGAGACTCAGGGCTGCTGAAAACATCTAGATCTAACAATTAGGCTGTGTAGCTCCATTGGTCACAACGTCCTCAAGTCCAAAAACATTATCATGTCGGGCATTTGGAGTTGACCTGAACAGCATAGCGCTTAAGGGACAGGTACACATGTACTCTGTCGCTTCTTTGACATTATTTTTACCCCTTGATAATCAGCCTTAGTTTCACCTGAAACTAACCTACTTTGTTACTAGACTACCCTATAATGGGCCAATCAGTCCTGTGAGATGGTGGTAGCTCCCACCCATTGTTGGCCGATTACAGGGTAGCCCATGTCAACACCTTGATGTGTTAATTGAAAAACACGTTGCATCCTAAAATGGGCTTGACTGAGCAAAGTGATTCCACATCTGTACAACTACTGGAAGCTTAAGCAGCTGGAGACTTTTTTTAGTGATGGTGTATGCTGGGCACGTATAAAGCTTAGTCTACACAGAAGGCCTCATTGGGATTTGAAGTGTCATCTCCTCCTCCAGGGTCCAATCTCCAAATCCCTGGTAACTTTTCACCAATTGATTTTTTATCTTACACACACACACCCCACATCCACACACAAGCCCGTACATTCCCCCTACCCACATAAGCACACACACACTGAACACACATGCACTGAACTTGTCCTTCCTGGAGCAATCCAAAGGGAGAAAGGAGAGCTAATGTGTACGAACTGATGCTGGGCCACAAGAAAAACACATTAGGCAGCAGAAATTAGATCTGAACTCTCCACCAGGAGCTCTCTCTCTCCTCTAGGAGCTCTTTCTCTCTCCTCCAGAAGCTGTCGCTCTCCTCCAGGAGCTCTCTCTCCTGCAGGATCTACCTGTATCTCTCTTTCTTCCAGGAGCCCTCTCTCTTTCTCTCCCCCTGGAGCTCTCTCTCCTCATTCCTCCCTCCATCTTCCTTTTCCATCCCAACCAAACCGCTGAATACTGAACCAGGGAGATTTTAGGAGGGGAAGGCTTGTTTTAGATTATTATGTAGAACTACCACCTCAAGCCATATAGATCCAGCCATTTAATCTGCATTGAACATCCAGGCGCCTTCAAGTAACAATACATCCTTGTTCCGTCTTCTGTTATGTAATCTAGCATCATAAACAACTGCAGACATCGCAGACTAATATTGTTCAGGGGAAGCCCTCTGTTCTGCCTCTTCAGAGACCCATGGGAGGGGAGGGTTTATTTTTACCCTGGCATCTCCACAGGTAGGTGACATGGTTGCTCCCCCTCCCTTGCCCACCCAGGGCTAACACTGCTGCACTGGTCTATTTCTGTAGGTGTGTTAAGACACAGTGGATAGCGCTTCACCTTCACTGCACAGGGGAAGCAGAAACGACTGAAGCCAGGCTTTGCCCTGACGCCATTAGTACACCTCCCCTCCTCCACTTTTAAACCAAACCATTCTCATTTATGTCACAACAAGGGATTTAGTGTTGCTTGCCGATAGACACTGAAATCCACGCCAACATACAACCCTAACCCTCGGGGGGGGCGGGGCGCAGGGCTTGGGGGGGCGAGAGGAGAGAGGTGGGGATGAGAGTTGGGGTGGGGATGATTCTCTCTCTGCAACACAAACTTAAAAGCACATACACAAGCTAACAATTGTATTAATTATATGAAAGTTGTAACAGCAAATATGGGATTATAGATTATAGATCCAAGATGGCGCCATGCACGGCTGCTTCAACGGGACTGAGCCTCTTTTTGTGCATAAACTGTGTGTTCTGCCAAGATCCGCGGATTTCTCTATCAAAACAAGAACTCCTAAACATCAGAGGAACAACCCCTGATAGTTTGATCCCCACTTTTCTGCTCCAGGAGTCTGAATTTGTGGATATTCTGATCAGCTCAACACTAGGCATTGTCTGTGCTCTAAAAAAGCGCTACAATGCTAACAAGCAGCTAGCACCAGCAAGAGGGGGAGACGAGCCGGCTCTTTAGTCCGACTCAGGAGATGCGGAAACCGGCCTGCGCTACCGAGTCTCTTCCTCTCCAATGTGCGCTCACTGCACAATAAAATGGACGAACTCCGGATAACCATGGCGAAAAATAAAGACTTCCTTCTTTCCTCGGCTATGTGCTTCACGGAAACTTGGCTATGTGACAAGGTGGTGGACGCAATGCTGGACCTGACTGGATTTCAGCTGCTAAGAGCGGATCGAGATGCAGTTCTGTCTGGGAAGAAGTAAGGTGGAGGTATTTGTTTTTCATATCAACCGCTGCTGGTGTGTGGATATATTGGTGATTATGAGACATTGTTCCCCCGACCTGGAATCATTTTATTCGCCCAGGGAGTTTGCGTCCTTCATCCTGGTTGTTGCTTATCTGCCACCGGGCCCGCTGGTTAAAGAAGCCCAGCGCATGTTAGCAGACCAGATCCTGAAAGTGGATCAAACCCACACGGACTCTCTAGTCATCGTCCTAGGTGACTTCAACAAAGGTAACCTCAGCCAAGAACTCCCCAAATACAAACAATTCATAAACTGCCCCACCAGGGAGGGTTACACATTGGACCATTGTTATACCACAGCCAGGAAGGCTTACCATGCGGTGTCCCGTGCTGCACTGGGTCACTCCGACCATGCCATGATCCACCTGATTCCTGCATACAAGCAGAAACTAAAACTCTGTAAACCTGCAGTGAGGACATCAAGATTAGATGATTAGATTAGATTCAAAACAGTGGACCAGCGAGGCTGTGGAGGAACTCAGAGCTAATCTAGAGTGCACTGACTCGGAAATGTTTGCTGCCGCTACAAATGGACTGGATGAGTACACTGAGGCTGTGACATCATACATCAGCTTCTGTGAGGATTCCTACATACCAACACGATCCAGGGTGAGTTACAACAATGACAACAGTTTTACTGGAGTCGCAGGGCGAGCTCCCCTCATCTCGATCATTAAGTTTCAGGTAGTAATCTGTCAGGGTTTTCCGAGTCGCAGTGACGTAACACAATCAACAACCAATAGACTTAAGAGCGTGATGGGAAAAAATTGCATGATGGGGGGGGGGGGGGGGGGGGGGGGGAGTCTTGTAAATAGTGATAGTCTGAGACTAGGCTGTGACTAAAAACTCTGAACACTTGTCTTTAGATGTGAGCAGTTGTGAGCTGATAGTTTTCCAAGAGTCTTTTCTAAATCTTTTATTCAGATTCAGATTCAGATTACTTTATTGATCCCGAGGGAAACTCCTTTGTATCAACGGCACACAGTCTCGCAAAGCACACAAGGGTGAGGTAAGGGTGGGTGTAAGGGTGGTAAGGGTGTGAGGTAAAAGATTAGAAAGTGTACACAGGGGTAGGGGGTGGGGTCAATAACAATAAGTAAAAAAATGGTGGGTGAGGTGAATCCTCCCAGGGAGCATAATGATTATGTACAGAAGCTATACATTTACAATTATACAGTAATGGTCTTGTATAATATACAGTATTATATTAGAATGTACATGATTTTCAGTTTTGTACAGAATGTGCAGAATGTACAGCAGAATATACAGTATGTCCAGGATAAAGTGCAGGTTACAGACTATACCCTTATAATCTATACAATTCAATTACAATTATGCAAGTAATTGTGATGTACAGGATTTACAGTTATTTGCAGCATATACAGGATATACAGGATTTGCAGGTTATTAGCAGAATATACATGGTTATATACAGTTGTACCAGAATATTGCCAAATATGTAGTTATGTTACAGAAGTTGTGTCCGACTATTGCCTAATGTCCATTGTTATATCCCTGGATGTTATGCTATTTCACAGGATATACAGTTGGCTTACAAACTACTAGTGTGGGAATTGTAAAGTTTGATGGCCACAGGCAGGAATGACTTCCTGTGGCGCTCCGTGGTGCATTTCGGGAGGATGAGTCTCCCGCTGAAAGTACTCCTTTGTCCGACCAGCACATTGTGGAGTGGGTGGGAGGTACTGTCCAGGATGGCGTTGAGTTTGGCCAGCATCCTCCTCTCCGACACCACTGCCAGAGAGTCCAGCTCTACCCCCACAATGTCACCGGCCTTTCGGATAAGTTTGTTGAGCCTGTTGGCATCCGCTGCCCTCAGCCTGCTGCCCCAGCAGGCAACAGCATAGAGGATAGCACTGGCTACCACAGACTCGTAGAACATCCTAAGCATTGTCCGGCAGACATCGAAGGACCTCAGCCTCCTCAGAAAGTAGAGGCGGCTTTGGCCCTTCTTGTAGACGGCTTGAGTGTTCTTAGCCCAGTCCAGTTTGTTGTCCAAGTGAACACCAAGGTACTTGTAATCCTCCACGGTGTCCACCCTGACCTCCTGAATGTGGACAGGGGTCACTGTTGTCCTGGTCCTTCTCAGGTCGATGACCAGCTCCTTGCACTTAGCCGCATTAAGCTGCAGATGATTTCGCTCACACCATGCGACAAAGTTCCCCACCACAGTCCTGTACTCGGCCTCCTCCCCGTCACTGATACAGCCCACCACAGCAGAGTCATCAGAAAACTTCTGAAGGTGGCAGGACTCTGTGTGGTAGCTGAAATCCGTGGTATAGATGGTGAAGAGGAAGGGGGAGAGGACGGTTCCCTGGGGAGCCCCAGTGTTGCTGACCACCCTGTCCGACACACTGTGCTGTAAGCGCACATGTTGCGGTCTGCCAGTCAGGTAGTCTACAATCCAGGAGACCAGGGAGTTATCCACCTGCATCGCTGCCAGCTTCTCACCCAGCAGAGTTGGCCGGATGGTGTTGAAGGCACTGGAGAAGTCTAGGAACAGGATCCTCACAGTGCTTTTTAGATTAGATTTACTTTATTAATCCCACATCAATGCACTTGCCACAGCAGCAGAACAAAAGTAGAAAAAGGCAGAACATTACTGCAAAACTCAGAAGTCTGAGGTCTAAGAAGGACATGGCGTTTAAGTCTGGCGACCGCTACAGATTTAAGGAGGCGAAAAAGCTGTTCAGCAGGGGCGTCAGAGATGCGAAATGACTCTACTCAAAGAGACTGCAAGAACAATTCTCCTCAAACGACTCTGCTTCTGTCTGGAGGGGGCTTAGGCAAATTACCAACCACAAGCCCAGAGCCCCACCCACCACCAACGACTCCCGCCTGGCCGAGGACCTGAACGAATTCTATTGTAGATTCGAAGGACAATCGGACAGCCCCATGCCCCAGCCCCCGCCCCCCACCCCTCTCCCCACCCATCACCCCACCCCCATCCTCCCCAACCATCACCTCACCCCCCATCCATCAACACCAACACAATGCTGACTCTCTCCATCCAAGAGAGGGAAGTTAACAAAGTGTTTAAGAGACAGAACCCTCGCAGTGCTGCGGGGGCCGGATGCTGTCTCCCCTGCCACACTGAAGCACTGCGCTGACCAGCTGTCTCCGGTGTTCACCAACATCTTCAACACCTCCCTGGAGATATGCCACGTGCCAGCCTGCTTCAAATCCTCCACCATCATCCCTGTGCCCAAGAAGCCCAGACCAACAGGACTGAATGACTACAGACTTGTCGCCCTGGCATCTGTGGTAATGAAGTCCTTCGAACGCCTGGTGCTGGCACACCTCAAAAACAGACCCCCTCCTAGACCCCCTGCAGTTCGCCTACAGAGCCAACAGGTCTGTGGAAGACGCAGTCAACATGGCCCTCCGCTTTCACCCTCCAGCATCTGGACTCTCCAAACACCTACGCCAGGATCCTGTTTGTGGACTTCAGCTCTGCCTTCAATACCATCATCCCGGCTCTGCTTCAGGACAAGCTCACCCAGCTGAACGTGCCCAACCCCACCTGCAGGTGGATCACAGACTTCCTGTCCGACAGGAAGCAGCGCGTTAAGATGGGAACACAAGTTTCTGACTCCCAGTCCATCAGCACCGGATCCCCTCAAGGCTGTGTCCTTTCCCCCCTGCTCTTCTCCCTGTACACAAACAGCTGCACCTCCAGTCACCCATCTGTCAAGCTCCTGAAGTTTGCGGACGATACCACCCTGATCGGGCTCATTTCTGATGGGGACGAGTCTGACTTCAGATGGGAAGTGGACAACCTGGTGACTTGGTGTAGCCAGAACAACCTGGAGCTCAACGCTCTTAAGACAGTGGAGATGGTTGTGGACTTAAGGAAGGACCCAGCCCCAATTCCCCCCATCACACTGCGCGACTCCCAGGTCAACAGTGTGGAGTCCCTTCATTTCCTGGGCACCACCCTCTCCCAGGATCTTAAGTGGGAGCTGAACATCAGCTCACTCATAAAGAAAGCCCAGCAGAGGATGTACTTCCTGCGGCAACTGAAGAAATTCAGCCTGCCAAAGACAATGATGGTGCAATTCTACACTGCCATCATCGAGTCCATCCTCACCTCCTCCATCACCGTCTGGTACGCTGCTGCCAAGGACAAGAGCAGACTGCAGCGTATCATACGTGCCGCTGAGAAGGTGATAGGCTGGAACCTGCCATCCCTTGAGGACCTGCACACGGCAAGGTCTCTAAAACGGGTGAAGAAGATTGCAGCCGACTCCTCCCACCCTGGACATTCTGTGTTTCAGATGCTCCCTTCTGGCAGGAGGCTGCGGTCCATCAGGACCAAAACCTCTCGCCACAAGAATAGCTTCTACCCCTCTGCTATTGCCCTCTTTAACAGGGCCAAGGACTCAGTTTGACACATCCACCAACACCCCACACCCCCCTCCAGAATCCCACTGCACTCTGCCACTTTAGCACACAACACTTTAAACTTTAAAAACTTACTACTGTGATTTTTGCACCACTGTTACACTACTGTGTATACACCCACCACCACCCCCCCCCCATGTACTATATATACCCATTCCACTCTGTACCTATGTTATTTGTACTTCCATGTTATTTGTATCATTTTTACTATTTGTATCATTTGTATTATTTGTATCATTTGTATGTATCATATATCATGTATCATGTATCATATCGGTAGTGTATTTTACATTGTATTCATTTTTTATTTTATTAGTATGCCACATATACTGTATGTCCTATGTTTGCTCATTCCTGCCACAGTGAATTCCTATATCCTCCACAGATATTCCTATATCCTTTAAAATTACTATAAACCCCCATTCTGATTCTGATTACTAAAAATGATTCTAACATAATGCCAGCTCTAAGCTCTCCAACTACCCGGCCGGGGAAGTGAGTACCGGTAATGGAATCCAGTACATATTAATGAGGAAAACCTTGAGAGGTTATGAGGGGGTCGTCTGATGAATCAATGTCCTATTGGCATAGTGTGAGGTTGTGTGTATCCGTATAACAGAACTGCAATTGTGATGCAATGCTAAGGCTTAGTCATGCTGTATTATGTTTACCTTGCTGGTCTCTTGCAGCTGTTGTGTAGATGCCAGTTAGTGTGAAAATGGGTGTCGCTGCTACGGTGATTCTGACAATGCAACTTGACACTGCTGTTCTGCTGTAAGCTTTTCTTGGGGTAGAAAAAGGAACTTCATCAGTTGTCTCCATGGGCGTCGTTAGCCCTGTTTTAGGGGGGCTGAAGCCCCCCCTAAATGTTCTTCAGCCCCCCTAAATAATTATCGGGATTATTATCGGGCCGCCGAAGAAACACGATAATTAATAACAATATTTTATTTCGAAAAATTACCGGATGCTCTCGGTTAAATGTCGGTCACTTGAGCGTCAAAAATGTAACCCACAAGTTAGAAAAACGAGTGAAAAACGGATGTCTTTGGGAATCGCTGGCTGGCTCACATCGGACTGCGGTACGCCTACCCCCCCCCCCCCCCCCCCCCCCGTCGATAGAAAATGCCAGGGGCTAAGCCCCCCCTTTCTTTCAATCCTAGAAACGTCCCTGGTTGTCTCTCAACATAACACAAACCTCAATGCTTCTTAGTTGCAAGCATAGAAATTGTAGTATTGGTTTGACGTCAAACAAAAAAGTCTCTAATTAGCTTCCGATCCTGTGCAGAAGATACCAGAGAGATTTAGTCCATACTGGTTGAACTGGTGGTGCTGCGACCTTATTCTGACTCATCCAACTGTTCTAATCATAGATGTGAGTGGGTGGAAGGCACCTAATTATCTTCTCCTCAGGTGTGGAGCGGAGGTGCCTACTAGTTTCACAGGTGACTCGACGTTTCCTGCTGCTTGACAGCATTAGGATGTCCAGGAACCTTTTCTTATGAGATCAAACACAGGGGTGTGTCAGTTGGGACAGCAGTTAATAACATGACCCAGATTGAACATGGAATTCTAGTGACACTTTTGAAAATGACTGTTTTGTAAGAACGTGTCCTTTGAAAATTAAGGACAGAAAGGCCAATGTCTCGGCAGACAGCAACTGTCATCAAACAATATCACAAACTTACCGATGATTCTGAAAATGAATATTTTACTTGAGGGTAAACTATAAATTCCCCAAATACCTGTCAGTGAAGACACAACCTCTCTAAATGAATCTTACAGGATGAACTCACCCAAAATACCATCCTGCTGGACAATGAAAAGGTAACCCTCTTTTTTACAGTCCCTTGATTACTAGGTATTTACATGGTAAATAATGGGTACTTTATAAATACAGAGATAATGCAAAGTATTTATCCATTAAGTACATGCTACCATGTTGGTTATTGCTGTAAAGATAGAAAACAAAACGTAGTAATTATCTGGAAACTGAAAAATATAACCATTTTAATGGCACTGGTTGTTAGTTGGTAACTACAGGAGATATACATTTATGTGGTCAGTTCTAATGTGTTATTGGTCAAATACCACTGCTACTAAGCAGGTAAAGACAGCCAAATTCCCATGATTACCCTTTTATGAAGTAGGTATACCTGTTCCACAATCATACTGGGTGAAGCATGGCTTTTTACCCAATAAGTAAAAGGAAACTGGACTGTATAAGGAAGTTGTGTTTGTTTCCTTGGTGTTAACAGAGTCTTACCATGTCCTTCATAAAGAAGACCTCCTGAGGAGACTGAGGTATTTCGGAGTGCTGGGGGCACCCCTAAAGTCTTTCTATGACTCAGTGGTGGCCTAAGCCATCATGTACGGTGTGGTCTGCTGGAGCAGCGGCATCACTGAGAGGGAAAAGAAGAAGCTGGACAAGGTCATCAAGAAGTCCAGCTCAGTCCTGGGCTGCCCTCTGGACTCAGTGCAGGTGGTGAATGACAGACGAGTCCTGACAAAGCTGACAACTATGCTGGACCACGAGTCACATCCCCTGCAGGACGCACTGTCCACTCTGGAGAGCAGCTTCAGCAATAGGCTGATTCACCCTCGGTGTGTGAAGGAGAGATTCCGCAGGTCCTTCCTTCCTGCTGCTGTCAGACTGTTTAATGACCACTAAACACTGCTGTCCATAGCCACTATCATGTGCTACACTATTATCATTATTGTAACTATTATCATCGCTACCTCACCACCATGCAGTATTACTTTTCTTACTTAACTTACGTGCAATACTCAAGTGTTATATTCAATATTCTGTATTAAGTGTAATATTTTTCAAGTGTCTGTTGTTCAATATCCCCCCATGGTGGTCTTGTTGCTCTTACGCACGTATGTGCAATATTTCCTGTGGTGGTCTTGTTGTCCTGTTGTTCATACGTACATTACGTGCAATACTGTAACTCTGTAAGTGTAAGTTAAGTGCAATAACTGTCTACGTCTATATGTCTACTAACTAAGAAAAACCCCAAAGTGTTGTTTGACACTATCAATTCTATTGTATGTCCTGCAGCTGCAGTTGCAGTTACTCCTGTTTTTTGCAAATATGATAGCAATGAATTTCTTAGATTTTTCACTGACAAGATAAAGTTGATCAAAGACCAAATCCCGCCCCCTATATGTGATAGCCCTGCTCTTGTGGAGCCTGTTTTTTTTCCAATTGGTCATTTATTCATCCTGTCACTTTAGGGGACATCTCAGCTGTGGTGACCAAGATGAAACCCTCCTCTTGTTCAACTGACGTTCTTCCTGGGAGACTTTGCCAAAAGGTTTTTGATGTAATTGGCCCTTGTGTTACTAAGATGGTAACCTCTCTCTCTCAACTGGTGTGTTTCCTGGTCTTTTTAAACATGCCATAGTAGAACCATTACTCAAAAAGCCAAGTCTGGACCCAACAGAAAATTTTAGGCCTATTTCAAAACTCCCTTTCCTGTCCAAGATCCTGGAAAATGTGGTCTCTGAACAACTGTCAGGCTTCCTAGAGCAGTCCAACATCTACAACACTTTTCAGTCTGGTTTCCGAAAACACCACTCTACGGAAACAGCATTGTTAAAGGTGTCCAGTGACATCATGATGTCTGCAGATTCTGGCCAATGCACTGTTTAGGTTCTGTTAGACCTGTCTGCAGCTTTCAACACTGTTGACCACCATATTTTGCTAAAAAGATTGAGGGACCTGGTTGGATTATCAGGGTCAGTTCTTCATTGGTTTTCCTCATATTTAACTGGTCGGAGTTTCAGTGTTACTGCTAACCAAATACTGTTTGAGTCAGCTGATTTGTTGTGCAGGGTTCCCCAGGGTTCTATTTTGGGTCCTATCCTATTTTTACTTCATATTGTCCCCCTGGGAAAGAGCATCAAAAAGTTCAGTGATGTCTCTTACCACCTGTTTGCTGATGATATTCAGATATATTGTTCCTTCAAACCCTCTGAGATTCAGAAGTTGAACTCCTCAGTCTGTTGTTTAGCGCAAATACAACTATGGTTGAGTGACAACTCTCTGCAGCTAACTACAGAAACTTTGATTATTGCTCTGCAGCTCTGAACTCTGCAGTGAGGATCTTGACCCGCACAAACAAAAGAAGTGTCTCACTCATGTCTCACTCATTCTTAAAGCACTTCATTGGTTGCCGGTTTCTTACCGGATAAAATTTACAATTTTGGTGCTGACTTTTAGAGCTTTACATGGTCAGGCCCCATTGTACATCAGAGATCTGATAAAGCCTTACACTCCCTCTCGCTCACTGAGGTCCTTAGATCAGAAGCTGTTGATGGTTCCTTGAATGCGCCTTCGGACCAGAGGAGACAGATCCTTCCAGAGTGTTGCTCCCAGACTGAATGATCTTCCATTCTCACTTCGCTCTCTTGACTTGATATTTTTTAAAGTAAACTTAAAACCTATTTATTTATCCAAGCATTTTAGTTTTTGTACAGCAGTTTGTCTGGGATTGTTTTTACTGTCTTTTTACTCTGTGACTGTATTATTTTTAATATTTGTATTCTTATTGCAAAGCGCTTTGTGACCGCTCCTTGTCTGTGAAAGGCGCTCTATAAATAAACTTTACTTACTTACTTAACTTACCTATATATATATATATTTTATTTTATTAAATATTGTTATTATTGTTATATTACCCTGCAACTCTGTGTGCTCTACTTTACCCTGCTGCTGTTGTGAACTGCAATTTCCACCCCTGGAGGACAAATAAAGGTTTATCTAATCTAATATTACTACAATCATACCAGGTAGAACAAGGCATTTTACTCAGTAAGATGAAACTGAATGTTTCATGAATAACTAAATGTAGCCAACAATTGAGCCCTGCCTTGCACTGCCTTGCCACAATAAACGGAGGAGATTCACATAAATCCCAGCATAAGCTCTGCCCACATAGCGCACAGAGCACAACACCACACAACACATTGCTTCTATTTTTGCAACTGCATGCAGCTTCCTCTTGCAGCAGAGGGTCTATAACTGTCTCTCTCTCTATGTCCTTGTGTCCTGCTGTAGGGCTTCTCCCCACACTACCCAAATGAGTTAAGGGTGTGTAGATGGCATGGCAGAGGGATTGACAACAGATAGAGGTCAAGTCGAACTGTAGGTGGGCTGTGCCTGTGTTGACAAACCATACCCACATGGTGTCACTGTTGCACTACAGTGTGGAATTGTTCAGACGCATTTCCTTTTTTTTCTGGGCACAATCGTGAGGTTAGACATTGAGTCAGGTTGCTGAGTTGTTAGGCAATCAAGCTAGTAATCAGAATTTTGTCGGTTCGATTCCCAGCCGTGCAAAAATGATGTTGTGTCGTTGGGAAAGGCATTTCACCCTACATGCTTCGGGGGAATGTCCCTGTACTTGCTGAAAGTTGCTCTGGATAAGAGCGTCTGCCAAACGACTAATGGTAAATGTAAATTTAGAGTGGTCCCCAACACAAACTCTTCCCCTGTCTGGCTCCCCAATGGAGGCATCAACTCCCCACCTCCATCAAAAACACAGACTGTCTCCTCACCTTAAAGAAAAGGCTCAAGACTCACTTGTTTCAAGAGTTTAATGGCACTTAGAATTAACAGCTGCTGTTGTTGTAGTTCAGAATCAGAATTACTTTATTGATGTGGGGAACTCTTTAGTGTTGTTGTTGTTGCTTTGTTGTTCGATTACTACAAATAGACTACTGCCCGTCGGAGGACCCTGTCTTACATTTGTAAATTTGTAAACTGTTTGGCTAAATGCTCTTATAGCTTTTCCCTTGGCTTGCTATATATGGCTCTACTATACTGACAGCTGCAAGCAATACCAGTCTAATTACTATCAGATAGCAGCCCATAGTAGAGATTGTAAAAAAGAAAGTGATCAGAAAAAAGTCTTAACGATCATAACATTTACCGAATTGCGTCTGTAATTCTTCTGTAGTCTGCCAGCCTAGTGTACAGGAGACTGTTCAATCCCCATGCCCAGAGCAGGTATAGTATAGTATAGTATGGGTATTTTTGGTACAGAGTATACAAATGTACACAGACTGCATACGTTGCAGAGATGCAGTGATCAATGTCTAGTCAAATGACTTAAGGTCATAAAGACTGATCATTTGATACGGTCAACAATCACATCCTCTATGCCAGACTCTCTGAGATGGGCATCACTGACACTGCACTTCAATGGATCCTACCAGGTATCATGTGGAGGCAAAATATCAGGTCTGGTGTCCCACATAGCTCTGTCATTGGACCACTTCTATCCTCTGTACACCATCTCACTTCGACCAATCATCACCTCCCATGGCTTCTCTTTCCACTGCTACATTTACAACACGCAGCTGTACCTGTTACTCCCCCTGACCGATCCGGGGATCTCAGCTAGGATTGAGGCCTGCCTCACAGACATCTCTGCCTGGATGACCAAGACCACCTCCAGTTGAACCTCGCCAAGATGGAACGCCCCTCTATCTCCCACGATCTCTCACTTTGGGAGTGGTCCCACCCCTCAAGAGCGCCCGGGTTCCAACACAAGCTCTGCTGTCTGGCCCCTCAATGGTGGAACCAACTACCAACCTCCATCAGAGATACTGACTGCTTCCCCACCTTCAAAAAAGGCTCAAGACGCACTTGATCCAGGAGTACAACGGTACTTAGGAATGACTGCTGGACCTAATGTTAGTTTTCCCCAGGACCATAATGACTCTTATTGAGAGCCTTATTGCTCTTTTTGCCCAGTTCTAACCTGATTTTGAATTTTTGTACTCACAGTGATGTATATCATTATTATTACTTGCTTTCTTACAGGTACACTATTGCACGTTTGAGATCAATGAGAATCAGAATACTTTATTAATCGCAGAGGGTAAAATCTTTGGCAGGCCCATGCCTACTGAGGCAACCAGACAAAGTACATTTATAGGCGCCAAAAAAGTATCAACAGAGAAAGAAGAAAAAAAGCAACCCCCATTTATAAGGCCTGCAAAAAAACGCCTCAGCACATACGCACATTCTTCTTCTAAGTGCCATAAAATTTTCGGAATAAGTGAGTTTTGAGCCTTTTTTTGAAGGTGAGGGGACGGACGGTTGGTTGTCAGAAGAAGACGGTAAGGCGGGCAGGGGTGTAAGGCTGGAGGAGAGAGTTGATATAGCTCGGGGGAGTCCTATTCACTGCCCTAAAGGTCAGTACCAGGGTCCTGAATCTGATACGGGCCATGATGGGAAGCCAGTGGAGATCGATGAGGAGCGGAGTGACATGGCAGCATCTGGGTAGATTGAAAACCAGGCGAGCTGCTGCATTTTGGATCCTCTGAAGGGGACAGTTTGCATTTGCTGTAAGGCCGGCTAGTAGTTGCAGTAGTCCAGTTTTGAGAGGACAAGAGCTTGGACTAGCAGCTGGGTGAAATGTTCAGACAGGTATCTTTTGGTTTGCGGATGTTGTAGAGGGTGAATCTACATGACCGGGAGATTGCGGCAATGTGTGCTGTGAGGGAGAGCTCGTCATCCAAGGTGACCCCCAGGTTACAGGTGGCAGAAGATAAAAGGGTCACTGTTGCAGATCCCAGAGTAATGGGGAGATTGTGGGTGGTTGAGGGTTTGGCTGGAATGATGAGAAGTTCTGTTTTGGCGTGGTTCAGCTGGAGGTGGTGTCTGGTCATCCAGGCCGAGATGTCGGTGAGGCAGGCCTCGATTCTAGTTGAGATCCCTGGATCGTTCGGGGGGAAGGATTGGTATAGCTCAGTGATACTATTTTTTTCACAAGAGCCACATTGGCAGAGCAAAATCAAGGGATGAGACACTTTTACGACACACCCCCTTTTGCAAATGTTCATTTCTACATATAAATTCCATATCCCACAAAAAAAGAAACAACACAGCCAATACATTTTCAATTAAGATCATATTTATCTTAATACTGGGATGAGCGGAAACTGGCATGCATGTCCTTGACTTTCTTCATGTTGTATTTGTAGTTTGTTGTTGCAATCACAGTGAGGCATTCAAGATGAGCATGGGTCATCCGTAAGAATGTAGATTGACCGGTAAATCGAGAGCTTTGCCTTGCGGCTCAGCTCCTTCTTCCCCACGATGGTCCGGTACAGAGACCGCATCACTGCAGACGCTGCACCAATCCGCTTGTCAATCTCACGTTCCGTCCTTCCGTCACTCGTGAACAAGACCCCGAGATACTTGAACTCCTCCACTTGAGGCAAAGGCTCCGCACCCACCCAAAAAGCCACCTTTTTCCGGTCGAGTACCATGGCCTCGGATTTGGAGGTGCTGATCCTCATCCCAGCCGCTTCACACTCGGCAGCAAACCGATCCAGAGCATGCTGGAGGCGCCGGCTCGAAGAAGCAAACAGGACCACATCATCCACAAACATCAGAGATGAGATCCTGTGCTCCCCAAACCGGAAACCCTTCGCCCCCTAGGCGCGCCTAGAAATTTTGTCCATATAAACAATGAACAGAACCGGTGACAAAGGGCAACCCTGGCGGAGTCCAGCATGCACCTGGAACAGGTCTGACTTATTACCGGCAATGCGAACACAGCTCCTACTTTGGTTGTACGGGGAACGGTCGGCCCCTAAGAAAGGGCCCCGGACCCCGTACTCCCACAAAACACATGTGGACTGGTTGGGCAAACTCCCATGAACCCTCAAGCACCCGGTAGAGGGTGTAGAGCTGGTCCAGTGTTCCGCGGCCAGGACGAAAACCACACTGCTCCTCCTGAATCCGAGGTTCGACTATCGGCCGGATTCTCCTCTCCAGTACCCTGGTGTAGACCTTACCGGGGAGGCTGAGGAGTGTGATTCCTCTGTAATTGGAACACAGCTTCCGGTCCCCCTTCTTAAATAGGGGAACCACCACCCCGGTCTGCCAATCCATAGGCACTGTTCCAGACCGCCACATGATGCTGCAGAGGCGTGTCAACCAGGACAGTCCTACAACATCCAGAGACCTTAGGTACTCAGGATGGATCTCGTCCACCCCCAGAGCCTTGCCACCAAGGAGCCCATCAACTACCTCAGTGACTTCAGCTCAGGTGATAGGCGGGTCCGCCTGAGTCCCTAGTCTCTGCTTCCTCCTCGGAAGACGTGACGGCAGTATTGAGGAGATCCTCAAAGTATTCCTTCCACTGTCCGACGACATCCCCAGTCGAGGTCAACAGCTCCCCACCTGCACCATAAACAGTGTTGGTGAAGCACTGCTTCCACCTCCTGAGGCGCCGAACGGTTTGCCAGAATTTCCTTGGGGCCAACTGATAGTCCTCCTCCATGGCCTCCCCGAACTCCTCCCAGACCCGAGTTTTTGCCTCTGTGACCACCTGAGTCGCGGCACGCTTGGCCTGCCGGTACCGGTCAACTGTTTCGGGAGTCCCACGTGGAGTGGTTGGATACAGTGCGCTCTATTGATGTAGAAAAGAAGGGTAGCAGTGAAACAGGTCTGTAGTTCTGGAGGATGACTGGGTTAAGAGAGGTTGTTTCGAGTAAGGGTCTAACTATGGCCTGTTTGTATGCTGAGGGAAAGGTGCCAGAAGTGAGGGAGGAGTTGAGGACATGAAGAAGGATCAGTGTGATCGAAGGAGATTTGGTTTGGAATAGAGGGTAGGGGATTGGATCAAGAGGGCATGCGGTGAGGTAGTGGGAAAGGATGATGTCAGCTATGTCCGCCTTGGATAGGGGGGAGAAGGAGGAAAGACAAGTTGAGGGATCAGACGTAGTGTAGGAGCAGGTAGACAGGGTGGGTTCAGGGTGATGTCGGCAACTTTATCCCCAAAGAAGTGGGAGAAGTCGTCCCCTGTCAAGGTGGAAGGAGGGGGTGGGGGAGGAGGGTTGAGGGGGGAGAGAAAAAGTGATAGAGTGAGTGATACTTGTCGAGGTCTTGATCAGCCTTGGACTTGTGCCACATTCTCTCAGCCACTCGGAGGGTGGAACGCTCCTTCCGAACGACCTCTGTGAGCCATGGGCAAAGGGGAGGGGGTCGAGCAGGTCTAGTTGACAGGGGGCAGAGGGTGTCGAGACACGTAGATTGCGTTGATATCAGAGGATCGTTTGCCCTGTCCGTTAGATGTGATGTGAACTCATCAATGGGAGGAAGGGATGATGTTACCACAGCGGAGAAGTGAGAGGGAGATAGGCTGCGAAGATTGCGGCGGAAGTGCCCCAGAACAATTTTAAGTTATTGTGTTTTACAGACAACTACTGTGCTGTATTTGTGTTTGTGTATTTTCAATTCTGCAGCACAATTGCCAAAAGCGTGTCTGATACAACAAATGGATATAGGCCACTGAAACTTTGATTCAGAAAATGGGGTTTAGTGTTGTAGAAATTGTGGAAAAACTGTGAAAACAAAACCTTACTGTATGATGAAGTGTAAAGTGATGTAAAAGTAAATGTTTTTCTTCAAAAATCAAAGCAGCTGGTGTATTTTTACCGACTGCTTGATAGTGTATATTATTTATGTCATGATCCGTCCCTGCCCTACTTCAAGCAAGCTGACCAAGTCTCCAGCAGATCGTACCGTCACCTTACGTGGTGCATACGCTCTCAGGCTACATCTCAGGACTTATTCGTTTGTTGTATATAACCTGACTCTTTTTTCCACCTTTTTTCTCCTGTGTGACCAACACCTGGCCCTGACTCCGCCTGCCACTCCCAATTCTTCTGCTGAAACCAGCTCCTGTTCCTTAGCATATTTTTTGTTATGACTGTGCCATTGACCTTCTCCTAGGAATCACACTCCCTCCTGCCCGGCTATACAATTTATCCTGACCCGAGAGAGGCCATGGAGACTTACATTAAGGACTCCCTTGCTGCAGGTATAATCCGGCATTCATCGTCACCTGTTGGAGCCGGTTTCTTCTTTGTCTCTAAGAAAGATCATATCTTGCGTCCTTGCATTGATTACAGAGGTCTGAACAGCATCACCATTAGGAATAAATACCCCTTGCCTCTTATTTCTTTTGACTTCGAGCCTTTACAGGGAGCCCCCATCTTCACCAAACTGGATTTACGTAATGCATATCATCTTGTCTGTTTTTTTCTTCTTCCGAAGACCCAATTGGTCACCGCCTTCATGTCCGTCTTGTCCTACAAAGGCTTCTAGAAAACAGACTGTTCGTGGATGCTGAGAAATGCGAGTTCCAAGTCCACACTACCACTTTCCTTGGGTTCATCATTGACATATTAAAGCTGACCCAGAAAAGATCAAGGCAGTCTCAGAGTGCCCTACCCCCCCTCATCCGGAAGCAACTACAGAGATTCCTTGGTTTTGCCAACTTTTACAGGAGGTTTATTCATGATTTCACCAAGGTTGCTCTTCCACTTACAAGACTAACATCCCGTAACCTTCCGTTTCTGTGGATGGCTGAGGCTGATTGTGCCTTCAAGAAGCTCAAGAGGTTGTTCCCTACAGCTCCAGTTTTGACTCATCCTGATCCGTCCAAACAGTTCATTGTGGAGGTTGACGCTTGTGAGACCGGGGTTGGTGCTATCCTTTCCCGATGCTCTGATACTGACTCCAAGGTTAGGTGGGCCCTGTTCTTTGGGAGATTTCAGTTCACCATCAATTACCGCCCAGGCTCAAAGAACGTGAAACCGGATGCCCTGTCCCGTCAGTTTGATCCATCGGAACAGTCTGTCCCTGATAACATTCTGCCTGATAATTGTGTGCCCGGTGCTCTCCGCTGGCAAGTTGAGACCAAGGTTAGGAAGGCACAGGAGGTTATGGACCACCCAACAAACTGTACGTGCCTTTAACAGTCCGCAGCGAACTCCTGCAATGGTCTCACAGTTCCCCCCTTGCCTGTCACCCTGGGATAAACAGCACCTTGTCCAGTCCATTGTCATTTTTGGTGGCAGACTATGGAGGCTGATATACCCGGAGGTTCGTTTCTGCCTGTACCGTCTGTGCCCAAAACGAGTCCTCCCATGCTGCTCCTTCAGGTCAACTCCGCTCCCTGCCTGTGGCACACCGCCCCTGGTCCCATATTGCATTAGACTTTGTCACTGGCCTTCCTATTTCATAATCTGTCATTTTGAACATTGTTGACCGCTTCTCCAAGACGGCTCATTTTTTGGCCCTCCCCAAACTGCCTGAGAAACCGTTGACCTCTTGGTTCAACATGTTGTCCGCCTTCATGGCATACCTGCAGACATTGTTTATGGCTGTGGTCCTCAGTTCATTTCCCAGGTTTGAAGGCGTTCTGTCAGTCCCTTGGCACGGTGAGTCTGTCTTCAGGTTTCCACCCACAGACAAATGGTCAGACGGAGAGGACCAACCAAGATCGGGTGTCTGCCCTTCGCTGTGTGGCCTCTCGCAACACCTCTTCCTGGAGTACACACTTGCCTTGGGTTGAGTACACACACAATTCCCTAACTTCTTCGGCTACTGGTCTCTCCCCTTTTCAGTATTCCCTGGGATACCAACCCCCATTGCTCTCCATGGATGAGACTGAAGTGGCTGTACCTTCTGTGCAAGCTCATGCGGAGATGCCGTAACATCTGGAGCGGGACCAGAAGAGCTCTCTTGCGTACGTCTTTTCGGAATAAAGACCTTGCTGATCGCCATCGTCGCCCAGCACCCAAGTACACTCCCGGTCAGAAGGTATGGCTGTCTTCACATGCTTCCATCATTCCATCATTCCATTGAAAACAGACTCTAAGAAATTATCACCCCATTATATTGGACCATTTGAAGTGGAGAGATTGATCAACCCTGTTTGTGTCCGCCTTAAACTTCCCCGGATCCTGCGTGTTCACCCGGTTTTCCATGTGTCCCAAGTTAAACCTGTTCTGTCCAGCTCCCTGTGCCCTCCTTCTGAGCCCCTTCCATGGATTGTGGACAATCATCCTGCGTACACGGTGAAGAGGATATTGGATGTTCATCAGCGTGGTCATAGGCTCCAGTATCTTGTTGAGGGAGGGGTATGGTCCTGAGGGGCGGTCTTGGGTTAGTCGAGCCCTTATTCTGGATCCTGCTTTCCTGACTGAGTTTTATTTTACTTGTCCGGTCAGACCACAAGGGGGTGCATGGGGGCGCCCGTTGAGGGGGGTGGTACTGTCATGATCCGTCCCTGATGCTCCTCCCATTTTGTCCTTTTGGCAGTTCCTGGGTGGAGCCTCCATTCCCTCCTGCTGTGCTCTCCAGCTGAAACCTATTACTAATCACCACCACCTACTTCAAGCAAGCTGGAACCAACACCTGGCCCTGATTCCGCCTGCCACTCCCAACTCTTCTGCTGTGCCACGTATCCACCCAGCCCCCCTTCCGGAACTAGCTCCTGTTCCTTAGCATATTTTTTGTTCTAAATAAATAACCTTGGTTCTGCCCATTTGGGTCTTCCTGCCTTGTTCCTAACAATTTAGATCACTTTATTTATGCATTTTATGCAATGCATTTAGCATTGTTTGATTTTGAGCACAGGTAAAACAGTTTTGAGGCTAAGGTTTATTTTTGCAAGAGGATTCAGTATTTGTGCAAATAGTGCTTGAATATAAGGGATTGTGTTTAATGTTTTCAGAAAATGGAGCAAGGTTTCAGAAACTGTGTTTAAGTAATTGAGAGATGTAAGATTTCGGGGATGCCCTTTGAACAAATAAAATGAGGCCTTTCAGAGAAGTTTTCGTTTACATGCAACATTCAAACTCCCATCCACCGAGCACAACAATATTGGAGGTGTTTGGACTGACTTGTCACCTTGTTGTGACCCTCTGTTGATGTCCCAGTCAGTAGGCAAAGGTCAGAAAGGTCCCTGGCAATAGGGCACCAATGGGATTCCAGCAATGGACACCCATGTGGGGTACTCTATGTACCAATCGCCAGCCTCCGCTTTCACCAACCCACAAACCCCTGCTGACTGCACGCCCACCCATCCAATCCATTCCACCAGCAAACCTGTTGCCTAGGCAACCCCTACACATTTTAATCTGTCTGTGTGTGAAAACAAAATTCTGTTTTTGCAGCACTTGTTCAACTGTGTATTTTTCATCCATTAATTGAAATATCTATCCCTGTGTTCTCCTAACAGACTTGATCCATTTCACCCTTCGTCATCATTCAACTACTTTGGTCTGGATGCTCAGAGAACACCTATAGCTGTCTTGCTGTGTGCTTCGCTGACCATGTTGTGACATCAGGCAGTATCATGTTCAATTCTAACTGTTAAGACCATCAAAACCATGACTACAATAGATTTCTCAAGAGGTTTCTCAAACCTATCGCAATGACATTATGTCATACATGATCTCCCCTGTGTGTCCATGTCCATACTGTACATACTGTAGGAAACGGACTGAAAAGCAAACCAGAAAAATGTTAATAGAAAAGTGAGAACTGGATGTACTGGTTTGTCCACAGAAGTCTCATTTTGAATACTGCAGGCTTAAGTCCCCTCAGTTGGAATCAGCCGCCTCTGATTAGCTGAACATTTAGATCATAGATGCTCAAAGCTAAACTGATGGACATGCTAATGCCATAAGCCCTTTTGCTTGTGTCTTGGAAGTGACATTGCTTGTAAAAGGGGACTATGCAAACAAATGTCGATTTGACTTGTCCCACTGCACTATGCCGCCTAGCACGACACCTTAAAAACGAACTTACTACTGTGTATACACCCCCCCCCCCGTACGATATATACACATCCTTCTTGTACTAACTCATTATAGTTATATCTCCCCCCCCCCTGTATATCTAGTGCCCACTTTCCACCTTGTACATGTTTATTTTTGACTCCTATACATGTTCTATGTTGCTCTTCTTGTCACAGTGAATTCTATGTTTGTTAATCTTGCATAGCGATTAAACCTGATTCTGATTCTGATTCTGAATTGTATATCACAAACGGCAGAAAGAAGCAGAAAATCTCTAGTGTGTGTGTGTGTGTGTGTGTGTGTGTGTGTGTGTGTGTGTGTGTGTGTGTGTGTGTGTTTGTGTGTGTGTGTGTGTGTGCATGTGTGTGTGTTTGTGGCATAGCAAACCTACTGCTGTGGGCTGATGAGGCATTCATCAATGCCAGTGTTGCTGTCAGAAGGGTGTGACACACAAAAATTCAAACACACACACACCTATACTGGAGGCTGGTGTTGCCCTCATCAGTGCCACTGTTTCATAGTTCTCTGTAGACACCGCACAGCAGAAATGATAATGACACAAAGAAAAGAACAGGGAGTCTTACATAAAATCAAGCTACCATAAAGCAGCATTCACAACATACAGATCTACATGGTCACGGTTAGAGATTTTCCCAGAGATGCAATATAAAGAAACAGATATACAAACACATCCACCATTTTTGCATCACTTCAAGGATGTACTTTGAGTCTCCATATTCTAATAGTCAAGTGAATTTCCTTCCTCTTCCGTCCTCCAGCTTGTATTCAGCTGCTGACACACACTGCACAACCGCCCACGTCCACCCTCACAGCACAAGGGGGTGGAGGGGGCAGAGAGGAAGGGAGGGAAACAGAGAAACAAGACAGAGAGAATGAAAAAAAAAAAAAACAAAGAGGGAGAGTGGGAGAGAAAGCGAGCAGAGAGGGAGAGTGTGTGTGCGTGTGTGTGTGCAGGACCGGAAGTGCTTTCACAGTGTTAGACCAAAGATGCACAGCAGGAACACAAGGCTCAATGCTCCATACTGCGTTCCTAACAACAGCTATAACACACACGTACCTAAACACACACACATAAAGAAACACTCTCATATCTAGATTAACCTAGGCTAGAGTTCAGATAACGTAAACAGGTAATATCTGTGTCTTTCTAATTGGAAAATGTCTACATTGTTAAAAAAAGCAAAGCCTACAAACAAATAAAAAACACAGACAGTGTTTGTCCTGCAGGCCATTGCAACAATATGAATTACCATGTGGTACAGAAAATAAGTAATGTTTTCCCCCTTTCTGTTCAGAAAGTAAAGCACACATCTTTGGATTCCATGGTCCATACTAACAGCTAGGTCAAAGGTTTAGTCCACTTTATACTGCAACTATGACAAACAATGTACCCTAACTCGAAATATTTTGAGAAAGGAAGGCTTTACAATAAATACCACCATGGGGGAGTATTGAACAACAAATCCCATGATGCTATGAGGCTATGATGCTATCACAAGAGGTTTGTCAGAGAGCTGGCCATGTGTCGACGGACTCGCAGCATGAGGTCGACGAGGTTTCCGTGTTTCCAATCCGACGGAGAGTTGAAGGACCTATCATCGTCCATCAGGGGTCACGACAAGCCCCTCGTGGGAGACGACACCTGGCACACAGTCAAGGCCATTCATTTGTGAACACAAACACTGGCTGGAGGCCAGTAGTTGGAAATAGCTTCCTTGCCTCTATCTCGTCCTATAGCCTCCCCCTGCTGATTCCCTTCCCCCTTAAAACACTGATGTGGTATGATGGGGAAAAAACATTATGGAGGACAGCTATCCAGGTCGGATACCTATCAACAGAGAAGGAGAGGAGACAATATCCGCTCCACCGTCCAGTTATGAACAGTGTGTTTTCTCCCAGCCTCAGTAAATCCACTGGCTTTCAGAGGTCACTTAGGCTTGCAGTTGGACATGAGGTAGATAGACTAGGTGGGATAGAAACACTGATAGCACAAACACAAGCTAGCTGGGCTAGCTCTAGCTCTATTAACTATATTAGAGATACTAAAAAGCCAGGGTCCTAGGGAGCCACCAAAACACATCTCATCTCATCCTAACATCTCCAACGTGTTCTGAACATAATGACAGGAGTAACATTGGAGAAAATGGACTGTCAGAAACAGGAAGTGGACATTTTTTCTTTCATTAACAGGATGAATGGAGTAATCAAGCACATTCATGGAAAATGAAATACACATTAGGCCCAGTGGAAAGGGTGATGGCTGAGCTGTACCCTCGCATCCGCACGCATGTGCACACACACTATAAAGCACCCATATGTCCATTCAAGTATGCCTACTTCACAGACAATTGATATAATTCTGAGCAGGCAACAGGTAACTCTCATGAAGTGGAGAAAGACCTTACTCAGCAGTAGAACAGTCTCCTGGGAGACATGGGCTGGGAGAGACTAGACCTCTCTGCCTCGAGTTGACCCCAACTGCTCCAAATGAACAGCTAACAACTGAGAAGGAGGAACCTCTTATATCCCAAACAGAACCAGACCAATAATTGCATATTCAATCAGGATAGTTGCAGTTCATTGAAACCCGTTTACAACATGCCAAACTTCCTGAGAGGTGTCATTTTGTCAGGTGGTGTCAGCCTTCGCAGAGTGTATTGCTCAAATTTCCATGTTGAACATGATTGGATCAGAGAAGATCTGTGTATTGTCAGCCCTTTGGGCTGGTGTCCAACAGTAGGGAGAGCACAGGACAGCAAGATCTCCATTGGGACAAAGCCCTCTTTCCCTCCAGGACTCTCCTTCTGGGTCTGGCAGCCATCCTAGGGCCTTGTGGTTGTGCAGCTGGGTCAGTCCCTGGTATCCTCTCCAGATGGCCCTACCGGGGATTGAACTGGAGCTGAGCAGGCGAGCAGGCAAGCGAGTATCAGGTGAAGGGGAAGAGGCATATGAGCATTCAGCCGAACAAGTTACAATTATAAGGCAAGCATCTCAGACGGGCAATAGTGTACCTGTAGGAATGAAACAACAAAGCAACAACAACAACAGTGCCCCTGACAGCGCAGTACAAATCCCCAGTAGTAATAGTTCCCCCAGTAGTAATCCTTATGACCCATCAGGGAGAGGATATTCCTAAGCAGTTATTCCTAAGAACTGTTGAACTTCCAGAACAAGTGAGTCTTGAGCCTTTTCCATAGTGATTGATTCCACTGGGGAGCCAGACAGGGGAAGAGCTTGTGTTGGGACCTGCCGATATTGAGGAGCAGGACCACTAGATGGTTGTCAGAGGAGGGCCGTAGGTGGCGGGCAGGGGTGTAAGGCCAGAGGAGAGATTTGATATAATTCGGGACAGTCCTGTTCACTGCTCAGAAGTGATGAATCTGGTTGGTTCTTGCCTGCACATGCAGAGCCCACACTCCTCCTACGTTAGGCAAGACAGAGAAAGTGGATGCTCCAGGGTCTTTACTCTTCAGCACAATGCCTCTCTCATTTTTGTGTCCACAGCTTTGGCAGGATAATTTGTGTTCAAAATTACAAAAACACCAAAGAGAATATGATTTGTGTTAGTCTATCTACTGGAATAGCTTTGATTGTATGTGTAAAATGTATATCTGTTTGTGGCTCTGTTCAGTGGCTTTATTCTGATAGGGTTGTGTGTTTATTGTCTGTGAGAACACAAAGAATATGGTCACAGGCTGTGGGGTTGATGACCCTACAAGGACAGGTAACCATTTCTGATGGTCATGACTGATGGCCCATGTTCAATAATTATCATGATTGATAGAAAGTAACCTAATTCCGTTTCATTTATCAAAGAAACAACAAAAGTTCCACAAGCACGACCGTGAATTCAGTGGGGGTAAAGCTAATGACCATGAACATCCTACATCATACACTTCAGGGGGTCAGATGGCTCAATGGTTAAGGCGTTGGCCTCATGATCGGAAGGTTGTGAGATCGAGCCCCCGCTGTGGCTATATGACTTTGTGTCCTTGGGCAAGGCACTTCACCCTACTTGCCTCAGGGGAAAAAATTGTCCCTGTACCTACTGTAAGTCGCTTTGGATAAAAGCGGCTGCTAAATGCACTTGCATAGCGAATAAACTTCACCTCACATAAAGAGATACTGTTAAGTTGTCCAATCCTATTGGAGACATTTGGAACAGGTTATGTGGTTTAAGGACAACCTCTCAAATCCTGTTTTAACTAAGAAAATCCTTAATTTCAAATCCGGTCAGTAACAGGAATACACCAGTTTTATAGTATGTCCATTATGTCATGGTGATAACATAATAGAAATGTAGATACAAACATAGACATTGGACTTTGTGTGTGCACGTGTGTTTGTCTGCTGACAGTTGCACAGAACATTTCACACTCAGAAACTGGCACCAAGAATCCTGCTTGACTAGCGTGGAAACAGTGGCGTCAGTTCCCATTTTCAAACTTCTGGATTTATATTGAGGGATGATCCTGCCAAGGTTCTGTTACGTGGTGCTGAAAGAATGCTCACGAACAGCAGGATACAAATATCCACTTAATATCCACAAATCTTAATAAGTATAGTAAATGTACTTACAGAAAGACCTAACCAAGTCATTTGCAGAAACCATCTTTAGTATGCCATACTTCTCTGATAGTTATGTATTTCAACATCACTCCACGATCTGGGAAAGAAATGGAAGCAAAAACGCTGCCAGTGTTTGCCATTACATAACCTACATAACCACAACTGTCTGTCATTTCCTTCACTTCAAACTGTCCCTCCGAGCAGCCCTAACAGACAGAGGAGTGTGGACAGGGGAAAGAAAAAGAGAGAGGGAGAACAATGGAGAGCAAAGGAAAGAGAGCTTTCCTTCTCAATAGGACAGCAGGAGAAGAGCTTGAGGAGGTGTCCACCACGCATGGAGCTCATCCAGACTGAGCTGTTGATTTACTGCACCTTTATGCAGTAAAGTATTTTCACGTTTATGTATGAGCCGCAGTCCTTACGTAACGCCACTCATCTGGAGCCTCTGCAGGGAGGCGATGAATGAATGTTCCATTTCTAGCACTCATGTCTCCCTGTCACTGTCTGAGTCCATAATCATTACAGACTACAGAGGACTGGTAGCCAGGAAAAGTGTCGGCCTCATGACAAATTTGGAGAAAAAATAACAGTTGTCCTCACCACTTTTGGTCCGCAGTGGCATGTGATCATCAGGGATGACTCAATAGGACAGCTACTAAGCGCTAAAACACATAGGACACCTCAAATCCTAATTTGAACCAGAACCAGTTTATCATACCAGGACTGCCCTCCTGGGGAACAGCAAAGGCTCTTCCTCCTGGAAAACAGCACCAGGACTGCCCTCCTGGGGAACAGCAAAGGCTCTTCCTCCTGGAAAACAGCACCAGGACTGCTCTCCTGGGGAACAGCACAGGATCTGCCTCCATGACAACAGCACCAGGACTGCCCTCCCAGGGTACAGCACCAGGACTACCCTCCTGGGGAACAGCACCAGGACTACCCTTCTGGGGAACAGCACTAGGACTGCCCTCTTAGAGAACAGCACCAGGACTGCCCTTCTGGAGAACAGCACCAGGGGTCTCATTTATAAAGGTTGCGTACACTCAAAAAGGGGCAGAAAACGTGCGTACGCCAGTTTCCACACAAAGTCAACGATTTATAAAAAAAAAAAAAATGGCGGAAATGGAGGTAGAATGTGCACTCTCTACGCAAACTATGACCCTCCCGTAAACCTATGCACATTTTGGAGTCAGTGGGAAGTGGAGACACAGATGACTGTACTGTAGTCATACTGCAAAAAGTGGGAAGAGCTCGTAATATTTATGTATTTTGTTGTCCTCACAAACGTTGTTTCACTCAATGTCATCATTATCATGAAGATTAAATTCAGCTGTGTTATTTGAGCTTGAACTGCGTGATAATTGTTCCATAAACATCTTGTACAATCCAACTCAAATTTTAAATCAATATTCAACGCTGTCAGTCTCACAATCAGATTGTCCACTACGGCAGTGTAGGAGGCTGAAATGCATGTAACTACAGACCACAGAGTATAACTAAATATATTTCTTTAATACTGTGCATATATCATCATATGTCAAAAACTGGAAATACAGTCGTTAAGATCCCGCGCAATCCCTACACTCATTACACTTCAGAATCAGAATTTGTTTTTAATCGCCATGCAAGATACACAAACACGGAATTTACTACGGCAGTTGTTACCACTTTTGCTCCAGTTCTGCCAGTTGGCGTGCTGTCGCACTATTTTGTTGTTTTTTGTTTGCCTTGATTCACTGTGAAGAAGAATCACCTGCCAAGTTCATGAGAATGATACTAGATCTGCATTCATGAGGTCCTTTGCATTGACCATTTATGGTTAAAAATGGGCGTGTTCAGGGCAGGGTACAACAATAATTCACGTACGCACACTTGTGGTTAAGCTGTGATTTATAAAGAGAACTGTGCTTAGAAGTGTGCGTACGCACGGTTTTATAAATCAGATTTTTTTCACTTATGTTGCTATCCAGGCTGCAGGAAGCACTAGAGTGTTGGGGGATAGGGACATGTGTGTGAGGGGGCTGGGGAGAGTTGGCTTAATGAGCAATTGTGTTTGGCTTAAAGAAAACACCCCTAAAACCCAAGTTAATGAGAAAAACCTGAGCATTCGCCCTGATGAGACTGGAGAACACACCACCTCAAACCTGCTTTCAAGCTCTCGGCTAACAACGCTAATCGAGAAATAACTTTTGCTATGGTCCACAAACCTTTTCACCGGTCATCACTACAATACCTGATTGATGACTCCGCAACACTGAGTAACTGAGCATGCTCAGATCAGAGGTTTGTGGTCTCATTCGGTGGGAACTTAGCATAAGTATAGCCAGCACCTGTGTGACCTGCAATCCGCCTTATTTGCCAGCCAAGTGGAGCTAGAGAGTACACGGTAATGACATGGCTGCCTTAAACCTGTAAAAAGAAACTTTCAAATTGCCACTTGCCTGGAGAACTAGGCCAGGCAGGCCAAGGAGTAGCACCAACATCTGAGAACCCTGGGGGGAAACGCTGGGCATGACCACACACCATGTGTTGATGCAGCTGAGCAGATCCACTCCAGCTCTAAAACCTCCTACTACGGCGCCATTATTACCCAACCCCGAGAAAACATCAACACCATCCTGTCATGCTGTCCACACACAGCAAGGCCCCACCATCCTACCCTGCTTTCCACATACAGTAGGGTCCCACCATCCTGCACTGCTGTCCACACACAGTAGGGTCCAACCATCCTGCCCTGATATCCACACACAGCAAAGTCCCACCATCCCGCCCTGCTATCCACACACAGCAAAGTCCCACCATCCTGCTCTGCTGTCCACACACAGCAGTGTCCCAGTCTCCTCCTGGGTGGGACAACACCAGGGAGATGCATGAGAGAGAGAACAGAGAACATTGGACGTGTTTCTTGCCTTAAATTATTTTTTAGCAGTCAGCAAGCAATCATCGACAAGATCAGATCTGAGTCCTCAGGGATGATTGGGCTGACTGCACAAGCAGAGGCTAATGTCTCACACATGTTACAATTAAGGCAGACCAAGGACGAGGAAAAACAGTACAGGAAGAAAAAATGAAAGCTGTGTTCCTCTGGCTTGTCGAGGCTGCAACCTCATGTAGGCCCCCTGTTGCACCAAACGTCAGGATGATGTGTGAGCATCCAGAACATATTCAGTTCAGGAGCCAGAGCTCTAGATCTTAACTTCAACAACTGGCACTCTGAGCTGCTGCTAATGAGAAAGCAGATCTCCATGCTGAGGTCAGCAGATGACACACAAATATAAACAGTCAATACAGCACGATACCCACTTGGATGGTACTATCTACTTATTAGCCACCTATTTAATTTGGGTTCTTGTCTACTCCACGGGTTGGAGACTCCAACGGGGGTGTTTGAGAGGCGTTTTCAAAGGGTTTCAACCTGTGCAGTTAGTACCTTCTGTATATTCACAAAATGGGACTTACCTTCAGAGTTTGATGATGATGATAGTGGTCAGCATCCATCAACGTAGGGTGATGAAGGGTGGACATGTGGAAAAAGAAGAGAACATCAATCAATGGGCAGGTAACATCAACATTAAAGCCGGCAGAATAGTAATTGTAGGTTCATTAAATCAAATTTGCATAATTTAATATCTCAAAATAAAAATATGAATGATTCATGAGAACATCAAGTGTTGCAAGATGTCAAGAACAGATGTATTACAGCCCTGCTCACCATTATTGGCACCCATGCATTTAAAGATATTTGTAATATTTTTTGAAAAAAATGATTCAAGTGAAATATTCTTTGTCTGTAAAGAACTTGTGTTTGATACAAAAGAGGAAATGATAACCAACAATTAAAAAAAATAAACAATGAGAGGAAAAAAAATAAAGCTTAAAGCTTGCTGTGTCACTGGTATTGGCACCCTTTGCTTTAAATCAGTATGGAAACACATTATGACTCACCTGTGGTAAATCACAAATGAGAATCACCTGTGATAAATTGTCAGAGCCCATGTGACATGAATTAGCCAATGAATGATGACTTCTGTGTTTTAAAAAGCCATCTGTTAGCCCATTTTCCTTTGTCACAATGGTGAAGACAAAGGAGCTGTCAGAGGACATCAGAAGTCTGATTATTAGCAAACACAAGACCTCCAAAGGGTATAAGGCCATCTCCAAAGACCTTGGTATCCCTGTTTCAACAGTGCGTAATGTTATTAAAAAGTTTGCCAAGCATGGAACTGTCAAGAACCTCCCTGGACGTGGGGGAAAGAGAAAAATTGATGAGAGAAGTCTTCGAAGGTTGGTGCGAATGGTGGAAAAAACACCACATCAAACATCCAAAGACCTGAAGGCCAACCTGGAACAGTCTGGGGTCATGGTTTCAACAAGTACCATACGCCGCACACTAAACCAAACAGGGCTTTATGGACGAAGGCCCAGGAAGACACCATTACTGAAGAAAAGGCATGAAAAGGAACGACTCATCTTTGATTCGAAGATCATGGATCCTCCAGCAAGACAAAGACCTGAAGCACACATCCAAAAGCACACAGGAATGGTTGAAAAGGAAAAAATTGCCTGTTTTAAAATGGCCAGCAATGAGTCCTGATCTCAATCCGATTGAAAATCTTTGGTATGAGCTGAAATCTGCCATTGGGGAAAAGAAACCTGCAAATGTTCAAAAGCTTGAACAATTTGCAAAGGAAGAGTGGGAGAAAATACCAGCTGAGAAGTGCAAAAAGCTTATAGATGGCTACAAGAAACGTTTGGAAGCTGTCATCACTGCCAAAGAGTGTGCAACCAAATATTAAAGAGGGGTGCCATTAGTGCTGCACATGCTGTTTTTTCTTTGAAATTACAATATGTAAGTTGAAAAAACAATTTTCTTTGTTAAATTACTTTGGACCTCTAATTAAAATATTGTGATGATGTATATTTGATACATTTCCATTTATTTCTGAAGATATTGTACAGGTTATGCAAAAAAGGAAGGGGTGCCAATAATGGTGAGCAGGACTGTAAGATAACGTTCCCATAAAGTTGACATTTTGATACTTTGCCATTCTTTCAGTTGCTAAAAACCTTGACATTATATTTTGAGGCGTTTTATAAATCTTTCAAAAACTGAATGTTTTGTCGGTCTAAGTAGCTGTCATTTTACCATTTTAACTCAATTCGTGTGTATTTGTGTGGTACTATTGTCTTGTTCTTTTGTTTAGTTTCTAATTTTGTTTTGTATTGATCCGAATAACAACTTAAATGAAATGAACAGCTAAGACTTCTTTATAGAGAAAGACATGTGTGGAATATATTTTGGAATAGGCCAGTGTCTTGTAGAGTAGAACTGTCTTCAGCTGTCTTCCACAGTTTGACAAACAAGATGCTGAGCGGGTCTTCATCCTCCCTCTCCTCCCTGCTGTTATCTGGAAGGCAGGAAATACCTCCTACTACATCCACACATCTCCAGAAGTACAGGCTCACGAGGCAAGCCAATCAACAGAGCTTTTAACACATCCATTTCAATGCTGTCCTGCTTTCCACTGTCCCTACACCCACCCAGGCACCCACATCGCACAGGCCTGTATTGGGATGGATCTGCAGGCTTCAGACTGAGCTCTTCTTGTCACTGACAGGAGGTGTTCTACATGAGGGGATATGATGAGTTCATGTGCACCACCTCTAAGGTGTTTTAAAGGTTGAGTTTCATAAAATGTTAGCCAGAGACAGAAAAATGTCTGGTGAAAATGTTGAGGCTACTGACAATGTTTATTTCCATCTGTCAAGTGAATTAAAATAAAACACAACACAGAAGAGGGTCCAGGCTTCACATTCCAAACTCAAGCTTCACCCCAAAATAAAACCTTACAATGGAAGAAATAGAAGAGAACATGAAGTGCATAGAAGAGTTTTAAGGGGTTGTGAAGGTTCTTCTTCAAGTATTCAAAATCCTGTCATGTCGGGCTTTAATACTGAGTTCTAGTTATACCCTCTCTCTCCTCCAGAGAAGCCTATTCAGGTTATTATTACCACTAACAACAAAATAATTTAACCAACTGCTGCAGTTAAGTAACTATGGTTTTTGACTATGTTCAAATTGTATAAACTTCCAGAAACTAGAAACTTTTCAAAATGGAACCATTTGAATGCATAAGAAGATGGATTCCTGTGGAATATTTTATTCATGAGTGATAACAGTACTTCAGTAAGCCACATATATAAAGAGGCCTGTTTTGAAATGGTAATGCCTATCCATAAACAGTAGTCTCTGACCTTAGTGAAGGCTATAGACCAGAGGTCACTAACTGGCGGATCGCGGTCCGGGTCCGGACCCAGAAGCTGTCTCATACGGACCCAGACCTACAGCCCAAACAGAGGGTCACGATTTAAAATTGGACGGAGCGCTTCTATTTGAACCGGCGCAGCTTTTATCGTCTTTACGGTAGGTCGGTTTGTGGATGGGAAAACGCACAGGCCAATCGCATACGAGTTAAGCCATCCCACGTGATTTCACTCAGCCAGCCAACATTGAGAAGATGCAGCGCACTTAGATTAAAGTTATCGGCGAGACACAAAAATACCGATAGAAAGAAAATAAACATAAACCACGGGAGAGACACGGAGGAGTGAGACAGAGAAAGGGAGAGATGCGGACGAGTGAGACAGAGAAAGGGAGAGATGCGGACGAGTGAGACAGAAAGGGAGAGATGCGGACGATTGAGAGAGACACGGAGGAGCGAGACAGAAAGGGAGAGAAAGATATGAGGAAAATGGCTCTCAAAAAAAGAAAAGTGGACAGCGGAATAGGGCATTTAATTCAGACTCCTTTCTGTTCATACTACTATTAAATGGGTAAATGTTAGGCTTATCCAAATTCAATTGGTTGATTGCCAAGTAGACCTGAAAGAGCAGTTAGTATGAACTGACCCTTGTACTTTCTGGCTTCAAATGCTCCCTGAGACAGCTTTCCCAGGTCTGAGGAAAGTAGCCCCAGGGCCGGCTCTACCTACCTTAGTGCCCTAGGTGAGATAACTGCGCGCGCCCCCCGTCTTTGGAAATCGCTCGCAACCAAAATTAAGCCCAAACTTTTTTCGGGGGAGGGGGGGGGGGGGGGGGGGGGGGCTCCCAAAGACGACAGTTTTTTACCACGGATTTTACCGAGAGCATTCGGTAATTTCTCGAAATAAAACACTGTTATTAATTAGCGATTAAGGGTGCAGCGCCCCTCCAACGCCCATGCAGCGCCCCTGCAGTCGATGGCGCTCTAGGCGACCGCCTATGTCGCCTATGCCTACAGCCGGCCCTGAGTAGCCCTATACCTCTTGACTGTGTTAGGCACTACACACAACTGTGAGGCAGCACCCTCCACAATGAACATTATCAAAACAAAATACAATTCAAGGCTCACCAATGAGCACCTCCACATGTGTATGAGAATGGCCCTGACTCCATTTAAGCCCAGGTTTAAAATCCTGGCAGGACAAGCTAGAGCTTGATTATCCCAAAAAAGTGGGGGAGTTGAATATAAGCAAATATAATTGTTAAGTTAAATAGTTCAATTTATAAGATATGTTGAGACTTCATACTTGAATTGTTTCAATTAAGGGTATGCCATTTTTTAAATTCAAGCTTAAATATATATATAGTCATAAGTCATGCCCTTTATTTTAATATGCACATTGTGCATATTTTTTAAGTTCAGTTCTGTGTTACATGAAAGTTTTGAACTGTCCTTGATTTACAAGGCAGGTATAGATTAGATGCAGATGTTCATAAAAGTATTAGGCCACTTAAATCACACAAAGTTAGACATTATGATCTTCCCGACCGTCGCTTAATGTAATTTTCTCGAACTGGACCTCTGTACATTTTAGTTGAATACCCCTGCTATAGACGAAGTGAGTTTTTTTAAAACCAAGAATATAACTGAGACCGCTTTATTTCCACAGCCCTTCACACAGACAGACTTTCGACATGGGCTGTCTGACCTGCCCCTAGGCCCTCTGCATCTGACAACATCTCTGTGTCGGAGCGGAATATTGCCAGAGTAAGCCACAAAGAAAAGGATTCCCAGCACTGCTCTGTTATCGGGAGAGTGAGAACCAGCCTTGGAAAGTCCACAAGAAAGACAGAGGGGATAAGAGAGAGGTAGTCAGCTACAGAAAATCAACGTGATCATTCTCTCTGAGAGGGAGAGCGAGAGGTGGGGTGGGGTTGGGATGGGAGGGGGAATAGGAGTCTGTACTGGAAGTGGTTAGAATTGGGCTGATCAGGGAATTACAGTAAGGGGACGCCGTCAAGATGGCACCCTGCCCCACCCCCACCCAAAACTCAGTCAAGGCCTCATTACATTTGGAACCCCCAGGGCGCTTCCCACTGAGCTGCCCTGTTCTCAAGATGAGGAAGGGGGGAGCTCGAAAAATGTACGCTTAAAGGGAGCCCCCTGACACAGAGCTGATCTGGCCAGCTTCTTGGCTGTTACATAACACACCACCGCCCACCAGCCCAGCACCCGCCTCACGCCTTCACAAAGAAAGATGCAGGGCTTCTGTACAGGGCAATGAACACGTAAAAGGCATGGCCATGTAACCTAAGCAGCCTGGTAGAAAGCCCTTGTGTGCCCTACCGTATTTGGGTTCACCTCAAACATACACCTACCCACACTCACACAAACACACGGCTCTCTCACTCAGGCATGCTAAGTGACCTAAGGTTGTCCGCACTGAGTACACTGAGATACCTGAACTGTCTATGTCTCTCTATAGATCTATCCATTATGATTGATGGTCGTGATTTGACCTGCCTCTTTGTCAAAGCAAGGCACCAGTAATCACCATAAGTGTCAGGGGCCCAGCTCAGCAAATACAACAATGATGGTGAGCTGTCATCTTGTCCACACACCCATCCACACACAAGCACAGTCATGAATACTCATTTATTAAGCAGGACTATCTAATGCTAACTCAAAGGGCAGGGACAAGAAAGGAGGACAATACCTCAGAAAAAAATTATCTCAAAAAGGGTTGCCAGTGTCCAAAGTCTTAAAGCAGTGGTGATCATGTTTTACCGTAGGAAGCCACAACATTGTGAGACACAACATGGACGGCAGCTCATTCTCTGAGGGCAGCAGTTTGTTCCCATGTGAGACACAACATGGAGGGAAGCTCATCTTCTGAGGGCAGCTTTCTTGTTGGTGCTGAACGCTGCACTTTCACTGCCAGCATCTTTGCACAGCCCATAAGGATGTCTCATCATCCTGTTAAAAAACTGGATCGTGTCAGCCTGAATGAGTTGCTTAGCATCTTTCAAAGGGAGAGAAAGGTTTGCATGCTTTTTTGCCAAGTAGGCACTGCAGAACATCAATTCACATAGCAACAATAACCCTCGCCACCCCACCCCGCCGCCACTAACCCCTCACTGTCTCCTTACAAGTACCCCCAACAATCACACCCACTTCAAATTAAATTGAATGAAATTACACTATGACGATAACTATGAACAAAGAAAAAATTATCAAATTGACTTGGTGTGAAAGGACTCCTCAACAATGTAGTATTCTGTCTTTACCGTTACAAAATCTCCATAGTAACTGTCTTACTAACCAGCAGGATATTGAGAAGATAATTCATATTAGAGTTTTTCTTAACTGAAGCCCCTGTCATATTGCAACTCGACTGCATTTCTGCAAAATGTAGGCTAAGAAATATAATCACTGGGGTAATGTGTTACATGTGAACACAATGTGTCCCCAAATTAATTACAAAAAACTCTGAACGTACAATAAATGGAACCTCCTAACTGCATGTAACACGATTTCATGACGTTCCATGTCAGATATATTTATAAAATGTTAGGTCTGAAAGATTTTTATAATTGGATGGATAATTCACACGGGATAGCACACAATCATTTCAAGAAGTTATGATGAGTATGACAGTTTCACTGAAAATCAACAGATCAGTATTTTCCATGTGCATGTCAATATTATGCTAACTGTATACAGCTGAACTTATTGTTTTGCAAACATGCCAAAAACATATAGTATTGGCTTGACTGAATAAGAATTGTAGCACTGGTATGAAAATAATTTGTACTGCTACATTTCAATTTATTGTTTTGAATTTTTGGAGGGGAAATTCTCATTTGAGAAATTAGCCAATGCCTTTGAAAACACTAACTGTGTCTAGGACTTGGCTGCATTATCCTTTTACAAAGCCTCCCCGTCGTGTCTCTGCTTTATGGATTTTTGTCTCTCCCTTTAGTCACATAAAACTGATTACTTTTGAAAAATGTGTTGTGTTTTTGCCAGTAGGTCAACATAGCATGCTGCATAGTCCTTTCTCCATTCTTTTTCTTGATGTATGTATCTGTCTCTGAGAAGCTGCTGTGCTGCAGTCATTATGCGTGCCACCAGCATAACTAATGTGTCTTAGCCATCTGAATACAAAAGCTGAGAATATATTAACAATCTTTTAGCCTGCAACCACCTGTGTGTGAAGTAATATTGAATTTACCCATTGGCTGACAGCTCAGTGTACTGGAATAAGACAAGGCATAAAGCAGTACAGCTGTAATGCATCATATTGTGAATGTATATACAATATAAAATGAAAAAAAGACTAAATGTAAAAATATGCATAGCAGAAGGTTTGAGCACATGGGTACATATGTTATCTGGATGTATTTTATTGGTAGCCCTGACTAAGCTTGTATTATTTGTTAAAAACAAATGTAATATGACCTATGACCTATGAAGCAAAGCCTTATAAATGCATTAAAGTGGGGAAATTTTAAAGAGACCATACAAATGGTTAATGCAGCCAATGACTGACCTCAGTAGGAAACAAACAAAACCCCCCAGTGTGAAGTTGCACCGACCAGTGCTAACAGACACATGTCTCATCCTGGACACTCTTCTGAAGGTCTGTCGGTACCATCACCATGTTCCTACAATGCTGCTCCACAGGGGGAAGCAAGTGATGAGCGTGTGACCGCATGACTGGGGTGCAGGGTCAAAGCCAGGGGGAGTGTAGTGGAACAACTCTGGGTTATTCCAGTCAGGGAATGCAGGAAATGGGGCAATAAACAGTAATGGGGGTCACATTACATTTCCTCCATGTAGACGCTATAAGTCACAGTCTCTATAGTACACAGTCTCTACAGTTCAGTCTCTGTAGTACACAGTGCCTCTAGTACAATCTCTGCTGTACACAGTCTTTGCAGTACACAGTCTTTGCAGTACACTGTCTCTGCTATACACAATCTTTATAGAACATAGTCTTTCTTTCTTTTGCAGTATGCAGTCTGTCCAGTACACAGTCGTTGCAGTACACAATCTCTCCAGTACACAGTCTTAACGGTATACAGTCTCCCCAATACGCAGTATTTGCAGGAAATGCCACACTCCTGTGCAACAAGGCCAAAATCCCACAGACACACATCAAAGTGGAACCATGGAAAGACTTCAAACAATAAGAAAACGCTCAAATACCTGTTAGAATGGTGGGTCAGAGAAGTATAGCAGGGCCGCACATTTGTGTATCTTTTTGAAACCCTATTTATCAAGTACAATATATTGTGAGTATATCCAGTGTATGTAAAGACATGAAAAAAACTAAATTTGGGTGTTAGTTAATCCATGGAATGTTGTCAAGAAAGCCCTTTGAAGGAAGCACACACAGGGCTGAAGCATCAACACCACATGACATCACCTACATGAGGAATGTAGGACCTACATGATTATTCTGCTCTGACATGTGTTAAACAAGCTGCATTGACAGTGGACTCACATCTGATAACAGAATCAAGCCAACTAACCCATACACCATGTACCACATCTATCCATTGCATTATACTGTATTATTAGCATAAATGGTGAAGGCACAGTCCAATTCCAAACATGTCACAGGGATTTACCCATATTGGCTGTGTTGGAAAACTGATACACTTTGAAGTCCTTGTTCCTTTCTTGAAGAAGACAGATTTATAATTTCATGCCAATGTGTTCACTGATATTTCCACAGGGAATTTAAATGAGAACAGGCCCTTTACAGAACTCTAGTATACTCCAAAGCAATGAGGTGTTACTGTAATAAGCCTGGCATCCTGTGAGACACACTCATCCTCATCATCCTCTCCTCATCTTCTGCTACTCCATTCATCCTCCATCCTCCAACCGCCATGTCCTCGGCCATCAACACACAAGCTGGTGGGAATTATTTTTACTACATTGGGTTGGTATCACTTGAACCTAAACCATGCCCTTGAGGACTGACTGATGCACAGACACATTGACATGACCTTACTGCTATCATTTCCAATTGGATATAATGTCCTCAGTCCACCAACTCATAAATCGATGGTGTGTCCTCAATAGGCTTCCAAGGAGCAAGAGTTATACTGTCATACTACACTGTATCATGGCCCCACGTATGCCTGCCGTCCTTTTCTAGAATGTTCAAACAAACAGGGAACATGTGCCTCGAGAGACAGTATTTCCACAGTATGAATCTTCTCTTCTTCTGGGGGCCTGGGGAGGACTTGGAGGCATATGCACCTTCCCATCTGTTGCTCACTCACTGCCTTCCAAAGCCCCTTCCTCCTGTCGGTGGCCATCTGCTTCCAGCCCAAACCCCACTGGCAGAAAAGACAAACACCTTAATGATGGGATCTGGATGACGTTAATACCGTTCACACAACAGGACAAATTAGGTTGACCACCATCTCAACTCTCTGCAAAGAACTCACTGGCAGAAGTGTTGAATGAAGGAGTCAAGTGATCACAGTTCAGACATGCCTTCCAGGGTGCAGTCTCTTTGAGGTAGAATGTGAGAGGGGAGACAGCACCAAAAAAGTTGTTCTTCATTTCAGTTACACCAGGTCAACCCAGGCACCAGATCATATTACCCCCCCCCCCCCCCCGCCACCCCCCCCCAAGTAAAACGCAGGCCATTCACCCCCACACAACCAAAACCAGAGGGAAATTTCAACTGTTCGCCAATGAGGTGGAGAGTCTTTGTTCCCAGGAACAATAGAGGCCATTCTGCTCCGGAGGATAGCGTCATATTTGCTAAGCCTTTGCCATGGCCCAGCAGTGAAGAGGACAGACAAACCACTGCAAAGGCAGCCCTCCTACCCCAGGGGTGCATGCCTTGTGGATAGATCTATTGCCTGCTGGTTGCAGGTCAAAACTCCAGTCCAGTATTGGCCTCATCTGAATGGGGCTGTAATGACAATTTGACGTGGAGAATGAAGGGAACTGTAAGATGGCGATTGCCAGACAAAGGGGCTTTTGACAGAGAAGCATCTGCAAGTCCTATCAACGATCACACATCTGTCCAATGAAAATGTACTACCGACTGTATTCTGAAAGTGAACACAAGTGGCTGACCTTGTTGCATGAGCAACAAACAATTGGTCTGTTCATTTGATCATTGGTTTCCCTCAAGAACATCAGCAGTGCTTGTTTTACTGAAAGTGAAAAGCAACCTTAACCACACTTACTCTGAAAGAAATACCCACAAGGGTGAGTGACATAAGCATAAGTGTCATACACCTTGTAGGTGTTCTGTCTGATCTATGTTCCATCACCTGAGGGAATGTGGTGCTATTTAGGGATCCACTACTTTGATGGAAAGGGAGCTTTGGTGCCACTGCTTTTGGAGCACACGATACGAACAGAAACTACTAAAGGAGCTGGTCTTCTTTTTGTTCCTATTCCTCTTCACTGAGCGAGAAAGACTTTGGCTGATTACGAAAAATCCAAACTGTAATTGTTAAGGAGAGAAGGAATTTACGAAAACGATCAGCAGGGAGACAATAAATATTTGCCATCCAAAACCATCCAAAAGTCTTCCCCAGATAGCACCATTCAGTGAGACTTGAGTTCATGTGAAATGCACCAACAGAGTGGTGAGTGCAGACTTGCAGATGTGTTTATGCATTAGGCTTGACTAAGGTAGAGAAAGCATCTGTAAACACAGAGACACTCTATAAACACCAACATGAATCAGGAGAGGGCTTCAGGAGAGAAACACAGGTGGCTGCTTTTGGCCCATCTATTGGCCCTTTTCCACCGCAAATGTAGCTCGACTCGACTGAACTCAACTCAACTCGGTTTGGTAGTAACACGGGTGGTTTTCCACCGCAAATAGTACCGCAAATAGTACCTCCTGGTCGTCGGCGAAAGGGCCGTAAATACGCGACGTAAATAACACCAACGCAACCCACACATGGACAGAACAAGTTTCATTGCGGGTGGCTCCGTCCAGCTCTTTTTGTACTTTATCCTCGGCCACAAGACACAGAAGCGTCTGCACCTCAGAAGTGGACCACGGCGAAGACCTATTATTAATTTTAGCTGGCATGTTGACGAACTACAAGATACTGGCTGCGGCGCTGTTGCTTTATGTCGCTCTCGTGACTTCGTCACACTCTCTGGCCAATAGGTGGCCGGCCGTCTGCTGACGTCACCTTTTAGCTCGACTCAGCTCGCTTGGTCCCTAGAGGTGAAAAAAGTACCCGCTACCAGATACCAGGTACCATGAAATTGCGGTGGAAACGCCAAAAATGCGAGTCGAGTCGAGCTGATACCATGCGGTGGAAAAGCGCCATAAGATTATCAATATCAGAGATCTGGCCTAATCATTTTCAGCTTCTTAGGGGACCTATTTAGGCTCAGCTCAGTTTAACATGAGAAAAAATTATGTGACCTCATCCTAATCCTCAATGGCCTAATACGATCTTAATGCATGTTTAATTAGTGCTCTACTTGACCCAAGTCATAACCTTGAGAGCAGTGATGTGCAAACAGTACTCTCCAACTCCAGTTATATGCCTGCTATAGTGGACAAAAATGTTTCACCACTCTATGATTGTTAGGGAACGAATAATTACCAATCTTCTATTGTCATATCTATTACAGCAACTCATTGTTATCGCTATCTTTTTGTGAGGTCTTGGAGGCCTCAGGTTCTCTGAGGTCATTGATGGAGGAGAAACGCAGAAAAAGGGCATGTGACAGGGGGTTGTTCAGGTGCTCCACTGGCTGTATGCTACCCTGGTGGCTCTGTGTGTCCTCTGTATCTTAGCCTCCTCTGGGTGCTGTTCTTTGTATCTTAGCCTCCCCTGGGTGTTCTGTCCTCTGTATCTTAGCCTCCCCTGGGTGTTGTCTTCTGTATCTCAGCCTCCCCTGCGAGTTCTGTCTTCTGTATCTCAGCCTCCCCTGGGTGTTCTGTCTTCTGTATCTCTCTGTGGCATCTCTGCTGGTAGCTTGGTGGACAGTGTCTCATTGTAATCTAGTCAAGGCTGAAGTGAGTACAGGCTTGTTAGGCCGTACTGCATCTCCTTATACAGCCTTTCTGTGAAGCAGAAGGGTAGGAGTGGGGGCAGGAGAGCAGTCTGTGTCCTGGACCTGGAACATGCTGCCTGGGACTCTGTTTGTTGATGAGTCAGGATTTCATATGTGATCAACAGCTGTTTCATGGTTGCTGTGTTTCATGAAAATGGTCAAACACGTCCTGAACATATCCTCATCATATCATCATATTGTAAGATCTTTCCCCAACAAGCTGGAAGAGCTAACAGCGCTAACCCGGCTGCAGAGGGAGTACGGGGATTGCAGCCTCATGTGCTTCACTGAGACGTGGCTGACTGAACATTCTCCGGACTCTCACGTTAATCTGGACGGATTCCAACTCGTATGAGCAGACAGGAATGCAACGGAGAGCGGTAAGAAGAAAGGAGGGGGGATCGCTGTGTTTGTGAACAATAGATGGTGCCACCCGGGACATGTCAGTGTGAAGGAGCAACTCTGCACCAGAGATTTGGAGCTGTTAGCGCTTAGAATGCGGCCATACTACCTGCCGAGGGAGTTCTCACAGGTCATCGCAGTGACTGTGTACATCCCCCCCTCGGCGGTCGCTGCTGCAGCTACAGACCAGATCTACACTGTCATCTCGCAGCTTCTAAATCAGCACCCCCAATCCCTCCTACTCAGCTCCGGTGACTTCAATCATGCCTCTCTGTCCTCTGCGCTCCCCATTTTCACCCAGTATGTGAATTGCCACACCAGAGACAATAAAACCTTGGACCTACTGTATGCAAACATCAAGGATGCATACACCTCATCCCCCCTCCCCCCGCTGGGATCTCATTCACCTCATCACAGACTACACCCCTGTGGTGAACAAACAGCGACCTGTGAAGAGGCTTGTGAAGCAGTGGTCTGAGGACACCAGTGCTAGGCTCAAAGACTGCTTCGAGACAACAGACTGGGAAGCACTCTGCAGCCCCCATGGCAGTGACATCGACAGCATGACCGACTGCATCACGGATGACATTAATTTCTGTGTGGAGAACACTGTGCCCTCCAAGTTGGTACGGTGTTTTCCAACAACAAACCCTGGGTGACCTCTGAGATCAGGCTCAGGCCCTGCTGAACGAGAAGAAGAGGGTCTTCAGTTCGAGGGACAAGGAGGAAGAAGTCCAGAAGAAACTCCAGCTGGAAAGGGAAGGACAGCTACAGGAGGAAACTGGAGAAGCGGCTGGAGCAGAACAACGCCAGGGACGTCTGGAGAGGACTGCAGAACATCGCAGGACACGGAAAAGGAGTGGGGAGGAAAGAAGTTAGCGGGGACAAGGACTGGGCAGATGAACAGAATCTGTTTTTCAATAGATTAGATTCTGCCCCCCCTCCCTCTCTTACCTCCCCTGCCCCCTCTCCACATTTCCCCTGGCCAGCCCCCCCTCCCCCTCCACTACTCAGCCTGCCACCATCAACACCAGCCTACTCCTCCCCCTTTCACCAGGTCACCACTCCCCCTGATGCTCTCCCCACTCACCACACCCACACCCCCACCCCAGTCATCCTCCACCCCCCTCTCCATAACAGATGATCAGGTGAGGAGCCAACTAAAGAAGATCAAGGCAAGGAAGGCCCCGGGCCCGGACGGCATCAACCCAAGACTGCTCAAGAACTGTGCTGACCAGCTCTGTGGTGTGGTCAGGCGCTTGTTCAACCTGAGCTTGAGCCTGGAGAAAGTACCAGCCCTGTGGAAGACCTCCTGTGTGGTCCCGGTACCGAAGACACCGAGGAGCCTAACCACTTCAGGCCTGTTGCATTGACTTCTCACCTGATGAAGACCATGGAGAGGATCATGCTGCAACACCTGCAACCCCTGGTAGGCAACCAGCTCGACCCCCTGCAGTTTGCTTACCAGCCTGTGTTTGGGTGGACGATGCAGTAATCTACCTACAGCACAGATCGCTGCTACACCTGCAGGGCAGCAGGAGCGCTGTGAGGGTCATGTTCTTTGACTTCTCCAGTGCTTTTAACACAATCCAGCCATCACTGCTCAGAGTGAAGATGGAAAGTGTGGGAGTAGACCAACACCTGGCTGCATGGATTACAGACTATCTCACCAACAGACCACAGTTTGTGAGGCTCCATCACTGTAAGTCTGACGTGGTGCTCTGCAGCACAGGTGCCCCTCAGGGTACGGTGCACTCCCCCTTCCTCTTCACCCTCTTTACCTCGGACTTCACCTATAACACCACCCACTGCCACATCCAGAAGTTCTCGGATGACACAGCCGTCGTTGGATGTGTTTTTGAGGGAAACGACCTGGAGTACAGGTCATCAGGGACTTTATCAGCTGGAATGAGCTAAACCAGCTTCAACTCAACACCAGCAAGACGAAGGAGATGATCCTCAACTTCCGGAGGAAAAGATCTCACTTCTCACCGGTGAATGTCCAGGGATCAGACGTAGAGGTGGTGGAGAGCTACAAATTCCTGGGTGTTCACCTTAACAATAAACTGGACTGGACTGATAACACCCACGCACTTTACAAGAAGGGCCAGAGTCGTCTCCACCTGCTGAGGAGACTGAGGTCCTTCGGAGTGTGCAGTGCTCTCCTCAGGACCTTCTATGACTCTGTGGTGGCCTCGACCATCTTTTATGCTGTGGTCTGCTGGAGAGGGGGCAGCATGGACAGAGACAGGAGCAGGCTCAACAGACTTATTAGAAGAGCGAGCTCTGTCCTGGACTGTCCTCTGGACTCCGTAAAGGAAGTGGGTGAGAGGAGGATGTTAGTAAAGCTGACGTCCATCATGGACAACACCTCTCACCCCCTACACCACACTGTGAGCAGCTCCTTCAGCAGCAGATTGTTATACCCACGGTGTAGGACGGAGAGGTTCTGCAGGTCCTTCATCCCGGCTGCTGTCAGACTCTATAACACCTGCACCACCTCATCATGTTGTAGTCTCTGCTCATGCCATGTCATTTATCTGTATATATTTTTATTGTATTTTGGTTTATTCTGTTTATTATCTGTTTTTGTTTTGCCTTTTCTACTTTTGTTCTGCTGCTGTGGCAAGTGAATTTCCCCATTGTGGGATTAATAAAGTATATATAATCTAATCTAATTATATAACTTGACATTTCAACAATAAAAAATTATTGTAATACCATTAAGGGTTAAGTATGTTTGATGCTTCAGAAATATGGTGGTAAAAAAAAATTTTACAAATCAGGGTAACAACCAGAAGCAATGTATGTAGCTACAGCGCCCTCCATAATTATTGTCACCCCTGTTTAAAATGTGTTAAAAGCCTTAAAATAAAAGCAATTTTTATTGCAGAAGCATACTCTCTCACTGAAAAATTGTGAAAAATGTAACCTTCAACTCAAGTGAATTTTACATTTTTTAAAAGAATCCCTGACTAAGAAATAATTATACTTCATAAAATCACCTGTTCCACAACTATTGCCACCCCTAACAATTCCTAGGAAATAAATATGTAATTCTCTCATTTTTACAGTAGTTTACAAAGTTGATCAGAGTATGTAGAACATTTAATTAGTAATTCATAACTTCCTGTTTCTCTGGGGTATAAATATGACGTGACACAGAGGCCATTTCTCTTCAACATGCCATTCAAGTAAGGCAGATGTGTGTCGACCTTCACAAATCAGGCAATGGCTACAAGAAAATAGCCACTCGCCTACATCTGCCCATATCTACAGTCAGAGGAATCGTCAAGAAGTTTAAAACTACTGGAACAGTGGTAAACAAGCCTGGACGAGGACGCAAGTTCATTCTGCCACTACGCACAGTAAGGAGGATGGTGAGAGAAATAAAAAAAATCTCCAAAGCTCACTGTCACAGAAATGCAAGGAATGGTAGCATCTTGGGGTCACAAAGTCTCCAAAACAACCATCAGGCGCTATCTACATGCCAACAGGCTGTTTTGGAGGCATGCAAGGAAAAAACCTTTTCTCACTCAATATCACAAACGCAAACGTCTGGAGTTCGCTAAGCGGTACATGACCTTCAACTGGGACCATGTGCTTTGGTCAGATGAGACAAAAAAAAGAGCTTTTTGGCAACAAACACTCTAAGTGGGTCTGGCGGAACACAAAGATGAGTATGCAGAGAAGCACCTCATACCTACTGTGAAGTATGGGGGAGGATCGGTGATGCTGTGGGGCTGTTTCTCTTCCAAAGGCCCTGGGAACCTTGTTAGGGTGCATGGCATCATGAATGCTTTGAAATACCAGGACATTTTAAATCAAAATCTGGTGGTCTCTGCCCAAGAGCTGAAGATGGGTCGTCACTGGGTCTTTCAGCAAGATAATGACCCTAAACATATGACCATATCTACCCAGAAAGGGTTCACCAGACACAGAGTCAAGGTCCTCCCTTGGCCATCTCAGTCCCCAGGCCTCAACCCCATTGGAAGATCCCTCTTTCTGTTTTCTGATTTGTTTTCGACTGAATAAATGCACTTGAATTAAAGCCTGGATTTCACTTTTTTTTTCATTGTGGTCCTATAATATTTAGAAATAAAAATTATTTTATTAGAAGCTAAAAAACACATCTTAACCAGGGGTGCCAATAATTATGGAGGGCGCTGTATAAAAGTGAGTATTCCCAGAGAGTGTGTTCTTCTTAATAGAACTCCTCACTGGAAAGACTGTCTAAAAATAAAACCTACATCACATTAGATCACAATCTGAGCAGCTGCCTTGGTCTCAATGATCTAGATGCTTCTAGAATTTGTAGCTCTCCACCACCTCTACGTCTGATCCCTGGATGTTCACCGGTGAGAAGTGAGATGTTTTCCTCCGGAAGTTGACGATCATCTCCTTCGTCTTGCTGGTGTTGAGCTGAAGCTGGTTTAGCTCATTCCAGCTGACAAAGTCCCTGATGACCTGTAATCCAGGTTGTTTCCCTCAGAAACACATCCAACGACGGCTATGTCATCCGAGAACTTCTGGATGTGGCAGTGGGTGGTGTTATGGGTGAAGTCCGAGGTATAGAGGGTGAAGAGGAACGGGGAGAGCACCGTACCCTGAGGGGCACCTGTGCTGCAGAGCACCACGTCAGACTCACAGTGATGGAGCCTCACAAACTGTGGTCTGTTGGTGAGATAGTCTGTAATCCATGCAGCGAGGTGTTGGTCTACTCCCACACTTTCCATCTTCACTCTGAGCAGTGAAGGCTGGATTGTGTTAAACCACTAACCACTAACTACCACTAACCAAGCCACAGATTTCAGGCAAACCCCACTGAAACTCCACTGAAAGTGCAAGGTGTGAATAATACAATTTTAATCTCTGACACCCTTTTCATAGCTTCTCAGTCTAGTAAAAAAAAAAACTAACTTCCAATTTGGTCTTGGCCTGAATGAAAACCCATCTCTACAGCTAAATACCATCGCTCTACCAAAAATTATATGGCATCACATTCACCTGTGCAATCCATCTGTGTGACTCTATCCATATTTCATTCAGCTCATATAACATCACTAAAGTATTATGTAAATATATCAAGTCAAAATCAAACTGGAGTATTTACCTTGCCATTGGCCATTTTCCATTACTGTTCCATTGTTTCCTGCGGATTGCTGTTAATTGGTAGATCCTATTGCACACAATTTGCTGTTAATCATCTCTGTGGGGGACAAGAAGCCATTTTATCAAATGTCTAATCATTCATGAGAATCACCATGTGCCCTAAATCTAAGTTTTGTGTTGGTTTATGAGAGATGGGGTAAGCCAAGTCACTGTACGGTGAAAGGCCATTCTACCAGCCATGGGAGTTTACTCATGTTATTGTAATAGCTGGGTAAGGCTGCTAAGGCTGACACTGTGATACACTGCACTCAGTGACCATCAGTGTCTCATCTCTGGGGACTGCAACCATGCACCACCCATCTCTGTGTTGCCAACGTTCACACTGTATGTCACCTGTACTACCAAGAACAACACTTGACTGGTTCTAACACCAAGAAAGATCAGGGAGGGCAAGGCCAACTACAGGAACAAGATGGAGAACCAACGGAGGAAGAACACTAGGGATGTATGGAAGAGCCTTAAGAGAATTTCAGCCTTCAAGGCATCCCTCCCCCAAGCTGAAAGGAACCTGCAGTGTGCCGATGACCTGAACAATTACAATTGGTTAAACGAGCCACCCACCAATCTCGCCAGGTAGCTGCCCCACACCTCATCACTTGGCCAATGACCCACCCCACCAACCCTGCTCACCTTTGGCTTGGAACATTCCACCATCAGCTCACAGCCCAAAGAACTCAAACCCCTCCACCCCCCCCCCCCCAGCACAACCCTAGCTTTTACACCTGCCCAGGTGAGAAAAGAGCTGACGAGGGTCAATTCATGGAAGGCAGCTGGACCAGACGGTATCAACTACAGGCTCCTGAAATCCTGTGCGCACGAACTGCGTGGGATGTCATGGGGCATGTCTTCAACCTGAGCCTCAGCTGAGTATAGTACCACAGCTATGGAAGACCTCCTGCTTGGTACCAGTGCCTAATACAACACGTGCTAAGGACTTTAACAGCTTCAGGCCAGTGGCCCTCATGTCACATGTGAAGACACTGGAGAGACTGATCCTGGGCCACCTCCGCTCTGAGGTGAGCTCAGAAATGGATTCGCTGCTGTTCGCCTACCGACCAGGAATAGTGGTGAAGGAGGCTGTGATCATCCTGCTATATCGTGCCCTAACTCACCAGGAGAAGCCTGGCAGCACTGTGAGGATCATGTTCTTTGACTTCTCCAGCTCATTCAACACCATTCAGCCGGTGCTCCTGAGAGATAAACTGGCGCAGGCTGGAGTGGATGCAGAATGGACCATGAACCATCGCACAAATAAGCCCCAGTTAGTCAGAGCAAGCTCTACCTCCTGAGTCTTTTGGAGTGCAGGGGCACCCCTGTGGAAGAAATGGGATTTCCCTGTGTATTTATATTAATCACTAATCAAAAGAACTAGTCATTGGATACTAGTTGATATGTCTCATGTGAACTTGCTATTAATAAGAAATACTTAATAATAATACTTTTAGACTGTATATTGTACATTTTTTATTTATATTTTAAAGTGTTAATCTGAGTGCTGTACTGTACCTTGCTTTTGCAAACTGCAATTTCGCCACTGAGGGACAAATAAAGCATTATCTTATCTTATCTCTCTTTTAAATCAGATATTCTCCAGTGTATGTGCACATTTGCAAGGCATTTTTGACAGATTCTGCTTAGCCTTGAACATCCATCATTCTAGTAACATTTTGATCTCCTCTGATTGCATCATTTTGATAGAAGAATAGTGATATTTACGGTACACGGTTGATGTCCTTGCAAACCCTGTGGTTTGCATAACGTGTAGATTGTTTTTTTTTATGAACCTTCAATGGGCATCACATGAAATAAATATATCCATCCATTGTCCCTGCTATGAGTGACTGCAGTATAGAAAAACGAAGCTTGCTGAGCCCAACTAGTGATGTGAATATAAAATAGTACAAGCCCTGTGGAAAACAGCCTAACCTAGCGTTCAGCTTGATCGGCACAGAGCACTTCATCTTCCCTTAGGATCGTGTCCATGAGTGTGAGAATGACCATCCATATATCTTAGCTCTTAATGATCCCTACTGCCACCAGCATGCACCGAGAGGATGGAGGGCAGGACTGTTTTTTTATTCTTTTTTTCTGATATTCTCAACTGAAGGCATGAGCCACTAGTTTCTTAGCAACAGAAACCCTGCAATGATGCAAGATTGAAGGGGGAATCTGCAGCCCTCCAGCTCAGGTGAATATGAGCAGAGCGCCTCCTGTTGCAGCCTGTCATGCTTCAAGATGGAGACATCACAGCAGCATGCTTTGGACAGGGCGCTGCGAAAACACAGGGGCGCATCGGAATACAACCAACAGAAATAATCAGAGGAAACAACTTTTACATGGAAGAACAATTGAATCAGGCACAGTGTTGGCAGTGAACCAAGCTGCTACTTGTCCTCATTAAAACAAATACGCTTGCATATTTTAAGAAGACAATTAGAAGGTTCCAGTGTTGTCCTATCAAGCGATTGCATAAAAGCATGGCTTCCTTACAACAACGATGTAACCATTTGCATTTAAAGAAACCAGTGCATTTCCTTTCAGCCTATACTATAATAATATCCTAGCCCTGACTCGATACGTTGAGTCTTGACATAAACAGAGGCTGAAGCACAGACAGGTAGACCTGAACTCTTTCGGGTCTGAGGGGTCCATTTTGTCCTGAAACCAACCAAACAACAGCAACAAGTCACAACAGAAGTATTGCCAAGATCATTTAGTTAATAGCCTTCCATTGTAATCAGGCTGTTGTGTAACATTTCATGTAAAGCAATTCAATGTCAACACGTAATGCTTTATTAGTAAAAGGACATTAGGTGGTACATAATTGTGCATCTTCCAAATCAGAATGAGACGCTACTACAGAACCCTGTAATGACTGTTTTTTGCACAATCTTGTATAACGCTGATTCAAAAACTTGAGTTGTGAGTCACATGAAATATGTCCTTGTTACTGTAAGGTGTTAGGCAGGCCCTTTGACCATTTGCTTCATGAACAGTGAGGTCCCTGCACTGACCCCTGAGCAGTGCCTTAAAGTGGGCATGGCAACAGTCACCACATTCTTTGCCTTTTATTTCTTATCAGGCAACGCAATACAAGTGGAACACAAAGTCTCACTGATACAGACATATTTTTAATCACATATTATTTATCTTATGTGAGATCATTTCTACATGCAGAGAAGGTGCGAAGAATCAAAAAGCTCCAGTGCACTGATATTTAATGTTTATTTTGTCTTTGTTTTGATGTTTTGGTATGCAGGATCAAATGTGTGCTGGTGAATTAAGTGTTTTTGGGTCGTTTGTGGAACATGTTATTGTTCTATGGAACATCCTATGGTGGATTTAACATGATTAGCCAAAGCATTGTTTGTTTACTATCCGTTTAGCTACATTGTTGACATTCTCCATCAAAGGAGCTGGCCCGAATATGAACGACACCAACTACGGGATGACCACTCTACAGAAAACAAACAAGCTTTACATTTTCAATACTTACCCTCAATTGAGATCACATGTTCTCGGATCTGATTTTGAAGTGCCAGGTCATCAATACGTTCGATCAGGTCGTATATGGCGTAAATATTGGGGTGAACCGACTCGAACCGATGAATCTCAGCTCTGATGGCCGCCGAGTTAGACAAAACAAACTGAGACCCCGGGCCGGGTTGTGCAGCTTGACCTGATACTGTCCCCGAACCAAACTGGCCCGCGCCTGAGCTCGCAGACGATCCAGATCCGAATTGGGACGGAATGGACTGGGGTACTGGTACTGGAACAGGCGCGGGGACCGTGCCGGGGGTAGGCATGGCTGGCTGAGACTGCTGCGAGATACCGGACACCGACACAGGGACACCCGACTGGAAATTCATCTTGGGTTACAACACTAACTCTTCTCAATTGGAATATCTCTGGTTTTAGGATTTCAAACGATGATCAAAAGCAGTCCGTGAGAACCGGGATCTGAAAGCGAAACGGCGCAAAAGCATCAATAGTTAATCGCCTATTTCAACAAAACGCGGTTCTTTCTCATATTATTAAAACTTGACTGTGATTCATTTTCCGTTAATGGCTATAGTAAGCCCTAAATACGTGTCCTGCTCTATTCTGTGGCTCGCAAACCGAAATGCCTGACTGTTAAGACTCCTTACAGGGCTATCCGCTTCTGTTGGATGGTGAAATCGAAAGCTTTCCCTTACTTGCTCTGTATAAAGGAGACAATGGGCTCGTCTTCGGCAAGGCACCCTCGTCCACAGCCTACTGAATGCGTTATTACTGCGTTAAAACAAGATCGCGTTCAGTACTCTTTGGTCCAAGTGGTCCCTGCCCAGCACCCTCCTCCGCATGCTGAAACGTCACCCATCACGTAATTGTACTTGAGATGGGGGAGGGTGTAATTCGATTGGGCGCGTGTGCGAAGAAAGAATAAAACGACGTGCGCATAATTACAATGACCTACCTGGTTGTTATGCAACTACATAATTGGTCTGATAGATCGAATAAATACGAAAAACAACCGTATCCTATCACACCACGCCCTACACGCGCATACATCCTTTTCCAACCAGCAAAAAGATCCACAGACAGGTTAAGACTTATTGTATTGCCGACCTGATGTGACACATTCCTAGAAATATATTTCTAGATATCGAATTAAAGGAGACAATGTTCGCAAAGGTTCCATTTGGCATCAAATCATACTTCAGACGAACATTGTATGTATGTAGTAAATGATTAACTAATCAAATAGGCATAAAAAATAGTTATGTTGGTGTGTCAGAGTATAACCAATTCACGCAATGAAAACAGAGAAAATGATGACAAGAACGTTTTTTTTTCCGACAGTGACTGAAGACAAATGAATCGGACTGGAATAGATCCACGCATCAAGAACAGGCGGATGTCAGGCAGTATCATTGGGAGATAGAGCCATCTACTGGTGGACAACACGCACTCAATCAGTCAACTTTTACTTTGCAAAACAGCCTACTCTGGGCCAAACAGTACAACAATACCCTTTGGGCAGCACCGATGGTTCAGTGGTAGGATTCTTACCTACCATATGTGGAGCCACATTTCTTGTTCCGGCCAAGACATTGAACATTATGCGTCCTTTCTCCCTGTAATGTAATCAGAATCAGAATACTTTATTAATCCCGGGGAAAACTCATTCGCAGCAACGGCACACAGTCTCACAAAAGCACACAGGGGTAGGGTGTGAGGTAAAAGATTGGAATAGTGCACACAGGGATAGAGGGGTGGGGGCAAAAACGGTAAGTGAATCCACAAGCACATCTTGTCTGCCAGTCAGGTAGTCTACAATACAGGACACAAGGGAGGTATCCACATGCATCGCTGCCAGCTTCTCACCCAGCAGAGCTGGCCGGATGGTGTTAAAGGCACTGGAGAAGTCAAGGAACAGGATCCTCACAGTGCTTGCTGGCTTGTTGGTCCACAGCCAGGCTCACAGCCGAGGTCACAGAGGGGGGATGGCGGTCGTTGTGATGAGGGGGGGCATTGTTCTGATGGAGAGGGGGAGGGGAGAGAGGGGTACTCGGGGGAGCCTGAGAGTCGTCAGCAGTGGATCCAGAGTCGTTGCTAGCTTGGAGATTGTTGGCAGAAGGGCTAGAGGGGGAGTGGGCAGGAACCAGTTCATCAAATCTGTTAAAGAACATTTTCAGTTTGTTGGCCCTGTCCAGGCCGCCCTTGACTCCCCTGTTGCTAGTCGGTCTGAAGCCGGTTATAGTCCTCATACCACTCCAGACTTCTCTTGTGTTGTTCTGCTGGAGTCATAGCTACAAAAAGCTAGTCACCATCTTAAGATAAGAAATTCCTTTATTAGTTTCCCGAGGGGAGAAATTGCAGTAAAGTCCAGGGAAGAGAGCGTACGTAGTCTCCAACTACCAGAAATTCCGTCAAGACACTCACATGATTTATAATAATGAATATTTATTGATAACCACAACATGGAATATGTTTGACTTTGGCGGGGTGGAATGTCTAAGGGGAAGAGCTCCCTACCGCCTCGAGCAACACATACGTGCATATATATATGACATAAGGCATGGAGCAATAAATATAATCCCCCTGATAAACAGAAGACAGATATACATATAGTCAGACAGACAGACAACAGGGGGAGAAAGGGGATGGTGGTGGGAGGCAACAGCACTGATCCTTAGCCGGTCTGTGTGTTAGATATCCGTGCAGCCTTTAAAGGCAGTCTTACCGGACGAAGCACCAATGGGCTTGCACTAGCCGAGTCAGGTGTGTTCATGATTGATAGCTTGCGCTACCTGTGTGCTTAAGCTGCTACTGTATGTGAACTGAGGTGTGTGAATGAGTAATAATATATACTGAAATGAGTGATGATGTATACTGAATGTATGATAGGTAATGTATACTGAGTTGTGTGAATGAATGATGATATGTACTTATGTATGACTGAGTGATGACGCGGGCAGCCCGAGTGTCACTGCCAGAACTAGCTTCGCCTATTCATGCAGTCGAGATGCCTGCATTTGGGGAATTCACAAAGGTCAGCATGGCCAGAGTGCAATGGCTGAGCCTCGCTCTGGGTGAACCTCTTTCGTGATTACGGTGTCTCCTCTGCCAGGTAAGTATGCTTGCATCACATGATCCTGTATCCTGTACCTTGCTATTTAGCTAAAAACTAAGTTGAGTCTCTAGAATACACTCACTGTCACCATGTGCTTCCTCAGTATCCCTGTGCTCAGGATCAGTTAGCATCACATGATGGTATTCAAATGCTTTGGCAGTAGGAGATAGCGGGGTGGATGTGTATTTGATGTGTGAGGATAGGAGAAGGCCCCCCCCCCCCCCCCCCCCCCCTGTCCGGTAAGGCGGGGCGAGTGGGTGAAGGAGTGATTGACTGAAAGGGCAGCCGGAGTTGCAGTATTTTCTGGGCGAATCCAGGTCTCTGTCAGCACAAGTGTATGGAGAGAGGCCTGGGATGCAAGTGCTGGGATGAAATCAGCCATTTTTACAGCAGACTGGCAGTTCCAGAGCCCTATGGAGAGCGAAGCGGGGGGTGAAAGGGATCCTGGTAGGTAGACAAGGTTAGCTGTGTCAGTATCCCTTTGCACTACACTGTCAGGTGTGCTGGAGCAGGGAAACATCTAAAACTTCCAGGATAGGGGCTCTCGAGGACCAGAATTGGGTACCCCTGCTCTACAACATCTGGAAGATCAGATGATACCTGTCTGAACATTGCAACCAGCTGATAGTCCAAACTCTTGTCCTCTCAAAGCTAGCCTGCCTGGTTTTCAGTCTACCCAGACGTTCTCATGTCACCCCGGTCCTGATTGCCCTCCACTTGATTCCCATCATGGCCCATATCAGACTCAAGACCCTGGTATTGACATTCAGAGCACTGCCTTGAATTATATCAAGCCTCTCTTCCGGCCTTACACCCCTGCCCGCCACCTACAGTCCTGCTGACAACCGTCTAGTAGTCCCACCCCTCAAGAGTGCCAGGTCCCAACACAAGCTCTTCTCCTGTCTGGCTCCCCAATGGTGGAATCAACTCCCCATCTCCATCAGAAACACTGACTGTCTCCTCACCTTCACGCTTATGTCCGAGGAGTGCCCCTATTTTAGAGCTAAATTCTGAGCTTTAGCAAACTCCCCATGCCCTATGCTCGTTAGTGCACCACAACAAGCATTCATCTCCTGGCTTCACTAGAAAACATATTGAAAAATTTGTCTTGTGTTCGCCCATATAATCTGATCGACCAGTAACATATAGTGGAAAATTACATCCACGAATGTGTGGTCTCAAATATACATAAAGGTAAAAAAAAAAATGTCACGCGTTCAAAGGGTCTCTTCAGTAAATTTACAGAAGCTAGCAACTTCCAGCTGCACCAGCAGCCTGTCCCAGTGACAGGTGGCGGGAGGAGCACACTTATTAGAGGCAAACGTTTTTAGACTACACATTTACATTTATTAATTTAGCAGATGCTTTTATCCAAAGCGACTTACAAGAGAGAGCTTTTACAAAGAGCATCGGTCACTGAGCATAGCAACGTGATAGACACCGAACACAGTGGGCTTTTAGATCGTGAACCATACATCGTGAGAACCAATAAGTGCCAAGGGAAGAGCTATAAAAGCATAACACAACAATTGCGAAAAATAAAGCAAGAAAACAACAACACTGGCGAGTCACCATATGGGGACCGACAAGAATTTCTGAACAACATGAGATTATGTTATGTTACCACAGGCAGTCTGAAAAGCCGAGAAGATTGTTCATATCACACAGCTACCCCAACAATAAAACACATAATGCAAAACACACTGGTAAATGCACTTGGTAGAGGTACCATCTGTAAAGACTTGTGTATGACCTAGTCAGGAAATGTTCCCTGGGCTATGCTGTAGATCCCTGACAATCCCTGTCTTATGTCCTACTACAGACACCTTAAACCTTAGAAAGGTGTACTGTAGCTACTATCACTGCAGTTACAAAGTTGTGGCATGTTACTTTAGCCACAGTGTTCTGAGTTACGATGGTGTGCCATCACTGCCAAAAAGTGCACAGTACCCGCAAAATGTTAAATGTGTGATGGCAGCTACAGATAATAAAGCACAGTGATCGTGGAGCTTGTAGTGCGTATTTATTAGACATAACTTGCCTCTTCCTCCGTTCCTCGCCCTGCCCGGAGAAGTTCCATGGCCCCGCTGGTTGGCGTCTTTTGAGACATTTATCGAAGCACTCGGGCCCGGTGAGTCAGTCCACCACTATGTCGCCGATCTCCGGTGTCTGGCCAGCCTCTCCAGATTCGGAGATTTGGAGGAAGTGATGATCAGAGACCAGCTAGCGGAGCACACGACAGACCCTGAGCTGCGAGAGAAGCTATTTTTGTCACCAGACGACATGACGCTGTCTAAAGCGGTGGAAATACCCTTCCAGCTCGAGTTGGCTGCTCTGTTAGCATCCTGGCTAACGACCCCGGATCCAGCCTCCTCGCATCTTGCTCCACTGTCTCAGACGGTAGCCCTCACTGCCCCGCTCTCCGACCCCACCTCTCCTCCCGACGAGCTCGAGGTTAACGTCGCGGGACGTCGGCAGTCAGGCAACACTGTGGGAACTGCGGCTCCTCATCACACCCCACACGCGCGCCCACGTGTCTGGCTTTAGGACAGAGGTGTAAACTTTGTGGTAAGCTGAACCACTTCTCTAAAGTGTGCCGCTCTGCATCCTTCACGGACCCCAGGTCCCACTTTCCCACCGCTTCAGGCTCAACCACTATCCACTCTGTGGGCTCCAACACCAAGCCATTCAAGTGGTGTGCAGTAGAGCTGAATGAGTCCACGGTCCAGCTGCTCTTTCCCACACTGATCATTCAACCAGGTACAGAGGACCTGTATGGCTACGGACTATTGCTGTACGCTATATACTAGAGCCCTCCCAGCTTTCACCTTCCAGGTGTCCCGCCGAGGCACCAACCTTCTCGGTTTTGAGCTGTTCTGTGCCCTGTGCTTCTCCATTATGGACAACATGGGTGCCACCATACTGACGGTGGCCACACCCTGGCTGCACCACTGGCCTTCGCTGTTTGCTGGGCTGGGCTGCCTCACTGCCTTCAACCACCAGCCGCTCCTGGACCCAGCGGTGGACCCAGTCAGCCAGCCTCTCCGCCCCCTGCCCCTCGCCTTACGCGATGATGTTACAGCCGAGCTTCAGAAACTTCTGGACGCTGACATCATTGTGGACGCATCACCGTGGATCTCCAACCTGGTGGTGGCACGGAAGAAGACGGGTGGGCTGCACCCCTGCATCGACCTCAGACAGGTAAGCAAAGCGGTTATCCCAGATAAATACCCACTGCCCACAACTGAGGAGCTCTCGGCCAAGTTCTACGGCTCGACAGTGTTCTCTAAACTTGACCTCCGCCAGGGCTACCTGCAGGTTTCACTGCACCTGGAGAGCCGCAACCTCACCGCTTTTGTGTCACACATGGGAGTCTTCAGGTACACCCGCATGCCTTTTGGACTTAGCTCCACCCCCAGCTGCTTCCAGAAGATCATGACCACCATCTTTGCCGGTATTCCAGGCGTAGTCGTGTACCTGAATGACATAGTGGTGCATGGAGCGACGTCGGCCTTGCACGACGAGGTGCTCTCCAAGGTGCTTGAGGTGCTCGCCCGCCACAACCTCACGCTGAACGGGCAGAAATGCATGTTTTCTGCACCAGTCATCGAGTTTGTGGAGTTTCGCCTGAACGCAGACGGCATCAGCCTACTCCACTCAAACGTGGAGGCTATGCTGCGCCTGCCTGAGCCCTCCTTCCCTGCACAACTGTCCTCATTCCTGGGCATGACCGCGTTCTACCTTTGCTTCCTTCCCCACTACTCGGAGACCACTGCGCCGCTACACGCCAGCGTGTCCGTCAGCTGAAGGCACAGCTCACCTCTCTTCTGGTGCTCGCCCACTTCAATCACCAGAGCCCCACGCTGGTGACCTGCGATGCGTCCAACACAGCAGTAGGTGCAGTCCTGTCCCAGCTACATAGGGGGGAAAGAACGTCCTGTGGCGTTTGCCTCACAATCCCTTACCCCTATGGAATAGAAGTACTCAGTGGGGATCGTGACAAAAACCACTGCGCCTGTACCGGTGGTCAGAGAGGTTGCAAGCCTACAACTTTACGACAGTGTTCACACCTGGCAGGGATAATGTTGTGGCCGATCTGCTCTCCAGAGTTTCAGTGCCAGACACCACCCTGGATGGCTCAGAGTCAGAGCTAATCCTCATGCTGCACCAGCCCCTCCAAACAAACTTCTCCCTGCAGGAGCTGCAGGCGGCCTCTGCACAGGACCCTGTGCTCACGCAGCTTTGCACGTTCATCCAGGAGGGTTGGCCCACCAAGGTGCCAGAGGAGCTGGCGCCCTTCCACCGGGTCAGAGACGACCTTTCCTGCTGGAACGATGACTGCATCGCAAGAGGACCGTGTGCTGTGCTCCCCAGTGCTTTACGTCCACGCATCCTAAACATGGCTCACGAGGGTCACCTAGGCATCGTGAGAGTGAAGAAGCGCTGCAGGAGTCTGGTTTGGTGGCAAGGCATCGATAGAGATATCGAAACGATGGTGAAGGACTGCACGGCTTGCCTCACCAGCGGTAAGACAGGCCCGCCCCCAACGCCGCCTTTGCAGCCCCTACAATGGCCAGCAACGCCATGGTCCCACATCCAAGTGGACATCTGTGGGGAGCTTCACGGCACTCTTCATCACCAGCGCTTCCTGTTGGTGGCTTACGATTTCCACTTCAAGTGGCCTGAAGTCCTCCCCATGGGGTCAATAACCACCAAGGCTGTCATTGACTTCCTCTCCTCCCTGTTTGCCCACTGGGGTGTGCCAGACGCCATTACTACGAACAACGGCCCCCAGTTTATCTCGGCTCACTTCACTGCCTTCACGGGGGGAGGGGAATCAAACATGTCAGAACGGCCCTGTACCACCCGCAGGCCAACGGAGGGATGGAAAGGTTTAACCAGACCCTCAAGAACGGCCTGAGAGCACACCTGGCCGAAGGTCCACAACAGGTAGCTCCCCAGCCCTTCTGATGCTGGGACGCGAACTCCAGCTTCCCCTGGATCGACTGTGGCCTCCCAGGGAGAACCCTCCAGCAGCAAAGTCCTCTGTCAGCGACACCGTAGCAGGGAGGCAACGCCAGATGAAGCAGCGCTACGACAGGGCGCATCGGGTGTGAGGCGTGGGGCTCGAGGTATAGGATTGGGTCCGTATCCGCCGACCCAATCTGTCCCACAAGCTGCTGTCCTTCTGGTCCTCACCCCAACAGATAACAACACAGTTGGGACCAGATACGTTCCATCTGGCTGACTGCTCCCATTGGCCAGTCGCCTTAGACGTGTCAACCCACCATCAGCCAAAGAACTCTGCCCTGTTCAGGCTCGCCAGAAGCCCCCGTACCTACAACCCCTAGCAAAAAGTATGGAATCACCAGTTTTGGGCAAGCACTCACTCAGACATTTTATTCTGTAGATAAAACTCAGATCACAAACATGAAACAATTGTAAGGTCATTCTGAAGTGCAACATCTTGGCATTCAGAAACACTAAAAGAAAACATTGCAATGGTCAGTAAATGTCACTTTTATAGAGCAAGTGCAGGGAAATAAATATGGAATCACTGAATTCTGAGGAATTGTTTTTGGAATCACTCCATTATGAGTAGAAAATAAGGACACACCCAGTCAATTTCCTTTCATTGACAAGGCACCTGCCTCAGATTAGATCTGCTTGTTAGTCAGCAGTTAAAAACAGTGCGGCTATCACACCTTGGAGGGCTGCTGAACCAAGTGGATTGGCAAGAATCATGGCTCCAACAAGAGAGATGTCTCTTGAGACCAAAGACAGGATTATCAAACTTCTTGAAGAAGGTAACGCTACACGTATGGTTGCCAAAGATGTGGGCTGTTCACAGTCAGCTGTATCGAAGATCTGGACCAAGTACAAACAGCATGGGAAGGTTGTTAAAGTGAAGCGTACTGGTAGACCAAGGAAGACATCTAAGCATCAAGACAAACAACTAAAGGTCATATGTCTTGAAAACAGAAAATAAACAAATTGGATAAACACATCTACCAGGTGTAGAAGCACAGCGGGTTTGTCCTCCTGCCATCAAATGGATGTGAAATGATCGTATCAAAGTTGATAATCTCCAAACAGTAGATATAGTTTGACACTATTAAACGCCAACCAGCCACTAGCAAGGTGTTCCTGTATAGCGAATGGAATGTGAGATGAACAGTTATGTGACACTGACAGTAAACTCAGAAAAGTAAAATTTTCCTAGCGAGGTTATGGAGTTAGATTAGTTTCATAATTCAAACAAACAAATGTAACACCCCTGCCCGCCACCTACGGTCCTCTTCTGACGAGCGTCTAGTGGTCCCCCCCCTTAAGAGCGCCAGAGTCCAACACAAGCGCTTCTCCTGTCTGGCTCCCCAAGCCTTCAAGAAAAGGCTCAAAACTCACTTATTCAGAGAATTTAATGGCACTTAGAAATATTAAGGCACTTAGAAATATCATCTGTTGTTGTTAGTCAGAATTACTTGTTAATCCCTGTGCGGAAACTCGCTAGTGTTGTTGCTTTATTGTTCGCGTTGTTTTATTATTCGCATCCCTTAGGTAGACTACTGTCCGTCGGAGACTCACCTCAAATTTGTAATTTGTTCAGCTATAAGCTCTTATAGCTCTTCCCTTGGCCCCTGTTGGTTCTCACGATGTATATTTCATAATCTATAATGAAATAATGATAATATAATGATCTATGGGGTCTATCACATTGCTATTCTTAGTGACCGATGCTCTCTTGTAAATCGCTTTGGATAAAAGCGTCTGATAAGTGAATAAATGTAAATGTAACAATTCACAAATGTATTTCTGATTCGCAAATAAATGAAACGCGATTCACAAATGTTTTTCTGATTCAAAAAGAAATGTAATGCGATTCACAAATAAATGACCCATTCAGTTTGTTTGCAACATGACAAGTTGCAAACAAAAGTTATGAATCGGAGAACACAAGTTATGGATCAGAGAACACGAGTTACGAATCGGAGAACACGAGTTACGAATCGGAGAACACACATTATGAATCAGAGAACACGAGTTACGAATCGGAGAACACGAGTTATGAGTTACAAATCCCAGCATTCATGTTTGTGGATTTATGGAACTTTCCTGATGCGCTTAGATACACAAATACCTTTTTTCTAAAAGATATCCTCTGCAGCCTGTCAGATGTCTCCAATTCTAGTCAATCGCATGTGGACTACAACAACCTTACCTGCCATTACAGTTTTTCTTGATTGCTTTGACCTGCTTAAAGAAACTGGGATCCACTCGGTTTTCATCGTCACTGTCTCAGCAGAGCACCAGACACCTCTTGCAAATGTGTTAACCCTTTCTCATTGGATTGACACATTTTCCCCACCCTTTTCCAGAACAGTTAACACGGATGTCATTCAAGCAGTCCAAACTCCATTGTTTTAGCTATGGTAACCAAACGAACCATCTGTTCCTAACTATCAGAAACTACCTAGATCAGTATGAAATCACTGAAGCACCTGTTTGACACTCCTTCACACAAATCTTCAATTAGCAAACAGTCTGCAGGCCTTAAAGGTGCAGTGTCGGTGTTGTTCTTTTCCAACATGGATGTAAGGCAGATGAAAGTGAGAGGAAGAAGTAGAGGGGTTCGAGGAAGAGGAGTCCGAGTGCGAGGTGGAGGTATAGTTGAAAGGGCTCAGGTTTCTGATGAAATTCGGGCAACTGTTATTGATCATATTATCAATCATGGCCTTTCACTCAGAGGCTGGACAAAGAGTCCAACCTGTTGTAAACAGAAACACTGTTGCATCGATTGTCAGAATTTAATTTTCAGCAACAGGTAATGTTGCTGAACAGTATGAAATATCCTCAGTGATATACTTTATGTAATTGTTTCCTCACTCCCATTACATGTATTCTTTATATAATCCAAAGGCTACCATCCTCTGGTAGTAGAGGGAGAAGTTTTTGTGCTGAGCAGGAGGCAGCAGTTGTGAACATGGTTGTGGGAAACAATTCCATAAGGCTGCGTGAAATGAGGGCAGCAGTGATCGCAGATCAGGGCATGTTTAGGAACATCAACAACGTGAGCTCTATACAATTCCATTTCAAAGGAACTCTGACGTTGTGAAGGAGGCCAGATGCCAATATGTGGAGGTAAGGAAACATTACTACAGTATACTGTAATGGACGACAAGCCTTGGACGACAAGCTCTCCCTCACAGCTCACATTGCCGCAGTCTCTCGGTCATGTAGATTCACCCTCTACAACATCAGGAAAATCAGAAAATTCCTCTCTCAACAATCCACCCAACTGCTAGTCCAAGCCCTTGTCCTCACAAAGCTGGATTACTGCAATTCGCTACTAGCCGGCCTTCCTGCAAATGCAATCCGTCCCCTTCAGAGGATACAGAATTTTCAACCTACCCAGACGCTGTCATGTCACCCCACTCCTCATCGCCCTCCACTGGCTTCCCGTCATGGCCCGCATCAGATTCAAGACCCTGGTGCTGACCTTCCAGTGCTGTAAACGGGACTGCCCCGACCTATATCAACTCTCTCCTCCAGCCCTATACCCCCACCCGTCACCTACGGTCATCTGCTGACAACCGTCTAGTGGTACCCTGTTAGATTCAACCTAAATCTATATGCATAAGAAAGGAGACAAAGGTCTAAAATATACTCATGAGGAGACCAGCAGAGATGTGCTTATGGCAATCCCAAATCTGATCTGGCCCACATCTCTCTGGTACCTCGTTTATTACATCAGTTCACAAATTATCAGTCTTCACACAATCACAGTACATCAATCAGAATAAATGTCATTCAAGAACGTTCTCGTGGAAGCCTTGTTTGTTTTAGCCTGGGTTTGGGACAACCCCCGTCCTGCAGATCGTCAACCAAATGGTAATCTACACTTCAAAGGAGGTCCTCTCTGCAAAGCACATCCTCCAAAAGCACACTCAAAATCACATACACAAGCTAATAATTCTACGAAAGTTGTAACAGCAAATATGGGATTACTAAAAATTATTCTAACAAACCCCCCCTCAAGAGCACCCGAGCGCAACACAAACTCTTCCACTGCCTGGATCCCCAATGGTGGAATCAACTCCCCACCTCCATCAGAAGCACAGACTGCCTTCTCACCTTCAAAAGAAGGCTTAAAACTCACCTATTTAGAGAATTTAATGGCACTTAGGAATAGTATGGCACTTCACATAATCTAATGTGCTTTAGAACAATCTGTTGGTCCCCATATGGTGACTTGCCAGTGTTGTTTGTTGTATCTCTTACTTTATGTTCACAATCGTTGTGTTATGCATTTATAGTTCTTCACTTGGCACTTATTGGTTCTCATGATGTATGATTCACGATCTAAAAAAACAACTGTGTGGGTCTATCATGTTGCTATGCTCAATGACTGATGCTCTTTGTAAAAGCTCTCTCTTGTAAGTCGCTTTGGATAAAAGCGTCTGCTAAATAAATAAATGTAAATGTAATGCCATATCCCCCCTATTGGCCCATACAACACCGAGCACCTCATAACATTTCTGGATGCACTTCATGACAGGCTGATCCCACCTGAGGAGAGAGTGCTGTTGAGGCCTGGCATGCTACTCTTTGTCATTATCTGGGACAATGTGGCATTCCACCACTCTAGCCTTGTCAATGAGTGGTTTGCAGTACACCCTCAAATGATGATGCAGTTCCTTCCAACATATCCCCCATTTTTGAATCCCATAGAGGAGTTCTTCAGTGCTTGGAGGTGGAAGGTTTATGATCACTGTCCCTATGAGCAGATGCCCTTGCTAAATGCAATGACTGCTGCTGCCCAAGAAGTAGGTGCAGAGGAATGTCAAGGTTGGATAAGGCATGCAAGAAGATTTTTCCCGCGGTGCATTGCAAGAGAGGACATTGAATGTGATGTGGATGAGGCCATGTGGCCCCCATTCTCAGAATGGACTAAGTATCAATAGTGCCTATTTCTTATACTTTACTGTAATAGATTTTATTTTTGTTTTCTTAATTTCTTATACTCTAATAGATTTTATTTCAGTTTACATGTATTTTGTGTAATATTTACAGTATTTCTGTTTTCAGCCACAGTTTGAAAAAAAGAATCAATGGAATAAATACAATTTGCATCAAAGCATTTCTGTGCAAGAAGGTAAATTTGGCAACAAATGGCACTGGCATGAAAGCTACGTACAGTAATAGGCTACAATGATAAGCAATGGTGGCACTGATTCGCACTGAGTGCTTTATTTTGTATTTTGTTGGCTACTGTGTAATGATTGATTGGAAGAGCTCATACACTTGTTTGCAAGTTGTGTTTTTTGAATGCAAAATGTGCTTTTGTTGCATATTTTAATTTTTTTGTTATGGTTAGAGCCTTTTGCAAACAAAATGTGTAATTTCGACCATCAGTGCCACTGTTTTGAAAATGTGGAGTTTGAGTTGACTGCTGCATCAAAGCAATCAAGAAAAACTGTAACACACTCAGTGAGTAAGTTAACCCTGAAATGGGGGGGAAACTCTGGGTTTTCAATTTCAGAAAGGGGGGTAAGTTAAACCCGAGAAAGCAGGCTAAGTTAAGCCCGTTTCTGAAAGAGAGGTAACTTATACTCAGAGTCAATTACCTAACCTGGTCGGGAGCAAGTTTTCTTCGGTAAACCCAGAGTTTATTGCGGTCTCTTTTGAAGAGGAAGCAACGTTTAAACACTTCATTCATTGCACACGTTTGTTATGCCAAAAGCAGCAAGGGAATGAAATGGCGTGTCCTTGTATTGACAATCCTGTAGATGAAGAGGCTGTATTAATTTGTTTATATCGGGAGAGATTTTTGAGGCCCAAAGTAAATGTTTTGTCACGGTAGTTTTCTTTATAACATCGGGATGCAGAAAACATTAGTAAGGCTACTGTTTCCTGGGCACAAACCGTTGAGAGTCATCAAAGAGGAGTTTTACAGGATTGCAGGTCAGTGGTGTATAAATTGGTTTAATTAATGCTTAAGTAAAATTCAGTTAAGAATACCTTGCTGCGACTGGAAGCAACCTAATAATTAGAATTCCCTTTAAGATTTCCGAATGTGGTTGGATGCATTGATGGCACACACATTCCAATCATTGCACCCTCTGAAAATGAAGCAGATTATGTGAACAGGAGGTCCATCCACAGTATTAATGTGCAGGTACACTGACAGCCTACTGTTTCTAATGGTCAAATACATCACAATACTGTACATGTACAGTACATTCTTTGCACTGTCCACAGATCATATGTGATGCTGCACATATCATCACAAATGTGGAGGCCAAATGACCTGGCTCTGTTCACGACTCAAGAATTTATTGAGAGTCAGCTCTAAAGTAATGTGAACTTTTTTTACAGGAGAGATGATGGCTTTCTGCTGGGAGATAGGGGTTACCCATGCTGGCCAACTGATTACCTCTTACCTAGAACCTGAATCAGGCCCCCAGCAGCGCTTTATGGTGACACACTGCAGGACGAGAGCCTGGGTGGACAGGACCACGAATACAGACGAATACAGATGACCATACGAATAGCTTCTGCACCATCAGTACTTTTATTTTTTTAAACCGAGGAAGGAATTTCACATTTAGAAGGGCCCTCCTGATGTAAATGTTGATTCCTGTCTGTCTCCTAAATCATGTAGATACACATTTGCGTAACACCAGTTAATTAAAGGACGTCTAGTCCCAGTTTGAGCACTATGTTATAAGGTGTGCAGATCACACTCTCCAAAGGGCGGTTTGATCACTATGTTAAATGTGCCCCCACCTAATATCTAGATGGTCATATTAGAGGAGGGCACTGATGGGATCTTTTCTTTTTGGAGCTTGTGTTTTGTATATTACAACTGATCATTTTGTTTATCTACAGACCCTTTCCATTCCCTTTCCATTATAGATTCAGGGCCCACAACTTAAACAATTTCAAGTATTTATTTGTTTATTTTTACATATTTTGGCCTTCCAACTAAAAAAAAACTATGAAAACAGGAATTCTAAAAATTAGAATACTTTGAAGAAATCACCATTTACTTCTAAGAAATAAGGATCACATCAAATCAATCAAAATATGGTACTTTCTAAACGATATGTCAGTGTTTAATACTTGGGAATCCCTTTGCCTTAATCACTGCCTCGATGCACTGTGGCATTGAGGCAATCAGCCAGTGGCACTGCGTGGGAGTTATGGAAGCCCAGATTTCCTTGATGCTTGCTGTCAGTTCTTCTTTGTTTTTGGGTATGGTGCCCCTCATTTTCCTCTTGATAATACCCCATAGATTCTCAATGGGGTTTAGGTCTGGCGAGTTGGCTGGCCAGTCAAGCACTGTGATGGCATGGGCATTAAACCAGGTTTTGGTGCTTCTGGCGGTATGGGCAGGAGCCAGGGGTCTCATTTATAAAGCTTGCGTACGCACAAAACGGAGCTGAAAACGTGCGTACGAGGGTTTTCACGCAAAGTCAGTGATTTATAAAAAACTAACTTGGCGGTAGAATGTGCGGTCCTCCACGCAAACTATGACCCTCCTGTAAACCTACGCATTTTTTGGAGACAGTGGGGAATTGGAGACACATACTGCAAAAAGTAAAAGTTGGAGAAGCGATTACTCGTAATATTTGTGTATTTTGTTGTCCTCACACACATTGACTCAGTTTATGATTATAATGAAGATTAAATACATCAGTGTTATTTGAGCTTGAACTGCGTGATAATTGTTCCATACACATCTTGTACAATGCAACTCAAATTTTAAATCAATATTCAGCTCTGTCTGTCTCACAATCAGATTGTCCTTTTACCGCAGTGTAGGAGGCTGAAATGCATGTGACTACAGCACACAAAGTATAACTAAATATATTTCTTTAATACTGTGCATATATCATCATATGTCAAAAACTGGAAATACAGTTGTTAAGCTCCCGCGCAATCACTACACTCATTACACTTCAGAATCAGAATTCGTTTTTAATCGCCATGCAAGATAGATAAACACGGAATTTACTACTGCAGTTGTTACCGCTTCTTCTCCGGTTCTGCCACTTGGCGCTGTCGCACTGTTTTTTGTTTGCCTTGATTCACTGTGAAGAAGAATCACCTGCCAGGTTCATGAGAATGATACTAGATTAGCATTCATGAGGTCCTTTACATTGACCATTTATGGTAAAAAATGGGCGTGTTCAGGGCGGGGTGCAATGATACTTTACGTACGCACACTTGTGATTTATAAAGCGAACATTGCCTACAGGTGTGCGTACGCACGGTTTTATAAATCTGAATTTTTGTGTGCGTACGCCAATTTACGCTTTTGGGCGTACGCACACTTTTAGTAAGAATTCTACGCACTCCTTTATAAATGAGACCCCAGGTCCTGCTGGAAGATGAAATCTGCATCTCCATACAGATCCTCAGCAGAAGGAATCATGAAGTCCTCTAAAAAATTCTGGTAGACTGTTGCGGTGACCTTGGATTTAAGAAAACAGAGTTTACCAACACCTGCACTGGACATTGCACCCCAAATCATGACTGACTGGAAATTTCACACTTGACCTCAAGCATCTTGGGTTCTATTTCTCACCAGTCTTCCTTCAAACCCTTGGACCTTGATTCCCAAATGAAAGGCACACTTTACTTTCATCAGAAAAGAGGACCTTGGACCACTGGCCAACAGTCCAGTCCTTCTTCTCTTTGACCCAGTTGAGACGCTTCCTACGTTGGCTCAGGCTCAGAAGTGGCTTGACCCGAAGAACCCGACAGATGTAGCCCATCTCCTGGATGTGTCTGAATGTGGTGGTTTTTGAAGCTGTGACTCCCGCCTCATTCCACTCTTTCTGAATGTCTGCCAGATTCTTGAATCTTCTCTGTTTGATAATCCGCTGAAGCCCTCTCTTCTGTCATCTCTTCTGCTGGTGCATCTTCTCCTGCCACATTTTGCCCTTCCACTGGTCTTTCCATTGATATGCTTGGACACAGCACTCTGTAAACAGCCAGCCTCCTTAGCTACGAACTTTTGTGGCTTACCCATCCTATGGAGGGTATCAATGATGGTCTTCTGGCCAGTTGTCAAGTCTGCAGTCTTCCCCATATTGAACCAAACTGAGACAATTGAACCAAACTGAAGCAATTTAATGACACCTGGGGAAACTTGTGCAGGTGCTTTGAGTTTAGAAGATGATTAGTGTGTAACACTCAGTTTAAAACATTCATGCCCTGCAGAATTTGGGCAGATTTCTTCACAGTATAAAAAAATTCCTTGTTTCCTGTTTTCATGGGTTTTATGAGCTGGGGCCCGTTTCAGAAAGCGGGTTAAGTGAAAAACGGGTTAAAGTTAACTCTGAAATGAGGGAAACTCTGGGTTTTCGGTTTCAGAAAGGGGGGTAAGTTAAACCCGTTTATGAAAGAGAGGTAACTTATACTCAGAGTCAGTTACCATAGTAACTCACTCTATGAACCTAACCTGGTCGGGAGCAGGTTTTCTTCGGTAAACTTAGAGTTCATTTCAGTCTCCTCCCCTTTTTGAAGATGAGGCGACGTTTAAACACCTCATTCATTGAGCACGTTTTTTACGAAGAGTGCAGCAAAGGGAATTAAATGTTCTATTATTGACAGTCCTATAGATGAAGAGGCTGTATTAATTCGTCAAGAGTTACATTTATATTGGGAGAGATTTTTGAGGCCCAGAATGAATGTTTTGACACTCCCATCTCCATTTTTATCTGAGCGGTACCGTTTTTCTTTGGAGTCAATAAGATACATCCACAATCTCATCCATTCTTACTAGAAAATACTAGTAAGGCTACTGTTTGCAGAGCAGTCAGGAAAGTGTGCCTTGCACTGAAGCACTTTCTGACCATTTTGTGTTGTTTCCTGGGCACAAACCAGTGAGTCATTAAAGGAGGTCTACAGGATTGCAGGTAAGTGGTGTATAAATGGGTTTAAATAACGCTGACCTGCTAAATAACATTCAGTTAAGAATATCTTGCTGCGACCCTTGGAAGTAACCTAATAATGGCACACACAGCAATAACTGCCTACATGTCGACTTAGTTATTTCTTTTGCAATACTGTAATTCTCCTCAAGTGCAATAACTGTCTATATGTCTACTCAACTTACTTATTTTTTATACTGGACTACTTAACCAGACTACTTAAATTACTTATTGTCTTATTTTTTATATCTGACCTTATCGTGCCCGCCTATTGCTATTGCTATTGTTATGTTATTGTCATTATGTATATTACCCTGCAACTCTGTGTGCTGTACTTTACCCTGCTGCTGTTGTGAACTGCAATTTCCACCCCCTGGAGGACAAATAAAGGTTCATCTAATCTAATATTCCAATCATTGCACCCTCTGAAAATGAAGCAGATTATGTCAATAGGAGGTCCATCCACAGTATTAATGTGCAGGTACACTGACAGCCTACTGTTTCTAATGGTCAAAGACATCACAATACTTTACATGTCTCATTCTTTGCACTTCTGTCCACAGATCATATGTGATGCTGCACATATAATCATAAATGTGGAGGCCAAGTGGTCTGGCTCTGTTCACGACTCAAGAATTTATCGGGAGTCAACCTTGAGTAAAAGACTGGAAAGGAGTAAGGAAATGTATGTTCTATATAATTCAATGTATGCACTACACACTTACAGGGGAAATTATGTGCAGCTCTAAAGCAATGTGAACTTTCTTACAGGACAGATGGATGGCTTTCTGCTGGGAGATAGGGGTTACCCATGCTGGCAAACTCTGATTACACCTTACCCAGAACCTGAACCACCCTTGAAAGGGCCTGTGACATTATTGTGGCATGTGTTGTTCTCCATAATTAGAGGGGAGAAACACCCTGCCCTAAAGTTACAAGATCCTGAGGACGACCCCATCAACTCTGCAGATATCCAGGATGGAAGGATATGATATGCCACAATGTATTTTCACATTAATAATGACATCCACCACAAAACAAAATTAATAAACACAAAATCACAGCAATTTATATGGTGTCTTTTATATCTATATTAAAGATAAATGAAAAAGGATAAAACCTAATATATTTCCAATACTTCCCCGAATTCACCTATGACTTTACACTCACTTTTAGCTTTTCTTTCAAAATGTTGATTTCCAGATCTGATTTTAGATTTTTTTATAATAAGCATTCTATACAACTCTTTATTAGGCAACTGAAAATACAGTAGATTCAGGGTTACAGAATGAAACTGTGGCATTTACTGTAAATCACTGAACTGTGTTCATCTGTGCACCAGAAGTTGATGGACCTTCCTCCTACTGTTCTTCCACACTCTGGGGGGGGAGATCAGAATGACCATTAAATGTGAATGTGTACATTGTTTGATGTGTAGACACATATTATTAACATGAACTATAGGCATTAAGATTTGCGTCGTTAGCCCTGTTTTAGGGGGGCTGAAGCCCCCCTAAAATGTTCTTCAGCCCCCCTAAATAATTATTGTGATCATTATCCGGCCGCCGAGGAAATACGATAATTAATACAAATATTTTATTTCGAAAAATTACCGGATGCTCTCGGTTAAATGTCGGTCACTTGAGCGTCAAAAATGTAACCCACAAGTTCGAAAAACAAGTAAAAAACGGACGTCTTTGGGAATCTCGCATCGGACTACAGTGCGACTACCCTGTTTTATTTAATCTTAATCTGCTGCAACGTTATTTTAATGCCTGCAGGATTGCACCTATACATGAATATTAAATTAATAGGTTTAAAACAATTCTGTTCTTCTAGTTTCACCTCAGATTTTGTAACAGTTGGGAATTTACGGTAAAACAGTTCTTGATTACTAAACACAAATTACATCCTTAACCAGTCTATTCAGGTTAATGTAATAATTATGATCTCTAGAAAATATTGGTCTACTTACTAATTTGGTCTACTTACATTTGATGTTACATCCACTCTTGTTTTATACATAATTGTTTTAAAGGCTTTAAATTGCAGTATGTAGATTACTTACTTTAATTACAAACAACACTGTATAATTTATTTTTTCATATTCGCCATAAACTTGGATAAGCACTTCCAGTTCTGTTTGGGAGAAATATGCTTCCCTTACGCCGTTTCCATGGTGAATCCTTATATCTACATTGATAATGGCTTTTTATCGTTGCGGAGCACACGCTTAAGTCAGAGTCAGCCAACTCAGAGTTGATAAAACTAATTCTTTTCAGCTGTTCTGACACCGAAAACCCAGAGTTTCCCACCTTGGGGTTTGGCAACTCAGACTTCAAGTTTAAACTCAGAGTTGGTCGAACCTCCTTTCTGAAACGGGCCCCAGAATCTCCGCTTTAGCCAGAGTTTTTAGAAAGATTCGAATCTTTCAAGGCAAATTCACCGTTTGCCTATAAACGAAGGGAAATGTCTCCGCTGGAGACTTGGCCAGCTTGCTTGAAGTAGGTGGTGGTGGTGATTAGTAATGGGTTACAGCTGGAGGGCACAGCAAGAGGAGGGAATGGAGGCTCCACCCAGGAACTGCCAAAAACAGGAGGAGGGAGGAGCAGCAGGGACGGATCGTGACAGCCGGGTTATTTGCGCTTGTACTGAGTGTTTCATTTGTTCCATAAACATCTTGTACAATCCAACTCAAATTTTTAATCAATATTTACCGCTGTCAGTGCATAAGAATCCTACGCACTGTTTTATAGTACAATATATATTGTGATGTCATGAGAGGCGGTGTCCTGGAGGGGCGCTACATCCGAAGGAGATGGCTCCACCCTTGGTTGGGCATGACCCCATCTTGTGGTAGAGTTGGACAAAGGCACACCTCTCCACAGCCTCTTCAACACAGGTGTAGGAAATGAAGGCTGATGACTGCCTGAGTAACTGGTGCCATTGAAAAGAGGCTCAGTCTGCCTGTGTGTGTGTGCAGTTTGGGGGGTGTCCCCGGTCAGCAGGGCAGCCTGCCTGCTGGAGGGTTGGTGGAGTTTGGGGAACTTTTTAGTACCTGGAGAAGATTACGCACCTGGGGCCTCATGTACAAAGGTTGCATACGCACAAAAACGTGGCATACGTCCTTTCCCACACTCACGTTCAGATGTATCAAATGTGAAATGACCGTGGAAATGTGCGGTGTTTCTACAGCTATTGTTCCTTTGGCGACACTTAGAGGTGATGCTGGGAAACTGTTAATAATGTGAAAACAGTCATCAGAGTGATCAGAGTGCACATCAGAGACACCGTGATGAACAATTTACACACCCAGGCGTTTGTAATCATATAGGTGAATATAAAAGCATGCGCAATGTGATGAAGAATATGGTATTAACAATAGCAGCGTTAGCGTTGTTTAAGGACCTTGCAAATGGTGCAATCCGACGTGAGCGAGTTTTTAGGGAACGCGAGGATTTACTTGCAAACAATAACGGGCTCATAAGTAAAACGGCGAAATGCACATTTGAGCAAGTGCGCATTCAAATGTTTTTATTTTTTATTTTATTGAAATTAGAGCTGCAAAGCTTTCTATCAAGCCACTGATTGACTCTTTTCTTCCCTTTACTCACTTACTCTACTACTCCCTCGTTGATTTATCTGATCCAGGGCCGGCTCTGTGTAGAAAACTAAGGAAAACTCATCACAAGCATAAACAGCGCCGATGCAGTGCGCATTTCACATTAAACATGGTGTAGCTAGCAAGCAGAAATTAATAAAACATCTTCACACAAAATGGCATGATTAAGGCCCCTCCAACCGATGGCGCTCTAGGCGACCGCCTATGTCACCTATGCGAAGAGTCGGCCCTAATGTCTATGTCGGCCCTGATCTGATAAAAAAAAAAAGCATGCGCAATGTGACACACAAGAGGGAAATCTCAGGTCCAGGGCCTATTTACCTTAATTTGCATATTTAAATGGAGGCGTGGACAGGGAGGAGTTTGGCACCTCTGCATGTGCGCTCAATTCCACGGTGATTGTGATGTACAAAAGAAACGTGCTTGGATTCATGCCTACGCACACTTTGATACATCTGAATTTTTTTGTGCGGACGACAGTTTCTGGGTTTTGGCTTACGCCAAGTTTCAGTAGGAAATCCACGCAAGTCTTTGTACATGAGGCCCCTGGAGAAATACTTACCACTACCGGGAGGAATACTTACCCATACCTGGAGGAGCACTTATCAGGAGAAACTTGGAGGATAAAACACTTATCGGCCGACCATGCTGGGAAGAGGTGTGAGTGACACCACTAGTTACCCTTTTGTTTGGAAAATTGTTTAGAACCAAATACTTTTTAGTTTCCTTCCCAGAGCCGAGGGCCAGGATTTCAGTTCAACCCCTTGTTTTGTTAATTCTCCCCTGTACCCCAATAAATATTGAGTTTTGTCTTGAAAAGATGTGTCCTTGCACTGTTTGGTACTGCCCTGCTGAGAACCAGCCTCTCATGGTCTCACAATATATACAATATATATATATATATATATTATATATAATATATAATTATATATATAATTATAATTAATTATATTATATATAATATATAATATATATATATATATATGCATGCTTCTATAATATATATATATATGCATGCTTCTCGTCCGCCTCCCAGAGGTTCGGCTTCAGGACGCATAGAAGAGGAAGCCTGTAGCCAGGTGAGGCGCAGTTCACGGCTGGCCCGGAAAACGCCGGCGATGAAGGATTGGGCGACCCACCGCATCCTCGACCACCTGTATGGTCGGGGCGTTTCCCCGCCCGGTGGTTGCAGCCACAAGGAACTATTCAATTTCTTCATGGACTGCGAGGAGGCAGGCCCTTCCGCCTGTCGGGGCCCGTCGCCCTGAGCGCTCCGGTGGGGAAAGGCAGGGGGAGGCGTAGCCTTCCTTCTCGGCAGGCTGCTACTAAGCGGGCGCAGGCTGAAGAGGGCAGGCGCAGCCCCTCCCCGGTGGCGTCAACTTCCCATGTGGACACGGAGCTCTCTGCGCTAATGGACATCAAGACATCACTGGCGGACATGGGGGCTCGCGTCTCCTCGCTGGAGAGCAGGCCAGGGCCGGGATCGGCCCCGATTCTCCCCTCCACACGTTTCGGGGGTATCCCCGCGACTCCAGACGCGGAATTCTCTCCATGTTGGACTCTGGCTTCCGCGATGCCGGCTGCTTCTCCAGGGGTGTCGTTCCTATCTCCCGCTGCCGGATTGTCCGCCCATCTAAGGAACCAGATCCTTGCAGGTACGGATATAAACCTGTTGAAAATATTGTTATGCAACTCAGACCGGGGGGGTACTGCACGAAAGTAGAATAAAGAAAGCCAGAATAACTGAGCAAGCGCGGCTTGACCTAGTCTGGCCGTCGTATCCTGGCTTAATTGGTTGCACGTTTGCCAAGCCAGGATGAAAAGGCGCGGCTATGTCAAGCCAGATGTAGGTAGTCAGGATTAATGCGTGTTCACGGCATTCTTAAATAGACCTCGCGATCGCTCACAGAATCACCGATCAGAACATGGAAAAGAGTCGCGCAACATATTTCACGGCCGCAGAACAACAGCTCCTGATGGAGTTTTATGAGGAGGAGAAGGATATTAATTAAAAAGGACAATACTCAAGCCATAATAAAAGAAAGAGAATAAACCTGGCAGACAATAGCGGACCGGATTAATGCGTTAGTATTCAAAAAGTGTACAATCCTCTGGAGCTGTCATAATTGGGCTACAATTAAGCATGTCCATAAGTTTAACTTTTTCTGCGAATGTTACGTAGGTGTACAGCCACAGTAAATATTACAGTAAACCGCAACTTTATTGATGCACAGGTAGAGAAGACGCGGAGAGACTGTTTATCCAATCAGAATGCAGAACACAATGCACGTGGCAAATCCGTGAAGTGAACCGTGATATCGCGAGGATTCACTGTACTGAACCATGATATCGCGAGGGTTCACAGTACTGAACCGTGATATAGCGATGGTTTACTGTAATGCAATAAAACATATTTATGAAACCTCGACGGCAGTTTGACAAGCAGTCTTCATCAGCATATCAATATAACACTTGGCCAGAGTAATAATAATACCACTTAAATCAATATTAAAAGACTGTTGTAGATTTAATTGAAATGAGAAATGACAATATACTAAATATGTGTAAATGTTAAATGCATTATAATTAAAATGATGCAACATATTTAAAAAGATCATGGACATGCTGTAAAACACGTGAATTCCTCACAGGATTGACTGTGGAAATGCAGGTGAATCACTAGGATTAATCTTAGCCTGGCTGTTAGCCTGGTCCGGAGCAGGCTAGCTGCGGAGAATAAATCACCATGGTAACTTGGCCAGGCTAAGTTTTATCGGCTTTCGTGCAACCGACTTGAGGCTAAATTCAGCCAGGATAACCAACATAGCCCGGCTTAATCCCTTATCCTAGTTTTGTGCAATACCCCCCAGGGGCCCGTTCTTCGTACGTCGCTAACTCAGTTAGCTGGATTTGATTGTTGACGATTTGGCATGATCTTGGATCGTTTGGTTCTTCGAAGCTCATCCTGGACTTGTCGTCATAGCAACAGGTCCGTAAGCTCAAACCTGCTCGGGAGTAGGTTAACTTCATGTAAACAAGATTAGATTGAGGCTTAATAAGCGGAGGAGATAGGGAAGTATGTCACAGCCATACGCGAGCAACCTCTTGCGGAAGGTGGGAGAATAATTCGCAGAGCTTTTCAAATTAATCGGGTATTGCGGGATACAGTGTAACTGTTGAGAGATACCGTTTTTTTCAGCCTTTTTCTTTGTAGCTGTTATAAATAGACAAACACATCATTTAACAGTGGTTTTTAAAAGGGAGGAAAAATAAGTGGCTTTTTAAAATAAAGACAGTATGAATTAAAGGGTACCATTTTGTAGAATATTCTTGTATTTCACTTTTACTTTAATTTCTCTGCTACTTTTTTTCCAGTCCACTCTCCTAGCATTTGAGGTGTTCCCTGTCGTTTTAAATAACGACTCAAGTTCGGCATAACCTTGCATTAAAATATCTTGTTCTTATTGGGAGAAAAAGTGGGCACGTTCTTTGGCCATGCTGAACAGCCAATAGCAGCGTTGCTGATCAATGTTTCTACTATCGATACGTATCCCCTTTTAAGCCAACACATGATCGCACAATTATCTCAAATAACTAAATCCAGCGATACTAATCATACAAAACAGGTTTGTTCGAAGAACCCAGTTAGCCGGATCATGGTTAGCAGGATGAAATCATCTTGGATGTGTCATTTGATCTCGGATGTATTAAGCGACGTACGAAGAACGGGCCCCTGGTCGATCGCAGAGTGGTGGATTGCGGGGACCTGTCTGTGTTCTTGAAGGGTAGAGATCCCCGGATGTCAAAAAACCTGACTCTGGCCGAGTTCGTCGTTGCATTCAGCGTGTTCCGCGATACGCTCTGCGATTCATTTCCTGGTCGCCGCGTGAAGTTGGACGTGTATATGGTGCTGATATGTGATCTGGCATCTTGGTATGGCGGGACCTTATTCTATGAGTACCACAAATGCTTTTCCGCCAAGGACGCATTGTACATACAGAGGTTCAACACTCGCCTGGACTGGTTGGTGCTCGATTTAGATCTGGTCAGTCGGGTTTTCACGGGGCACATGCCTCTGTCATGTTCCATCTACGGTTCATTAGACCACTCTGTGAACCTGTGCCCGAGAACGGCTTTCTCCAGGTCATTCAAAGTGGAGGGTCCGGCTTCCAGTGACCCCTCCCTCCAGCTGCTCATTTCGGAGGGAAGGTGACGCCCCCCTTCTTAGCCAGTATCCCGCTGTTTCAAATTTAATGAAAATGTGTGTCGTTTTGTTAACTGTAAGTTTCTGCATGCTTGCAGCCAATGTGGGGACGCCCATCCCTGTTCTATCTGCCCCGTCGAGCCCGCCCGGCTCAGAAGAGGAAATGATTAAACATCCGTCAACCCCCGTTAACGTGTTGGGACTCTGCTGCCCTGGGGTGTCATCCTGACCGCTGTTTTGTTTCTTATTTAATCTACGGTCTGATGTGTGGGTTCCTTGCTGGTTTGTCTCATCTCCTTGTTGCCACTTACGAATGCGGTAACTTGCAGAGCGCACATTCAAGGAGCCGGCGGTAGTAGATGAGCTTTTACAAAGGGAGGTAACTAGGGGTTACATGACCGTCCCTTTTCTAGCTTCCCCCTTCCCCACGTACAGGGTCAGCCCCTTAGGCGTAGCGACACATAAATACTCAGGCAAGAAGCGCCTCATCATTGATCTGTCGGCCCCCCAATAACGGCGTGGTGCCGAGCATCAATAGCTTGATCCCTCCCGAGCCGTTTTCCCTGTACTATGTAAGTAAGTAAGTAAGTAAAGTTTATTTATATAGCGCCTTTCACAGACATGAGGTCACAAAGCGCTTCACAATGAAATAATAAAGTACAGATAATAATAATAAAATACAGTTTCAAAGCGCTTTACAGTGATAGTAAAATACTACTACTAATAATAAAATACAGATAATAATGATAAAATACAGACATAGAGTAAAAAGACAGTAAAACAATCCCTGACAAACTGCTGTAAAAAGGATTAAAATGCTTGGATAAATAGCAAGGTTTTGAGTTTACTTTTAAAAATATTGACATGAGTCAAGAGAGCGAAGTGAGAAAGGAAGATCATTCCAGAGTCTAGGAGCGACACTCTGGAATGATCGATCTCCTCTGGTCCGAAAACCGGTTTCCGGGAACCATCAGCAGCTTCTGATCTAAGGACCTCAATGAGCGAGAGGGAGTGTACGGTGTAATCAGATCTCTGATGTACAATGGGGCCTGACCATGTAAGGCTCTGAAAGTCAGCACCAAAATTTTGAATTTAATCCGGTAAGAAACCGGCAACCAATGCAAAGATTTAAGAATGGGCGAGATATGTGTCCTTTTGTTTGTGCGGGTCAAGATCCTCGCTGCAGAGTTTTGGACCAACTGTAAACGTGACACATCCTTATTGTTGAGACATGTAAACAAACTATTGCAGTAGTCCAAACGGGACGACACAAACGCGTGAATAATAAGTTCCAAATCATTTTGAGACACAATTTTCCTAAGTTTAGAGATATTTCTCAGGTGGAAGAAACAGTTCCTGGTCAACAGTTTGGAGTGATGCTCCAAAGACAAGTCTCCTTCGAAGACAACACCCAGGTTTCTAAGGCTTGGCTTGGCAAACTGGCCAAGATCACCCAAACAATGCTTTATCCCTGAGATAGAGTCATCAGGGGCAATAATCAACGTTTCTGTTTTGGCTGTATTTAGCTGCAGAGAGTTGTCACTCAACCATTGTTTTATTTGCTCCAAGCAACAGACTAAAGAGTTTACTTTCTGAATCTCAGAGCGTTTGAAGGAGCAATATATCTGTATATCATCTGCAAACAGATGGTAAGACACATCACTAAACTTTTTGATGATCAATCCCAGGGGGATAATATACAGTAAAAATAAAATAGGACCCAGAACAGAACCTTGGGGAACCCCGCACAACAAGTCAGCTGACTCTGACATTTGGTTAGCATTAACACTGAAACTCCGACCAGTTAGGTATGAGGAGAACCAATGGTGAACTGTCCCTGATAATCCAACCAGGTCCCTCAATCTTTTTAACAGAATATGATGGTCAACAGTATCAAAGGCTGCAGATAGGTCTAAAAGAATCAAAACAGTGCAATTTCCAGAATCAGCAGACATCATGATGTCACTGGACACCTTTAGCAATGCTGTTTCTGTAGAGTGGAGTTTACGGAAACCAGACTGATAAGGGTCATAGATGTTGGACTGCTCTAGGAACTCTGACAGTTGTTTAGAGACCACCTTTTCCAGGATCTTGGACAGGAAAGGAAGTTTTGAGATAAGCCTAAAATTATGGGGGACTGTTGGGTCCAGACTTGGCTTTTTGAGCAATGGTTCTACTATGGCATGTTTAAAAAGACCAGGAAACACACCGGTTGAGAGAGAGAGGTTAACCATCTTGGTAATACCAGGGCCAATTTCATTAAAAACCATTTTAAAAAGTCTCCCAGGAAGAATGTCAGTCAAACAATAGGAGGGTTTCATCTTGTTCACCACAGCTAAGATGTCCCCTAATGTGACAGGCTGAAAAAATGACCAATTTGACAAAACAGGCTCCACAATAGCAGGGTGGCTAGCATAGCTCCACTATGCCAGCGTGGATGATGTGATTCGCCTGATAAAAATCACGGGCAAGGGTGCCTGGTTAGGCAAGGCGGACGTCACTGACGCTTTTAAAATCATGCCCCTTCACCCGTCCCAGTGGCATTTATTCGGTGTTTGGTGGGGCAGCAAGTTGTATTTGTCGGTGCAGTTGGCTTTTGGATGCCGCAGCAGCCCACGCATTTTCGATACACTGTCGGAGGTGCTGTGCTGCCACATACCCCTCGCAGTACATCCTGGGTCATCGACGGGTGCTAGAGGAATGGGTCTCTAGAGGTAGCCGTAGACCTGCCCCTTTGATGAGAGGGTTACACTCACATAATGGTATAATGGTGAATATTTCTGTAAGATCTCGGCTTAGTTCTGGTGGTCCACAGACGTGCTCTGATGCAGTAGGTAACGATCGGAATCCACTGTTCGAGTCGAGATATCTGCAGAGATACCTCGGGATATGATGAGGAACTGTGGATGTCTGACTACACATTTTGTAGTTCATTCTGATTTCCATTATAGTTACACTGGGTGCATACACAGCCTTGCGGACATCCTTGGGGTCACCGACGGGTGCTAGAGGTCATGTCTCTAGAGGTAGCTGTAAACCTGCCCTGTATGTTTGAGAGGCTACCGGACCAATATCTAGTAGAATATTTCCGTTAGATCTTGGGCTCGGCACTGGTGATTCGCAGACGTGCATCTGATGCAGTAGGTAACGATCAGAAGCCAGCGTGCGAGTCAGGATATCTGCGGAGATACCCTGGTTACTGGCGGGGAACAGCAGATGCTCTGCGGACACATTGACTTCACACTAGATAACATATTTTGTGTTCCAGCACTTCAGCTGCCTTCGCGTACATCCATGGTGGATCGCTGACGAGCAAGAAGGGCAGCTCCCTAGAGGTCGATATCAGCAAGGTCGGATGAGAAGGGTACCGGGGAGGTGGTCGGTGGATCTGGCTAGCCGCATGTTCACCTTCTGTCCAGCAAATAGTCCGGACGGAATGTGCGCTTGGGATGGCCAGGTGAACCGCACATCAGATGGTATGTAACACAAAAGATATGAAGTTTAGTTTAGTTTAGTCATTGTTAATGCATCATTAATGCTAGCATGACCCAAGCATCCAGAAAAACACTTGTTTTTCGCTACTAGTACTAAGTGGGATGTCAAGGCTCGGGAGCAGTGGTGCTCCGCTCACACATAGTCTGGCGGAGTGGTCATATGTTGGGGATTATATATCCATTTCTCCTTGCCTCATGTCATATACAGTTGTGGTCAAAAGTTTACATACACTAGTGAAGATCATGTATGCCATGGCATAATAGGGTTTTCAATAAACTCTACAACTCTTATTTTTCTGTGATGGAATGATAAGGAGCACATATTTCTTTGTCACAAAAAACATTCATGAAAATTTTTTCTTTTATGAATTTATTATGGGTCTTTTGAAAATGTGACAAAATCTGCTGGGTCAAAAATATACATACAGCAATGTTAATATTTGGTTAAATGTCCCTTGGCCATTTTCACCTCAATTAGGCGCTTTCGGTAGACATCCACAAGCTTCTGGCAAGCTTCTGGTTGAATCTTTGACCACTCCTCCTGACAGAATCGGTGCAGTTCAACTAAATTTGTTGGTTTTCTGAGTCGGACTTGTCCCTTCAGCACAGTCCACATATTCTCTATGGGGTTTAAGTCAGGACTTTGGGAAGGCCACTCTAAGACCTTAATTCTAGCTTGATTTAGCCATTCCTTCACCACTTTTGATGTATGTTTGGGGTCATTGTCCTGTTGGAACACCCAACTACGTCCAAGACCCAACTTTCTGGCTGATGATTTTAGGTTTTCCTGCAGAATTTGGAGGTAGTCTTCCTTCTCCATTATTCCATTTACTTTCTGTAAAGCACCAGTTCCACTGCCAGCAAAACAGGCCCACAGCATAATACTACCACCACCATGTTTGACGGTAGGTATGGTGTTCTTGGGGTGAAAGGCCTCACCTTTTCTCCTCCAAACATATTTCTGGTCATTGTGGCCAAAAAGCTCAATTTTAGTTTCGTCTGACCACAGAACTTTCCTCCAGAAGGCCTTGTCTTTGTCCATGTGATCAGCAGCAAACTTCAGTCGAGCCGTAAGGTGCCGCTTCTGGAGTAATGGCTTCCTTCTTGCACGGCAGCCTCTCAGCCCATGGCGATGTAGAACACGCTTGACTGTGGACACTGACACATGTGTTCCAGCAGCCTCCAACTCATTGCAGACTTGCTTTTTGGTGGTTCTTGGTTGACTCTTGACCAACCTGACCAATTTTCTCTCAGCAGCAAGTGATAGCTTGCGTTTTCTTCCTGATCGTGGCAATGATACAACTGTGCCATGCACTTTATACTTACAAACAATTGTTTGCACAGTTGATCTTGGGACCTGCAACTGCTTTGAAATGGCTCCAAGGGACTTTCCTGACTTGTTCAAGTCAATGATGCGCTTTTTCAGATCCGTGCTGAGCTCCTTAGACTTTCCCATTGTAGTATTTCTGGCTGAGTCTAGTGAATGTGTCAAACAAGCCCTATTTACATGGACTGAAAGAAGTCACCAGCTGGAGTCAATCATAATCACTCGTAAGAAGTTAGGAGGCCATGCCAAAAAGCAAATTGGATTGAAACAACTTTTTCTACATCACCAAATTGGTAATTCAAGGTGCTGTATGTATATTTTTGACCCAGAAGATTTTGACACATTTTCAAAAGACCCATAATAAATTCGTAAAAGGACCATTTTTCATGAATGTTTTCTGTGACAAAGAAATATGTGCTCCTTATCATTCCATCACAGAAAAATAAGAGTTGTAGAGTTTATTGAAAACCCTATATTGCCATGGCATACATGATCTTCACTAGTGTATGTAAACTTTTGACCACAACTGTATGCACGTATGTGTCGCTCGAGGCAGTAGGGAGCGCTTCCCCTTAGACATTCCACTCCGCCAAAGTTAAACATATTCCATGTTATGGGTATCAATAAATATTCTTTATATCAATCATCACGTGAGTGTCTTGACTGAAATGTGATTATTCTTCACGGTGAATCATGGCGAACAAAAAACAACAAAATAGTGCGACAGCACGCTAAGTGGCGGAACTGGAGAAAAGGCAGTAACAACTGCCGTAGTAAATTCTGTGTTTGTGTATCTTGCATGGCTGGCTTGCATGGATTGCACGGGAGCTTTATTTCAATTTCATGACATATGATGATATATGCACAGTATTAAATATATATAGTTATACTCTGTGTTCTGTAGTTACATGCATTTCAGCCTCCTACACTCCGTAGTGGACAATATGATTGTGAGACAGACAGCGCTGAATATTTAACATTTGAGTTGGATTGTACAAGATGTTTATGTTTTCCTTTGGCCTTTGGCGGCCCCCACTTCTTGGCCTAACAGACGTTCTGTGGCTAATTTGACCACAGCTAAGTTCTACTGTTTGGTCTATTTCTTATTCAGAATGATGAAGTTGAAACTACCAAACAAGGCTTGGCCACTTTATCTTCTTCAGCATAATTACTAACTTTTTTTGCAATACTGTAATGCCGTAATTCTCCATAACTGTCTATATGTCTACTTAACTTACTTATTTTTGCAATACTGTAATTCTTTAATTCTCCTCAAGTGCAATAACTGTCTATATGTCTGCCTACCTTATTTTTTATTTGATTTTTTTGCAAATACTGTAATTCTGTAACTCTCCTCAAGTGCAATAACTGCCTACATGTCTACTTAACTTACTTATTTATTTTGCAATACTGTAATTCTGTAATTCTCCTCAAGTGCAATAACTGTCTATATGTCTACTTAACTTACTTATTTTTTATACTGGACTACTTAACGTACTTATTTTCTTATATTTCATATTGGACTTTATCGTGTCCTGTGGGGGGTTACTTATTTTTTATACTGGACTACTTAACGTACTTATTTTCTTATTTTTCATATTGGACTATCGTGTCCTGTGGGGGGTACTTCGGGAGTACGGGGTCTAGGGCCCTTTGTTAGGGGCCGTCCGTTCCCTGTACAACCAAAATAGGAGCTGTGTTCGCATTGCCGGCAATAAGTCAGACCTGTTCCGGGTGCATGCTGGACTTTGCCAGGGTTGCCCTTTGTCACCAGTTCTGTTCATTGTTTATATGGACAGAATTTCTAGGCGCGCCCAGGGGGCGGAGGGTTTCCTGTTCGGGGAGCACGGGATCTCATCTCTGCTGTTTGCGGATGATGTTGTCCTGTTTGCTTCCTCGAGCTGGGGCCTCCAGCATGCTCTGGAGCGGTTTGATGCTGAGTGTGAAGCGGCTGAGATGAGTATCAGCACCTCCAAATCCGAGGCCATGGTACTCGACCGGAAAAAGGTGGCTTGCCCCCTCTGGGTGGGTGGGGAGACTTTGCCTCAAGTGGAGGAGTTCAAGTATCTCGGGGTCTTGTTCACGAGTGACGGAAGGACGGAACGTGAGATTGACAAGCGGATCGGTGCAGCGTCTGCAGTGATGCAGTCTCTGTACCGGACTGTCGTGGTGAAGAAGGAGCTGAGCCGCATGGCAAAGCTCTTGATTTACCGGTCAATCTACAATCTCTTGCTCTCGGTGGAGGCAGTCGCATTTTTCATAGCTCTGCTCCCTTCCTGTTTTTCCTTTGCTTGCGCGTCTGTCTGCTGGAGAAACTTAACTCACATAACCTTCTAAGCGGAAAGATGGATTTGCTCAGCTGGTCACTTAGCGCAATTGACACCGCATTTTCAAGAAGACCTCGTGGGTCGGGGGAACCAAACTGCCCCGACAGATCAAACCCAGCCGGTTTGTGGCGCATTGTGTGCTTGACTGAATTATCTGTAGAGGATGTCGAGGATCTCTACATATTGGGAACTATGATTGCCGGGTTTCTGCTGATTGGATTAGGCGTTGCCCTGGGGTATCGACAAATTATTAAGACCATGGCAGCCGTTAAGGGCACCTTCAAGCTGCCCCAATTGATTGAAGTGATGGGCAGAGCTGTTGGACTTCACAGCGTGGCTGCACAACGGGTGGAGGAGAAGGTACAATGCGTGGAAGAGAAGCTGGCGGCTCTGCAAGGGATTGTGGAACGTATTGACCAACGTATGGAACGCATTGACCAACAGAATTTGAAGGTTCGAGACATTGAGAGACATTTGGATCGGGACTTTGCTTGTAGAGTGTAATATCTTTACTCTACGGGCATTTGAGATTGGATCACATTGATCCAAATTGTGGCACAGCCGTGCCAGGAACCATTGCTGCCCCCCCCCCCCCTTAGAAGATTGGAGGAGTGAAGTCTCTGCACAATCCTCATCCCTCAACCCCCCCCCCTCCATACATTCTGTGGGGACCGTCTTCGCAAGTGCAAGATGTACTAGCTCCGAGGACAGCTTCAAGGCTGGGAACAGACTGATTGCGCCTGTACCGGCACCAACACAGATTCTACGAACACACAAACTTCATCTACACTGATAAGCCTACATACCATCCAACGCCTCGCCAGCTTGTTGTTGTTGTTATATTGTTTTGTTACACACATAGGCGCACACACAGATTTGTACTAATTGCTTATCCCGCATCTCTCCTCTCCTCATGTTATAAGAAATTTCAGAAGTCAGTGGCGGCGCGTTAATTTGCTGCGGCTCTGTATCTGCAATTTAGTTGTACCTGTACTTGTACTTGTATAATGACAAATAAAATGTATCTCATCTCACATTCCTACTCTCACCTATGGTCATGAGCTTTGGGTCATGACCGAAAGGACAAGATCGCGGATACAAGTGGTCGAAATGAGTTTCCTCCGCAGGGTGGCCGGGCGCTCCCTTAGAGATAGGGTGAGGAGCTCGGTCACATGGGAGGAGCTCGGAGTAGAACCGCTGCTCCTCCACGTCGAGAGGAGCCAGTTGAGGTGGCTCGGGCATCTGTTTCGGATGCCTCCTGGACGCCTCCCTCGGGAGGTGTTCCAGGCATGTCCCACTGGGAGGCGGTCCCGGGGAAGACCTAGGACACGCTGGAGGGACTATGTCTCTCGGCTGGCCTGGGAACACCTCGGGATCCCCCCGGAGGAGCTGGAGGACGTGTGTGCGGTGAGGGAAGTCTGGGCTTCCCTGCTCAGACTGCTGCCCCCGCGACCCGGCCCCGGATAAGCGGAAGATAATGGATGGATGGATGGGACTTTATCGTGCCCGCCTATTGCTATTGTTATTGTCATTATTGTTATATTACCCTGTGTGCTGTACTTTACCCTGCTGCTGTTGTGAACTGCAATTTCCACCCCCTGGAGGACAAATAAAGGTTCATCTAATCTAATCTAACACTGATTCTTGAAACTTTGGCAAAAACATGTCCCACTAAGAAAAGTGCTAATTTTGTTGGAAATTAATACAACTTTCATGAATAAAAAGAATCAAGGTTATAATCAGGGGGTCCTTTGCACATATGTAAGGTTATTTTATAGGTTTATTTTTAATTTGTATTAATTTAATGATCATATACTGGCCCATTGTCTACAGAATCAGTAGTCCTCGGTTAGGAGATAATCTGTTTATCTTAATTAAAAAAACAAAAAGTAATAATTGAATTGAATAATATCTTAACCACGTGAAAGAGTACATTGTAATATGTATTAAAAAGTACAAACAGTGAGTTTTGAACAATGTTTACTATTATTTTGTGGATTGCTCAAAATGTGTCCCACATATTCGTCACCACCGTCAGATATTTATAAAAATCAATAAAATCTGGCAACTACAAGGTCAACTACATTCCTGGGGACCCCATTTTCAAACCTTCAGCTCTACTGCATGCTTCAAGATCACTCAAGCTCCTGTAAGTTTGCTATATTCTCTTAAACTTGTTCATATTTTTGGACACTGCTACTGTCACAACCATAACATGTCAACACCGTGTCTTTCGTATAAAAAACACTAGATTAGATTATGACATAAATGTATACTTTTGAAGAAGAGGTCTGAAGTAGCTAGCAACAGAGGGGAAACAAGATGGCTAATATGAACAACTCATGCACATCATGTGAAAGAGTATTTTTTTGTCACCACCGTCAGACGTCACCACCGTCAGGTTTTCTGTCTGACGGTGGTGACGGACAGTCTGACGGGGGTGACAAAAATCTCCAGATGGTCCTCAACGGAGGCTGGAATATAATTGTTGATCACAATAAATACCAATATGACCTGTGATGTTTCATTAACCTCTTTTATATTTTTATATATGTACTTCCCCCTATATTTCTTCCATACAGGCTTACACTTAAGCAATATAGCACGAGTGAGAGGATGTTTGTGGATATCCTCACAGCTGTGGTTCGGCCGTAGCTACGAGGCTGAAGGCCTCACGAACATGTGTTTGTGAGGCCTTTGGTGTCGTAACTGCGTCATTTGGGATGCACATAGTGCACTTACTACCTACCTACATAGCACATAGTATACAATATCCCTTGTAGGCTATGCATCTCCAATGACTAAAGCCAATTGAAAATGGCATGACAACCTTTAACCAAATCTAACTTTCACTGTAATGCCCCCTAATTTCATAGCCATTACACTCAACTTTGACTTTATGTATTTTAGGAAGTTATGGCAAGGCAGCAGCTATGTCTGGAGAAGAGAAGGAGAAGAAACAGGGAATATCAAAAGAAGCGTAGAGAGAAAATACACAGTGAGGCAGAGTTAAAGGAGGAATACCTCAGAACGGAAAGGCAAAGATGGAAGAAGAGGGTAGAGGAAGGGAAGATAAAAAATATCAATGACTTGAATGAAAGGGAAAAAAGAAGTCAGAGAAAAACTTGGAAACATAGACAACAAGTATCGAGAGAAGGTAAGAGAAAGGGCCCAGTTCACCCAGAAACTCCCCCAGACAGTCCAGTGGATCAGGCCATACACGAGCCAGCTCGGAGTAGGCAGGCTATAGCAGGAGAAAGGGAAAGAAAGAAAACAAGAGCAAGACACTCTAGAGAGGTGAAAGCTTTGAGAAATAAACTTCAAGAGGTAACAAAGGATAGGAACAAAATGAAAAAGCGTTGGGTACGAGAACAAGCTAGGAATAAAAAAACACAAGAATCACCAAGAAGAAAAACAGAGCAGCTGCTGCGGGGAAGCCAACTCAAAAACCCCTCCATTAAGAAAACTCTGGTGTTCCACAACGCACTCATTCATGAATTGAAACAAAACAAGTCAGCCCACAAGAACAACAACTTGACTCTGTCAGGCAAAGTTCTGAAAAAATATCGGCTAATTCACCAGACAAAGCAATTTGGCGTAACATATAACACACTGCGGAAAAGGAGGCTTACTGACAAAAAACCTACAGACATTCAAAGAATTACTCAGAAGGTTCATAATTTCTTCCATAATGCAGCACGAATGACAACTGACAAACAGGACACAATCACACGCAAGAAAATAAAGCATTAGAGAATGATTTTGAGTGATACAGTATTGAACCTCCACAAGGAGTTCACCAAGAAGGAACCAAGAGTGAAGCTCAGTTATTCATCCTTCTGTGCTTTACGTCCATTCTATGTCACAGCACCAAGACCATCGGATCGTAAGACATGCCAATGTCAGTACCATGAAAATGCTAAGCTGATGCTTGAAGTCCTAAGAAAAAATGGTGTAGTCAAGTCTAGCAAACTGGAAGATAGTTTGGAACTTGTCTGCTGTTCACAGACAAGCGAGGCATGTCTTCTGCGCTCCTGCACCCGGTGTCTCCACAAACATACACTTCCCACACCACAGCAAGACCAGACCAATGTTGAATGGCAGCAATGGGAACAAGTTCAGGATCCAACAGGAGATGGGCTCCACTTCAACACAAGACTTGTGATGCACAGTGGCACGCTGGGAGAGCTTATCCAACAATATGAAGACAAACTGAAGACAGAAACAACAACACACGTGTGCTCAGTTCAGAACCAGACCAGAGAGTACAGGAGCATGATCGAGAAGTGCAATGATAGCACAGTAATTGTGCATGTGGACTTTTCTGAGGCGTGGAAATGCAAGTATAGTTCTGAGGTACAGTCATGCCATTTTGGTCAGAACCTCCCACAGCTCAACCTGCACACTGGCATGTACTATACAAAAGAACAGAAGACAGGCTTTTGCACAGTATCAGAATCCAGGCGACAAGATGCGTCGGCCATTTGGACTCACATGAAACCAGTCCTGACAGATATTCGTTTAAAGTTTCCAAAAGTTGATACTATTCATTTTTGGTCAGATGGCCCCAGCAAGCAATACAAGAACAGAAACAACTTTTCTCTCCTCTGCAGTGTCCCTCCAACTATAGGTTTCGAGAGAACAACCTGGAACTTCTTCCCCACCTCACATGGGAAGGGAGCCCCAGACGGCATTGGAGGAACTGTGAAAAGGACTGCAGACAGCCTTATACTGCAGGGGAATGACATTGTGAATGGGAATATCTTCCATGAGATGGTTGGCAAAAGCCTCTGCAGCACTAAGCTCTACATCATTACTGAAGCTGACATGCAGCCATATGATGTACTCCTTTCTCAACCACTAAAACCTGTACCTGGAACAAGGAAACTCCATCAGGTCACACCGACACACCGAAACAACTCTGAGATCCATTGCAGATCACTCTCCTGTTTCTGCAGTGAGCCACTGATGCGAGTGTTTCAGCACAACAATATTTCAGTTGACTGCCAACACACCCAGGGTACAGGTTGAGGATGGTGGTCCTATACCAATGCCAAAGAGGAAACGTCCTTTGGCAATGTTGATGGAGGAAATGGAACGGGAGGAAACTGAGCAGGAGGAAGAACGGGAGGAAAGTGAGCAAGAGCCAATGGAGCAAGAACCACTGACCAAGAGTGGTCCTGACGGGACTGTGACAGATCTATCTGCTGATGTAGTTCATTGCGGAGATTGGCTCGTGGTCATTTATGACCAGAACTGGTGGTTAGCAAAGGCTGTCACTGTGGACGCTCATCATCAAGATGTGGAAGTGAAGTTTCTCCACCCTCATGGACCCAACACACAATTCTATCCAAAAGGAGGTGGAAAGGATATGTGCTTCATACCATTTGACCATATTCTGGTCAAACTTGTGGAACCGTCATCACCAGGTCGTGCAAGCAGGACGAGGGAGATATACAACCTGTCTTCTGAAGTCATGGACTTCATAGAGGAGAAACATATACACCATATACTTACTCATAAAGCTAAATGAGTGGTGGAGTGATGTAAATCAGTCAGGGAATACTCACAGGAGTTCATGTATGAATTTCTATTATTTTTGTGCCAAATATGTTCTGTGGTATTTACACAGAATGCTTTCTGTATTTTGGAACATTTCAGTTTATTCAGATGATTATTAAGGGGTACTTTGATAGCCTATTGCTAATTGAACCTATATGTTTCTTGTTGAATGTTTGCCACAATGCACACAATTGTTATCTGTTCTTCATGTCCAATATACAGTTTACAGTTTTCAGAAGAATATAATGTATTATTTTATGAGTAGGGGGCACTAGATGACAGTTTAGGACAGGGGTGGGCAAACTTTTTGACTTGCGGGCCACAATGGGTTCTAAAATTTGACAGAGGGGCCGGGCCAGGAGCATTTGGAGGGAGTGTTTGGGCCGGATATACTAAAGCATTAAATGTAGTGTGTGCAAACCTCATAGCACAGTAAGAACACTACAACCCAATTTATTAACTGTCTTTCAAATTTGAAAAATAGCCCTTATCATTTAATAAATTTGTCTCAAGGAATATGCATGATATGGCATTGACATACTATTTCGCAGATACTGGGAGGAGGAAATGTAAATAGATTAAAATAACATACGCACTGTGATTTATCAAGATTGCGTCTGTTTTTAATAAGTTTCAATCGAAGGTGCAAAGTTAAAGAAATCAACATTTATTGAAAAATGGAATCACTTTCAACATTGAAAACATATTATTACACAACGAAATACTCAAGCTCAATCTACTTGTGTTAAACTCCGCAAAATCATGGATGGATTGTCCTGACTGCGCGCTCTACAAACTCGCCACGGACGCCCTCGCCTTCACGCGCAAACAGTACACGTATATCGTTGCCAAGCACACAGACATAGGCTGTATTAAATATCCTACCTGCAGCTGAAAATTTAAATTTAAATTAAGAGCGATGTGCGGCGTGTTAATTAAGCTACTGTACCGCTGCTGTGCGTAAATGCGCATTGCTCTTAATTAAAAGACGCACTTCCAAACTTTCCATATGCATTTTTTCATAACACAGCAGAAAAACTCACCATTTCAGTGGGAACAGTGTTGTTGGTCTCCCTTTTTTGCCTGTTCTGTTGACTCTGTAAATTAGCTGCCAACCTCTGAGCAGTAGCCGCCCGTTCTTGTGTTGACTGCTTGCTAGCATAGTTTGCATGCTTCGTGGCAAAGTGACGGCTGATATTGTACTCTTTGAAAACCGCAACAGCTTCTTGGCATATCAGACATACAGCCGTTGATCAGACTTCAGTGAATAAGTATTTTGTTGTCCACTCCTTATTAAACACTCGGCAATCGCTGTCCACTTTCCTTCTCTTTGGTCCGCTCATTTTCACAGAAGGGCTTAATGGTGGCGTGAAACGAAGTGAAAATTAAAGTGAAATAAAGAGAAATACACGCCACTCCAACAACGGTCAATGTGTTTTGAGTGCGCCATCTATTGGGGAAACGTGGGCATTGCAGGGAAAGGGGAAAAAAGGAGGTTTTTACTATAATTTGGACAAGTTCGGCGGGCCGGATTAAAAAGCCTAACGGGCCGTATGTGGCCCGCGGGCCGTAGTTTGCCCATGTCTGGTTTAGGATGATGTCAGTGATACATAGTACATTATTCCTACTGGTAATGATTTTATTTTTTACTATGATGATTTGATATTTGATGATATGGGAATGGGGTACTTTTAATAATGATATTGCTTAATTTTACCTTATATTCCTTGAAAAATGTTTATCACAGTGCTCATGATTGTTATTTCTTGGACCAAATAGTTAGATAAGGTTGTTAAACAAGAAGTGATTGACTTGAGTGGTATACATTTCGGAATTGTATGTTGTAATGAGGCCACTGTCACCACCGTCAGATTAGTGTCACCCCCGTCAGTTCTTAAGTCACCACCGTCAGAGGGAGTTTTATTTGTTTTAAATGAATATGCTTAAAATATGTTTCTTCAGTGCTGTTGACTTATTAAAGTAATAGTCTCTTTTAATCCAAAAATGTTTGTTAAATAAAAAAAACTTACTTTTTCTATTTAAGCTTAAAGTATACGTTGTATGATGTTAGATCCTTTAAAGGAGTACACGTGAAACAGTATAAAAAATGAACAATAGTGAATAATTAAACATTTAACAGCATATATGTGTATTAAGAATGCCAGATAATGGTTTAAAAGACTTTAAATACATATTAGACCAAATAAATAAAAAATAATTTGCTTTTTATTGTGTCTGACGGTGTTGAAAAAAACAAAGTAATGACTGGGAAAATGCCTATTTTATGAAAAAAATACAAAATTTGGAGGTTGCACTGGTACATTGCTGAACAGCCAATACCTTGGTCTATAATGATATACCTTCACATTTTGTAATTTAACTAACTTTTTATTTTCAAAATTAAAAACTGTTTTATCCAAATCCCCAAGAATCAGTGCTAATTAAACTAAGCACTGGATTTTTAAGAAATCATGACCAAAGGAATTCGGTGAATGAGGTTTCTTCCATAGACTGTTGGTGAATGAGAAGTTAACTTAGACAAATTGGTGCATTGAGACTAAGGAGCAGCCAAACAGGAAGTTGGCTCATATCTCAAATCTTTGATGCATTCACACCAAACTTGCAGCATGCACTCTGAACTACAAGTCCATTTTGTAATGGTTTAAAATATTGAGGAGGAATCAGCCATTCCTGCTTGTTCTATGTGCTCTTTTAGTCACCATGACAACCTGAGAGAATATGAAGATGTCTGCTCTTTTCTAGCAAAGGTTAAAGAGGGGATACAAATTATATCAGGCTCTTTTTCGATCAATATCATTTACACCCCCCCCTAACATTCAGAGTACTTTATTCAGAATACTTTATTAATCCCCTTGGGGAAACTCTTTGGCAGGACAGTGCCCACCGAGGCAACATGACAAAGTACATTATCGGCGCACAAGCCTTCTGAAATTGGGAAAACACAAATAGATTTTCGAGGAGAAAAAAAGGATACATGTCAGAGCCTGTAACCAAAAAAAACACCTCAGCAGACAGATAAACAACAACAACAAGAAGGTGGAGGCGTTGGATGAGTCTGTGTTCGTAGCCAAAACACAGAACAATCTGCCTCATGGCCTTGAGGTCCGGACATCTTGTTCCAGCCCGACAACTCTCACAGAAAGGGGTGGGGGGTGGGGGGTTGGGGTGGGGGAGGGGGTGTAGAGAGACGACGTACCTCAATCTTGCAAGATAGAAACAGGTAGGGGGAGAGGTAGCCCTGCACGGTACCAGGCACAGCCGTACAGGAATTTGGAGCCGAAAAACATATACTCATGTTGTTGCTCGTAGAGTTAGTTTACACCCTACAAACAAGTCTCACTCAATGTCTCTCAAATGTCTCTCAAATGCCTCTCAATGTCTCTCAAATGTCTCTCAAATGTCTCTCAATGTCCCTCAATGTCTCTCACTCTACCATTTTGTTGGTCAATATGTTCCTCTGTCCCCTGCAGAGCCATCAGTATCCCGCGATGCGCGTATAGTCACACTTTGGCCACCAACAGCCCTGCCCATCACATCAATCAAGTGGGGCAGCTTAAAGGGGCCGTTAACGGCTGCCTCAGTGTTTATAATTTGTCGATATCCCACGGCAACGCCTAATCCAATCAGCAGAAGCCCGGCCATCATAAATCCCAATATGTAGAGATCCTCAAAGTCTTCGACGGAAGGTTCCAACAGGCACACGACACGCCTCTTATCCCACGCGTCCATCATGTATCCCGCTGGAGACGATCCCATGCGGGGACATGCTGGGTCCCCCCAGCCCCAAGATCTCTTTAAATATATGGTGTCAATAGTACTTGACCAGCTAATCAATTCCATGTTTCAGCTTAAAAGGGTGATGCAGTTAGTCTCTCCAGCAGACAGGCAGACGATAGAGCAGGAAAAAGATAAGGGAGCGAAAAAGTTTGCCACCGCCTCCACAAGAGCAAGGACAAGAAGGAACATCCTAACATGCAAAGGGTGAGAGTGAACACCATGGTGAGAGCAAAAGAGCTATCTGAGGCCTTTAGAAAACAAATACCAACCTAGAGTCTGGTAAAGGATTTAAAAAGAATCAGCCTGTCTTGAAAGATTTAAAGATTTAAAAAGAATCAGCCTGTCTTGAAAGATTTAAAGATTAAAAAATCTTTAAAAATGTAGGGCTTTCAAAACAACTGTCAACATGCCCTTGGGCCTATACTATGAATCAAGATTTAACGTTAACGAGGTAACTTCAGGTTTAACCCAGGGGTTTCTGTATGGGGTTGAACCTGAGGTTATCACTTCAATGCCAAATCTTGATTCGTAGTACAGGCCCTAGGTCTGGTTGTCCCTGCAAGTTTACCCCCAGAGCCAGGCTGGAAAATGCAAAAAGAGGTCTCCAAAACCCCCAGAATGAAATCACAGGACCTACAGCAGGTTCTGGCTACTGTTAATGTGTAAGTACATGCCTCTACAGTCAGACAGAGACTGCACAAGTTAAACCTGCATGGGGGTTGTGTAAGGAGTAAATCATGGGAGTCAGATGGCTCAACGAGTTAAGGCGTTGGCCTTGTAATCGAAAAGTTGTGAGTTTGAACTCCGGCTGTGGCTATGTGATATTGTGTCCTTGGGCAAGGCACTTCACTCTACTTGTCTTAGGGGGATTGTCCCTGTACTTAAAAAATTGTAAGTCGCTTTGGATAAAAGCATCTGCTAAATGAAGCACTATTATTATTATTATTATTATTATTATTAAATCTTTGCTCTCCAAGAGAAACATCAAAGCCAGATGGAAAGTTTGCCATAGAGAATGTTGATAAAGACCAGGAGCGGGTTGCACCAACAGGATTTAGGACCAGTCTTAAGCTAAGACGGTCTATGTCTAAAATGATGTTGAACCTGTTGCACGCTGACTTAAGCTGCTCTCTCTCTAAGTCTAGTCTTACATTTTACGCCCTGTGGAGAGGAGACTTATGTTAAAACATAGAATGTTTTCTGTATTGTATTGTGATTTTCACAAAACCGTTGAATGACAAATGAAACTATGAACAATGAAAGTAGCCAACGATAGAGAGGCACCTGGCTGCAGTCCTCCACAGTGAGGCAGGACCGTTGCAGGCACCACCGTGAGGCAGCTGCACCGCCGTCAGGCAAGGAGTGACACTATTTTTTTTGTCAGGGGGCGGGGGGAAGTGAGGACATTTAAACCTGGATTTAAACGACACAGACCAGTGCTGTCCACATCTGTTCCGAGTTGCGGTAAATTGCTTATTTATATCCACAGAAAGTAAATGCATGATTTCTTGTCAATATAAGTGCCGTAAAATAATGTTATGAAAGTCATTAATGATTTACTGAATAATTACCGAATGTTACAAGTCTACTTGGGTAGTTGTTATTAAGCTAAATTCGATAACGTAAAAGTTTACTTTCACCAATGGCGGTTAGCATCAACAAATTATCAGGAATTATTAAATGTATAGTGCATAACGTAAAGTAACTGTTCGCATTTGTTTGTATGTAACGTTACCAAAGATGTTTGTAAACTCTCCTTGCATTAGCTGTTATCAGGGATTATTAAATGTATATTGCATAACGTAAAGTAACTGTTCGCATTTGTTTGTATGTAATGTTATAATACATTTTTGTAAACTCTCTTTGATTTAGCTGGGTATCGTCACAAAATTAGATTAGATTCAACTTTAATGTCATTACACAGGTACAAGTACAGGGTAAAGAAATACAGTTAGCATCCAACCAGAAGTGCAAAACAGTTATTACAACAGAATATACAGTAATTGTATACTCAGTATATATACTGTATATACACAGTATGAACAGTATAATCAGAATATACAGGGTACAAAATGTGGCAGAGTACATGGCTCATTTTTACTTTTTTACTATTTTTTTTACTATTTTTCTACCTATGTTGTATACTACAGTATATAAACTAAACAAATATGAATAGCTTTTGCATAATCAGTAGTTTTATTTTTCATACTGAGGAAGGAATTTCACATTTAGAAGGGCCCTCTGACCTACAGACATGTTGATTTCTGTCTGTCTCCTAAATCCTGTAGATACACATTTGCGTAACACCAGTTAATCAAAGGACGTCTAGTCCCAGTTTGATGTGTGTTAAAATGTGTGCCTCCACCCCCTGCAGATCACAATCTCCAAAGACTGGTTTGACCACTGAAAGGTGTGCCTTTGACTGGAAAATTAACAAAAGAACGCTTTAATATGTCTAGATGGACATATTAAAGGAGGGCATTGATGAGATCTTTTCATTTTGGAGCTTGTGTTATTGTTGAAGATGGAGTGACAGTTCAGTTGAGTTCTGGAATAAATAAGTATTTAACAACCTGCAGATTGGGAGAGAAATGACCAGACCTCTGGCATCAAAATGAAGACAGTACAAGGCTTAAGTTTAGTGTATGCTTCCGCGTCACATCCTATGCCGGGGGCGTGACGCAGATGTTGAGCATTCAAAGTTCTGCGTTGAGGGTCCGCAGGGGGGTGTGGCTGTGTGATTTCAGGGGTTATAGCCGAATCCTTGCTCAATATTGAAGAGCAAATGCTTATATTGCAAATGTGGAAGCGCAGGCGACAGAGAAGACGTTTGCGGAGGTTCTGTACGATCACTAAACCGGTCGAGGCTGGAAACGGGCAAATTTGCAACACTGGTTCACCCACTGAGGGACCTGGATGAACAAATGCACTTTCGATACATTCGAATATATCAGCGGGCCGATTTGACAAGCTTCTTCGCCGTATACAGCCTGGCGAGTGGAAAAAAGTGGTGGTCGATGATTCAAACTTCACGATGGTGTCCCGAGGCACACTCAATCAGTGATAATAAACTGTGAACTACGCATTGTCAGGCTGATTGCGCAAGTCTTGGAAGTCTTTAAAAGTATGGAATTTTGAACTGTTTTCCAGACCTTGAAAAGTCTTGGATTTTGTAGGAAAGTCTTAATAAAGTATGGAAAAAAATCTTATGGTCTTATGGATCTTATGGATCTTTACAGTATGCTCAAAGGCATTGTGAAACGAGAAATGGGAAGGTATAAGCCTACAACTATAATTTTACTAACTGGTCACGTACTGCATTAGCCTAATGGAACGATATCCAATTGAGCGCTTCACTCCATAGACTCCCATTCAAAATTGACTTAAGTTTTGAGCGTTTGGCTCCATAGACTTCCATTCAAAATTGACTTAGGGGCCTGGCAACGCCCCTCTAGCAGATGGCGCTCTAGGCAACCGCCTATATCGCCTATGCCAAGAGCCGGCCCTGCCTACAGTATGTTAGCTAGCCTAGTGGTCAACAGAAATGGGTCGTTGCCATTGATCTATAATATTAACTGGATAGGGTATTGAAAAATGGCGGCCGTTGATTTCAATGAAGTTGCTCATCTAGCGCATGTGCCGAAAAAGTTTTTTGACTTCGTGGTTTACTTCCGCGGTATGGGGAATGGAATGATGGGAGGCTGATGACGCTCTGGGGCAATGAGAACGAGCAAGCCGCGTTCTGGACTGGACAAGTGCTGCGCGCTCATGAGTGCTTGTGGAAGAGTTGGACCGATAATGACGAATCTACATAATCAAATGATGGATTTATAGGACACATCAACCGATTATGTTTTCATAGTCATGGTTATAGACTATACATGGTTAATTTGTTTTTTGTTTGTTTATTTTTTAAGTTTAAGTAAAGATAAAACAAGTCATTTTTATTAAGGTTAATCTAAAATAAAAAATATGGGATTCTCCACAAGCTGTCATATTTATCAACCAAATGCTGGTAGTTAAATCTGTCTATCAATGATCCCGTATGTGATATAGCCTACGACTTCTTGTCAGATTAAGTTTTAAGTTCTTATCGTTTTATAAGCTATATCGGCACATTCAAACAGGCAAGTCTTTCTTATTAAGCGCTGTGCAGCTTCTCTGTTTCTTTTACAGCTACGTGATATAGTTTGGATATTACCTGAGTCATGGAAGGAGCTCCTGGACATTAAGTGTAATTCCTAGCCTGGTATGTTTTTATAGTCGACCCTAAAACACTGTTTTCTCCTGTACTGAGATGTCAGAACCTATACTGAGCCACATGCTACTGAATAAATAAATACAAATTCCGTTGCGTGGTGTATTTAACATAATTAGGTGATCCTATACAAGGCTTTATAATGAAATAAGTTCAGACTTTTCAAAGTAATTATGTGATTTTACTGAACAAATAACTAACATAACATAACAAAAACAACAGACTTGCGACAGTGGCTGAACAGTGTAATGTTCCCGAGACACAGCGGAACCGCGCTTGGGAGTGTAGGCGCACGGCTGTGACGTCACCATAAGAATAAGACTTTGCGGGGGCTTTTCTGGCCTTTAGAATTTTTTTGACAGTTTAAAAGTCCATGACTTAAAAATATGGAATAAAAAGTAGGGTGGACAATAGAACGCGTTTTTCCTTGCCAAGCTAACCAACTGTCAAGTGATTCTAGAGCGCAGGTAGCAAACACATTGAATCGAACGTCTCTGACGTCATCTTTAGCCTGAATGTGGCTAAAAACGAATCCTATGAAAATGGCACCGGAATTTTCAGGTCCAAGTCCTTTTTAGAGCTCAATAACTAGCGACTACTTGCAATAAATTAAAAACAAATATGACAGTTAGCATGTAGACACTTACACCTTAATTCTATCAAGTGTTGGTTGCGATCAACATTGAGAAAGTATATGAAAATATTGCTTATAGTTTTTGAAGCTTTGGCTACCTTTCATAGAGGGTCAGCACAACCGGGAGACATACCTTAAACGAAAGGCTAGGTTGTTTTCTTCATATAAGGTATGTTTGATCGATTTTAAAAAATATACATTTTGAGAAAAATCAAGTTGAAGTCATGTTGATGAAAATCCCATAGGAATGCATTGAAATCTGAACGTTCTATGATGGCAAAAGTTGGTTTTTCCACTTGTAACCTATTTTAGCATATCAGCACAACTTTTTTACTTTCTGTATAGCTGGGTCCTGCAATTATACGCAATCTATCAAATTTTGAAAAAAATCGAAAGATATACATTTTATGTTTTGGCCTCTTGAATAAGACTTTTTACCAGCCTGTAACATCAGGATTGGAGTGCCTGAGCAGCTCGCGCGCTGAGTAGAAGCAGAGATGTGACATAGAACAATGCAGAGCCTGATCAGAACCTGACAGATTCGCGGTGCCACAAAATCCAAGATTAAAGCAGTGGAATTTTTCAAAAATCTCGCATAGAAAGGGGTTTTATGAGAAAACGGCAAAACATAAATAAAATCTGACTTCGGATTAGTTTAAATTGGCTTATGTTGCATACGAATAGCAAAAAATATATTTTCAAAACATGTAAGACATTTTTGGTCTGTCCACCCTATAAAAAGATTTGCAATTAATAGTGGTTACAGCTGTAGGTGTCCTGAGAACCTTTTTACAGGCTTCTCATTTACTATTACGGTCTATGGGAAAAATGCTTTCTGGGCCCCATGGGGATTTTATGTTGCAATACCACGAGTGACCACCGGGCAAAATCGGCACAGCTTCTGAGAGGCAGACCCGGGGCTTGGTCGTTGCGTGTTTTCAAATTTATGGCTACAACACCCCAAATTTAAAGAGTGGATTGCACCGGACCCTAAATCAAACACAAAAGCATACTGCATACAGCATGGGAGAATCCGCACTGGTGAGCCATCTTCAAAGCAAGAAACACTCAAGTCTGGCTGCCAGTGTATTGACATCACCACCGGCGTCCAGCTTTTCCAGTCAAGGAGTGATCCACAGTCCAGGTAAGAGAGCTTGTAAATGCACGTATATCCTGTAGTCAAAATATCCAGAGCTCATTTATTATGGTTCTGTGGTGTAACGTGTGTGACTAGCTGAACATGCTAAGCAGCTATGTTAGCCGTGAAGTAGCCGTTAGCTATAACGTAGCAGTTAACTTTATGGTAAGATTTCACTTACTAGTTCAATAACTTAAGAAAGATATTCACAGATTCGGACTTCCGCGATCAATAAGTAAGAGACGAAACGTTGTTCAAACACAAATTATGCCTCTTTCACATCATAATAGCATATACTACGGGCTACAAGAAAGAAAAAAACGTTTTGTAACAGATCAAGCAATATTCCGCGCTGAATGTAGGGTGGACAGACCAAACATTTCTTAAACGTTTTGAAAATATATTTTTGCTATTGGTATGCAACATAAGCCAATTTAAACTAATCCGAAGTCAGATTTTATTTATCTTTTGCCGTTTTCTCATAAAAACCCTTTTTATGCGAGATTTTTGAAAAATTCCACCGCTTTAATCTTGGATTTTGTGGCACCGAGAATCTGTCAGGTTCTGATCAGGCTCTGCATTGTTCTATGTCACATCTCTGCTTCTATCCAGCGCGCGAGCTGCTCAGACACTCCAATCCTGATGTTACAGGCTGGTAAAAAGTCTTATTCAAGAGGCCAAAACATAAAATGTATATCTTTCGATTTTTTTCAAAATTTGATAGATTGCGTATCATTGCAGGACCCAGCTATACAGAAAGTAAAAAAGTTGTGCTGATATGCTAAAATAGGTTACAAGGGAGAGAACCAACTTTTGTCATCATAGAACGTTCAGATTTCCATGCATTCCTATGGGATTTTCATCAATGACTTCAACTTGATTTTTCTCAAAATGTATATGTTTTAAAATTGATTAAACATACCTTATTTTGAAGAAAACAACCTAAGCTTTCGTTTAAGATATGTCTCCCGGTTGTGCTGACCCTCTATGAAAGGTAGCCAAAGCTTCAAAAACTATAAGCAATATTTTCATATACTTTCTCAATGTTGATCGCAACCAACACTTGATAGAATTAAGGTGTAAGTGTCTACATGCTAGCTGTCATATTTGTTTTAAATTTATTGCAAGTAGTCGCTAGTTATTGAGCTCTAAAAAGGACTTGGACCTGAAAATTCCGGTGCCATTTTCATAGGATTCACTTTTAGCCACATTCAGGTTAAAGATGACGTCAGAGACGTTCGATTCAATGTGTTTTCTACCTGCGCTCTAGAATCACTTGACAGTTGGTTAGCTTGGCAAGGAAAAACGCGTTCTATTGTCCACCCTACTGAATGCATAATTTTGATCTCTACGAGCAGCCAGCGCCCAGACAGATTCGCAGGGAGTGTCTGCAAAGTTGTCTTCCAAGAGAGAGGCTGCAAACAAAAATCAATAACTCCATTGTTACACTGTATGTAGACACCAAAATCACTCCACACATCAACTGTCTCATACTGGTCATACTACAACTGCTGTTTTGCTTAATTTTCATGAATTCTTTAATCAAAACAGGTTAAGCTTCATTTTCATGAATGTGTTAGGAAATATTAATCAATAGCTCCACTGTTATGCAATATTATACCTCCAAAATCACTCCACATATCAGAAGTATCCCTATTGTCATACCACAACTGCTGTTTTGGAGAAAGTTGGTTGTGCTTAATTTTCATGATTTTTTAAAGAGAAACAGGTTTTGTTTAATTGTCATTAATGTGTTTGGAAATATTAATCAATAGCTCCACTTTTCTGCAATATTATCACTCCAAAATCACTCCAGACACCAACTGTGTCCTTGTGGTCATACTACAACAACTGTTGTGAAGAAAATAGGTTTGGCGAAATTTTCATGATTATAATTGTGAAATATGAATCAATAGCTCCACTGTTATGCATTATTATCACTCCAAAATACCTCCACACATCAACAGTCTCCTCCTGGTCATACTACAACAGCTGTTTTGAAGAAAATAGTTTTTGCTTAATTTTCAGGAATTTTTGAAACAAAATGGTATTTGGTTAATTGTCATGAATGTGTTTGCATATATCAATCAATAGCTCCACTATTATGCATTATAATCATTGCAAAATCTCTCCACATATCAGCAGTCTGCTCCTGGTCATACTACTACTGCTGTTTTGGAGAAAATTGGTTTAGCTTAATTTTCAGGAATTTTTGAAGCAAACTAGTATTTGGTTAATTGTCATGAATGTGTTTGCATATATCAATCAATAGCTATACTATTATGCATTATAATCACTCCACATATCAACAGTCTGCTCCTGGTCATACTACTACTGCTGTTTTGGAGAAAATTGGTTGTGTTTAATTATCAGAATTTTGTTAAGCAAAACAGGTCTTGCTTAACCCTTTAGGCGCCAAAGTCGCAGAATTGCGACTAGCAACATTGCTGACTAAAACAGGCTGTAGCTATAAATGTGGGGCCAAATCTTGTTTTTACTTTTCACCAGGTGATAGTGGACATGTGTTCCTTTAATACTTTAATATAATCATCATTTATGGACATGTTTTTATTAAAAGTTTTCGAGAAAAACGAGTTTGTAAAACCCCCTCCCGACCAGTGACACAGCTCTGCTCAGACGCTGCTAATCAGTGATAGAAGGGCTGAGCGGAGCAACAGCAGAGCAGAGCGAAAGAGTGTTTTTTTTAGTTACTCACGATATCAAGAGGTTGATTTACCGTCAACAAAGTATTTATTCTGATATTAGATGACTCCGATTCCTTAGAGGAATGACATGCAGTCTGTCTAGTGAAGCGTAAACTGACGTTAGTAGTGACTGCGCTTCCGTGCACAAAGTCCACAATCAGCACACACTATAGCGGGTGCTTCACCTCAGCCTGGCCGGGGTGGAAGCATTCTGCAAACCCCAAGATTGGGACATGTTCGAGGTGGCAGGGGGGCTCATAACACCGCAAATATGGGTGGAAACCACGGATGAAAACATGCCTGTTTCCACACAGATCCAGGAAATAGTACAACTACATTTTAGATGCGGTTCTGAGCATCAGTGTGGTCAATGCACCAATTGATTATACAAGTTGGATCAGTAAACATATTTCTATCCCAAATGTAGTTTCATACTAAATATGTTTCACATTGAATGTTGAATGTATTCAATTATCTCAAACTACTTTCAAGTTACAGACTTTTGAAACCTCCAAGTTGAGGTTTCCATTTTCCATTATAGCCGCCACCTTGTGACATCATCATATGCAAATTAGATGAAAAAACTTCATTCCCATCACAAACTTTGAGTCATACTGAACAACTTTGTCATTGACAGTACACCTTTATCTCAAACCACTTTCAAGTTATAGTCTTTTGAAATCTTGATATCAAAATGTTATATTTTCGTGATAAACCCTGGCGCCTAAAGGGTTAAAGTGACATTCGGGAACTACAAGGACTAGCACAACCAACTGCTGCTCTTTGCCTGAAAGGTCCTGGGGGAACGTGACATGTGTTTGAATATAGCCAAAGTATGGGACATTCTGCCCTCCCGCTCCCTCAATTTCAAGAAGAGCGTGGATGGGTTGGATGGGAAGATGGGAAAGATTGGCTTTATAGAAGGGCTCAGATGGTAGTAACTTGTGAACCATTATGAGTCCATTATGGATTCACATGATACACCACCAACAAGCACTGAGGCTTCGCAGCGTGGGCCTATAAGACCATGGGGCAAAGTTGGCAAGCTAGGTTGTATTGGGCTTTTACTTTGCTGTTCAGTGTCAAAGGTGTGGGGACTCTGAGAATGAGGAATTTCAGCTCCTGGGTGTCCCACGGCAGGAGCTGCCACTAGTTTAAAGTAAAAGGAGTTGTAGCCTGCCGTGCAGCAAAGTTGGCTTGTTTCTTCTTCAACTCAGAATTCTTTTCTCTGACTAGAGTAGGGTTTGGCTCATTTGTGCAGCGAGCTGCTATATGATGGTCTTCCCCACACTTGAAGCAAAACCACGCACGAGGCATGCCAGGGACTTTGGCTGACGTTCGTGGGTGTCTGGCGTTAACAGCTAAAGATTCCTTAGGCTCCGTTTTCTCGGATTTGGTCGGAACCCTTTGGTGTTGGACAAGCATTTGGACTTGTTTGGTCAACTCAGCTATTTGATTTTCAAGCTTGGTGGTTTCATGTGTTTTTCCTTCCACTGGTTGTACGTTCACAGGGGTACTGTCAGTCGGGGTTGTGTTCTTTGGCCTTTGACTTAACCTTTCCACTTGTTTTGTGAGTTCAATTACCTTTTGTTCAAGCTTCGCAGTTTCATTGTCTGTTGAGGTGGAGCTTGTGTTACAGTGATCTTCTGTCTGCGTTGTGTATTTCTTCAAGTGATGAACTTTCCACACCAGGATTGCCGTCAATGCGCTTTTATTCTCTCTGGTAAACAAATTAACATCAGTACATGCATTGGGGTTCTCGACAGCCCTCTCGCCCACTCCTCTTCCCAGCGTGGCACACCAAGAAAGGGCCACAAGCACAGGGCCATGAAAGAACAACTAAAAGCTACATTAGCATTTTATGCTAAGCGGAGATTCTTCGGATCTCGCCTGCTAGCTATTCATTGTTAACGAACTTTTGAAATGATAACAGAACACAATTACACACCTGGTAAACAAATTAACATCAGTACATCATTGGGGTTCTCGACTGCCCTCTCGCCCACTCCTGGCAAAGCAAAATATAAAAGAAAAAGCTAAAACATACAAGACGCTAACAACAGCTAAGTCACAAACTTATCCTTTACACATGGCTATATAAAGTACATGACAACACATCAAATACACACAAAGACGCGACAATACATCAAATAATGGCTAATAAAGTGATTATAATATAAAATTACAGATTAAATAAACTGCAATGTCCTATTGATGATATATTATTAACTATGCTCTCATTTGGGGATAACCTACCTCTTCCCAGCGTGGCACACCAAGAAAGGGAAGAGTTGAGGTGAGTATCAATATATAAACGCAAACTAGTGCTGTCAGGCGATTAAAAAAAATTAATCTAATTAATTACAGGATTTGTAATTAATTAATCTAATTAATCGCATTTTACTCTCACGTATGCTAAAGGTCCTCAAATAAAGAATTTGAATTCTAGGACATTACAGAATTGTAGTGCTTAACTAATCAATTGAATACACCAAGAAGAGAAGATTTGAAATCCACATTTTTATTATTGTGTGTGTGGTGTTTGTCCTTTCATTGTCGTAAAACTGGTGAATTCTTTTCATCACCGTAGTCCTAGAAGGTAACTGGAAATGTGTGTCAGATGACGCTATCTGAAACGCCTCTTGTAGGCCCTGGTCTTCCACTATTGAAACTGGCCTGCAATCAGCAGCAATCCACTTTGCGACCGAGTTTGTTAGTTTGTCTGTGGTGGCTTTGCTCAGTCTTTTTCCACACTCTGTAAGCGTTCGTTGGCGAAGTGAGCTTACGGAGGCACTATCACCACTACCAGTGGAACTTGTCCCGACGTGTTTAGCGTTCAAATGATACGTTAGACTGGAGCAGCTTCGGTGATAGGAAAACTCTTTTTTACAAAAACTACAAATGACTGTGTTCTTGTTGATAGTTCCGTCTCCATTCCTTTTATAAATACATTTGCCGTTCAACGGCCCTGGCAATGATTTGCTCGCCTCGCAGCCCCGAGTAGCGTCCATGTCAGCTGTCAGCATGCTTTGTTTGACTGGCAACGCAGGTGGGAAGTGACGTACCATTGCCAAGTAGTCTACAGGTCATTCATTGGGCCAAATTTAAAATGCTGCACGCATTGAATTGCCACTGAATTAATCGTGTTATTTTTTTTTAACGCGTTAATTTGCAGTGTAATTAATTAATCTAATTAACGCGTTAAACTGACAGCCCTAACGCAAACACAAAATATGGGGAGACAAGAGGGTCAAAAGGCTACAGAATGGGAACACCCGAGATGTACATGAAAACCAAAATCCAAAATGTGTGTAATTATTAACAAACATAACCAGAATCAAACAAATACAATAATAGAAAATAAATCCAATTTATGCAGGATTTAACTCACAAATAATTAACTCTGTTACACTTGCAAGTGGCGCTTGGTCGAAAGTGGGCTTATTAAAGACTGTGTGGGCATGTGCAGCAGCCCTTGTTGTGCCCAAGTGTTTCTTCATACGATCCAACTTGGCTGACCGTCGGTCTTCCTCAGTCCTCAACATGAGAAGGAAGTCTGAGAATGAGGGAGGAGAACTCTTTTTCGCTTCGAGCTGGAGACTTATTATCAAACTTTGGTCCCAGCAGCCACAAATAAATTGCTTAAGGAGCAGTTCGTTTACATTCGCAGCAGAGGCTCCCCCTCTAGAAATGACTCTCGTGAGGAGACTTTGGAGACGGCTCAAGAAGGCAGAGGGTTTTTCCCCACTGTTTTGGTTGGAGCCAAGAAATGCAGTAAAAAGCTCTTCTCCATCCTCAACCACACCAAAAGCAGATTCAAGATGAGTGACATAAGCGCTTGGTGATGAAGTGACCCCTAAAGGCTTCACAACTTCTGAAGCTGGGCTAAGTAAGCTCTCTAGTATTGTTCTCACTTTGTGTGCATCAGTCAAAGAGGAGTCACTGAGAAAAGGTCAACTTGGGTGCGCCATGTCTCATAGTCAACTTCACCATTGGGCCTTGGGAGTCGGCCTGAGAAGGTGCGTATCTTTGCATGCTCATTTGGAGTGTGAGTTGGCTCGGTACGAATGATGTGCTCAACTACAACTTTCTGAATATGAGAGGGATTGTAGATACTCTCATCTAAGTGAACTGGACCGGCAGAGGGTTCAGCACGAGGGCTTGAGTTACTGGTGGGCTCTACAGGTTCACTTTGGTCAGTGTCTGAAATGGAGGTGTTACCATGGTTCCTACAGCTTAATGCAAGTTAAATTTAAGACTTTTTAAGACCTTTTTAATGCCACTTGAAATTAAATTTAAGACCAATGACATATCTTAAACAAATGGAAAAATTTATTTAAACATATTTCCACTATCAATAGGCTTTTTGGAAAGAAACAAATGACCTCTTGCGCACATTATGCTGTAGAGTACAGGGAAGATGAAACCGATACAACTCAACAGTAAGCCTATATCATCTGAACACTACAAGGAAAGTAAATGCAAGAAAGCATTAACATTAAAACTATCCACCTATCTATAAGAAAATACTGTCTTTAGTCTGCCACATTGTGGTGACTATTTGGTAAAACACAAATGATGAAATGCAAGAGGGTAATATAAATAATGTAAACAACAGTGGACAGCTTAATGTCATCAGGGTGCTTGAAATGAAAGTTAAGACCATCAACACAAATGGAAAAATGTATTTGAACATAAAAACATGACTTTTTGGTCCAGTGAAAAAAGTTTTGAAAAACACAAAACTTTCCAGCTATGGCATGGGGCTGCAGGCTTTCAACTTCAGTTCCTCCTCCACCTGTTGCAATTTTGCCATTTTGTCTTTGTACCGCTTCCGTAGCGTGTTGGATTTGGTGATGAGCTGTGCCATCAGGGTGCCAGCCTTTCCCTCAGCTTGTGTGGCGAGCTGATCAGCATCATCCAGCAGAACCTTTGCCACCTCAGACAGACATTTTTTCTTCTTCTTAAGTTCCTCGATGTGCTCCACAGCTGCCCTTTGGCTCTGTCTGGCCATTTCAGTCATTTTCTTTTTCTTTTCCTCATCTAGGTACATCCTATACCTTGACCTAGCCGATGCAACTGAGGACAGCAGCTCCTTGGTGATGGGGACCTTCAGGACACCCCCACAAACGGTGACATAGTCACAGATCAGTCGTTGGGAGACCATTGTTTCTTCTAGCATGTTGCAAGTTTCAACCTCTTTGTTTATTGAGAAGCCTCTCTCAACTGTCTCTCAACTGCCTGGCCATGTGAGAGGAGAAAAAGCTTCTTACAAAACTCCCACAGCTCAGAGTAGCATTTGCCCTGGAAAGCTTGATGGAGGAAGACATCCACCCTGGTCACAGTGGGTCAGTAGGATAGGAAGGTGTCATTTCTAGCCTCAACAGATAAGAAATCACAGAACTGCTGTGTAATCACGTCACCTGCAAGATAAAATACAGAGCCACAGGCAAAATTCAATTAAAAAAGCAACCACTTTATTTTACAGTCACACTAGGTACTAGATAAGAACAAGGCAAATTCATAGTAATAATTTACGCTTTCTGAATACCTAACACTTCTTTAGATACTATTTACATCACTCTTAGTTTATTTTACATTTAGAGACAGACATCATAATGAATGCAAAAAGAAAACTTTAACTGCTCTATTCTCTCATACCAGCTGTTACACCTCCTGACAACTGCTTATCGTGCAGAAACCTCTGGACGAGCATCCTTAGCTTTCCCTGGCACCATTCTGGATCAGAGAACATCTTTCTAGGGTCCAAACACGCCAGCTGCCTCACAGTGGGATATTTTAAGGGGCTCTTGTCTTGCACTTTCTGCAGGATAGTTGACATCACCTTGATGCAGTCCATCTTAAACTCTAGGACTGTGAGTTCTCCTATCTTTTTCTGTCTTTGAAGTTCCTGACAGGGATAATGAGAGTGACCTATGTAACAACTAGTGAATCCATTTTCTGGATCCTGGTAATATTTTAAACAATAACCTAATACACTACCTTCAGGGTTGATTCTGCACCCAAGCCGACGTTCACTTCCTTAGGACGGACCCAATTTTTTTGTCACCAACATACAGTCTGGCTAACTGGAGTGGACTGATTTCCTGAAGGACCTCCCTCTTGATGAAATGCCTCAAAATACACTGTGAACAGAAAAGCTAAAAATATAACCCATATAATTACAACCATATTGACTGGACAATGTCAACACTGCTTTGCTTTCTTCTTTCAGATTTTTGTCAACATGATATAATATAATTGTCATATCATATGACGTATAAAATAAGAAATAAACACAAAACTCTTTAATTACCTTCATCAATTCTGCCAAATCGTTCGCAAGGAATGGCATCATTGGCACATCTGTCTGATATGTGGTCAGGAAGGGGCTGAAGGTCCTGATGACAAACATGTAGAAGTACAGTTTTGCCATGATGAGAGGATCTTTTTGTGCCGCTTCAAGGGTGTCAAAAGATGAGGTTCCTGGATTTGGTAGCCCCTTGGTCCTGACTGCATCCACATACATGGTCAATGAAGGCCATACCTCTATAGCCCTCTCCACAGCTGGTAAATTCTCAAGCCATCGGTGGCCACAGAATGGCAGTGGGAATTTTGTGTTTTTTGTAAGAACTGTGAAGTCCTCCCTCCTTGCAGGTGTGTTATGGAAGAGATAGTGCATGGCCCTCAGAACTTTGTCCATTTGCCACATGATGAAGCCACCTTTGCAAGCATTATGTAAGGTGTGGAGGCCACAGCTTCCTACCACAATCAGTTGAGCGCCGCCATATTGCTCTGCCTGTTCTTGCTGCAGTAACTCATGGAACTTCCAATTTACGTTTGGGCCGTCCATGGAGACGGACAACAGTTTACGCATATCCAGGTCCTTGGCACCTTGCTGAGAATAAACAATAATGAAACATGATGGATTAATATAGTACAAATTTAGCAAACTGTCATACAGCATATTATCTTTGTGGATGGAAGGCTGAACACAGAAAAGGAATCAATAATAATATTTATACACCTTAACAAGTCAAAGCTGAAGTCCGTATAATATAAACTCGCCCGCCACTTCATTCAGAACACTTGTACAATATAATGTGATCCAATACAACAGCTGTGCCATAACTTCTACCTTAACAAATATAATAATGTTCCGTTTTTTATTGACACTGTCAGAAATATTTTCACCTAATTACTGATGTTATAATTAGCAGTGGTGTTGAACTGGACTGCATTATATTGAACGTTTTGGTCGCCACATTTACATAAATGCGATGGGCAGAATTATTTATTCTAATTTTCAGCTTCCTTAACCCTCTATTGCATGAATTATTAGGCTACTTTAATAGGATAAAACTAGATTTTTGTATTGCTTAAAATTAATGGAAATATTCAGAAAAAAGGTCTAGAAAACTTGCAAATGGGGCTTTTTAGTATATGCACAATCACGGAGTACTAAAAAAAATACTTGATTGGAAAACAAGACTTAACAAATCCAACTATTATTTTCTGTGTATAACCCAATATAAAAACAGTTCAGTTAATATATTTCTGACTAGGATTTCCTTGCCATTTAATGTCATCAACTATTTGTTCAAACTAAAGTGAAAGCCGATTCTTCTTACAACTAAACAGTGAAATATGGATTTTACAGCGTTGTATTAACATTGAGATAAAGACAAATTATTAATTGTTTCCTCAACAACATTATGCACTAAAGGGTTCTATGTGTGCCGTGTCGACTACTTACTTTGAGATGGCGTATTAAATCCTTGGCTGTTCCATGTCCCAGGAACTGCGACCCCGCATATCGGGACTGGACGTGGTCGTTGCTCCAGTAGCAGACATGAAGATCCAGCTGTTTCGTTTTAGTTGTCCGGTTGAGGCTCTCGTCGAACATTAAAACAAACGCATCCTTGTTGGCCTCGGCAACAAGCTGCTCGAAAATATAAGGGGCTATTCCAAACTTTGTAATGTATGCCGTTTTATCGGGACCGCATGCGAACGAGTGGGCCACTTCAGAATCTGGGTACATCGCCCGAAACAAGTCCCCAATTCCCTCATTTGACTTAAATGATTGGTGTCTTGTAACGGTGTTCAGACACCATAGTAACTATGCTTTCATGGTCGGCGTGCATCCAAACGTTGTCCGGAGACTTGGTGCTGCTGTCCCGGCTGTCGATATCGGAGATGGGGGTGGGGGTGGCACGGTAGAGACGAGAGCAGAACAGAACTGGGAAATACCTGGCGTTTGTTGACAGCTGGAGGTTGAGGCTTTGTGTTTCGCGCTGTGCATGTGGGACTCCACTGCTTTGATTCCCATCGTGCCGAGCTTGAAACATTTCTTGCACAAAATACACCGTGCCTCATATACATTGCCGGGTACCGCTTTCAGCCAGGCAGAAAAATCATTGTTGGATAGCCACATCTCGTTGAATTTACACTTTCCAATGATGCGGGCCGACTGCTACTCATGCTGCTACTGCTACCTTAACGACGTGCACCTGCTCAGAGTTACGGCCGCAAACATGTTTTGTTGGTTCCGCTCTCGTGATTTTGCGACATAACTGAAATTCGGCAATTTATAAAAAATAAAAAAAAGTTTCCCATTATTTTTAGATTTGAGACAAAGTACAATCACAAAATCCTACTGACCACGATGTGTTAAAATTTAAGACTTGAGAAAGATGGATTTAAGACTTTTTAATGCTAATTAAGGCCTTTTTTTATTTATGGATTTAAGACTTTTTAAGACTTTTTAAGGATCTGCGGGAACCCAGGTTACTATTTTGGTCAACTGTCAGTTGTGTGTCAGTCTGGGGTGTGGGGCCAACCTGTAACTCACTTTGAAGGAAGCTAAGGAAGCCTGCTTTCCCACTACCCCCCATAACTTCAAGTTCTCTCAGGTACCGGCGGGCAATTTCTTTACCCACTTCTTCTTGGGTGATATCTCTAACTGTTTTAGAAGACCAATTTGCATTTGGGTCAATAGGGCTTGCAAGTTCGCCCAAAGTTATAGGATCGATTTTCAAAATGGCCTGCTCTGACTCATAGACGACTAGTATTCTGCCCTGGGGTTGATGTGGCTCATCTGGAACTCTAATGACCTTAGATATTTTACCATTCGCCACAAACACATTAGAAATGTCATCATTGGTACAAGTTTCTTCAACTCCTGTAACATACAGGGTTTTCTGGCTATCAGCTTGAAAGCGTTCACTGAGATCCTTTTTATTTTAATTCAAAATGTGTCTTATGGGTTGGAAATAACAAAGCCGCTATACCAATCTCCTGGCTGGCTCGCCACTAAGTGTAACCCTTTTAAATTGTGTAGTAATGGGAAATCAAAATCTGTTTCAATCTGGTCTTTCAGAGGATCCAACTTGTCTAAATCTCACACAATTTAAGGCTCTAAGTTTCGAAAGGAGATTGGCAGTGGCAACTCTGCATAGAGTTCAAAGAAACTTCCAACCACATTAAGACACTGACACATACCTATTTAGAAAAAAATAGTTGTATTTCAAAATGTAAACAAAAAAATGTACATTCAAACTGTCACCTTTTTAGGAACAAAAAAAATGTCATTCAATGACTACTCATAAAGTTAAGAAAAAAACAACAACTCAAATAAAACAATAAAGTTCCAGTTCGATACTGTCCCTTGAGTGAATATACTCTTCTTCTTTTTTGTTGTTGTCCAATACTTAGTCTTTTCAGTTTAAAAAAATTATCAGGCTTGACCAAAAAATAAATTCTTCTGAGATCTCAGGTATATAAAAACAATACTGTCACGGGTATGGTGAGGACCCAAAAGCAGCACAGGCAGACAGGATATCAGACGGTAATGATTTTTATTTATCCCCGGAGTCTTAAACAGTATATGCAGTGAAGGAGTGAGTCTGGTGTTGATGACTGAAGGCAAAGCCGGCAACAGGTGGATTACCTAGCAGGATGACAGGTCCAGTGGGTGGCTGTGTAGCCGCAGAGCCGAGCAGGTGTGTAACCAAGAGGGGATAGGCGAAACTCGTGGTCAAAGACAGAAGGCTGAGGTAATATCCGGGAGATCGGTCAGGCAGGATAGTCAGAGGCAAGCAGGGTCGGAACCGGGAGATCAGGCAGAAAATCGCTGGAGAGTCTGGTGCAAGCATCTAGAACAATCTGGCAATGAGTGAGAGTGGAGCTGGAACTTAAATGCAGCCAGAGCAGAGCAGAGAGCACAGGTGAGTGGAGTTGGCTTGATGAGAGGGGTGTGTCTGATTGGCAGATTGAAGCAGGCAGGTGCAGAGTGGTGAGGCAGAGCTGAACTGTGACAGAACCCCCCCCTCAAGGGACGGCTCCCGACGTCCCAAGAAGAATGGACCAAGCCGGGCGGGAGGCGGGGGGCCCCGGAGGAGGGCTAATACTCGTCCGAGAGTCCAGTGTCCATCTCCACCTCCCTGGTCCCAGGGAGGGTGTCGTTGCTGTCATTCGGGGACTCCGACGGAGGATGTGGTCTGGGTCTGGATGTCTGAGTGAGGTTGCGTCGATGGAAATCCCTGATGAGGGTGTGGTCCAGGATGTCCCGCCCAGGGACCCAGGACCTTTCTTCAGGGCCGTAACCCTCCCAGTCCACCAAGTACTGGAATCCCCTCCCACGCCGGCGAGACTGCAGGAGGCGACGGACAGTGTAGGAGGGACCACCATCGATGAGGCGAGGAGGCGGTGGAGGCGGCGTGGCAGGAACCAGGGCGCTCTCTCGGACCGGTTTTACCTTGGAGACATGAAACGTGGGATGAACTCGCATGGTTCTAGGAAGCTTGAGCCTCACTGCCACCGGGTTGACGATTTCCTGTATCTCGAACGGGCCGATGAAGCGAGGAGCCAGTTTCTTGGATTCCACCTGGAGGGGAAGATCACGGGTGGAGAGCCAAACTTTCTGACCCGGTTGGTAGTCAGGGGCCTTGGAGCGGTGGCGATTGGAGTAGAGCCGCCCTGGCTCGGGTCCAGGTCCTGCGACAACGGCGGATAAAGTCCTGGACAGAGGGGCAGGATGCTTCGCTTTCAAGTGAAGGAAATAGTGGTGGCTGGAACCCATAGGTGCACTCAAAGGGGGAGAGACCGGTGGCGGAGCTGGTCAAGGTGTTGTGGGCGTATTCTACCCATAGAAGCTGTTCGGACCAGGAAGTAGGGTTTTGGGACGTCATGCAGCGTAGTGCCGTTTCCATCTCCTGATTCTTCCGTTCGGTCTGGCCGTTGGACTGGGGGTGGTACCCCGAGGACAGGCTGACGGTGGCTCCCAGGAGCAAGCAGAATTCCCTCCAGAATACTGAGGCAAACTGGGGACCTCGATCAGAGACCACGTCCACTGGGATGCCGTGGAGACGGATGACGTGGAGGAGAAGTAGTTTAGCCGTCTCTTTGGCAGATGGAAGTTTGGGCAGGGGCACGAAATATGCCATCTTGCTGAACCGATCTACCACTGTTAGGATAGCAGTGTTGCCGCTGGATGGTGGTAGACCGGTGACGAAGTCCAAGGAAACGTGCGACCAGGGACGATGAGGTACAGGCAGAGGATGTAGAAGACCGGCAGGGGCATGGTGAGCCGGCTTGTGCTGGTTGCAGGTGGGACAGGCATTGACGAACTCCCGAATGTCCTCATCCAGTGATGTCCACCAGAACCGGCGCTGCACAACGTCCTTGGTCCGATGGATCCCTGGATGACAGGTGAGTTGAGTGCTGTGGGCCCATTGAAGAACCTCGGATCGGAGGTCAGGCGGGACGAACAGGCGGTTGGGAGGGCAAGCGTTGGGTCCGGGCTGGTCTTGGGCGGCGGTCCTGACCTTCTCCTCGATTTCCCAGGTGAGTGTGGCCACCAGACGGGAAGAAGGCAGGATAGTGTCTGGGTCGGCCCTGTCCCCCTCCTTTTCCAAGAACTGACGGGACAGGGCGTCGGGCTTGACGTTGCGGGACCCCGGTCGATAGGAGAGGGAAAAGTTGAAGCGGGTCAGGAAGAGTGCCCATCGGGCCTGGCGGGAGTTCAGTCTTTTAGCGGACCGGAGGTATTCAAGGTTCTTATGGTCCGTCCATACTAGAAACGACAGTTTAGTCCCCTCGAGCCAGTGTCGCCACTCTTCTAAGGCCAACTTGACGGCGAGGAGCTCTCGGTTCCCAATGTCATAATTCCTCTCTGCCGGGGTCACACGTCGGGAATAGAAGGCGCAGGGGTGCAACTTCTGGTCGGAGGCCGCTCTCTGGGACAAGACGGCCCCTACTCCTAGGTCGGAAGCGTCCACCTCGACCACGAACTGCCGTTCAGGGTCCGGCATTTGGAGGATGGGGGCAGAGGTGAACCGTGTCTTCAGGGCCTGAAAAGAGTCATTGGCGGCCGTGGACCAGAGGAAGGGCACCTTGGAGGAGGTAAGAGCTGTGAGGGGGGCCGCCACCGAACTGTAGCCCCTGATGAACCTCCGATAGAAGTTGGCGAAGCCCAGGAAGCGTTGAAGCTGCTTGCGGGATTCAGGGGCGGGCCAAGTGGTGACGGCAGAAACCTTGGCTGAGTCCATCTCCACGGTCCCCCTCCCTACGACGTACCCCAGGAAGGAGACAGACGAGGCGTGAAACTCACACTTCTCGGCTTTAACGTACAGGGAGTTTTCCAGGAGACGTTGGAGGACCTTCTGGACGTGATGCACATGTTCCTCTCTGGAGCGGGAGAAGATCAGAATATCATCGAGGTACACGAAGACGAACCTGTTGAGCATGTCCCTGAGCACGTCATTAACCAAGGCCTGGAAGACAGCAGGAGCGTTGGTGAGGCCGAAGGGCATCACCAGGTACTCGTAGTGGCCGGTGGGGGTATTGAACGCCGTCTTCCACTCGTCCCCCTCGCGGATCCGGACCAGGTGATAAGCGTTGCGCAGGTCAAGCTTAGTGAAAATGGTGGACCCCTCTAGGAGCTCGAAAGCAGAGGAGATGAGAGGCAGGGGGTACTGGTTCTTGATAGTAATGTCATTTAATCCACGATAATCAACGCAGGGGCGGAGTGTCTTGTCTTTCTTCTCTACGAAGAAGAAACCGGCTCCAGCCGGAGACGAGGAGGGGCGGATGATGCCCGCTGCTAGACCATCGGTGATATATGTCTCCATCGCCCCCCTCTCAGGAACGGACAGGGAATACAGACGTCCTCTGGGCGGCGTGGCACCGGGCTGGAGGTTAATGGCGCAGTCATAGGGTCGATGTGGGGGAAAGGAGGTTGCCTTGGCCTTACTGAAGACCTCCCTGAAGTCCAGATACTCAGTCGGGACCCCCAGCACATCGGTTGAAGAACTGGTCCCGGCAGAAGGTTGTGGTGTGGCGGCTTGCTTGAGGCAGACCTGGTGACAAGATGAACTCCACCCCAGGATCGCCCCTGTGGACCAATCAAGGTGTGGATTGTGACGTCGGAGCCATGGGAACCCCAGGAGGAGAGGATGACGAGGAGAGTGCAGGATGTGAAACTGGAGTGTTTCATGGTGGTTCCCAGAAATTAACATCCGTATAGGCGCTGTCATGTGGGTCACAGTACCCAGATGTCGGCCATCCAGAGCGTTGGTGGAGACTGGAGCTGGCAGGGGGATCCGACCGACACCCAGCTGCTGAGCTAGGTTAGAGTCCATAATGTTGGCATCAGAGCCAGAGTCAATGAGTGTGGCGAGGGTCTGGGACCCCTCAGGCAGTAGCAGGCGGACCTGACACAGGGATCGTGAGCTGGGGGAGGAGCTAGATGTATGACTCACCAGGAATTCCTCCCCTCCTGGTGAGCCCGACCTTTTAGTGGGCACCGGGGAATAAAGTGTCCCGCTTGGCCACAATACAGGCAGAGATTCCCCTCGCGGCGTCTCCTCCTTTCTTCAGGAGTTAGGCTGGCCCGACCAACCTGCATGGGTTCAGGCTCCCCTGAAGACCGGCTGCCAGAAGGCGTCGATACCCCGGAAGCCGCTGGTGACGGTGCGAGCTGGCGTCGTCCCGTGAGCCCCTGATGTTTCTCCTGCCGTCTCGCTTGAATGCGCCGATCGATGCGGGACGCCAGCTCGATGATGCCGTCGAGAGTGGTGGGGAGTTCGTACGAAATCAGTTCGTCCTTAATGTAGTCAGCGACCCCCATCAGAAATGCGTCGCACTGGGCAGCCTGGTTCCACTCACTGGAGCTAGCCTGGGTGCGGAAGTGGATGGAGTAGTCAGCCACTGAACGAGACCCTTGGTTCAGACCCAGAAGCCCTCCAGAAGCATCCGGACCTCGGGAAGCTTCTCCGAACACTTTGCGGAGCTCGGCGGCGAAGGCTTGGAAAGAGGAGCACGCTGGAGTGCGACGCTCCCACTCGGCTGTTCCCCACAGCCGAGCACGCCCCGTCAGATGATTCACGGCGAACGCCACCCTGGCGTCCTCAGAAGCGAAGGTGTGGGGCTGGAGAGCGAACAGGATGGAGCAGTTCGTGAGTAACGGGCGGCAGCCCTCCGCGTCCCCGGCGTAGCGTTCAGGAACCCCCACCCGAGGCTCCGAGGCGAGAGCAGAGGCAGAAGCAGAGGCAGCCGGAGCGGGTGGAGGCTGGACTGGTTCCGGAGTCAGAGGGACAGCTTGAGCAAAAGCTGCGGCGAGCTGTTGGACCTGCGAGGCTAGCGAGGTAAACGCCTGCTCCTGCTTAGCCACTGCCAGTCGGACATCTGCTGAGTTTGAAAGCAGCAGCGCTTCGTGGTGCTGGAGCATCGCCTCTACCTTCTCCAGGCGATCCATAGCCGTGTGCTCTGGGTCCATGTCTGGCCAGATTGTACTGTCACGGGTATGGTGAGGACCCAAAAGCAGCACAGGCAGACAGGATATCAGACGGTAATGATTTTTATTTATCCCCGGAGTCTTAAACAGTATATGCAGTGAAGGAGTGAGTCTGTTGATGACTGAAGGCAAAGCCGGCAACAGGTGGATTACCTAGCAGGCTGACAGGTCCAGTGGGTGGCTGTGTAGCCGCAGAGCCGAGCAGGTGTGTAACCAAGAGGGGATAGGCGAAACTCGTGGTCAAAGACAGAAGGCTGAGGTAATATCCGGGAGATCGGTCAGGCAGGATAGTCAGAGGCAAGCAGGGTCGGAACCGGGAGATCAGGCAGAAAATCGCTGGAGAGTCTGGTGCAAGCATCTAGAACAATCTGGCAATGAGTGAGAGTGGAGCTGGAACTTAAATGCAGCCAGAGCAGAACAGAGAGCACAGGTGAGTGGAGTTGGCTTGATGAGAGGGGGGTGTCAGATTGGCAGATTGAAGCAGGCAGGTGCAGAGTGGTGAGGCAGAGCTGAACTGTGACAAATACTTCAACTGAAATAGGAAAATCCCTTTTTGTCCTACCACCCTCCTTGGAAATGGGTGTCCCTCGGATCCAGAACTCTCCAGCGGTGTCCAGTTAGGAAAAGCACACCTCAGTATGCGGATGATTCTATCAGGAAAAAAAAACAGCCTGCACAACACATGCAGAGCAATTACTTAACACGAAACTAATGTACAATACACCTGCATTGTCGTGTCCGTTGCTATCTCTTCACAATTGTCTTACTGATCCACTATCAATATATTTCTATCCAAAATAAAATAAAAGTACAATAAATGACCAACGGAAAAGCAACAGGAATACCAAACTTAACTCCACAGCATCATCGCAGCCATGCGTTACCCACGTGTAGTTCTCTTGTAAGAAGCACACGTGCGGTTGCGCTAGCTTACTTTTCCACAAGCCAAACGTAACTAACTACATACTAGCACGTTTTAACAAGCTCATTATCCACAAAAAATATATACATTATATTATATCCTATCCTGACTGGTTTTTTAACTCGAAATGTTCACTGACTCAAACGTTCATACATTTCAATACCACATGTCTGCTAAATGCATAAATTGAACAACACTTACCAGGATAAATATTCAAAAATATATCAGTATCTTTGGTTTACTTATAATATATCTCACTATCTTTGGTTTACTTATAATATAACAACTTTCCGTACTATTACGAACATTTCAGTGCTTAGCTATACTTTTCGGTACTAACACCATGCGGTTTTTCTTCATCTGACCTTCCAGAAAAAAAGTGAAAAACGAATTGTCTCTCGCGGCTGCGCAAGAGGACCGTGTGCAGCACGAAGGTGCATTCACGGAACATCAAAATAAACTTACAAAAATAAAACATCACATTTACAGCAAATACAAATAAAATGATCATTTTACTCATAAAATAACTCTGGGTTACAATACAGCAAATAAAATTATATATTTACTCTTAAAATAACCCTGGGTTACATCTGCAAGAAAAATGGAAGATGAAGAATCAGTGGAGGCATATATAGCGTTTCAGTGTGACCATGTTATTTCCCGCAACAAAATACGTGGACAGAGGGTAAAAATCAACAAGGTTTAGTTGCTTGATAAGGGTTATGTGATCTGTGTTTTCAAGGTGAAATCCCCGATAGTGTTCATCATACCAGGATTTTTTTGTTTTCACAATGAAATGTACACTTTCTCCAAAAAGTGCAATCTGCACAATCTCTGCAAAATCTGGAAGTCCAGCAGTACAACCATAGGCCACAATCATGCCTTTAGACTATCTTGTTACCTGGAAAGTGACTGTGTTAGCCAACTGTACATGAAACTGACCAGGATATAGACTCCTGACTGACTCCTGAACATTTGTATGTAGAACATCTAGTGGCACTGATGTAACTCTTACAACACTCAGAGCCGGCAGATCTGTTGTGGAATGAAAGTAGTGGGCAATCATAAGCTGATGCTTTGTAGCCAAGGATAGAATAATATTCTTAAAGTTGCCAGTATGCCTCACAATCCGTTTAAAGTAGCTGTGTTTGGCCTCAAATCTCATTGTCCAGAAAGCTACCACTGGTCCAATAGCTTTTATCAAAGCAGGATAGTGTTCAACAAAGTGATGCTTTGGGATAAATTTTTCATTAGGAAATACTTCCAAGAATCTGTGTCTGTGTTCAGAAATTGTTGAGTCAAGATATGCAATGCTTTCATCATCATGGATTGGGGCAACAACAAGTTCAACCAGGTCTTTTAAAGACATGAGCAGAAGCCATGCTGGATCATTCAGGGGTATTCTTTGGCCAATAATGAATGGCAGCAGTCTTATGAGAGTCGAGTTTTCATGTGCATTCCCTCCGATTGTCTTTCGTTTTGAGAAAGTTGCAGGTATTAACTGAGGACTATCAGTTTTGTCAGACCATTTATATGGAAACTTTGTGATGGCACTGTTAAGTTCAATATGAGTAAAATATTTTTTTGAAATGAAAACACTGATGCACAGAGCTAATTCCAAAGGAACAATGCCCTCAAAAATGTCATGCAACACGTCAGGTGGGTATCCAGTGACACAGTGGAAGTATGTCAGATTTTCAGTCAACTGGCAAGCCTTCTTTACTCCGTAACAGTGTGTCAAAGCAGGGTTTCCTTTAACAGTCAGTAAATGAGTAGCATGCTCCCTTTTGGTGCGAGCCGGAAAAGCACCTAACCTTACCTCCTGTCTTTGGTATTCTGGACGTTCTCCAAGACAAAAACGGCATATGAATGGTCCTGAAAAGTTTTCCACAAGTCCGCTGATTGAGTGTGCCCCAAGATTATCAGCAACTACACTCAACACAGTGCCTTTCACATTCTGCCCAACACTAGGAATGTAGATGCCATCACGCTCAAAGTCAGCAAGGTTTTACTAAAGGTTCAAGAACTTTAGCATAGCCGAATCTTTTGATATCAACTGCTTTGCATAAAAGTGCCAGATATACCGAGTTAAGAGTCGATCGAGATGAGGGAGAAATGTTGCCCAACACCCAGTATACAGCTGTTATTTTATGCTTTTTTCTTGATGTTCCCAGGGGGTTACACACCTCGAAATCATCTACATACAGTACAAGATGTATCCTTCCTTGTCCTTCAGAGTAAAAGGAATTCTCTTTGTAAATTGAACTATCATGATATGACTCATATTTAGTTGATGACTGGTCTCGTTGTATTCTTAGAGCTTGTCTAAGATTTTCTTTTTTCAAAATCTGATGGATGGAAGGATGGAAGAATTGGGACATAATGGAAACTTCTTTTCTCATTTGGTTCAAGGATGTATTCTACTGGTTTAACAACTTCAAATTGTTCTTGAAAATATTGTCTTCTTCGGAATGCTGAGGAAAGAGGACCACCAGCACTTAATGCTATACTTAGGGGATTGGATGTGCACAATTCTTCCGCTAGAGCAGTGGTTCCCAAACTGTGTGCCGCGGCACACTGGTGTGCCGTGGGATTTTGTGACAACCATAGCCTACTGCAATATAGTATACAACTATACAAAAATAATTATTTTAATTTACTATATACTACTTTGACTGCACTCATTCCGTAATACAGAGGCAAACTCTTTATCTGAAAACTATTTAAAAAATCCTCATAGAGGATCCCACATTTTGCTGTTTGCGCAGTTGCGCAGGTGGGAATTTAATTTAGACTGTGACACATCAAAGGCAGTAGGTCAACGCAACATTAAAACATAAACAAGAGGGAAAATGGAGCGCTTTCTCGTGAGGAGCAAACCACCAACCACCAGTGCAGAGACTGCCGAGTCCGACAACCCACCGAAAGAAAAGAGGAGAAAAACTGTCAGCCGACAGTATCATGAAAGTTACCTGTCTTATGGCTTCAGTTGGACCGGGGATGTCAATATTCCTCAGCCGGAGTGCGTCCTCTGTCGGGACAAGTTAGCTAATGCTAATATGGTTCCAAGCAAGCTGAAGAGGCACTTGGAAACCAAACATCCCTTCCACGCTGAGAGAAACCTGGCCTATTTCAAAAGAGCGCGGGATCTGAACCAGAGGCAGCAAGACCGTTTGTTGGATTGCGTGAAAGTGTCTGACAAGGCAATGGAGGCTAGTTACATGCTAGCGGAGCTTATTGCAAAGCAAAAGAAGCCTCACACAATAGCGGAGACACTCATCCTCCCTGCTTGCAAAATAATTGCAAGTGTCATGCTGGGTCCAGATGCCGCAAATGAGCTATCCAAGGTGCCGGCATCTGATAACACGATTAAAAGAAGAATAGATGACATGTCAGAAGACATTGAACAACATTTAACAGAGAAACTGCAGGCGAGCGGCAGATTTTCTCTTCAAATAGATGAATCGACCGACATAAGTGGGGCTGCCCAGCTCCTGGCAAACGTCAGGTATGTTGACGGTGACTCTATTAAAGAGACTTTTTCCTTCTGTAAAGAAATGGCAAGCCATACAACGGGAGAAGAAATATTCAAGGTAACTGATAACTACTTAAAAGAAAACAATCTGTGCTGGAGTATGTGCGTCAGTCTGTGCACGGATGGTGCGGCATGCATGACGGGGAGAGTGAGAGGCTTTATTGCAAAGGTAAAAGCACAAAATCCACAGATAGTGACCAACCACTGCATTTTGCACCGAGAGGCATTAGTTGCCAAAACCATGCCCCCGGAGTTGACTGAGGTGCTGAATCAGGCTGTGCAGATGGTGAATTACATCAAATCAAGGCCCCTGAAATCTCGCCTTTTCTCCCAGCTGTGCGCTGAGATGGGAGCCGACCACCAAAGCCTGATCCTCCACACAGAGGTACGATGGTTGTCTCGGGGGAAAGTCTTATCCCATTTTTACGAGCTTCGGGAAGAGCTTTTGGAATTTTCACGTGAACACACTGTCCCACATAAGGACAGGCTCGCGGATGAGAGCTGGTGCGCCAGGCTGGCTTACCTTGCAGACATATTTGGGCATCTCAACGAGTTAAACGCCAAGCTTCAGGGCAAGAATGAAAACATTTTATCATCCACAGACAAGATTCGGGGCTTTATGGGCAAACTCACTCTGTGGCGCGAGGCTTTTTAAATGTGAAACAATGATATCTTTTATGGCAGCCGGTGCAGAACTTGATATGAAGTGAAGCTCCTCTACCAATTCATCAATGCACCGACGTGAAACATTATGAACACTTTCCAATTTCAATAAGAGGGATGCTATATGCTCTATGACAGGGGTCGGCAACCTTTACCACTCAAAGAGCCATTTGGACCCATTTCCCACAGTAAAGAAAACACTGGGAGCCACAAAACCCTTTTGACATTTAAAATGAAATAACACTGCATATAGCGTTGTTTTTTTTTTTTTGCCTTTATGCTATGTATAAACAAATGTGTGTTGCATTTATAAAATCAATGAACGACTACAGAGAAAACAAAATTACACACATTTTGTGTTCCGAAAAAAAGACGTTGACGTTGGGTTGAAGGTTACTTTCAAGTAAAATACGCAATGTCTATTTGAGTCCTTCTTTAAATTATGAAAACAAAAACGCTGAACTTAAATTATCCACCATCAGCAAACCAAAAATGCTTGAAGTGATTTTTACTCAGATCAACCTTCCGCAACCTTCCGCATCAGTTCCGAAGCGGCTTTTTTTCTCTCATCTCCATCCGGATATTTTTGAGCAAAGGCTGCGTGTTTATTCTGGAAATGTCTTGCGACATTTGACTTTTTGTTGTTTCCTAGTTTGTCATTACATATTAAGCATACTGGTAAACCAGTCTCGTCAGCAGTGAAAGCAAATGAATCTGTCCACGTACCATTGAACGTTCTGTTTGCTTCAGACACTTTTCTCTTCTTAGAACTCTCCATAGTTGTCCTACCTGGGATTCGAAAAGTTCAAGAAATCGCGCGCTGGCGGCTGTGACGCATAGTAACAGTGTAACAGCGACATCATTTTTTAACACGTTTTATTTAGATATTAGATCACCATAATCTTCAAATTTAGAATTACATTTTAAAAACGAACAAACTAAAATACATTTGCATTCAATACTCATTAATTATTTTCAAAAGCCACAGGGAGCCGCATCAGAGGGATGAAAGAGCCGCATGCGGCTCCGGAGCCGCGGGTTGCCAACCCCTGCTCTATGAAATCATGAGTTTCGTCACCTTCAGGCTGCGCATTGGAGCTTGCTAATGAAGCACTAGTATCATTGCAATCAATGTCATCTAAAGAGGCTTCAACATCAGGCTCTTCAACTGTTTCCGTGCACTGATCTTGAGAGAAAATACCTGGCTTGATTTCCTGCAAAGTATGAGGAGTATGCTTCCTGTGTTTGTGTGTTGCAAATGTCCCATATACATTTGTTTGGTGATCGCAACCTGCGAAAACACACTTTATAGTCTCATTGTTTTTAAGATGATGATTTAAGTGTTAAAAATAATCCTTTTCAGAGGAGAAGACAGATCCTTGACATAATTGGCAGACAAATGAAAGAATTATCGGTACTTGTGGTAGTGATTGAACTTCCACATGGTATCTCGACAAATGAGACCGACGGGCAGTCCAGGTCTTAAAAGAACATGGGCAGTCTACAGTTGTGGTCAAAAGTTTACATACACTAGTGAAGATCATGTATGCCATGGCAATATAGGGTTTTCAATAAACTCTACAACTCTTATTTTTCTGTGATGGAATGATAAGGAGCACATATTTCTTTGTCACAAAAAACATTCATGAAAATTTTTTCTTTTATGAATTTATTATGGGTCTTTTGAAAATGTGACAAAATCTGCTGGGTCAAAAATATACATACAGCAATGTTAATATTTGGTTAAATGTCCCATTTTCACCTCAATTAGGCGCTTTCGGTAGACATCCACAAGCTTCTGGCAAGCTTCTGGTTGAATCTTTGACCACTCCTCCTGACAGAATCGGTGCAGTTCAACTAAATTTGTTGGTTTTCTGAGTCGGACTTGTCTCTTCAGCACAGTCCACATATTCTCTATGGGGTTTAAGTCAGGACTTTGGGAAGGCCACTCTAAGACCTTAATTCTAGCTTGATTTAGCCATTCCTTCACCACTTTTGATGTATGTTTGGGGTCATTGTCCTGTTGGAACACCCAACTACGTCCAAGACCCAACTTTCTGGCTGATGATTTTAGGTTTTCCTGCAGAATTTGGAGGTAGTCTTCCTTCTTCATTATTCCATTTACTTTCTGTAAAGCACCAGTTCCACTGCCAGCAAAACAGGCCCACAGCATAATACTACCACCACCATGTTTGACGGTAGGTATGGTGTTCTTGGGGTGAAAGGCCTCACCTTTTCTCCTCCAAACATATTTCTGGTCATTGTGGCCAAAAAGCTCAATTTTAGTTTCGTCTGACCACAGAACTTTCCTCCAGAAGGCCTTGTCTTTGTCCATGTGATCAGCAGCAAACTTAAGTCGAGCCGTAAGGTGCCGCTTCTGGAGTAATGGCTTCCTTCTTGCACGGCAGCCTCTCAGCCCATGGCGATGTAGAACACGCTTGACTGTGGACACTGACACATGTGTTCCAGCAGCCTCCAACTCATCGCAGACTTGCTTTTTGGTGGTTCTTGGTTGACTCTTGACCAACCTGACCAATTTTCTCTCAGCAGCAAGTGATAGCTTGCGTTTTCTTCCTGATCGTGGCAATGATACAACTGTGCCATGCACTTTATACTTACAAACAATTGTTTGCACAGTTGATCTTGGGACCTGCAACTGCTTTGAAATGGCTCCAAGGGACTTTCCTGACTTGTTCAAGTCAATGATGCGCTTTTTCAGATCCGTGCTGAGCTCCTTAGACTTTCCCATTGTAGTATTTCTGGCTGAGTCTAGTGAATGTGTCAAACAAGCCCTATTTACATGGACTGAAAGAAGTCACCAGCTGGAGTCAATCATAATCACTCGTAAGAAGTTAGGAGGCCATGCCAAAAAGCAAATTGGATTGAAACAACTTTTTCTACATCACCAAATTGGTAATTCAAGGTGCTGTATGTATATTTTTGACCCAGAAGATTTTGACACATTTTCAAAAGACCCATAATAAATTCGTAAAAGGACCATTTTTCATGAATGTTTTCTGTGACAAAGAAATATGTGCTCCTTATCATTCCATCACAGAAAAATAAGAGTTGTAGAGTTTATTGAAAACCCTATATTGCCATGGCATACATGATCTTCACTAGTGTATGTAAACTTTTGACCACAACTGTATTCACACCCTTGCCTTGTTTTCCTTTCTTCATTCTTTTGTTCATTTGAATTACATATCAATTCCATAAACTGTTCCAGGAGGAATCCACCATCGCTGCTCGCAGCTATATTTATTATCTTTTTTTTTTTTTTGGGGGGGGGGGGGGGGGTGGAGGGATCGGATTTGTTTGCAGTCCAAACAGGAACAGGAACCAGTGATGATCAGTTTTAGTTTCATGAATTTTTAATTTTAGTTTAATTCAGTTTCTGTTTTGTTGGCTGGCAAGTGAAGTAACTGGAATATGAAGTAACTACAAAGCTGGATAATTAACATTAAAAATGTTGCCTGGCTTGCCTCAAATACCCACTTGGTATTGTTTAGATATTTAGATATTTGTTTCAGCACTTCAGCTTCAGCTACTCCTGCCCCTGTTTCAAGTGTGACTGCATCAACTGGAACTCTCACTTGATCTCATGCAAGCGCCTCAATCGCAAGTTTTATGCAAGGCACTGAAGTTCTTACTGCTGAGATTTACTGGGTCCTGGAACTGGTAACCAAACACAACTCATACAAGAGCTGCAATGGAGTCAGCAGTGTCTTTCAGTTGATGTTTCCAGACAGTGGTATTGCAAAAAAATTCACATGCTGGATCTAAGGCAGCATATCTATCTTCTTTTGGAATTGCCCCACACTTCAGGTCGCTTTTAAAAGTAAAGATTCAAGCTTCAGATAAGTATGTTCTCTTATTTGATGAAAGTTTAAACGACATCTATTTATCTTCAGAAAAAGCAGGTGGATATCCACATTCTCTTTTGGGATGGTGACGAAGTTAGGTCAAGATACTTTGACTCACAGTTTCTAGGACATGCCACTGCAACATACTTACACACATGCCTACAAAAATCTTGTGAAGCAGCTGGAACACATGGAATCCTTCAGCTATCAATGGACGGTCCAGCTGTCAACTGGAAGGTGTATGACATGTTAACGGAAAACACTGAGCAAGAAACAGGCAGCAAATTGCTGAATATTGGTAGCTGTGGCCTCCATGTTATGCATAATGCATTTAAGGCTGGAAGTGCAAAAACCAAATCGGGGGTCGAGCAGACACTCAGTTGTCTTTTTTGGATCTTCAAGGATTCACCAGTGAGGTGTGAAGACTACTCAAAAGTCACGTGCAGCAATGTCTTCCCAAAGCAGTACTGCCAACATTGCTGGCTTGAGAATTTGCCTGTAACAGAAAGGGCAATAGAGATTTGGCCACACTTTCAGAAGTATGTGGCTAGTGTGAGGGCCAAACAACTCCCAGAGCCTAAAAGTAAATCCTTTTTGGTTATTGCAGAAAGCTGTGATGATCCATTGTTTGTCACCAAGGCCAACATATTCCTGTCAATTGCTAAAGAGTTTCAACCCCTTTTGGAGAAATACCAGACTGACAGGCCAGTATTGCCCTTTTTTGGACAGGACCTTTTCAAGCTCATTACAGATCTTATGGACAGATTCATCAAAGATAATGTGATGGAGCAGGTGACCTCTGCTGATAAGCTGTTCAGTGTTGATGTGACTGACTGTGAAAGAAGGAAAGAAAGAAGCAAAAGTGAACTTGGGATTTGTGGCTGATTGCATGCTCAAGGACTTAAGAATCAAGAAAAAGGTGTCAGAAAAGCAGGTAATCACCATTCGCTCTAACACCAAGACGTTTGTTCAGGCTGCAGTTGCAAAATTACTTGAGAAATGCCCACTCAGATATTCTCTTATATATGTATTGTAATTGTATGTATTGTAATTCATGTACTTGTGAATTTCATGTTTTGAAACGTTTTTGTCAGTAAAAACTATTTACACGGAATTATGCATTTGTTCATTTGAATACTATCAAAAATAGAATATTAGAATAAACACAATTGGTACGATCTCAACCAATTTGCAGTGGGCAGTGGTACGCAAGTGCAAAAGTACATAAAGTCAAGGTCTTGGGGAAAAAAATATCAGTTAAAAAAAAGTCTTGAATTTTAATTTGAAAAAAAGAGCAAGCACCCTGATTTTGTGTAAACGGTGTTGTGCTGTGTGTGTTTTAAATACATATCAAAACAACTGTTTGAAAACAAACTTATGTGTTTTATTCTTATGTATTATGTAATACAAAAAGTGTAATAAAAAAAAAATCACAGCACTAAAACAATACAACACACAATGTATAAAATGTAATATAAAAAGTACAATTTAAAAAATCACGGCAAAGTGCACTCAAACAATACAACACCCACTTGAGCTGTATCTCAACTATTTACAAAACTATGTCACGTTCTGAGCGGACTAATCACAGCGCTTGCGACAGAGGCAACGCAACGCGTAGTTAGGATTTTTGGGAGGTGCGCGTCAGGCTACGGCAGGAGGGTCTGCGTAGTCTGCGGAGCCGCGAGAGCATAAACAAGGCTTTAGGTCTCAATCATGGCTCTCTCCTGGACAAAGGCAAGAGAGCATTCTTTTATAGGGCACAAGAATGTAAACATAGATAGTGACAGTCAAGCGGTAATGACGTTACAACAACCTTCAGAGAAGGTGTATTCAGTAGTGATTAATATAAGTGCACAGGAAATCTAATTTCTTCCACATTATGTATATGACAACTGACCATTTTGCTTATCTATATATATTTTCAGGAAACATCTGGCTGAGGTGTCAGTCAGACTTACACACTCCTCCCACCCAGGACACCCTATGCTTCAGCTGCTCCCCTCGCGGTCCACCAGGACCAAAACCTCTCACCATAAGAACATTTTCTACTCTTCGGCCATTGCACTCTTCAATAGGGCCAAGAACACAGAATGACTTTGCCACAAACTCCAACACCCCCATCCAGCATCCCACTGCACAAGCTACTTTTGCACACAACACCTCAAAACCCCTTTTGACACCTTAAAATAACTTACTGCTGTGTTTGCACCACTGTTTTGCAATGCTGTCTATAAACCCCCCTGACATTTGTACACCATATTTGTATTGTATTATATTATGTTCTTATCGTGTTACATATATGTTTAATGTTGCTCTTCCCTGCTAATGTAAATTCTGTGTTTGTTTAACTTTACATGTTATCATTGATCATTTAATAATTTGCTTGGATTATACTGTACATATCAGCACAAAAACATAATTGGCATAGATATAGAGCCAAACATGAAAAACAGCAGTGCAATAAGGTGAACCTTATTGCAGTGCAATAAGTGCAATAAGGTTCAATGACAAATAATAATTATTATTATTATTATAATAAAAAAGCAGTGAAGTATTGTATAGTACACAATAAAATGTATAGGCCTATGACATCTAACGAAATGTAAGCTTATGAATAACAGTAATAACTTGCACTGAGCTATGTTATTCCTAACCTCCATTATTTTCAGTTATCAGTATTTGGACCTTTTCTTTTCAAGATCCTCAGCTTTGTAGTAGGCTACAAATACACTATTGAGCCCCGAGTCATATCACCCATCGTTTGTTTTTCGTAATGACTAAGTTGTAAAATTATGCAGTGCAGTGTATATTAGTCTCGCTTCTTGTCTAAAGTTTACTATATTGTAGCGACCCGCATGTTGGGCTGTTGGGTTTGTCTGGGTCTGGGTCTGGGTTCATCTGCCAATCACAGGCATGCACTGATGTTCATTTGCAGGGCATCCTGTTGGTTGGTGGAGGGTCTTGGGAGGGGGGTTGGATGGAAGGGGTTGGACTGTTAAAAACCAAGTTTTGCCATTTTGGCGCTCTTTTAAGTCTGGATTTTCGAGAGAGCTAATCGCGTATGTTCGGGGCAGAGATACAATTGTGTTCGTTAATTTGGCGTAGGCTACGGCCACACAGTAGCCTGTTTAACTGCTATTAAAAGATCAATAAACCAAGCGTGCCTGTTACTTTCCGATCAAGGCTGGTCATTACATTGAAGTAATGAAGTAAAAACAGGGAGAGTAGTCAGCTAGCTAGCTGATTTATGTGGTTAGCTGCAGTGGCCGAACAGGAGGTGATCATGCTTCGGGGGACTCAGAAGGTGAAAGTGGAGGATGATTACGGCCAAGGAGGTGCGTGTGCATGGACGTCGGAGGGGATGGCTGAGAAGATCGCCGGGGCGTCGGGAATCAGAGGCCGCTTGAGGGAAGACGTTGGCTGCTGAGGCAGGCATGGGTTCTTCAACTGTGCTTCGTGCGGATTCTGGTGGGCGGACCGAAGTGGTGACGTCACAGGACGAGGATTCTGGGGCTCGGATTGTAAACAAACATGGCGGCGCCCAGTCTCCGCCATCTTCAGTGTCTGTTAAGACCCCAAAGTATTCCGGTAAAGCGGATTGGGAAGCTTTTCATGCGCAGTTTGAACTTTTGGCTCATTTTCGGGGGTGGTGAAATGAAGATAGGGCACTGCAGTTGGCTCTATGCCTCACAGATGATGCTCTGTCCTGTTTGCTATTGCTTAGCCCTGAGGACAGACATGACTATGGCGCTTTAGTTGGAGCCCTGAGAGGGCGCTATGGACAGTGTGTACAGCCTGGGCTGCTGCGCTCCAAACTGAGTGGTAGACGCATGCAGCCTGTAGAGTCTCTGCGGGTGCTGGCTAATGACATTGAGAGCCTCTCTCGTCGGGCATATGCTCACATGCCCCCCTCCGTGCAGAACGAGCTGGCATGCGACCAGTTCATACAGGCGCTCTCTCCTACGGAGCTGCGCATACAGACCCAGCTGGCTCATCCTGAGTCACTGCAGGTAGCCTTGGAGGTGGCTTTGGAGAGGGAACTGGTGTGGGCTGGGGCTGTGATGGGGTTGCAGGGGGAGAGACCCACTGTGCGGGCTGGGGGTCAGAGCAGCCCAGAGCCGGAAAAGCCTGCATGGGTGGCTGAGATGACAGAACTGATATGGGCTGTGTCACTTCAGACAGCGCAAAATGCACGCCCAGGTCCCAGGGTCTGCTGGGGTTGTGGCCAGCCAGGTCACCTGCGGCGGGATTGCCCCATGTCCCCCAGAGCTCCGGGAAACGGCTTGGGGTCCCCATAAACCGGGTTGTGCGGACCCCTGGCTTCCTTTCCCGACCACCATCATCTTCGGGAGAGGCCCTCAAGGGAAGCAAGTCTTCACTTTCCCCAGAAGCAGACGAGGGCGAGCGGATGGAGCCTGTTGTTGTGGTGGGCCGGACCTGTGTTGGGGACTTTTGTCATGTCCCTGTCACGGTGGACCCTGCTCTGCCTTGGTGGACACTGGGTCTACGGTTACCCTGGTGAGGCCAGACATTGTGCCAGGTTGGACTCAGTTCGAGCCCACAACTGTGTAGCTCCGCACAGTCACAGGTGAGCTGGCACCCATGAAAGGGAAGGGAGTGATGACTGTGACAGTAGGGGGCAGGTCTGTGCGTCATCCTGTGTGGGTGGCACCTGTGCAGGACCCTTGTATCCTGGGATTGGATTTCTTAGGGCTACAGGCTGCCAGTTAGACCTACATGGGGGCACACTTAGCTTTCAGGGAGGGCCAGAAGTCACCATAGCTCCCCCTAATGTTACATTCACTCAATCCATTGAACCCTTTACTCCGACGGTTAAGGCAGCAGAAACCTATGGCTGCCCCCGCCCCCCCACTTCTGTGTGTAACTGTTCCCCTACTCCCCTGGCGCCCACGTCTGTGTGTTACATCCCTCCAGCTGCCTCCAAGACACATCCCTTGGTGAGCCTGGGCTGCGCCCCCCCAGCCCAGATATCCAAAAGGGGTGAGGAGGAGACACAGTCTGCAGTGAGGAAAATATGGGAGAGGGAGAGAGTCTTGGTCTCGACCCCAATCAGCAGGAACAGTTGTGGCAGTTGCTGTTTGAATTCAGGGAAAGCTTTGCACTGACTGAGGATAAGGTGGGTCAGACTCATCTGGTGCAGCATGATATCGACACTGGTGATGCTCGACCCATCAAGATGCAACCCCGCTGTATTCCGCTGGCACGCCAGAAGGCGGCAGACAAGGCTGTGTTAGAGATGCAGCGGGCGGGTTTCATAGAACCCTCTGACAGCCCCTGGGCGGCACCAGTTGTCATGGTTCCTAAGAAGGGAGGCAAGCTGAGGTTCTGTGCGGACTACAGGCGGCTGACTGAGATAACCAGGAAGGATTCATATCCCTTACCTCGTATCGATGAGTCACTGGACCTGGTTAGGGGTTCTTCCTGGTTCTCCTTACTGGACCTCCGCAGTGGCTACTGGCAGGTGCCTCTGTCCCCAGAGGCCAGAGCCAAAACTGCGTTCTTGGGTCATCGAGTGGGGAATGAGGGGATCAGCACCATGGAAGACGAGGTGGGGGCTGTCCGAGACTGGCCTATCCCCACTGACCAGCGAAAGCTGAAGAGCTTCTTGGGCCTGGCCTCTTACTACAGGAGGTTTGTACGGGGCTTCTTAACCATCGCTGCACCCCTGAACCGCCTGCTTCCAAAGGACAAGGCCTTCACGTGGACAATGGAGTGTGACAAGGCCTTCAACGCCCTCAAACAGGCAATGTGCGGGGCCCCCGTGCTCGCCCCCCCTGACCTCTCCTTGCCCTTTATCCTGGACACAGATGCGAGCAATGTGGGGATGGGTGGGGTGCTGGCCCAGGTGGGACCAGATGGGGAGAGAGTGGTGGCGTACTTTAGTAAAACCTTTGACAAACATGAGCGCCGCTACTGTGTCACCCGGAGAGAGCTCTTGGCTGTTGTGGCTTCTGTCAGACCCTTCAAGTACTACCTGGGTGGTCTTCCCTTTACTGTTAGGACGGATCACTCTGCTCTCCAGTGGCTCATGTCTTTCAGAGGGTCAGGTGTCTCGCTGGTTGGAAGAGCTTTAGCCGTATGACTTTACCGTGGTGCACAGGGCAGGGGCACGCCACTCCAACGCCGACGCCATGTCCCGCCGGCCCTGTACTGCCGACAGTTGCCGCCACTGTGAGCGGAGGGAGGAACGGGAGAGGGAGCTGTGTGCAGAGGAGGGAGTCTCTGCCAAAGAGTGTCGGGTGAGCGGGTCTGTCAGCTGTAAGCTGCGGACAGTCGATGTGGCTGCATGAGGGGAACAGCAGGGACGGGATGCAGACCTACAGCCAGTGCTACAGTGGGTAGAGGCACAGGTGAGGCCATCATGGGAAGAGGTAACAGCGCTCTCACTTGCAACCAAGGGGTTGTGGTCCAAGTTTGAGAGACTGTGGCTGGCGGATGGCGTGCTCCAGCGGGCATGGAAGGAGTCAGCTACAGGGGAGGAGAGGTGACAGGTGGTGGTCCCAAAAGCACTGCGGGAGGCTGTGCTCCAGAGTACTCATGGAGGGGTGGGGACTGGACACTTTGGAGTCACAAAAACACTCCGTCGCCTCCGTCAGGGCTTTTACTGGGGGCAGCACAAGAGGGATGTTGAGGACTTTTGCCGCCGCTGTGATAACTGCACAGCGAGAAAGGGCCCCACAGGCTGCTCTCACGCTCAGCTCCAACAGTTCCCAGTGAAGGCTCCCATGGAGAGGGTGGGAGTGGATGTAGTTGGGCCGTTCCCCACCACAGACAGTGGAAACCGCTGGGTGCTCATGGCAATGGACTATTTCACAAAATGGCCCGAGGCCTATGCTCTGCCTAACCAGGAGGCAGAGACCATCGTCGACGCCCTAACAGAGGGGATGTTCAGCAGGTTTGGAGCTGCAGAGGCGATCCACAGCGACCAAGGCAGAAACTTTGAGTCCCGTGTGTTCGTCACCATGTGTGAGAGGCTGGGTATGCACAAGACCCACACTACTCCTCTCCATCCTCAAAGTGATGGCCTCGTGGAACGGTTCAACAAAACGTTGGGACAGCAACTGGCCATCGTCTCTGCCAAACACCAGTGTGACTGGGACAAGCACCTGCCTATGGTCCTCCTCCGCTGGCCAAGACTCCACCTCCTGCACGCCTGCCCTCCTCATGCTGGGGAGAGAGATCTGTACCCCTGCGGAGATGGTGTTTGGTCGGCCCCTGGATAGCCCTCCTGTTCCCCCGGGACTGGAATATGCCTGGAGACTCCAGGACCGGCTGGAGACAGCCCACACCTTCGCCAGGGGGCAACTAGTGAATGCAGGCGTGAGGCAGAAGAGGAACTACGACGTGCACACCCGGGGTAGGCACTTTGTGTCTGGGGAGCTGGTCTGGGTTTACAGTCCCCTTAGGAAAAGGGGCAGATGCCCCAAGTTGAACAGTCACTGGGTGGGACCCTGCAGCGTCCTGGAGAGGGTAGGGGAGGTGGTTTACCGGGTGCAGCTTCCTCTTAGGGGGAGAAAGGTGACACTGCACCGGGACAGGTTAGCCCCATACAGAGGGGCCTCTTCCCCCCAAACCCCAGGGACCCCCACAATCCCCCTCTTTGGCCATGACACTCCCCAGGTCCCCACCCCCAAGCGCCACCGACCAGGCTCCAGACGGCCCATGCCCCCTGTCTCCCCCCCTGGGCCCCCTTGTGGTTCTCTGGAGCCATTGACTGTTTTCCCCGTTCCTGCTCCCTTGCCCCCCATATCCCCACCCTTGTCCCCTGGTTCTCAGAGGGTCAGCCCTCTGCCACGGGTAGAGCCTCCTGTTCCACATCTGGACACTCTGCAACCTTCACGGTCACGCAGGCGAAAGAGACCTCCGGGTCGCTTCAGAGACTTTGTTTGTTCCCTCGGTGACGAGGGACTTTGTGGTGGGGGGGCTGTGTAGCGACCCGCATGTTGGGCTGTTGGGTTTGTCTGGGTCTGGGTTCATCTGCCAATCACAGGCATGCACTGATGTTTATTTGCAGGGCATCCTGTTGGTTGGTGGAGGGTCTTGGTAGGGGGGTTGGACGGAAGGGGTTGGACTGTTAAAAACCTAGTTTTGCCGTTTTGGCGCTCTCTTAAGTCTGGGTTTTCGAGAGAGCTAGGGGTGTATGTTCGGTGCAGAGATACAATTGTGTTTGTTAATTTGGCGTAGGCTACGGCCACACAGTAGCCTGTTTAACTGCTATTAAAAGATCAATAAACATTGCGTGCCTGTTACTTTCCAACCAAGGCTGGTCATTACAATATAAATACGGTATAACGATATGCATGTGCGCTTTTATTTTGAAAGGCGGAGGCAACGCGACGCGTAGTTAGGGTTTTTGTTTCGGAGCTATGCAAGCGACGTGACGCGAGAGCATAGACAGTGCACGGTGGTGCCTGCAACGGCTCTGCCTAGCCCTGTCTATGCTCTCGCATCACGTCGCCCGCATAGCTCCGCAGCCTACGCAGACCTTCCTGCCATAGCCTGACGCGCACCTCCAAAAAATCCTAACTACGTGTCGCGTTGCCTCCGTCGTAAGCGCTGTGATTGGTCCGCTCAGAACGTGACATAGTTTTGTAAATAGTTGAGATACAGCTCAAGTGTGTGTTGTATTGTTTGAGTGCACTTTGCCTTGATTTTACTTTTTACATTTTATATATTTTTTTATATTTTTTATACATACCACAATGTATATTGTGTGTTGTATTGTTTTAGTGCTGTGATTTTTGTAATTATACTTTTTGTATTACATAATACAAAAGAATAAAACACACAAGTTTGTTTTCAAACAGTTGTTTTGATATTTATTTTCAACACACACAGCAACACAGTTTACACACCATGCATAGTTCACAGTTTATTATCACTGATTGAGTGTGCCTCGGGACACCATTGTGTAGTTCGAATCATCGGCCACCACTTTTCTCCACTCTCCAGGCTGTATACGGCGAAGAAGCTCGTCAAATCGGCCCGCTGACATTCAAAAGTATCGAAAGTGCATTTGTTCATCCAGGTCCCTCAGTGGGTGAACCAATGTTGCAAATTCACCCGTTTCCAGCCTCTACCGGCCCTCGTTATGCTTCCGCGATGCGTCGCCGCATTGCTCCGCAAACAACGCGGACCCTCCCGCATTACTCCTCTGCGCACCTCCAAAAAATCCGTTGCGTTGTCTGTGTCGCATGCGCTGTGATTGGTCCGCTCAGAACGTGACGTAGTTTTGTAAATAGTTGAGATACGTGTGTTGTATCGTTTGAGTGCACTTTTTGCCGTGATTTGCCGTAATTTGACTTTTTATATTACATTTATACATACTACAATGCATATTGTTGTTATATTGTTTTAGTGCTGTGATTACTGATCTCACTGTTCATCCTTACAATCCTACATATTCAGATCATTACTTTGTTACTTTTAGAATGGACCGTTGCCAGAACCTAGGAGCTGCTATGCACATTTCTAGTAGCGTCACATAACTCCAACTACAACTCTGGAAATGGCAAGTATTCTACCTGCAGCACTAGAAGCACTTGTTGCACCAGATAGATCCCTGAATGATAAAACTTGAGATCTGAATCTAGCTCTTAAGTGTTCGCTGGACTCTGTTGCCCCTCTCAAATTGAGGAAGGATAAGAAACTTGCACCTTGGTACTCAGAGGAAACTCGAACTCTAAAAAAGTCCACTAGAAAGTTAGAACGTAAGTGGCGGACCACTAAATTCGAGGTCTTCCGCTTGGCCTGAAAGGACAGCCTACTGGACTATAAGCAAATCCTCAATGAGACCAGATCAGCATACTTTTCGAAGTTGATCAGTAAGAACCAGCACAATGCTAAATTTCTATTTGATACCGTTGCAAAACTCACGAGTAAAAGTACACACAGTGAGAGCACGGATCTTTTTCCAAATGAATTTCTAGATTTCTTTGACAACAAAATCTATGCAATTAGGGACAAGCTGCAGACTAGTCGTGGCCAATGCACCATGAACACTGAATATTCCTCTATACCAAGTATTCTTTATGTTCAGACTCCTCGGCACTTCAACCCTATTTCTATGGAAGCATTCATAAAACTAGTAGAGTCGTCAAACCCGACCAGTTGTCTTCTTGACCCCCTTCCTGGCAAACTACGCAAGGAACTCTTGCCTATTATTGGACCACCTATGTTGAGTATTATTAATTAATCTATTGAAACTGGCCAAGTCCCTGAATGTTTGAAAAAAGCTATTATCAAACCTTTACTTAAAAAACCAAACTTGGATCCTGGATGTCTCTGCAACTATAGGCCAATTTCAAACCTGCCATTTCTCTCAAAAATTCTTGAGAAAGTTGTAGCACATCAGCTCACTGAACATCTTACCGTAAATCAGCTATATGAACCTCTCCAGTCTGGATTCCGTTCTCATCACAGCACTGAAACTGCACTAGCTAAAGTAGTCAATGATCTTCTATTAGCCTCTGATGCAGGCTCTATCTCTGTCCTGATTCTTCTTGACCTAAGTGCAGCATTCGACACTGTCGATCATCAGATTCTCCTGGAACGTATGGAAAATTATGTTGGAATTTCACTTCAGTGGTTTAGATCATATCTATCTGATAGATCACAGTTTGTCCACTATGATGGCCGCTCATCCAGGAGCTCCCTTGTGAAATATGGAGTACCACAGGGTTCTGTCTTAGGCCCTTTGCTATTTTTTCTATACATGTTACCTTTAGGAAATATAATTAGAAGTTTTGGTGTACATTTTCACTGCTATGCAGATGACACCCAGTTATACCTCTCCCTTTAGCCTGACGAACTTCCTCATGCTCTGGAAAAATGTGTCTCCGGGATAGAAAATTGGATGTCAGCAAATTTCCTACTTCTGAACTCTGATAAAACAGAGGTGCAAATCTTTGGACCAAAGAAGTACAGGAACAATCTATCCAATTTTACCCTAGACTTAAACGGCTTCAAAGTCTCTCAAAGCCAGCTGGTAAAAAATCTAGGTGTCACAATGGATCCTGATCTCTCATTTGAGCATCATATCAAGCAAATTACCAGAACTGCATTCTTCCATCTCCGTAACATAGCTAAAATAAGAAACTTCCTCTCAAAGGATGATGCTGAAAAATTGATACATGCCTTTGTTACATCCCGATTGGATTATTGCAATGTATTATTCTCCGGCCTCCCAAATACCTGCGTACAAAACTTACAGCGGGTGCAAAATGCCGCTGCTAGGCTACTAAGCAGAACTAGAAAGTATGATCACATCAGCTACTCTTATCTCTCTACACTGGCTCCCTATCCAAGCCAGGGCTGATTTTAAGGTTCTACTACTAACCTACAAATCTCTACATGGATTAGCACCACTGTACCTCTCTGGCCTTCTTGCACCTTATCACCCTGTAAGGACACTAAGATCCAAAGATGCTGGCTATTTGGTGATTCCTAAAATTAACAGAAAAACTGCTGGAGGTAGGGCTTTCTCATATAGAGCGCCTCTTCTCTGGAACAAATTACCTGTTTCAGTTAAGGAGGCTGATACCGTCTCGACATTCAAAGTTAGGTTAAAAACATTTTTATTCAGTCAGTACTACGACTGTTAAAGTGTGTGGATGTGCTGGGTTAGTTAGTGTGAAGTTATTCGATATCTGTTGTACTGTGAAGTTATTCAATATTTGTTGTAATATGATAGCGATCTCTTGTGTTAGAAAGAACACCGTTTACGGTGGGAGTTATTAGGCTAGTGTAGTTAGCTTAACAAACTTTAAAAACTTACTACTGTGAATTTTGCATCATTGTTTACACTACTGCGAATATACCCCCCCCCCCCCCCCACGTACTATATATACCCATTCCATTCTGTACCTATGTTATTTGTACTTCCATGTTTACCTTTATCATTTGTACTATTGCATCACTTGTATTATTTGTATCATTTGTATTATTTGTTTATATGTATCATATCTGTAGTGTATTTTACATTGTATTTATTTATATTTTATTAGTATGCCACATATATGTTCTACGTTTGGTCATTCCTGCCAGAGAGAATTCTATGTTTGTTAACCCTTGCATAGCGAATAAACCCCCATTCTGATTCTAAAACCGTACAGTTAGAGACGACAGGAGACATGGCTTTCAAAAGATACTATCTTTAAAAAAAAATAATAATAATATACTGTATATATACAGTATATATATTATGGCATGCCGTTCAGGAAATTAAACCTTTGAATATATATACAGAAACCTCGAATATATATAAAGAAACCTCGAATATAAATAAAGAAACCTATATATATATATATATCTTATATATATATATATATATATATCTTATATATATATATATCTTTCTTGGAACAGATTTATGTTCCAACTGAGGGGGGCTGGTGCTGTCTTGGTGTCTAAGGCTGTGTCAATAGCCCCTTTTTTGGGTCTTTTTTAATTGCTGCATTAGCCCACACTGACCGGTGGGGACCTCATTCTGAATATTGCTATAACTGTTAGTTGTTCCTTGCACTCTCTAACATCTCCTCTACTCCGTCTCACTGTCCTCCCCTCCATACCTCCCTTTGGTATGGGGGGACTGAGCTCTCAGCACTTGCGTGGTCATCGGCCAATGTTCAGATTCAGATTCAGATTACTTTATTGATCCCGAGGGAAACTCCTTTGTATCAACGGCACACAGTCTCGCAAAGCACACAAGGGTAAGGGTGTGAGGTAAAAGATTAGAAAGTGTACACAGGGGTAGGGGGTGGGGTCAATAACAATAAGTAAAAAAATGGTGGGTGAGGTGAATCCTCCCAGGGAGCATAATGATTATGTACAGAAGCTATACATTTACAATTATACAGTAATGGTCTTGTATAATATACAGTATTATATTAGAATGTACATGATTTTCAGTTTTTGTACAGAATGTGCAGAATGTACAGCAGAATATACAGTATGTCCAGGATAAAGTGCAGGTTACAGACTATACCCTTATAATCTATACAATTCAATTACAATTATGCAAGTAATTGTGATGTACAGGATTTACAGTTATTTGCAGCATATACAGGATATACAGGATTTGCAGGTTATTAGCAGAATATACATGGTTATATACAGTTGTACCAGAATATTGCCAAATATGTAGTTATGTTACAGAAGTTGTGTCCGACTATTGCCTAATGTCCATTGTTATATCCCTGGATGTTATGCTATTTCACAGGATATACAGTTGGCTTACAAACTACTAGTGTGGGAATTGTAAAGTTTGATGGCCACAGGCAGGAATGACTTCCTGTGGCGCTCCGTGGTGCATTTCGGGAGGATGAGTCTCCCGCTGAAAGTACTCCTTTGTCCGACCAGCACATTGTGGAGTGGGTGGGAGGTACTGTCCAGGATGGCGTTGAGTTTGGCCAGCATCCTCCTCTCCGACACCACTGCCAGAGAGTCCAGCTCTACCCCCACAATGTCACCGGCCTTCCGGATAAGTTTGTTGAGCCTGTTGGCATCCGCTGCCCTCAGCCTGCTGCCCCAGCAGGCAACAGCATAGAGGATAGCACTGGCTACCACAGACTCGTAGAACATCCTAAGCATTGTCCGGCAGACATCGAAGGACCTCAGCCTCCTCAGAAAGTAGAGGCGGCTTTGGCCCTTCTTGTAGACGGCTTGAGTGTTCTTAGCCCAGTCCAGTTTGTTGTCCAAGTGAACACCAAGGTACTTGTAATCCTCCACGGTGTCCACCCTGACCTCCTGAATGTGGACAGGGGTCACTGTTGTCCTGGTCCTTCTCAGGTCGATGACCAGCTCCTTGCACTTAGCCGCATTAAGCTGCAGATGATTTCGCTCACACCATGCGACAAAGTTCCCCACCACAGTCCTGTACTCGGCCTCCTCCCCGTCACTGATACAGCCCACCACAGCAGAGTCATCAGAGAACTTCTGAAGGTGGCAGGACTCTGTGTGGTAGCTGAAATCCGTGGTATAGATGGTGAAGAGGAAGGGGGAGAGGACGGTTCCCTGGGGAGCCCCAGTGTTGCTGACCACACTGTCCGACACACAGTGCTGTAAGCGCACATGCTGCGGTCTGCCAGTCAGGTAGTCTACAATCCAGGAGACCAGGGAGTTATCCACCTGCATCGCTGCCAGCTTCTCACCCAGCAGAGTTGGCCGGATGGTGTTGAAGGCACTGGAGAAGTCTAGGAACAGGATCCTCACAGTGCTTGCCGGCTGGTCTAGATGAGTATAACAGCGGTCGAGCAGGAAGAGGATGGCATCCTCTACTCCCAGCCGGGGCTGGTAGGCGAACTGAAGGGGGTCCAGGAAGGGTCCGACCATGGGCCGCAGTTGTTCCAACACCAGTCTCTCCAGGGTCTTCATAACGTGGGAGGTCAGTGCCACCGGTCTGTAATCCTTGGAGCCGCTGGGGCGCGGCGTCTTCGGAACAGGGACGAGGCAAGATGTCTTCCACAAGACAGGGACTCTCTGGAGACTCAGGCTCAGGTTGAAGATGTACTGCAGCACTCCACACAGCTGGGGGGCACACGCTTTCAGCACCCTAGGGCTCACGTCGTCAGGGCCAGCAGCCTTGTTTGCATGGAGTTTCAGCAGTTGTCCTCTAACCTGTTCCACAGTGAGAGACACAGCTGGGGTCGTAGGGGGGGGATGGGGGTCGTTGTGGTGGAGGGGGGGGGCATTGTTCTGACGGAGAGGGGGAGGGGGAAAAGGGGTACTCACAGGTGCCGGAGGGTCGTCAGCAGTTTGGCCAGGGGCGTCGCTGGCTTGAGGGTCGTCAGCAGTTTGGCCAGGGGCGTCGCTGGCTTGAGGGTCGTCAGGAGAATGGCTAGAGGGGGGATGGGCAGGAACCAGGTCGTTAAATCTGTTGAAGAACAGGTTCAGATCGTTGGCTCTGTCCAGGTCACCCTCGACCCCCCTGTTGCAAGTCGGACAATGTTGGACCTGGCGCCAGTGGACATCGATCTGAGATGGTCTTCCAACCCCGGATCTGGTCGCCAGTCGGACGTCAGTCTCCCTGATGGACAAGGAGAGAGTTCCCGGTCCTTTTACTCATCCCCCTGCGTGTGATGCTGCGCCAGTCATGGGCCCAAACCCAGTGACTGCCTAAATTGACTTTGTGCAACCTAAGACCCAAGTTGAGCATTGAGTATTGATGTTTCAACAACTTGTTAACTCTCTCTAGAGTTATGACTGTTTTAGCCTGTGTACTGCTCTTCACTTTCTCCAACCGTCCCTGGAGGAGGGGATCCCTCACTGAATTGCTCCTTCCAAGGTTTCTTCCATTTTTTTTGTTCCTAGTGAGTTTTTCCTTGTCTTCCTTGAGGGTTTAGGTTGGTTGAGGGGCAGTTCTATGGGCATATGCGAAGCCCTCTGTGACATTGCTTGTAAAAAGGGCTATACAAATAAATGTTGATTTGATTTTTAAAATTATACTTTTTGTATTACATAATACATAAGAATAAAACACACACAGCACAACACAGTTTACACACCATGCAGAGTTCACAGTTTATTATCACTCATTGAGTGTGCTTCAGGACAGTGGTTCTTAACCTGGGGTGCGCGCACCCCCTGGGGGGCCGTTGGAGATCGCAGGGGGTGCGCAGAATTTTGTCTGCTGTGAGGTTTTGACGTCACGTTACCAAAATTATATTTCTTAAGTTACATTACAGAATCCTAACAACACATCCAAATGGTGTGCGCAAAATTAAAACATTTAAAAATTAATTGCAAACAAGTTAAGTCTCCATCATGCAATTTCATGAACGTATTTTTCGAGGAAGAGCTAGTTGTAGGCATGCGTGTATTGTTACCATGACGATGAGCCGTTCACAGTGCAGCCATGGGCTGAAGCCCCCCTAAAATGTTCTTCAGCCCCCCTAAATAATTATCGGGATTATTATTATCGGGCCGCCGAAGAAATACTATAATTAATAACAATATTTTATTTCGAAAAATTACCGGATGCTCTCGGTTAAATGTCGGTAACTTGAGCGTCAAACATGTAACCCACAAGTTCGAAAAACGACTCAAAAACGGACGTCTTTGGGAATCGCTGGCTAGCTTACTCGCGCGCCCCCCCCCCCCCCCCCGCGGTGCGCGGCTTGTCTTGGTCATAGCTAAGGGGGGCCGTCGGGGGAAAAAGGTTAAGAACCACTGCTTCAGGACACCAATCTGAAGTTCGAATCATCGGCCACCACTTTTCTCCACTCGCCAGGCTGTATACGGCGAATAAGCTTGTAAAATCGGCCCGCAGACATTCGAAAGTATCGAAAGTGCATTTGTTCATCCAGGTCCCTCGGTGGGTGAACCAGTGTTGCAAATTCACCCGTTTCCAGCCTCAAACGATCGTATAGAACCTCCGCAAACGTCTTCTCTGTCGCCTGCGCTTCCACATCATTTGCAAAATAAGCATTTGCTCTTCAACATTGAGCAAGGATTCGGCTATAACCCCTGAAACCACACAGCCACACCCCCTGGCGGCATGGCGGTGAATTGTAGAGTAACGCGGACCCTCGCCGCAGAACTTTGAATGCTCAACATCTCGAGCTCCACTGGATATGATGAGGAGTTAGTTCAGAGGTTTCGTTTCAGTAGGGTTGACATTTTCTCTAGTCAACGAACTGTCCAACGATTTGCGCTTTCAGTCAGACCGAAATGCTGCCCTGATGCCAACGTTACAGCTTTTTTTTGTTATTGGGTCGCTTTGTTTCGAGTTTATAATATATTTATGTTGGTCATACTTCTCAATCAGTGTTCTTATTTCCGAATCAGAGACATTTTCCACGATCCTCCATAGCTAATTAGATGGAAAACTTGTGAACTGAATAAATAAACGGTATTTAATGGGTTACGGGTATCATGGCGACTTTGTGCTAAATTAAGATCAGGATTATGTTTACCTGCATAAATGAATGAGCACGGAACAAACATGTCATGGAGGTCCTAGCTAGGCTAACATCAACGCACGTTCCATTCTAGAATTTCGCGGGCAGTTTCATAAATTTTGTTGGTGCAACAGGCGTTACAGACCGGTCTTAACGAATACTGATTTAGGACTTATGACAGTCTTAGCAAAGACTAGTTGGTGGAACCCACTCCAGGTTACCAGAATAGATTTTGAAGAGCCCAGACATGCATCTGTACACATAAATGACACAATTTGTGCAAAAACCATCCCAGCCAAACTAAGCGTTACTCCTAGCCGTCTGCCTCTATCTGGTGACCAAACCTGGTACTATTTCCCAGACATGCATCTGTACACAGAAATGACACAATTTGTGCAAAAACCATCCCAGCCAAAGCCAAACTAAGCGTTACTCCCAGCCGTCTGCCTCCATCTGGTGACCAAACCTGGTACTATTTTCCAGAAAAATGTATTGCCAGTTGATGTTTACATTTACATGTATTCCTTTAGCAGATGCTTTTATCCAAAGCAACTTACAGCAAGTACAGGGACATTCTCCCTGAGGCAAGTAGGGTGAAGTGCCTTGCCCAAGGACACAGCGTCATATAGCCACGGCGGGGGCTCGATCTCACAACCTTCCGATCACGAGGCCAACGCCTTAACCGTTGAGCTTTCTGACACCCCCATGATGTTGCCGAACAGTCTTACTCACAATGTGTCTGGAAACATCGCTTGGTTGGCTGATCTAGTTCCTTCCTAACTGCTTCATTTAACTGGTTCAGTATATTGAAGATGGCTCAGTGGATGCTGAATTTTCAAACCATTGTGTATTATTGTGTGGCTTTTCAGTGTCTCTTATTTATATAAAAAAGTCTGGTGTGTAGATTTTATATGTACAATAAACTGAGAAAGAAATCACAGCCTGTAGGTTGGCCTGCATAAACTATTCTTCATGAAAACCACACAGTCAAGTCTTCTGCCCGTTTCTATCCTGACAGATGGCAATGTTGGCGACCCTCTATAGGACCATGCTGTGTCCAATGAATGAGGGATATTATTAAGTCGGCAAGGTTTTCCAATTTGGTTTTGGCCCAATATACAACAGGCTGTTAGGAATGCAGTTCACACTTCCTAACAGTATCGCCTCACTGACTTGGTCCAAGGACAGATTTATCGAATTATTATCATTTTGAACTATGAACTTTGAACTATCCAGTAACCCCACCCAGCCTGTATTTTTAAGTCCCATTATTAGAATTACAAAAGTGTCAGGTGGGTCAGTGTTTAGGTTTCGGGAATTGGACTAGTTATCAGAAGTTTGCAGTTCAAATCTCGGCTGTGCCAACACGACATGATGTCCTTGGGCAAGGCAATTCAGCCTAATTGCCTCAGGGGGAATGTCTCTTTATTTTCTGTAAGTCGCTCTGAAAAAGAGCATCTGATAAATGTAAATGCTTGTGTGTAATATGCTGCGGGTCTGTAATGGGCCTCTCACTCTGCTTGATTGAGTGTTAGCAGTATATGGATGGGACTTCTTAAACATACTGGGAGCCGTCATGAATATGTAAATAAGGGTTCAATGCACAAAATTGTGGGGCAATATTTATGAAAACCCCTTTGAATTATTAATCCTAGTAGAAGAGCGAACAATTCAAAATATTAGAGCTGTCTGCTCCGTTCAAGTGGTCAAACTTAAGTATGAATCTTTAATTAGCTCCCAATTTAAAGGGACTTTGCATCTCAACGTTTTATTCAATCTGTTGCACAATGTAATTCATGCCCTTTTTGACAGCAAGAAAATAAATAGACTGGCACTGCTCCGTTGACACTGTAAACAGACCTCGCCGAAGTTACACATTTTATCAGATCAAAATGAGTATTCTATCAATTGCTTTTCATTGTGCTACTGCGAATACTAGCTAGAGATTAGATTACTAGATTAGATCAATTTATGAAGTGAGGACATAAACACCAAACAAATTTAAACATTTAAACCGCACCCCTTCTCACGTTGCAGCAAAACTGCCAAGATGATTTTCCTTGTCCCAGAATGCACCTTGCTGTACAGTGACGACTACGACAACAACAAAACACAGCAGAGATCCCTGACAGCTGCAGATAGGAGTGTTAGGGAGCTAGCTAAGCATTAGCAGGGTTACACAATCCTGAACGAAGAGGAAAGTCCGTGATCAGACAAATGACAAAACCCTTGAACTGTCCCGTGTCCACGAGTAACATGCATCGATCTATCTGAAAATTAGCTACAGATTTGCAGCTCTCTACGTTGACGTCTAAACACATACATAGTTAGCTAGCTACTGTTTGCCAGCTAGCGTCTTTATCGCTAGCAATATAGATCCATGTTTGCTATACTTAGCCATGTTAGCTAGCAAGTTCGCTAGCTAGCTCCCAAAAGACATTGGGGAGATGAGAGTGAACAAAGAGAGGTAAGTGTTTTGTTTGGATTGACACTAACCATGTTCAATGTGTTCATGCCCTCACACCAAACATGAGTTTTCATATGTCAGAAATGCATCCAGCTACACGTAAATTGGCAGACAAGTCCCGCTCTGCCAGCTCTGGTCGTCAGAGCTAGCATAGGGAGGAGTATTATCTACAGACGCCTATGTCGTGGATAGTACTTACAAACCACAATATATGTTTGCTTGCACGATTGTTATCACTCTTTAATAGCTATCCAATAGCTATAAATATTTTAGATAACATTTGTAAACTCCTATAATGTGGTACTGTTGGATTTTAATACAGCCTACCATCAATTGTAGTTGGCGTAAACTCGTTTGTTTCATTAGCGACTTAGCTTGCACCTTACTAGCGCAAACATTTCTGGTGGCTAATTGTGGAGTTAGCACTTCAGTACTATGTATTTGTCCATTGACCCCTGCTCTAGTTAAATAGTTAGCTGACTACTTGCAGTGGGTGGTAATACTAACGTTGGTGGGTAAACTAGTTGAGATGGCACGCTATCAGGCCTTCGGGCTTCACCCACACAACTGGCCTGAGCCGAGTTCACTGCACTGTGCTTGGACTAACTGGTTAGAATTGCCAATCTAAGGATTTTAGCTGTAGTGAGCTAGCCCAAATATAAGTGTTGATTTGCTTGTTGTCGTTGCTATTCATTTTAATTAACTTTACAGCTAAATGAGCATAGCGGTAGATAACGCTGGTAACCTACAGAAAAACAGTTGTGCACATGTTTACATTAGCAGTGAATGTCGGGCAAGGTGTCAGTCAACTAGCTTTGTAGCTTATAGCTATGTAATGTAGCTAGCATCGGACCAACTACATGACTCAGCCCTTGCTCGTAGTACTAGCTAGCTAGTCAGGGTTGCTAACTGCCGTAGGTTGCATTAAGCTTTGAATTCGTTAGAATTAGCTTGTTCAGACACATACCAATGTGTCAAAAATGCTGAGTTTGGAAAGGCGAAGTTGTGATGGACGTGGCTTGCCGTCTAAATGTTGAATATAACATTCAGACTTGTACCCAAACACGTGGAATACATTACTATCACAATCTCTCAAAACAAAAAAATGTGACACCAAAGCGCCCATTCAGTAGTTTACATCACCGTTACATTTCTTCACTTGTTTCCTGCAGGGTAGTCTTGAAAGACTGATAAGATAAAGAAGTGTGAAGATCTGGAGAATTCAACATGAAGTTGTACGTGTTCCAGGTCAACAACGGCAGCACATTAACATTTGACACTGAGCTTGCTGTCCAAACGTAAGAATTAGTTCCTATGATACTAGTTCATAAAAACTACCACACATGATCAGAATACTAATCCTTGAGGGTTGTCAGAGATATGACATCCGATTAATTGCTACCAAATGTATGTTTTTAAATCCCAGCATATCCTTCTGTTTATTTTAGTGTGTTGGATCTCAAACATGCCATCCAGGTCAAGTATAAAATTGCAACCCAGCATCAAGTTCTGGTTGTTAATGGAGGGGAGTGCATGGCTGCAGAGAGGCGGGTCTGCAGCTACAGTGCTGGCACTGTAAGTTTGCACCATGCTTAATGAGGAAGTTCCATTGACTTGATGATACGAAAAACACATGTTTACCAACAGTTTTGTGACTGATTAAATGGATTGTTCTGTGAAAGGGTGTTGATAAAGATGTTCCACTCCTCCAGGATACCAACCCCATATTCCTCTTCAACAAAGAGATGATCTTGTGTGATAGAGCTCCAACAATTCCCAAGACTACTTTCTCAATCGAGAATGAGATGGAGCTCAAGGTGGAAGAGTCCCTGATGATGCCGGCAGTCTTTCACACCGTGGCCTCACGAACACAACTTGCTGTGGTAAAGTCTCCCCAATTTAATTCACAATGGGCACAAGTCACATGTATTAAAATGATCATTTGATTAAGCCTTCATTAGTTTTTGGAATGTATGGCTTCCATTGACACCTCTTATCTCTCAAAGGAAATGTTTGAAGTTGCCAAGAAACTTTGCTCCTTTTGTGAACGCTTGGTTCACGATGAACACCTCCAACACCAAGGCTGGGCTGCCATCATGGCAAATCTGGATGACTGTACCCTGTCGTATCAGAAGCTACTATGGAAGTTTGACACAGCGTATATTAATTATCAACAGGACTTTGAAGACATCAAATTGAAACTCACTAAGTAACTATCTCCTTGTTTGAAATATGTATTTTACATTTTCCAATTTTAGTCAGATGGCTGTGTAATGTACTTTTCGCTCGTATTAAGTCAGTAAGTTTGGGGACATTTATTAATGTAGCAGACCCTTTTATGTATGAAAGACTCTTTCTCACAGTGTTTTTGATGTTTTCTGTTTGAAGACTGGGGACAGCAGTGTCAGTCATGGCTAAGATCCCTCTGCTCGAGTGTTTGACCCGGAGTAGCTACAGAGAAAGCATTGACAAGTCTAGCTCCAGCCCAGGGAAGGATTCTGACGAGACAGAGGAGGATGACAAGTCCACAGACTCTGTACTCTGCCCCTCTGAGTCCCAGATGAGCTCCAACCCACCTTCCTGTGTGCCTGCTACTGGCACAACACCACCTCGGCCCAGCGAAGGGAAGCAGACCAATGAGATGACAGACAGTAGTGGGCTGAGGGCAGCCCTGCAGGAGGATGATGCTCCAGATAGGGTCAACCCTCCTTCCTTCAACGTCACTTTGCTGGACTGGATCAACGTACAAGACCGGCCCAATGATGTTGAATCAGTCGTCAGGAAGTGCTTTGACTCTATCAACAGGGTAAGCGTAAGACATTGGCTCCTATAGCTTAGCTTCTCTCCATGATCCCCTGCTTTGATGTAGGCGTGTGTGGCAAAGTAGAAAAAAATTGATCTCTCTTGATTGTATAATTTCTTATGTCTTTCAGCTTGACCCACGGATCATACAACCCTTCTTAGCAGAATGTCGTGACACAATTGCCAAACTGGATAATCAGAACATGAAGGCTATCAAGGGCCTTGAGGACAGGCTGTATGCGCTAGACCAAATGATTGCGAGCTGTAAAAAGTTGGTAAATGAACAGAAGGAACTTGCTCAGGTAAGCAAAACGAGAAAAAATATAGAAACATTGGAACCCCCATAATGTTTCCTAACTGAGAGTATCACAGAAATAACATGCAAAATCTGTCGTACAACAGGGATTTCTGGCCAATCAGAAGCGGGCTGAAAACCTTAAGGATACGTCGGTTCTGCCTGACTTATGTCTCAGCCATGCCAACCAGCTGATGATCATGCTGACTAATCACCGGAAGCTGCTGGACATCAAACACAAGTGCACCACTGCCAAACAGGAGCTTGCGAATAACCTACAAGTTCGTCTCAAGTAAGACAGAAGCCGTTACCCAGCTGGGTCTGAAATCTGTTGTTGCTTTGAGCTGCTCGCCAAACTTCGTTTACACATGTACAGGTGACATAGAAGCACAGTTTGCCAAGCTAACTACTAACCATCTCCTTGTTTGTGATGCCTCAGATGGTGCTGCTACGTGATGCTCCACGCGGACCAGGATGGGGAGAAGCTCCAGGCTCTGCTGAGGCTGCTGACAGAGCTCCTAGAGAGAGTCCGGGTGGTGGATGCCCTAAGTAGCGTGCCCCAGATGTACTGCCTGGCTGTGGTGGAGGTGGTCAGGAGGAAGATCTTCATAGGCCACTACAGACAGGTCAGTACAGCAGATTAACACAACATGTGTGGCATGAACTGTGTGGTGGCTCCTTTGGGGGGCATTCTGGTAGGTTTTGTAAGACAATGAGGTTGGGTTGGTTTGTGTTGTTGGTCTGCTGTGAATGTATCTTGAAGGACCTACCGAACGTGAGGGTTGATCTTGTTTTGGTTTCCCTCACTTTTCAGTGGGCCAGTGCTTTAGTGAAAGATGGGAAACACCTCTACGAAGCTGAAAAGTATAAAAGGGAAACCTTCGGGAAACTTTTCAGTAAGTTCCTTTTGAAATATCGACACCCACAGTGCATTGACGCTAAAGGACAGAACGTGATGTCCCACCAATATCTGAGCTCTCCTAAACAACATTATTGTTTCCTATCCCAGGACGGTCCTTTCTCAGAAACCGCCTGTTTCGAGGGCTGGATTCCTGGCCTCCTACGTCCTTCTGTGTAAGTGTTCTAACATCACTTCAGGGTTTCACTTCACATCTGTCGTTAGACACATCTTCCTGCTTTGTTAATGTCCCTGCTGTTCTGTAGACACGAAAGCCCAGGAGGTTTGACTACCAGCTGCCAGACATCTCCCTTGGCGACCTGCAGTATCTGAAGACTTGTTGTCCCACAGAAGTGCAGCCTTTCCTTAGGTAGAAGTCTGGCACAGTTGGACATTTCATAATTTACCACAGTTATATAATCATTTCAGTTAGATCTCTGGGAAAATTAATTGTTTGTGTAATATTTTGTTGTCCACCAGGGTTCCAAACATTTGTGACTTTGAGCCTTTGAGCCAGCATGTGCATATTCTTCAGCAGTTGGTCCAAGCTGCCCAGAGCATGGACATGTCTCAGACCATCACTGACCTGCTCAGCGAACAAAGGGTGAGGAGGACAGACGGACACAATAAGTCATGTAGCCTAACGTGAATTGCAACAAATGCAATGAAGGAAAAAGGGGAGAGAATATATGCGTGCGTGTGTGTATATATATATATAATATATATATATGTTTGTGTATATAAATTTTTTATTTTACCCTCTAGATGTCGTGTGTCCTGAGTGCTCAGAGATCCACAGCCCTAACTCCGCGGTCTGAGAGCACACCGGCCACATCTACTTCCTCCAAGACCCCCACCTCCCTCAGTCTTCAGGGACTCACCTGCCAACCCCTCCCTGTTCCTGTCCACACCATTCAGGAGGACCTCTCCCCGGACAGCATCGACGCGCAGACCTTTGACTTTGAGACCATCGGCCACCCTAACATGGACCCTGTCCTCCAGCAAGGCTCACTAGACCTGGACTCACTAGCCGAGAGTCCAGAATCTGACTTCATGTCGGCCGTCAACGAGTTTGTGATCGAGGAGAACCTGACTTCCCCTCAGCCTGTCAGCGATCCCACAAGCCCTGAGATGATGGTGGAGTCCCTCTACTCGTCGGTCATCAACGCCATCGACAGCAAGCGCATCCAGGATACCACCACACTGGAGAGGGAGAATTCCAAGATGGCCGTCCTGAAGCTGAGCATCGAAAAGTACCGCTCAGCCGCCGAGGACTCCCAGTCCAACCTGAGAAGTGTGAAAGACGACCTGTACCGCTTCCGGGGCATAGTGCTGAAGGAGCAGCGTGACTTTGGCTTCGCCCTAAAAACCATGACCATGGAGGTCCGTGGCCTGGTGGACAACATCCGGCAGAAACGTGAGGATGAGCTGAGGGAGTATCACCAGAGCCAGCTGCTGTCTGTTCAGAGAGACCACGAGGAGCAGCTGCTCACCTTGATGCAGGAGAACCAGCTCAACCAGAACATCGTCAGGGACTTGCAGCGGGCCATGCTGGAGCTAGAAGGCCTGTTGGAGCGCAAGCAGAAGGAGCTGGCTCAGATGGAGGGTGAGAGGGAACGCTGGGCCCAGGCGGAGACCAGCCTGGTCGAAAGGGCAAACCACCTGGAGAAGAAGATCGGCAAGCAGGCCGCAGAGATCCAGACCCTCGTCTCCTCTAGGGACTCTCTGGCCGCCCAGCTAGAACAGCTGGACGGGGAGATGGAGCGTGTCCAGGAGAAGCTTCACGAGGAGCTCCTGTCTGCCGAGCGGGCCCGGGTGGAGGAGCTTAAAGACAGGCTGAGAGTAGAGCACCAAGCCCAGCTGGAGGACCTCACTGCCAGGAACCAGGAGGCTCTGGAGAACCTGCTTGCAGACAACCGTGCCAAGCTCAGTGAGGTGACCCAACTCCATGCGACCGCCCTCGAAGAGAGGGAAGCCCGACTGAAGGAGCTGGAGGATCGTGCTGGGGACCTGGAGGCCGAACTCACCCTCACAAAGGCTGAGGTGGAGGACACAAGGCTGCTGTGCGAAGAGGCTGAGAAGCAGCATGCCGAGGAGTTGAGGGCTGCCGTTGAGGCCGAGACCCTGGCCCTGGCTGAGGAGGTGGCGAGCCTCAACCGGCAGCTGCAGGCCAGGAACGAGGAGTACGAGTCGGGCTTGGCCGAGGTGAGGGCACTGATGCGTCTGGAGAAGGACCTTTGCATCTCAGAGCTGGTGGACCGACAGGAGAAGGAAAGCGCCCTCCTCCGAGATATGCTGGCCGTGCTAGAGCGTCGCGCCCAGGATGCCCAGACTGAACACGGGGAGAAACTGCAGAAGCTCCGCCATGACCTGGAGCAACACACAGAGACTCTGCTCCAGGACAAAGATGAGGAGCTGAAAAGCTTGCAGGAGCAGGAGAGGCATACAAGGACTGTAATCAGTGACTTGCAAGCCAAGAACCAGCAGCTCTCCCAGAGACTAGAGCAGGACGCGGCACGGCAGCGCATGGAGAGGGAGGAGACTTTGAAGACTGCATCACCAGATGCCTTTAAAGAATTACAGCAACAGAAGGAGGAGACGGAGAGGAGACTGTTAGATCAAATTAGACAACTTGAAAACAAGCTGCAAGAAAGACAATCCTGGGAGAGGTGAGAGGTGGTGTGCGTCAGGGCCAAACAGGGATGTGGGTTCCCTGTCCGGACCCTGGAGCGTATCTGACATGTAAGGTGTCACAGAGCAGGTCTAAATTTTCATAGACAATGGACTGCCTCTGGGGTTCAATTCTGCTTGAGTTGTTCTATGTCAGCCTGCTAGATCCAGGTGCCCTACTCAGCTGCGTATTCTTGACTGTCTGCATGTTTCTTCCAGGGTGCCAGGGCTGGCCCTACAGCCAGAGGCAGGGGGGAGCTGGGGGACAGGGGGCCCCCTCTCCCTGGACTCAGCCCTTCAGGAGCGCTTAATGCAGGAGGCAGCCTCACTGCACAGCCAGTTGGAGCTGCTAGAGAGGAGGAAGAACGAAGAGATGCAAAACTTGAAGACCTCGCTCATAGCAGAGCAGCAGGTGGGGCTCGCTTGTGTGGATTTCACTGCTGTGGTCAGTTTGCAATAGGTTAACATGTTATTTACATTGTCACTATACAGTACATCAACTTCATCATGGAAAGGGGGCTTGTGGGGTGGGACTGGGCATAATCACACAACAAAAGAGTGTTTTCATGTTGTTGCATGGACTGGAAAGCATTTCTAATGGCAATTTTAACACTGGCAATGACATGACCTGTCCTTCTACCCAGCTGATAGTCTAACTCTTGTCCTCTCAAAGTTGGACTACTGCAATTCACCACTCAGCTTGTTTTGGATCCTCTGAAGGGGGCGTATTGCGCTTGTTGGAAGACCGGCTAGATTAGATTAGTTGAATCTAATCTAATCTAATCTAGCCGGTCTTCCAACAAGCGCAATACGCCCCCTTCAGAGGATCCAAAATGCAGCAGCCTGCCTGGTTTTCAGTCTACCCAGACACTCTCATGTCACCTTGCTCCTCATCGCCCTCCACTTGTTCCCATAATGGCCGGTTTTAGATTCAAGACCCTAGTACTGACCTTCCGAGCAGTGAACGGGACTGCCCCGATTTACATCAAGCCTCTCCTTCGACCTTACACCCCTGCCCGCCACCTTAAGTCCTCCTGACAACCGTGTAGTGGTCCCACCCCTCAAGAGTGCCAGATGCCAACACAAGCTCTTCTCCTGTCTGGCTCCCCAATGATGGAATCGACTCCCCACCTCCATCAGAAACACTGACTGTCTCCTCACCTTCAAGAAAATGCTCTAGACGTACTTGTTCGACAATACTTAACTGCTGGTGTTAGGTACATTAACATAGTAGCATAAGGATTCCTACTGGGGGACCTGTTGCCTTTTTGACGGTCCTTACATGCTTAGGATATTTGGTACTCGCAGTCAGGTGCGTTGTTGTTTTTTTGCTTCCTACAGGTACAGTATCGCCCGTCTGATTTTCTTGCCTTAACTTGTTCGGCTGAATGCTCGTATGGCTCTTCTCTTTGACATTTGTTGGTTTCTCTCAATGTATGTTTCATAATCTATAAACTCACTATGTTTGGGGAGTATCACTTTACTATGATCAGTGACTGATGCTCTTTTGTAAAGTTCTCTCTTGGAAGTCACTTTGGATACAAGCGTCTGTTAAATGAATACATGTAAATGAAGTGCTAGCTAGGTCAAAGGACAATCTAGCACGACAGCAGCCAGTTTCCCCAGGCTG